>ML675601.1:31334837-31499602 GCA_007922155.1 Mesoclemmys tuberculata | reverse complement strand
AGGAGCATGCAGGGAGGATATGAACAGGGCAGCTTCCTACACTGTCTAGGTAGGGATGAGGATAGAGAGACAGAATGGCAGCTCCCCATACCCAGGAGACTCAGATTCATAGACTTGAAGGTCAGAAGAGACTATCAGGATCATCTAGTCTGACCTCCAGGTCACAAAACTTTACCCACCCACTCCTGTAATAGTCCCCTAACCTCTGACTGAGTTACTGAAGTCCTCAAATCATGATTTAAAGCCTTCAAGTTACAGAGACTCCACCATTTACACCAGTTTCAACCTGCAAGTGACCTGACCCATGCTTCAGAGGAAGGTGAAACCCCCCCCGGGTCTCTGCCAATTTGATCCTTCTATTTTATCCCAATTACCATTCACCTCTATGTCCTAAACTATTTTCTCTTTCAAAGTTTGTTTTAAGTCCTCGCATACAATTGAGATCTAACTAACAGACCTATAGTTTCCCAGATCACTTTTTTCCCTCTCTTAAAAATAGGTACTATATTAGCAATTTTCCAGTCATAGAGTACAACCCCTGAGTTCACAGATTCATTAAAAATCCTTGCTATTGGGCTTGCAATTTCATGTGCCAGTTCCTTTAATATTCTTGGATGAAGATTATCCAAGCCCCCCGATTTAGTCCCATTAGCTTGAGTTTGACTGCCACCTTGGATGTTCATATCCTTGTTCCATTAGTCATCCTTCCACTACCCTTAAGCTCTTAATTAGCCTTGTTAAAAACTGAGGCAAAGTATTTGTTTAGGTGTTGGGCCATGCTTAGATGATCTTTAATCTCCACCCTATTCTCAGTGCTTAGCAGTCCCACTTCTTCTTTTCTTGTTTTCTTTTTATTGATATGGCTATAGAACCTTTTACTACTGGTTTTAATTTCCTTTGCAGGGTCCAATTCTGCTGGGCTTTTGGACGTTCTCACTTTTTGCCTACACTTTCTGACCTCCAAGTGGTAGCTTTCCTTGCTGATCCATCCCATCTTCCATTTCTTGTTGACTTTCTGCTTTCTCTTAATCACCTGTTTGAGATGCTTGCTCATACAGCTTGGGTCTGCAATCCTTCCCTATTAATTTTTTTCCCTTGCTTGAGATGCAGGCTTCAGATAGTTTCTCTAATTTTGACAAAGTAATTCCAAGCCTCCTCCACATTCAGTTCTTTGGCCCAGTCCACTTTCCTAACTAATTCCTTTATTTTTTTAAAGTTAGCCCTTTTGAAATCAAGGATCCTAGTTCCAGACCTACTTTTGTTTATCCCTCCATTTATTTTAAACTGAATTAACTTATGCTCACTCTAACCAAGATTGTTCCTTACAAACAGTTCTTCTTCAAGGTTCTCACTACTCACCAATACCAAATCTAAAATGACATCACCTCTTGTTGGTTCAGCAACTTCTTGAAATCTGTCAGCTATCACATCCAGGAAAACCTGGGCCCTACAATACTATTATTGAAGCACTTGTCCTTCAATCTATATCTGGGAAGTTAAAGTCTCGCATAATCACACAATTCCCAGTAGTATTTATTTCATTAAAAACATTAAAGAGGTCTTCATCCATGTCCAAATCACATCCTGGGTGTCTGTAGCATACCCCAAGCACTATATGAGGGGAACCTCTAGTAGTTTTCTTCCCCAAAGTGATTTTGGCCCAGGCAGACTCTGTCTTATCCTTTCCATCACTTCTAATTTCTTTACAGTCCACTTCCTCATTAATATACAATGCTATTCCTCCACCTTTGCCTTTATTTCTCTTTCCTGAACAGCACATACCCTTCAATAACTGTACTCCAGTCAGGACTATTATTTCACTATGTTTCTGTTATCTCTATAATATCTGGTTTTAGTTCCTACACAGATAGTTCTAGTTCCCTCCATTTTGTTACCCAGGGTCCTTGCACTGGTATACAAACATCTTAATTGTTGCAGACTGGCTTTGCCCACATTCCTCACCTGATTGGGCAGTCATTCTACTGCCAGGACTGCCTACCTGACAGGTAGGTTCAATGGTATTAGCACTATCTTCTTTCTTAATGTCCATTCTCCTGCCCACTGCTGTTCCTTTCTCCCTTGCTGTGCCCTCTCACTTGATTTTCCTCCATCTCAATATTAAAATCAGATGTGGAGATTACATGAGCATCTCCCAACTGCCTCCTCCAAGCAAGTGCCTAGTTTAAAACTCTTTTAATGGGCTATGCCAAATCTCCATCCCAGAAGCCTATTTCCCCCCCTACTCAGAGTAGAGGGTAAATGGGTCTCCTCTCATTAGTGAACGTGGAGTCTGCATTTTTGTGTGTGTTGAATATGGATGCTGAGATAATCACATAAGTGCATGGCTTCCCCTTCAGGTGGGGGAAAAAAATCACAAGGCAGGCCAAAAACAATGTGATTTAATTATTCATTTAAAATCTCATGATTTTTGGTGTCTGAGTCATGATTTTTAAACATATGAGGTTGGCAGTATTGCTTCTATCCAAAGATCTCAAAATGCTTTACAAAGGCTAATGAAATTAGCATCACAACACCTCCGTGAGGTAGAAAATATTAGCTCCACATTACACTTGGGGAAATGGAGGCAGAGACAATTTAAGCATCTTGCTCAAGATTACACTGGATTTATGTACAAAAGATCATTAATATTTGAAAAATATCTCCCACAATAGAGATCTCTATTTTGAATCTGGATTCCTGCTCAGTGAGGGCCAGTCTGCCTTCTTTCTCCTCCCCAAACTTCCCCTACCCCCTCTATTCAGTTTTGGCTCTCAATTAAGCATAAGAGATACCTGGGCTTGAAAGAGTCCCTGAGAAACAAATCACTGAGGGTCTTTTAACACTGTGGGGGAGAGGGCATGAGTATTGTGGCAGATTCAAAGGAACAGCTTGAAAGCAGCTGGAGAGCTTTGCAAAAAAAAAAAAAAAAAAAAAAACAGAGCAGCTGCATAGAGAATGCTATGCACAGTATTAATTATACCCATGTTACGAAGGAAAATATTAAACATTGCTAATGGAAAGAGTACAGTGTGGGGACAGCCCATGACACTATTTCACACTCTCCAACGTACCTCCACTAGGATAGGATTTCATAGAAGACTCCAGGGCTGTCAAGCTGTGACAAGTTGAATAAGTGAGATTTCAAATGTTTCACTGAAACACACATTGCAAAATCCTTCATCACAAGCAGCAGAGACCTTAAAAGCAGTCTTAGAAAATGAATAATAAAACTAAGGGAGGGTCCCTAAAATGAATGAAACTTGGGAGAGCTCAGATTCCCTGTGAAATTCATTTTTCCCACTTCTCCCCAGTGAGGCACCTCCACCATCTCCTCACTCTGTGCACTTCTAATGATCTTGGTGAGCAGATATCCCATCTCTGCTTGATTTACATGGCCCTTTCTAGTCTCTGAACTGTCTATACTTCTTTTTTAAATACAGTTTCAGTAGAGATTGCCGTAAAAAAAAGATTCATTTTACATATTAAATGAAAAAGCAAAAATAAAGTAAAAGTAAAGGTCTACAAATTTGCTCGTGGTTTACACAAGCTCTGACCATTCTTACTTGCCAGATTTCTGAATTCTGTTTTTTAGATCTTAAAAAAAAATGTGTAGATACCTAAGTAGAACATCTAATACCCATTTTTTTTTGTAGCTTGTTTATAGATTTTTCCCTAAACTACACCAGTTTTAATTAGAAGTAGTACATAGCATGTACCTTTTTATGTGAGGTACCCATCGCATTGCCTCAGGTTGTGTTGGTCAATATCTCCTATGTATTCTTGGGCAGGGAACTGAGTCCTGTTTGGAATCTGTTATTGTTCTCCTGTCATTGTTCTCCTGACTTTTGGTCAGTTACTCAACCTTTCTGTGCCTCAGTTTATTCATCTATAAAACATGTTATAAATAGAGATGAGAGTAAGCTTCCCTGTATATATCTAAGATTTCAAACATACCAAAGTGTTAGGAGGGCTGAATCTGGGCCTTTGAATCAGCTGATTATAGAAACAAGGTATTTCTATGAAAGTCCAAACCTGATGTGTTCAGATTTCAAACACAAATTTTTGTAGGAATTCAAATCTGGTATTTTCATTTGAGCCCATCTCTATTTATAAGTAAATAATATATACATACCTTACAAGGACAGTCTGAAGATTTTTAATGAGCTGTTTGTAATATACTTAAAGATCCTTAAATAAAAGAAGTAAAAAGTCTTGTTTGTTTGAATGTATCATGTTATAATTCAAGGCAACTCAATGCACCCAAAAAGCCATCACCGAAAAAATTTTAAAATCATAGTTTCCTGTTTGTCCACTGCCTTGTCCTACTTTAGTCATTTACCCCTGTCTGAAGTGGATGCAGAATGCTGCCATTATGATCTGGTAGCATTTTATGTTCAATTTGCAAAAGCATAAGTGACTAGAGATAACGTGAGATTTTGGAGAATAGAGCCTTAGATAAATATAAGCTTGTTCAATCAAAAAATGCACTCAGACTTGCCTGCCAGTCATCAGCACTTAGCAGGGCCTCCAAGATTCATATGTCCTGCCCAATTTCCATGCAGACTTTCTAGCATACCTTTAATATCAATAGTGCATTACATTCCATACACCAATTAGATATTGGACTCTAGGCAGCTCAGTAAAATAAGTTTCTGCTCATAAAAGCACAGTACAGCTTTTAACATGTGCATCAGTAAAGCGTTCACAACAGTACACTTGCAGCTAGCTTTTCTCCGTCACCATTTTTTTCTTTTTTTTTTTTTAAAGCCCATACAAATTGTTGTTGCCTTATGGTGATTATTTTTGCTGCCAGCAGAGCCCTTTACATATTAGGAGCCATTAATCCCATTGCATCAGCTGGCTTAATTGGGCTGGGCTGCTCTGATTCCCAACCTCTGTTTCTTTTTCTCTCCCCCTACCCCCCCATGATGTTTAAAGGATGTACCAAATCTATAGTGTTTCTACATTTGAATGGAGCACATAAAAGCTACTTGGTCAGGTTTGGTTAATTGGGGGGACTCATGATTTAGAGGTAAGGAATAGGCCTAATCAGGGATAGAGAAGGGAGCGGGGGAGAGACAGACCTTTTTTTTTTTTATGAAAATGTGGACCTCCCCACAGTAATTCCCCTTCAGCTGCTGCCTCACAGATGGACCTTTTAATTGAATTTTCTTACAGGCCTGAGGGAGGGAGTTCATTTCAGGTCAGGTGAGGCAATTGAAGTGAATCTAATGGATGTCGTTTCTTTTCACTGCTAGCACAGAGAAGTGTGGTTTTGTTTTTTTCCTCTTTCGGCTCCGCTAAAAAGTTTCAATTAAAAACTGAAACACACATGGTGATTTCCAAGGGTTTGTTGTCTTCATTTCACCAGCAGCGGCAGCGAGGTCAGCAGAGGGAGAGATTTGAATTAGTTTGCATCCTGGCTTCTTGTTCCTGTAGTAAGAACGATGCAGAGTGTGTATGTTCACAAACACCATGTGCGATTATAATGCTACTTTGTGTAAGTGGATGTAGGTAGAGCGGGGGCCTAGGAAACTCTTCCTTATAGGTCTACAGACCTGTTCACATTGGATTACTGAGTTATACATCCCTATAGTCATCTAGTTATTCTTTTTACAGCATTATAGGCACGCATGGCACTTTACAGGCATGGAAACAAGTCCTTCCCCTGAGAAGTTTACAGGCTAAGGTCTATACCTAGACTAGGAAAACTGGAAGGAACCTAGGGTTGCTAATGACCATATACCATGGTTTTAAAAATGATTTTCCCTGCCTACACTAAATACGGTTTAAAATGTGTCTGCTAGACCAGATCTATGTGCTATGAATAGTTGTTGGTATAGCTATGCCAATACAGCTGTATCAGCAAAAAGTCCCAGTATAGACACAGCTTATAGTACTACAGTAACACAAATAATAAGCAACATTAGCCAAAAAAGTGCTTTTGCCTGCACAACGTATACCGGTTCCCTGAGCTACACTAGCAATAGCACTTGTGTGTGTCTACACTAGGACTTTTGCAGGCATAAAAATGTCAAAAAATCTAGGTGTGAGTCTGACTCTGGGTCTGTAGAGCCACACTTTAGAAACAGGCAGGCAGAGTGCAACTTTAAATCCCTCTCTCTGAGACTAGCTTTAAGTGTTTCTTTTGTTCGAATGGAATGCCTCGTTCTGATTTCAAAACATACCACGAGTTCCCTGGCAATGTCCTTGTCTGCAGGTATGCTGACTGCGGCCCCAAGTGGGAGTGCTATTGTATAAAATTTGCAACCTGAAAGACACAGATTTGAATGGATAACCAGAAAGATTCTCACTACAAAATAGTTTATGCTGAAAAGCCTTCAGTAAATATAACACATACTACAGTGAAGGTGCAGGATGTATACACAATAAGCACCTAGTACAGTTTATGCCACAGCAGCAGTATAGTACCCCTTCAACGTTAATAGCAATATGTTTTTAAAATGCTTTAACATACCACATTTGATATGCCAGCAGTATAAGCAACTAGTATATTCATTTCTACAGTATTTATTTAAATGCTTTAAGGCAGGGGTGTCCAAACTTTTTGAATCACGGGCCACAATGCGTTGTAAAATTTGACAGAGGGGCCAGGCAAGGATCGGATGGATGGAGTGAACATTTATGTGCACAGCACCCAACGCACCACACGCCAGCAGGCAGCACTTCCGACCACTCTCCGCCATGAAATTGACTCACCCTAGTCAATTTCGGCGGTGGAGCTGGACAGTGGGGCTCACAGCGCAGAATTTCCGCTGTGAAACTCACTCTCCACTCTCAAATTCCGCGGCGGAGCTGCAGACTGGCGGGCACGATGCCATTTTAAGAACCGGTCCGATGTGCAGACTGCCTGGCCCGATTTTAAGAACCCAGGACCCAGTTCGGCGGGCCGGATTAAAAAGCATGGCGGGCCGTATGTGGCCCGCGGGCCAGACTTTGAACATGCCTGCTTTAAGGGCACAATTCATGAAAGATCATGGTACTTATTCATATTTTAAAGGATACAAACCTAATTCAAATGCAACACCCTGGTCTTAAACACATTTTTCCCCACTGTCCACTCTGGGATTAAACATCTGTAATTCATCAAACATTTACCTGGTACTTTACTAGACAGAGTTGATTTATTATAGATGACGCATTCCTACTGCTAACATCCATAGCTTGATCCTAATCCAGAAGCCTTGTCTACACTACAGAGTTTTGTTGATGCAAGTTATGCAGACGATCGGAAAGCTTGTGCATGTTCACACAACACTCCTTCTATCGGCGCAGCACATCCACAATTGGTGCTCTGACATCAACAGTGAGAGCAGCGCATTGTAAGTAGTTACCCCACTATGCAATTCACCACTTTAAGTAGCTAGGAGTTGTGGGAAGGCGGAGTGGCTCACAGTGTATCATGGGTGTGCACTCAATGTCCCATGATGCACTTTTTTTCAGTGGCCCCTGTTTACTGTGTGCCTACCATCTCCATCTGAAAGGATGGATCCTGCACTGCTCTGCGTTGTTGTGATCAGTGGTATGAATACATCACAAACAATCATGTGGTATATCATGAGCTCCCAACCGGAATCAGGAGTGCCTGGCCTGCTGTGTTCCATGGAAAGATATAACACCAGATTACATTTGGCATTCACAGAGAAGCTGCACACAGTGGATCATCACTTTTGAGCTCAGGAAACAAGCACTGAGTGGTGGGATCGCATCATTATATAGGTCTGGGATGATGAGCCGTGCCTGCAGACTTTTCAGATGCAGAAAGCCACCTTCCTGGAACTGTGTGCGGCGCTCACCCCAGCATTATAGCGCAAGCACACCAGAATGAAAGCTGCCTTCTCAGTGGAGAAGTGTGTGGCGATCGTTGTGTGGAAGCTGGCAACTCCAGACTGCTACCAGTTGATCACAAATCAGTTTGGAGTCAAGAAGTCCACCGTTGGTACTGTGTTATCACAAGTGTGCAGGGCCATTAATTGCTTTCTGCTACAAAGGACTGTGACTCTTGGAAATGTGCGTGAAATAGTGGATGGCTTTGTGGGAATGGGATTCTCTAGCTGCGATGGGGCGATAGATGGCATGCATATTCCTATTTTGGCCCTGGACCATCTTGCAACAGAGTACATCAATAGAAAGAGGTACTTCTCTGTGATATTGCAGGGTCTGACAGATCACGGTGGACGTTTCACTGACATTAACATGCGGTGGTCAGGGAAGGTCCATGGCACACGCATCTTCAGGAACACTGATCTGTACAGAAAGCTGCAAGCAGGGACTTTCTTTCCAAACCAGAAGATTCCAATGAGGGATGTTGAAATGGCCATAGTGAACCTGGGACACCCAGCCTATCTCTTACTCCCATGGCTCATGAAGCCTTATATGGGAAACCTAGACAGCAGCAAGGAGAACTTCAACAATAGGCTGAGCACGTGCAGAATGATGGTAGAATGTGCATTTGGCAGATTAAAAGCACGCTGGTGCTGCCTTTATAGCAGGTTAGACCTAAATAAGGAAAATATTCCCATGGTCATAGCAACCTGCTGTGTACTCCATAATATTTGTGAGGCATAGGGTGAAAAATTTCCCCCAGGGTGGAGCATGGACACTTTGTCAATATAACTTTACCAAAAAAAGTTCTATGCCTCTTGTCAAGGTGGTTTTATTTTTTGGCAAAGCAGGAGAGTTTTGTTGGTAGTCTTGAGCATTGTAGTGTGCACACCTTCACTGTTTTGTCGACAAAAGCTGACTTCTGTAGACAAAACTATGTAGTCTAGACAAGGCATTAGGCATGCAAATAACTTTGCTCAAGTGAACAGTCCGTGTGGCCACTCACATACCTTTGTATTCAATGGTACTGCTCGAATGAGTAAAGTTAGATATGAAAGCATTTGAAGGATCTGGCCCTAGATACATAAATGAAAGCACATGATGGGATATGTCAACTTCAGAGAATAATATACTCATTTTGTTCATTCCAGGAGTTTTAAAATGTAATACCAAATTTACTGTCATAGTCTCTTTTCCTTGTAGCAATTTTATTCATAAATATAAGGAATTTTAGGAAACATCTAATGGTGACAATCAGGGTCCAGACCCCCAAAGACAGAGCATCTGAACCCCAAAGAATAATCAATTGAATCAACTTGTTGAATACAATGTTATGTATACAAATATGTCAAGTAAGGTCTTTTATGAAAGCTTGTAATGTTCTGAACTTGATGGTCATTAGAAGATGTATACAGGTTATGGTTATGAATGTACAGAAAATTTTAATTGCACCTGCAGTGCAACCACAGCATTAGCTCACAAGTGTGGTGAAACAATTAGGCAAGGAGGGGCATTTCCCAGGCTAGTTGTTTACACAAAACCAACTTCAAATGCATATCCATGGTCGAGCCAAGAAAAGACAATAGTGGATCATTAAAGTTATTGGGAAAACATTGAAACACTTTGAAACTGAAAAGAAAACCTAGCCTTGGAAAACTAAGAAAACTCCCCACCCTGAATAAATGAGTCACCACAAGAGAAAAAAACTTTTTAAAACAGGGTTGGTGTGAGAAAGTACCCAGAAACTGAGTGCCAATATCTAAATTGGGTGCTATTTGTGAAACACTGCATCACCCCTGTGACAGGACATATTGGGAAACTGTTCAGAGGCCATAGGTAACTTCTATTAGAAGAAGAGACTTTAGCCAGTATAGGAGTTTAAAGTATGAGGTTTCACCTTTATTTTCTGTGTAACTTGTATGTGTTTGCTTTTCCTTACTATTCCATCTTTGAATCTAGTTTGTCTATTAAATACATTTAGTTTATTTTTACCCAAGCAGGTCTTGTCGTGCAAACTGTGTGGAGTGTGACCCAAAGTGAACTCCTTTGGGATTATGAACCAAAAGTCTAAGTGTCTAGTAGTAAGGATTCAGGGTAGGCAGATTTGAAGAGTAATAGGCTAGTGAAAGCCAAGGAGAGACCTTCATACTTTTAGGCAGGCTACTGGTGTTAGGGCTATGAGCCATAGCAGCTTAGCATTAAGGTACCCCAAGATGCTGAGGAGGCAGTGACAGAACACCTCACTGGTCTGAGTGATCCCAAAAACATCGGATTAATATTCACAAAATCACTTAAAATACAATTCAAAATTATTAATAAAGTAAAAAACAGGAATCTACAAGACAAATTTCAGAAGAAAGAATCAGCTGATGAAAAGGATTCAGACATTCTGGATTAAGAAAAATGAGTATGTTTCCCTTTACATGACAAGAACAATAATAGAGAAGGATTATGTGTCATCCAGGAAAAGACTATATTACATTGTAATCCATTCACTGGTGTATGGATCTGAAGTCTTCCAGGGAATGTCACAAATACACATAATGTCACTGACTGCTGGATTTTGCATTTGGGTCTTTGATGTAGCTGACAGAGCTATAAAATCACATGCAGCCAGATAACTGGCTAGACTAGAGATTACACATCTGTGGATGCTAAAAGAGAGAAAGTTATTCCTCAGCTCAGGTAAGAAGAGTTCAGGTATTAATTTACACTCAAATTTTGTCTTCCATAATCTCTACTAATTTCTGGTGGTATAAATACTGCTTAACAGTGTTCTGCTGACTACATGTGCTTTTAGGCAAAACATCCTATTTTGGAACCACTTCTAGTGCAAAAAGGGATGCAATATACATGCAAAAGGCCACCCTGTTTAACGGGTAGGAGCTGATGTTTATCTGGGAAGACCTGCAAAATTCAGTCATGTCTCTCCACTACTTGCTGGTAAAGCAATCACACAAAATTAAGTAATAATTTTAAATGGCATACCATGTTTATTTACATCCTGATATTCACATGCCTGTATCTACACGTATGTATACACTTTGGGGGATTTCCTTCAAATCTCTTTATAGTTAATGCTAATCATCTATCTTAGGTATTTTCATCTATTATCATCTATCTTAGGTATTTATGGAGCCTCATTCCTGTAGTATCTGAGCTCCTTGAAAGCTTTAGCATCTCTATCCTTAACAACCCTGTGAGGTAGAGAAGTGCAATTATCCACATTTCTCAGATGAAGAACTGAGATACAGAGAGACTAAGTGACACAAAGAGTATGGCAGAGCAGGGGATTGAATTTGGCTCTTAAAAGTCCCAAACTAGCACCCTAACCACTGGACCATCCCTCTTCTCCACCTTCAAGCACCGATGTGCACCACGGCTTACATAAACATGCAGTGGTCAATTGTATGGTGACTCATGTTCTATACATCATCTGTGACACACTAGATAGCTAATGGGAGCTGGAAGTTCAATAGCATTAAGCACTAGTATTATATGTTAAGTGACAAGGGATGCTGTTGAACACAACAAGATAGAAAGATAGACACTGACCCTGCCTGAAGATCTTACAATCTAAACAGGCAGACAGTACAAATTAGACTCAAAGTGCATCTCAAGAGATGGACAGAAGAATGCACTACAGCATAGCACTTTTCGTCAGCTAACACTGCTTCTGGTAAAGGCCCTGCACCCAGACCTGCCCTTTCAAAGGCAGTTCTTTCCAAGGTTAAGGTGGAGGAAGTACTATAAAGCCTGAGTCCTCTTTGTCTAAAGACCACTTCTGGCTAGAAGCATTCAATTTAAGTGGGGGATTAAGGTAGGAAAGAACTAAGTATGTGTGGGGATGGGATGGGTGGAGGAGAATGTCCTCAAAGTTTAACAGAACAACATAAAGTTCCCAAGGAGGACCTGCCAATAAGATTAATAGCAATTATATTAAGAAACTGGCCTCCTATAAAAGTATTTTCTGAGGTTGTGATGTAGAACCAGCAGTTTTTGAGTAATATAGCTTAGGAACTATTTTTATCCAAATACATATTTGACTGCTATTGCCCTTGGACATAGTCAACATTGTATCCAGGTGCTAAACCCAAGGTGCAAAACCTTGTAAAACCCAAGGAGACTTCCAAACGGCATTTCAATGACAACCCATGCTCCATTTTAGTTTGGAGTATCAGCACCAAAAAGATGCTTTGTTGCTTCTAATTCATTGTGTGGAGTTTGGGGCTGGAAATCACACCTGGAGGGTATTTGATTGTTCTGACTAATGGGGTTGAATTTGGATTTTTGAGGTATAAGCAGGGTTTGCTGTTTATAATTACAATCTGAGGAGTACATGGAAGAGAGAAGGAAGCAGGACGGCACAACTGACCTCACAATTAGGGAGATAACCCTCAGCCCTGATCACTGCATGTCAGAAGAAAAAGGTTATTTGACTTCAGTGTAGCTTATTACATTTTCCCCTCATAGTGAAACCACATATTTCCTAGTAACAGTCAACTTTAGGGTGTGCAAAAGCCAACAATATTATTATATCACCACCTAGTCTCTTACAACCTAAGGAAAGCAGAAGCCAAAGGGCAAATTTATCTGTGACTAGTCACTATCTGGATTATCCAAACAGATATCGCAAAGCTTAAGCCTGCCACCACATTTGCCTTCACCAATGAAGAGCTAATCTACAAGTGGCATAGCCATGTGTATATTAGTAGTCTTCTTCCCTGTGAAATAATCCTATCAGACCTACACCATCACATTTCAGTAAAAGATGAAGGGTAGTAGGGTTAAAGCAAAGTCAAGAGAGTTTCATGCCTGACCCTCCCACAGACTTCCTCTGTGGCCTCAGACAAGTCACAATCACACATTGGCTGAGTCCTCCATCTGCAAAATGGGGATAGCACTTCCTTCCTCTCCCACTGCTTTTCCTACCTAGTTTATTAGTTTGTAAGCAATTTGTGGCTGGGGTTTCCTTTCTCTTTGTGCCTAGCACAATGCGGGCCCCCAGTTCTACTATAACTAATACCATTTTTTCCATCTGTAAAATGGGAATAATAATGCTGAGCTCTTTTGTAGAGGCTTTAAGATCTATTGATGGAAAGGAGTTGGTAAGAATAAAAAATAATGTTCATCAGCAGCAGCATATACAGAACACACACATCTGACAGCTGTTTGCAGGAGCACAGCATTTTGGGACAAACACATTACATGAGGACTCTGTAAAAAAGGTTGCCCCAGTAAATGATTGACTAGGGTAATAAAGACATCAAGGAAACTGTTCAGGAAATTGCCCGAACCTCTAATCCTTGGAAGTTTATGGGAGTCTAAACCCCCAGGTTCCAATGCTTTCAAAATAATTTGTCATATATTATGTTATCTAAAAGACGCAATTGGAGCAAAGTTGTTGGCTACTGATCTCCTATGGGCAATTGTGGTAAAGTAATGAAATACTCCATTCACTGTGTGTTCTGGTACTTGAATAGTCAATATAAACACAGTACTGTGCAGTAACAAACACTGTTGGCTGTAATTTATTATCCTGCCAGCAGCCCGAGCCTCCCATGTTAAAAATTGTATTACCTTTATTGTGCAACAACTGAGTGGACTCAAATGGCAAGAACAAGACAGAGCCATCCATGTATTTGTGTCAAAGTAAAACACCCTCTCTACTGTGGTAAGGTGAAGCACCCAATACAATTATTGCTATTTCTACCACCCATGTGTGTCCAGAACAGAAAGAGCAAGTCTCTGACTACGACTGACTCTGAAGCCAAACTAGGAACAAGTCGCTGAGTGGTTTGGTAGATAAAGCATTTTATGTTTACTTTGGGATTAGGATTGAAGTCTGCTATTTTATCCCAAAGGTCCAAAGTGTACTGGGGTTCCAGCTCAGCATCCAGTGATTTACATCACAAAAGCAGCCTAGTTCCAGAACTGAGCGGAAGTGCAGATTCAGCTATCTGCCATAGACAGAGAAGGTGTTACCTCCACCTGACTTGATAAATCCTTTGAGGGGTGGTTGTGCAACAGCTGTGCCCAACACCTGGGGATTGAAGCTAAAGGTCTTCAGCCTCCATAGTTGTCAGGAGCTTCTTAATGACATGTTACTCCACAGCATGTTCATAAGACAAGTGCCCTTTTCAGAGTAGAACCAATGCTTACAAGCAAAATTTTTTACTTTTAGAACTGATGTAACAAGTCAGAGGTGCTGGAGCGATGAACTGCCAAGCCTAGAGGTGCTGGGCTCAACCATGGCAAACCCTGGCACAAATTAAGCATGGAATAGAATCACTTTGTAAAATTGACTCTCTCTTTTCTTAACTCATACCTTTTGGGAAGAAAAGGAGGGGCAACAACAAGAGTCTGTTTGAATTTCCCAGCTTAGCTGTTTTATTTCTTCTCAGACCTACGTATTTTAAAGTGTATTTAGTGCTTGTAAGGATGGTGGACTGGCAATCCAGCCTGGGTGTCCACATCACAAAACAGGCCACCACAGTTGGTACTCTGTGTGTTGAGAGTCTTCCCGGAGAGGCAGAGGACTGAGTGGGCATAAGAAACAAACCAGTCATCCGTGGAGATGGTTTTCCAGGAAAGAATGAGGCATTGTAGGAAACTCTTGTGCTGATGCTAACAAAGCTACAGCTGCCACACAAATCAACAGAGGATTTCAGTCACCAGGTGTCAGCCCGGCACCCTTCACAGTAACTAAACTCACTAATAAAAACAACGGGACAAATCCTGCCACCCTCGTTTGGGCAAAACTCACACTGAGAACAACAGTCTGTCCTGGGTTGGATTTAAACTGTCATTTTAGAGAAAGGCCTTACATCCTGTTATTGATGCCCTGGGCCATGCAGTGTCCTTTGTTAAAACCTCAGTGCCAATTCAAAAAGGTTTTAAACATTTAACTTGGAAAAAAGTGAGAACACAGTTAAAAATCACGAAGTACATGCCTGAGAAATCAAAAAGGGCCCTTTTCAAATCCTTCCAGTATCTTGGGAAGGGATTTAGACTCAACAAGTACAATAAATGCTTATTTATCATAGAATCATAGGACTGGAAGGGACTCGAGAGGTCATCTAGTCCTGTCCCCTGCACTTATGGCAGGACTCAGTATTATCTAAGCCATCTTTGACAGGTGTTTGTCTAACCCACTTTTAAAAATCTCCAATGATGGAGATTCCATAACCTCCCTAGGCAATTTATTTCAGTGCTTAACTACCCTGAGAAGTAGGAAGTTTTTCCTACTGTCCACCCTAAACAACCCTGGCTGCAATTTAAGCCCATTGCTTCTTGTCCCATCCTCAGAGGCTAAGGAGAACAATTTTTCTCCCTTCCTTTTGTAACAACCTTTTTGTATTTGAAAATTGAAAATTGTTATATCCCCTCTCCAGCTTCTCTTCTCCAGAGTAAACAAATCCGGTTTTTTCAGTCTTCCCTCATAGGTCACATTTTCTTTAATAATTTTTGTTGCTCTTCTCTGGACTTTCTCCAATTTCTCCACATCTTTCCTAAAATGTGGCATCCAGAACTGCACATGAGGCCTAATCAACATGGAGTAGAATGAAAGAATTACTTCTTATGTCTTGCTTATAACATTCCTGCTGATACATCCCAGAATGATGTCTGGTTTTTTGCAAGCGTTATACAGTTGACTCATATTTAGCTTGTGATTCACTATGACCCTCCCAGATCTCTTTCGAAAGTATTCTTTCCTAGCAAGTCATTTCCCATTTTGTATGAGTGCTACTGATTGTTCCTTCTGAAGTGGAGTACTTTGCATTTGTCCTTATTGAATTTCATCCTATTTACTTCAGACCATTTCTCCAATTTGTCCAGATCGGTTTGAATTTTAATCTTATCTTCCAAAACACTTGCAACCCTTCCCAGCTATCTATGCCATTATCTAAATCATTGATGAAGATATTGAGCAGAACAGAACCCAGAACTGATCCCTGTGGGACCCCACTCGATATGTCCTTCCAGATTGACTGTAAACCACTGATAACTACTCTCTGGGAATGGGTTTCCAAACAGTTATGTACTTGCTTTATAGTAGCTCCATCTAGGTTATATTTCCCTAGTTTGTTTATGAGAAGGTCATGTGAGACAATATCAAAAGCCTTACTAAAGTCAAGATATACCACATCTACTGCTTCTCCCCTATCCCCAAGGCTTGTTACGCTCTCAAAGAAAGCTATCAGGTAGGTTTGACATGATTCTTTCTTGACAAATCAGTGCTGACTGTTACTTATCACCTGCTATCTTCCAGGTGTCTGCAAATTGATTGCTTAATTATTAGTTCCATTATCTTTCCAGTTCCTGCAGTTAAATTTACTAGTCTATAATTCCCCAGATTGACTTTATTTCCCCTTTTATAGATTGACACTATATTTGCTCTTTTCCAATCCTCTGGAATTTCTCCCGTCTTCCATGACTTTTCAAAGATAACCACTAATGGCTCAGATATCTCCTCAGTCATCTCCTTGAGTATTCTACATTGTATTTCATCAAGCCCTGGTGACTTGAAGACATCTAACTTGTCTAAGTAATTTTTAACTTGTTCTTTCCCTAATTTAGCCTCTGATCCTACCTTATTTTTACTGCTATTTACTATGTCAGACGTTCAATCACTACTTTTGGTGAAAACTGAAACAAAAAAAGCCATTTAGTATTTTTGCCATTTCCACATTTTCTATTATTGTTTTTCCCCCTTCACTAAATAACAATCCTACTCTGTCCTTGGTCTTCCTCCTGCTTCTATTGTATTTGTCAAATGTGAGAATGTAGAATTCTGCCTTAATTGAGCCATACAGAATCATTTCAGTGGTCATATAAACCACTCATTTTGGAACAGAGATGTAAACTGCTCTGAGCACTTGAAGAGAAGAACTATATACTCATCCATACAGCAGCCCCTTCACAACAGCCTGATCTGAACCCAACCCTCTTGCTACCCTCTGGCAACTACCTGACCTTTCCTGATCTCCTTTCCTCCTTGCTAATGAATCCACAAACTCCTTCCCCCTAACATCCTCAGACCTCTGACTCCTCCCCAACTCCTACACTTCACCCAAACCTCTTCCACCCCACTGTCAAATCAGAACAAGTCCTGAACCCTCTTGCTGCTGAAAACACCACATCAAGAATCCATGATCCAGCTTCTCTCCTTTTATTCTGTTCTTGATGGCCACTCGTATCTGAACCGCAGTACAACTTCCCTCCCAGTTAACACACACTCCTTCACCACTGACCCAACACACATCATAAATGACTTTTTTTTAACCTCTCACAATTGGTAGCTCCCCAAAAGCACTCCTACCCATGAACTGTGGAACACTCTTTGCTCCTGACCCCAGTGATGGCGTCTGGTGTCCCTCTCCCTCCCAGTACTCCTAGTGTCTACATGTGATCCACCTAGAAATTAGACAGCATTTTAAGGGATAAAGAGCAGACGTTTCCACCTAGAAGGCCATACTCAGCATACTGGCTCCTTTGAAGCTATTAGTCCATTTTATAAATCCCTCCTAGTTTAGGGGTTTACAGATCAGATACATTGCAACAGCTCTGTAGGAACCTGGCCCATGGGGTCATTTGGACTGCTCTAACTTGTGCAATGTGTCCTAAATGGCAAAAATCCAAGCACATTAAATGCTTTTTGAAAATATGCTGTATACATGTGAAAGGTCTAGAGTTTCAATCTCAGGATCTTTAATGTTGCAGTTTATTTCTAGAATACCCCAAAGCACTAAAATCACACGTTAGGTTAAAAACTGAGCTGAGCTGAAGTTTAACGTATTTGGAACAAAAAACGTTGGCAGTTTCAGATTTGGATAAGAATTCAATTCCATCTGTGGGGCAAAGCCTCATCTAGCTGTATCACTTCCATTAAAGACATACCTTTTGGTTATATAATTTGTGTAGGTGAAACTCAGTTAAGAGAAACGCATGTACTATCTTCTTTGTATATAACTGCAAGCATCCTAGTGATGTTGGCAGGGAACATATGCTGGACTATGAGCTGGCAGGATTCTTGTCATCAGACAGCCCTTCAGGGCTGCCAGTATAACAATGGCATGCACTTGCAGCAAGATTCAATAAGTATTACTTCTTTGTTTGTGAAATGTTCAAGATAGACATTAAAATTACGCAGTCTGGCCTCCCCCAAAACAAAATAAAGCACCACACCTGCGTTAGTCCTGGCTGCTAAAACAACTTCCTGAAATTCTCCCTGAGCTCTGATGGGCTCTGTTTCTTTTGTTTTTAAGCAAAGCTGTACAGATATGTGAAGATTGCAGAATCTTTCTAATTAATTTCATCCACAACTCAGCATGTTCCATCTTACTTGTGCCAGCTGTTGTATTAATTTAAATAGAATAAATGGGCTAAAGAGTTTAACATAACCCAGTCACTATCCAACACTGAACAGAGTTAAACAAGGTTCAGGGTTTGGTATACAGAGACAGCCTTTTATTACCATGGCAAACACACCATTAAAAATCCTTTTAACCTTTTATTAAAGGCACAGAAAAGAAGGAAAAACACTTGAAACATTTCAAATGTAAAGTATTAAGTAAGGCTTTCATTTTAACAATATTCCTTGTTCCCTTTCCCGGGAGCTGAAGAGAGTTTTAAAAGGAAAAATCGCCTTGTTTGGCAGTCTCTTAGACTGTATTAAAGATGGTAATAACTATCCTTTTGGGGAAAAGAAAACGAATTAGCTGAGCGGGACTGGAGCTGTTGTTGCTGTTACAAGTCTGATCCCGTTTTGCTTCAGGTGATGTTTAGAGTTGTAGAAGTGATACTATTATCTCTGTCCCTCTTTGGCCTGGCCAGGTCATCTCTCAGGATTAGAATGACGAACAGTTTGACATGGTGCTAAACTGCAGCGTCTCCCCACCAGTCTGGCCCGTCCCTGTCCCTAACTCTCACGCTGTGGGAGTTGGCACCCAGTGGCGTAGTGGCGCCAGCGCTGTTGTGGCGCATTCTGGCTCCACTATTCCACTAATGATGAAGGTCCGGGGGTTTGAGGAAATGGTGGGAGTGGCAGCCATGCTGGTGAAGCTTGCTCCAGTAGCCTCCATCTGTCCTTTTTCCCTAAAAAATTCTCTTTATTAAGAACCCAAATGGGGGGTGATGAGAGGACTAGCCCATCCCCTCATCATTTTGTCTACCAATTAGACCTAATTTCCGACAAACCAATTTTGGTTCATGAATTTCTAGTTCCACATCTTATGTTTTCACCAACCATGATTTCCACATAGTCCTTGAATCATATCAGTGTAGTCCTTCTTTTATTTGGACTAATTTAGTCCATCTGTCTGGTTTTCTTGCATCTGTTAACAATATTCATTACTGAAAGCAACTTGACCTACTTTCCATCAACATTTTTTATTATGGGTTATTGTAACATCTTATGAACTTTATTATACTTTTTACAACTGATCTTAAAATTAGGGTAAATCTGAAGGCCCAGTTATCACAACATGCCCTGCTAGATATCTTGGTCAAGATTCTTATACCCCAGGTTTCTCTGGCCTCTGTAGCCGTCAGTGAAAAAGGGAGAAAAAGGCAAAACAAAACGTAGATGCTACAGTTTTATTTGAAATAAAAAAATTACATACATGGATGTTAACCAGAGATAGTTATAATAATTTCTCACACACAAAATTTGGCTTGGTTTTTTTTTTTCCAAAAAAGTGAAAATGCTTGCAAAAATATGGATTTTTCTCAAGATTTTCCATTTTCCAAGAATTTCCTATGGCAATTTTTGTTAGCTTTTTTCCTTATTGGTGATCACTTTTGAGAGGGTTTCATTATCAATGGTGATTGCTTTGCTTAGTCACATGCCAGGATTTTCAAAACTGAGAACTTGTTTGAAAAAGTTCATTTTGGAAATTTGGATTTTCAAGGGAAAGGATATTTTAACAAATTCTGCAGAGAATTTGGAAAAATGAAAAAAGTCACTCCATTTCAAAGAAAGAAAACATTCCATTTTTTTGAAAAACTGCCCCTGTAAGCTTGGGGTGCCATGCAGTAACCTTGTGGCCCAGGCTCCTGACACTAACAGCCAGCCCACAAGCATAAGGTCTTAGCATGGCTCTTACTAGCCTAGTTACTCCTTTCAGGGTGACACCGACAGACCTTCCCGTCCTGAGTTTCCCCAAATCCTTCATCCCCAGTTCTTAATTGCCACGCATTTGGACTGTTCCCCTCTGGTTTCTCACCCCTGAAGGCATGAAACCAGTCCCCCTGTTATCAGTTCCCTTTGGTGCACACACTCCACATGGTTTGCACAACAGAGACATGCTTGGGACAAAAATAAACAAAAAGTTTATTTAATATCAAAAACACAGATTCAAAAATGAAACAGTAAGGGGTCGCAAACACATACAAGCCACACAGTCAATAAATAAACACAACCTCAGGCTTTTCATTTCTGTATCGGATAAAATCCCTTTCTAATGCAAGTTACCTATTGCCTTTGAACGGTTTCCCAGCATGCTCCCTAGCAACAGGGGGGATCCAGCATTTCATGGGCAGCTTTCCTCTTAGAGGCTATCCCTCAGTTTCTGGATGGATTTCACTTCAAACCATTTCCATCTTAAAAGGGGTTGCAGTTTTCTTTTTCCTTCAGTCACTATAGATAGGTATTCAGGCCCCAGTTGTCTCAATGTCTTTCCATTACCTCTAATGGCCCATCATTGTCTTTTCCTAGATTGTGCAATGGAGTACAGTTTTGTGTAAACAACTGGCTTGGGAGGTGCCTCTCCCCTGATCACTCACTCCCCTGCTGTGACGTGGAGCTGAAGTTTATGAGCATAGTTCTGTCTATATGCAAATACATAAAATCATAACCATAGCCTGTACACATATCTCAACTATTATTAAGTTTAGAACATTATAAACTCACATAACTGACCTTACTGGATATATTTTCACGGTACAATAACATTCTACACGATCAGTTGATTTAACTGCTTTTCTTTTGGGGGATTGACCCTTCTGTTCTCATGCTGGGGTGTCTGGATCCCGATTGTCTCAGAAGGCTTGGAGACATTTGTGTGGGAATCTGACAAAGAGGCAGATGAGGCTGGCATGGAGGCGGGAGCAGAAACAAAGCAAAGATAGTTAAGTATGGTGTGCTGAATTACTGAGTTATATGGGACCTTGCAAGAATGAACAAAATGAGGAGCTTGAATTTGATTTGGTAGAGAAGGGATTCAAGGAAGAGGGTGATATGATCAGATTGACAGGCATAGAAGATGATCTTTACAGCAGTATTTTCCAGGGGCTGGAGAAGGAACATTGGGAGTCCAGGAAGCCAGAGCACAGAAGGTAACTAACAACAGTAATCAAGATGGGAGTTTACAAGGACCCAAATGAGAATTTTACTTGTAGGGAGAAAGAGAAACGGACAGATCTTGGAGGAAGAAACAACATAATTTGGATATGGCTTAGATGTGTGGGGAGTGGGAGGAATAAAAGAAAATGACTCCTAGTCTGTTGGCCTCAATGACAGGAAAGATGGTGAACCCACTGTGTCAACTAGAAATGTGGAGGAGAATCTTTATGCTTTGATTTAAAAAAAAAAAAATTTAAAATTCTAGCAGCTTTCCTTCCAAAGGGGGTCTTGGAAATGTAGGGGAAAAGTGAAAAGTAGAGAAGCTCCACTTCTGCAACAGAAGGTTCTGGATGCCTAGAAATCTCCCCTCCATACACAAGTTGCATGGAAAATGAGCCAGGAAAATGAGTCATTAAAGCATTAAAGTCTGGTATCCCAAAGCATTCTCTCTCATTGACCCTTCCCCCAGCATTATGGGCTGCCCAAAAATGCTAAGGCTGGCTACATGTGGCCCTAGGCAGAGCAGCACTACAAATAATTATCAATAGTAATATAGTGGGAGTTGCAAGTGCTCATTGTCACGTTCCAAGTGCGTTTCTCTTGAGAACTATTATTACTTCTTTTTATCATGGAAGCACCCAGAGACCCTTCTCCAATTCAGGAGTTCTGTTGTAGAAACACAGAGGTAGTCCCAGCTCCCGTCCTGAGGAGCTTACAGTCTAAGAAGGACACACGTGAAAATGTACAAACATTTGAGGCAATCTGGGTTGCATTTCTTGTGCAACTCTAAACCGACTAAACTGCTCAACTTACTTCCCATATAGTCTGCCTTGCTTACAGTAAACAAAAGCCCTAACAGTCCACACAAGGAAACAATACGGTTATCAGTAAAACATTTATTAGCTAATGGGGGTGCAGAGGGGAATAAATAAGAGACTTCTTTTCAGTCTTTCCCCTCCCACACACCCTCTTTATTGGCATTGCTATTCTTGTAGAGCTATATGCCTCACAAAAGTCTACTTTCTTTAGAGCAGCCTTTCATAGTAAAATCCCACTTCCTCCAGCTAACTGCAGCTCCCATCACACTCTAGCCAAAGTAAGGCAGGAAATGCACATCCAGAATAGGTTATAACGATACTCATGATGCCAAATTTACCTTCATTAGTTGAGGTCACCTAGTCACTCTTAACTGCCGGATCCAAGAGAACAGAAGAGGGTAGAAAATGTAGCCACCCACGCCAAATGCAACTACATTCCATTTCCTCTGCATTGTTATTACATATTTGCCTCATATGGTTCTTACTTTTCATTCACATGGTCCTCCCACCAGCTGCCCTTTTTAGGTTCTCACTCTTAAAACTCTGCAGCCTCATCTTTCTTTGCCTCCCTCAAGCCCACTCTTCTAGACCTGGTTCTTTCTGCACCTATGCCTCTGTCTCTGCCTCCTCTGGCCCCAATTCTTTTTTCCTGGTCCCCAATCTCTCCCCCTTCACCCCCACAGTGACTTCTTTCTGTTCTCTGGCACAGTGCCACAGAGCAAGCTAGTTTGAACACTAAACTAGGTAAAGCTTTTAAACTAAAGCTGAATGGCATAGGTGCATCAAGAACAGCTTGGCATTCTCTCTGTGTGTATGTCTGCTGCCTGTCTATCTCCAGATATCCTGGGTGACCTGAGCATTTTTCTGTTGTATATTTTTCCTTTTGCCACAGTGCGTTCACAGCAAGTGGCACCTCAATGTCCAGCAGAGCTGCCACTGCCAACGCGTCAGTTTAATGATTTTCACATTTTTTGACTTGTGCATGTTTTTAAATCCAAGCAAAATCCCTAATCTCCTCAGCTCCCTGCCAAAGGCCACTAGTCTGGAACGAAGTAGCCTCCAAAATGTCAAACATGATGACAACAGTGGGGAGAAAAACTGCCAAAGAGACAACTGACCACATTCACTGCTCCTGCTGCTCTTAAGATTTCCCTCCCTTTTGAAAGATTTTACCAGTCAGAGATCTTCCCTAAAATCAGAACAGGGGAGACCAGTAGAACCATCACTCTATTTCTAACCGGTAGAAATGTTTAAGAGTACCCCTGTAAAAGGGCCTGCTTCTATCACTATTTCTGGGAGATTCCCCTGTTGCTCTCTCCAGGACTTTTGCTCCTTTCATGTCACACACTGTTTCTATGCAATCCCACCTGCTCGTATAGATTCAGGTAGCATGTGTTGCTGATGACTTACAAATCCAGCTGCCTCTTTTCACCCTCCCCCTTATTCTCAGCCTCATTCTCTGACATCTCCACTTGGATGTCTTGTCTCCAGCTTAAAATGAAGGCCAGAAGGAAACACCTAATCTCCCCTTCCTAATTTTTGTCACTTTCTCCATTCTGTATCACTGTCCCCACCTCCACCATCGTTTTCAAAGCTCACTATAATTCTGCCCTTCCTACTTATCTTCCCTTATTAAGTGATACGTACCCCTATCCTTGTTCTTCCACCTGTGCTGTTGTCCTTGACCACCCATTTGACAGTTTCTTGCACATGTGCTTCCATGCCTCCTCTTACCCAACCCTTTATGTATGGTCCAACCTCCCTGAACTCCTCCACAAGTCTCCTATCCTGTCCACATCTAAGTCTCTCTTCATGACTCACTTCTGTCCTGCTGCCCACAGTTGATCTAGTTGATTTCTGTAATACATCTCTATCTGTCATTGCTCTTCCCTTAACTTCTGTTTGTGGGTCTGCCCATAGATTGCTAGCTGCTTGAGGCAAGGACTGTCTTTTCTTTAATGTCGAGAAAGTATCTAGCACATAATAGTTGCTACTATAAATAAATTAATACCACCCCTATTGGTACACATTAGCTGACATATTGCCCATCAAAAGAAAGCCTACAGAAAGCAAGTGCCAGCTTTTCAAACTATTGTACATATATGCTCAAATTAATCTAACTACTCATTCAAGTGAATCCATGGAGCAGTGAATATTTTGGGGGTTTATGACATAGCTGCTGGAGTTCCCATATAATCGCTTGAAGAATTCCATGGCTTTGTGCTGCCTGAGAAAACAGTCACACTATTGAATACTGTCCATAGCATCAGGGTATGTCTATACTGACGGTGGCAAAGTCACTGCAGTCAGATCGACCTATCTGGATCGATTGAGTGGACAGTGAAGACCTGCTCAATCGATCCAGAAGTCGACGCTGGTAAACCACCCCCTCAAGTGGCATAGCGCTGCGTTGATGGGAACATAGTTCCCATTGGCGCAGTGCAGTGAAGACACTGTGCAGAAGAGAAGCACCTCAGTTAACGTGAGTTAAGCAAGCTACTCTGCGTAGCTTGCATAACTCCTGTCGACTGTTGCTGAATTGCCAGGTAATTGTAGACCAGAGCTTAGTGGCAAGCCTCATTCTTTCTCCTCCATCGAGCAAACTGCTACAAGGTGTAGAGGAGCTGTTGTAGTGATAAACAAGAGTAAAAGTGTTTGCAGTATGTGCTACACTTAATATTAGCAACAGTTCCTAGAGACATTTCAGGGACATGCTGAGAATCTGCAGAATTGAGCCACAAATTGCTCGGTTTTTCTGTAGGTTCAATTATTTGTCTCTGGTTCAGATAAAAATGAAAAAGCAGAAGGATCCCACATCCCGCTACTCAGGTGAGTAGTCGTTAGAACTGGTCACGTAAGTAAGAATTTGCAGGGTCAGGCTACATGATTTACTACAGAAACGTGGTAGAGAAGAATGAGAGAATTAAGAGAAATGAACGACTCATTGCCTGTAACAAATTAACTGACGTACTGGAGAAAAATTTGTTGACCTCGTTAAGAGTAAAATATCGGTATAACTTTTAGAGCAGTAAATACACTTACCATGCATACTTCATCGTTTCTGTTGCTTTCCCCTCTTTCATATTTGACACCCGCACATCTACTGCTTCCATGAGAAGCTAACCTGTAGTGTCAACGATTCAGTGGATCTTTAATAAAATCAGGAGGTAAAATGCCTTCTGAAATTGTCAGTGAAAACAAACACTATAACTCAGCCACTGACATTCTTTTATGCAAAACAGCACAAGTCCACGTTATTGACTAATCACTTCCAAAATGTGGCTTTAAAAATTAAAGCATTTCTGACCTAGTGGAAGGCAAAATAAATCAACTTGAACTGCTCATTTCTAATGTTTTTATATCTGCATAACTCAAAAATAAGGGGCCTTCACATTTTATTAAAGACAATAACTTGCTTCCAATTGGAGGTGGGTTTTGTGTTTGTTTGTCTGCTTGTTTTGTTTTTTATAGTTAAGTTTCAACCTACCACAAATTTTATAGCCAATTCCAAACCCTTTGAAAACAGAGTTTATTAGGGGTGGTATTGCACCATCATGGGAGGCAGAAACAGTTTTCATAAGTGAATAGCTGCTGACCAAATTCTCCTTTTTCCCTATACCAGCAGCTCAGTTAAGAAATGCTTTTCTTCTCATGTCTCTCCTATTTTATACTCCTCTCCTCTTCTTTTGCAGCAGAGGTGGACATTCTCTTTCCTTAAGAAGGCAAGCAATTCTGGTGCAATAGGATTTAGCTCAATTCCCCACCTGGTTGGTTTCGATGGTACTTCCTCTGTTTACTTAACTCCTTGGCCCCGTTTTTTTCACGTACCTGACAGACAGCAGTATCGTATAATTTACTGGCATTTTGATGGTAACCATGGGTGCATGAACAAGTTGGTTATTTCAATACCCACCTAACCTCTGATAAGGAAGGCAATTAGATTAGTTAACTGGAGGCAAAATCAATAGCAAACATCTGTGGGGCAGATTAGCCATTGCTAATTAGAGCTTTTAGACATTAATCAAATAAAATGTATGAGCCTAATCAACCAATGTGGAAAAAAATCCATAATGTCCTAAATCTATCCTTGGTTTTCCAACCTGGTTCACCTTGAGGTTGGAAATGGAATTATAAGACCTCCGAAGTAGAAGCAAAGTTCACTAGATTGGGGAATGTTGGGAATTCCTTTAGTAGCTCAAAGGGTTTTCAGTATTAGCCAATGTTATTTTTATTATTGTTAGAGCTGAGCAATACTAGGTCCTAGATATAGAATCTGGCCTTGAAAGTACTTAGGAATGTACTTGAGTAAGGATGATAGAATCAGGCCCTTATATCAAATGTATTTACAGACTAATGAATTATATTAACAGTTACAGATACTAATTTTATATGTATATATACTGTTATATAAATTTGGTAAAATTTTCTTTTTAATTAACAACTGTACGTATATACAAATATTACTCATATTAGTCATTTATTTATATCTGCTTAAATAGTTCTTTAAAAATGCTACAGTAATTGAAATAATACATTAGAATGTTCGCGTCTATAAATACATACAGTAGTTCATATATTAACTCTCAGACTGTATAGTTTGATCACTTTAACCTAATCCTTTCAGAATAGGCTTGAGCATATTATTAAATTATAATATTAGCAGCGTTTTTTCTAAATTAATTCCCTTTCCTGGGTAGGTCCTGATTTTACCTAAAGTACATGGGGGGGGGTTCTTTTTTGCTTAGTAGGAATGTTCCAGTCATTCCTACCTTCCCATTACCCTGTGCAGAAGTATAAGAATGCTCATGCAAGCTGGCACTACTGGGAACCTATGTACAGTATCAATCTTAGATACTCATATGGCCGCCATTACCATAGCGTCTAATGTGTTTACCCTCACAGCACCCCTGCGAGATAGATGAGGAACTCAGACACAGGAGGTGGGATCTATGAAGGGACTTTTAGGCACTTAGAAAATCGCAGGAACAACATTGCAATCCACAAAGCCTGACTTAGGCTCCTAGTTATATAATGAATGGGAGAGAGAGAGAAGTGCCTTGCTAATGCAACCCACAAAAGCCAGGATGCTAGGCAAGGAGCCACCTAAGATAGCCAATGGGAGATGACTAACAACAGGGAAGTGAGCTAAGCCCTAACCCTATTCACCTCTCTCAGCGATAGCTGCCTAAATCTGGACTGCAGGGAGTTGCGTCTCTCTGTTTAGCAATCCACAAACAGGAACCTGTCACCTGGAGTGAGGCAGCTCCAGAGCCTAATATGTTTCTCGTGGGAATGAGGTTGGCACCTGCCTTGCTCCACACAGGTGTGTATGGGGCAGGAGGGTTAAATGAGGAGAAGTTAGTGGTGCCCATCCTGTAACTTTTAGCCCAGTAGTTAGAGCACTTACCTGAGATATGGGAAACTCAGATCCATTCTCCCCTGTCTGGCAGAGGGGGAGAAAGGATTTGATGGTTCCACTGTGGATAAATCATTAAAAAGTCAGTGGTCAGAGAGAGAGAGAGAGAGAGAATGACTCTGTAGCCTGGTGGTTAGTGCACCCCCTTCATTGATGGGAGACCTAGGATCTAGTCCCTCTGCTCCACTCATTCTAATCATAGATCCACAGTGGAAAAGCAAATGAGGGAAAACCACTGCAGAATATCCCATAGCCCAGTGGTTAGAGCCCTCTTCTGAGAGATGGGAGCCCTGTTCAGATCCTTTTGCCCCTTCTGGCAGAAAGTGGGAAATTGAACCTGAGTCTCTCCTTTCTCAGGTGAGCACTGTACCCACTGGGCTAAAAGTCATAGCGTGGGTGGTCACCACCTTCTCCAGCTGAATTCTGAATAGGATCCAATCTGGGAGGCAGCCTCTGAACATGTCTAAGGTATCAGGCCACACAAACAACGTAAGCAGCCAAATGCCTGTCTTCTCTCTGTTCGTGAATCACTCTGGGGCTGAGACAGGAGACAGGCACCCCAACATTTCGAGCAAGGGTGCGGTGCGCACGCTCAGAGGCAGAAACATAGGCGCGTAGGGAACGTTTACCCTGGCTGAAAACATCTGCACTGAGTGAGTTTAAGTGCCTATTGAATTCAGCAGGAAATTTGTGGATTGTAGTAGAGCCAGAACTGGGACTTAGGACCTAAACACAAGATTTAGGGACCTAAATACATTTGTGGATCTGGGGCAGAAACTAAGTGACTTGGCCAAAGTCATACTGGACATCTGTGGTGCATCAGGAATTGAGCCCCAGATTCCCAAGTGCCAGGTTAGCACTGTAAGCACTGGACTATTGTTACTGTCTGTATTTATGTATACACACTGCATATGTTTTTTGTTACAATTTCTTTCCCCACTCATCATTTTTTTTTCCAGTGACCCTGTCAGTGGCGTACTGTGGATCTCTGGCACCCAAGGGCCAATGCTTGCATTTGTGCACCCCCATCTCCATCCTTTTAGTAGCAATACTTAAAGTCACAGAAAATCATAATGATGCAAAGAGTAGAAAAAAACTGAAGTGACTATATTGCTCGTAATTAAAAAACAACTTTTCGTGCTTTGATTTCAATGGGGGCGGAGGGGCCGGGATTATTCTTGTTCCCCCCGCATTGGGAGCCCTTGGCCACCAGCAAGCTTGAGCTGGGGTCAGTGTGGCCACCAGGGATCTTAAAGCCTGGCGGCACCTGGCCACCTGTGACAGCAGGGGGCAGTGCCTCTGAGGACGCATGTCTGGCACACCAGGGCTCGGGGAGTTCCGCTTCCTTCGCTCCCAGCGCAGGGCAGCACGGTGCTGTGCGATGCGCCTGGCCCACTCACCAGTGAGCCTCCCCCGCACGGAGGGCTCGCTGCCCCCTCAGTGGGGCAGGTGGTGTTAGCGCCCTCCATCCCCTGGGGGCTGCTGCAGTGGCTCAGTGCGACATGCACCATCACACATGATCATCCCATCATTTAAATCTCCTTCATTTAGACTCCTGCAGCCTGGGAGTCCCTCACGTACCCATGGGCAGCCAGTGAACCCCCTTTTAGGGGATGCCAGCCCAGGGCCCCACCCCTTCTGCCTAAGACCACACCCGAGCCGCCAGCTCCCATCTCCACGCTAACCGGGTCCCAACCACCCGAGACCCAGCCGGGCGGCCCCAGAACTGGATGGCTTGGGCATCCCCAAGTACCAGCCGCACATGGCCCCAGCCACCCGAGTCCCAGCCAGGCCACACATGGCCCCAGCGCCGGACAGCCCTGGAACACAAGCCAGGTGTGACCCCAACTGCCCCGGAGCACCAGCTGCCGAGTCCCCACTGGGTGCCCCAGTGTCACATGGCCCCAGCCACCCCGAGTCCTAGCAGGGTGGCAGGCAGTCCCAGCACTGGCCGGCCCTGGAGCACCAGCCAGCTGTGGCCCCAGCTGCCCCGTAGTGCTGGCTGCCCCGAGTTCTGGCTGAGCTGCATGGCGTCCCAGCATTGGGTGGCCCCAGCTGCCCCAGAGCGCTGGCTGTCCTGACTTCCAGACAGGTGGCCCAAGTGCTGGGTGGCCACGCAGCCGCCCCAAATCCTGGCCGCACGTGGCCTCAGCATCAGGTGGCCCCCACTGCCCTGAGTCCTGTCTTCCCACACACTTTGGGGGAGGCTGAACAAGGAGGTCAAGAAGAGCTGCTGCAGTGCTAACGCAGTCCCCACCTGCCTGGCGGTTGCAGCAGGAGGTGCCAGGCCCAGGGTGGAGCATGCGTGGGGCCACATCTGGCTGTTTGGTTAGGCTGAGCCTTCACCCGCCTATTATAGCGACCACCCACGCATATACCACTGCTGATTTGCCGCTTCACCTCTCCCATGGCGCACAATAGAACTCTGGAGCGCCCGGCTGGGGTGTGCCCCTCCCCACCCTCGCCAGACTGCACCTGGACCATGGGTCCACCACTGGACCCTGTTTGCTTTTCCATCTTGGCCTCATTGTTCATGCTATTTTTAAGTGGATTTTTTTTCTCCTCTCCCAATCTCCGCTCCTTTCCTTTAAAGCCTCTCTGAAGCAGAATCCAAACCCAACAATATTTAAGTTTTAAGTCAGGCTTTTAAACCCACAATGTCTAAGTGGGTTTCAAGTTAGGCAAAATGAACTCACCCATGCCTCGTTTGAATAATGGGACTGTATTTGACCTCACACCAGTGTAAACCAGAAATAACGCTACTGGAGTTACAAAGGTTTTGCACCGGTGTAAGTACGGTCAGATAAAATAGCTTAGAAGTAATGCATTTCAATGACAAGGAAATACCTGCAGTAATATGGTTTCTTTATAGTCCATTTTTATTTCATGTTGCCTACATTGTGTGATTTTTGGCCTTGTAAATAGTGTAATAATTACTATATTTATATCTTTCTTTTTTTCTTTTCTTTTCTTTTTTTTTTTTTTTGCAGCATCTTATTTACAGGTCTCTCTCTCAGAGACAGATTATGAAAGAGAGAACTACCCCATTGCAGACAAACCTGAAGATGGACAGACAGAACAAAATGTTTGAAAAGCAGACTTCAGAGAATAGCAAAAGCATTGCCTCATTCCAAGGCAAAAAAAGGAAGACCGTACCACAATGATCCTACCTTGGGTGTCCCTTGGGTTGCTGCCTCATATGGGCAATCCATCAAAGGACATGGGAATGAGGTGTCTGGTAGGAACCTTGTTATATTCATTCATATGACTCATTATTTTGGCAGCTAAAAAGGGGCTGGGATTGAGGGGAATCTGAGCCCTGGTCTACACTTACCTGGAAATTTGGCAGCAGTCGAAGGGAGTTACACAAGCTATGCAAAGTAGCCTTCGTAACTCCCGTCAACTGCTGTGCTTCCCTTCTGTGCGCCGTCTTCACTGCACTGCGCTGATGGGAACCATGTTCCCCTCTATGAAGGGCTGCACCACTTGAGGGGGTGGATTTACTGCGTCAACTTCCTGATCAAGTGAGCAGGTCTTCACTGACCGCTCAATCGATCCAGAAAGATCGATCTGACTGCAACAACTTTGCCACCGTCAGTCTAGACATACCCTGAGAATCAGCCAGGAATCAATAGCCCCAAAACAAGCTATTGAACATGAAAGAATATTTCAATTTTTCATCATCATTATATTTAATACTGAAATATTAGAAAAATTATCTTGGCTTCTGGCTTATTTGCTATTTACATTTGTGGGTGCATTTCTGGCTTCAAAAACAGAGAGACTGATAGCTCTCACTTTTTTCTAGACATACTATGGATAACTGCTGTACAAGTTTCCCCACACTATGCCCGGGCACCTTCTGCTTCTGATTCTCAACCTCTCAGAAGCAGACATTGATTACATAAACTTGAAATTCCAGGTGGAACTTGGGAGCCATGAACTCCAGTGAACTGAATCTTCTTGTTTTGGATCACTGAAACTTTGTGAACCAAATTCAGTGGGTCTCACACAACATTAAAAAGCATGTCCACAGATAAACAAACTTGTCCTCTACCTACTGGCAATACAGCAAGATGGCATTAGAAAGCAATTACGTAAAAATATCACCTTCTTATTCAACAGGTCATATGTATTCAGAGACAACTTATTTGACAGTGTAAGAAAATACACAATTACATAGTAGCTACAAGCACAGTTTTGAGTAATTAAAATAAATGATAATATATGAATAACCAAATATATAAAATATATATCACAAGTGCCCCTTGGTATGGCTGGGTGGGAAATGATTTTGCCATCCTATGAAACTGAGATTTTGAAAATTTTTATTTATCCTGATCAGGATAAAAAGAAAATCTAAAATCTGTGAACCAAAATCTAAGAATTACTTTTGATCAGGTCAATCAAAATGCTTCAGTCTAATTTCAAAACAGTTCACTTTGATTTTGTCCTTTCTTTTAGTTACATTTGTATTATAAATTAAATTTCAAAAGAAAAAGCAATTTTGTACAAAAAACAAGCTCTCACTTCAAAAATGTCAAAATAGGACATTTTGACAATAGAGAATTTTTTACCAAATTTTTTTCTGAACAAGAAGTTTGTTGAAACCAACCATTACTTGTGAACAGTTTTGGTTTTGATGAATCTTCCTTTTTTGAGGCAAAAATATGTCACTGAAAAATTCCTAGGCAACTCTACCCATTGGTTCTCTAGGTAATGTGACCAGATAGCAAGTGTGAAAAATTGGGACAGGGGTTGGAGGGTAATAGGTAATATAAGATGAAGCCCCAAATATTGGGCCAATCCTTATAAAATTAGGATATCTGGTCACCCTATCTCTAGACAACCATTACCTGTAGAGCTGAGTGAAATTTTTCAGCTGAAATTATTTTCAGAGAAATGCAGATTCAACAACATCAAAACATTTTGTGTACTTGTATCAGTTTCACTGAATTGTTAGTATCAAAACACCCCCATTCAAAAAAGAATCAAAATGTTTCATTCTGACATTTTCAGAATGAAAATTTCTGATTTTTCAGAGTTCAGAGTGACTGTTTTGAAATTTCATTCAAATTTATTTTAAAAGTACTTGATATCAAAATGAAAAATTTCATTTTGGGTCAAACTAAGCATTTTGTTTCGCTCAGATTTTCTTTTATCCCCTAATTTTCAATTTGTCAAAAAGTTTTAAAAATTTGATTCTGGTTCAACCCAAAATAATTTATTTTTAATTTATGGAATTGCCAGCAAACCAAAAATTCTGTTTTTCATACAGCTTTTGTAAGCAGTTATCTGTGGGTATTACAGTAAGAGTGGGAACACTGAAAATTAAACATAGGCATACTAGGCCCACTTGCCCCTGTTAACTACCTTAATTTTTCAGACGGAAGCATCCAAAGAAAAATTTGTGGTTAAAGACCCAATAACGTAAATTGTGGTTTATATACATTTGAGTTTGTGGTGGGATCTTTTTATATTTTTATTTTGGGGTGGGTGGTGGGGGAGGTTTGGGACACTTGCATCAAAATGGCACTTACGCATTGATTCTGCTTCGGAAACACTAATCTCTATGCATTCATTTGACTGGCAGATGGAAAGGGTTAAAGCTCCATTAAAACTGCCAGATTTCTAGGTGAAAAGGATCTTTTGGTCCTTGTTTCTCTCATCCACTGATCGAAGTGATGATGACTCTCTACTGTAATTTAACTACTACCATTATTATTAACTAATTATGAATGAAGCAACCACTGACCACTAGACCATTGTTAAGTAAGACTAAAATATAGTACTTCCTGTGGTGACTTGGATCATGTAGTTCAATCAGTTCCTATCATCCTTTTGTCCCTCATATGTCTGACATGTGGATGAAACCCCCTCCATTGTGCCTTTTCTTTCTTTGAGAACAAAGAGAAATTGACAATGAAGTGGCTGCCAGCCCATTGCCACAGTCCATATATTCACACAGCTGTCATTACGTAATCAAAGCAGCCTTATTCACAGAAAAGAATAAATGGCCTATCTGAGACACAAATGATTTAACTGGAAAAGTTATATTATATGTAGGGTACATGTTAAAAAGCCCCTATAGGTGCACTTTGTTACTAAAGAGTCCAGGTCTGAAGAGATTCCCATATGTTTCTTTTCCAAGAATGGTTCTGAACAGACACTTAACCCCTCACCTGAAGGGGAAAAAAATGCAGCTCTTCCACTGAGTAGATTTATTGATTTATTAAATTAGAAAAGATTCTTCCTGCTGAGGGCCATCAAATTGCTGCAGTGGAATTCTTGTTTGCAGAAGTGGCAGGTTGTTGGAGATATTGAAAGTTCAAATTTAATGGAAAGGCAAATACGGCGATACAATGAAATCATAGGACAAAATCCAGACATTGGAAATATGCAGTGAGGCAGCCAGCTCCCTGCTGTGGTAATGCTGCAAAGGGCTAAGCAACAACCTGAGCTCAAGAGCAGAAAACTCCACTAAGGCCCCTCTTAACCCACCCCTTCCTCTCATCAAGGCCAGTAAAGATTGCCCAAGTTGTAGATTAATTGTACAAGTGATGGAAACACATGTGACAATAGTATAGGCTTTACAGCAGTTACTGATGACCAGTACAGGGAGAAACCCCAGACTACGCTCGTGATGATATTGCTCACATGACCTACCAGGGAGGTTATGGTGACTCAGCCAAAGAGATGTAGGTTGCATTGTTAAATTCTGTTGTGAGAGGAAGAAGTATTGTGGTACAAGCACTGAACAAGGACTCTGGAGATTTGGCATATACTGCCTGTAGAACCTTGGGCAAGTCACTTAATCTCTGTGCCTCTGTTTCTCATCTTTCAAATGGGGAGAGTATTCCTTTGTCTGTCTTGTCTCTTCTAAGCTCTTTGTGGCAGGGACTGCCTCTTAGAATACATATGAACAGTCCCTAGCACCTTGGGGTCCTGTGGCAGAGTAGAGGGTGACAAGCCCCTTGGTCCCTCTGCAACCCCCAACCCAGCTGCCTGGGCTGGGGCAAAGTGGGCCAGTGGGACCCTAGCCTGCAAAGGAGAAAGCAACAGCTGAATGTGCTGATTAGAGGAAGCCAGAAACTTGCTCTAATGAGGCAAGAGAGAACCGCTGTCTCCCTAGCTGGAGGGTATATATAAACCAGCTAGGGAGGAACCAGATAGAGGCATGGCCAGGGAGCAAGGTAGGAGCCCTGATACTCAATTTGCCTCCTGGCTAGAGAGGGTGAGCAGCCCACAGCCTCAGACCCAGAAGGGCCTGATGTAAGAGTGAGGATTGTACACATCTATTGTAAATAAACAAGAACAGGTGATTGCATTGGGTTACGCCTGCAAGTCCTTTTGTTCCAGAGTGGGAGAGACCATCCAGAGGACCCAGAAGGGCAGGGAGCCTTGGCAACCTGCCACAGGTCCCAGTCTCTGTTGGCCCTCCAGGTACTATTAAAATACAAACAATCAACAATGATAAAAATAAGGAGCGAGGTTATTTTATGACCATTAATGGCATTTGTAGCTAGGTACTAAGGTAATAAAAACTTTACAGCACAAAATCAATTCCCATGATGTTCAGGAAGGATTTTCTCCATGTAGAGGCTTATGCAAATAATTAGATATATTAAGAGCAAAGGTAGGGGAGATGTTTTCTTTTGAAGCATCTGATATGTAGTGTTGACCACTGCCAGAAACAAGGTATCAGACTAGATTTATAGAGCGTAATGGCAGAAAGGATTATTAGATCATCTAGTCTGACCATTTTATATATTACAGGCCATTAAATTTCATCCAGTTATCCCTGTACTGAGCCCCATCCCTTTTGTCTTGCATTTGGGGTCTCTTCCTAGATGGGCCAGTTATTTGATCCATTTTGCGGGATAAAAAACATACTTACAATTGCAATACAGACCATATGAAGCAGCCATCTGGGTTAAAATAAGTTAGGCTAGAATAAGAGTCACCCTCACCTTTAACCCACAACTTGAATTTGCAGCTAAGCATGAACTCTGATTGAACATTTTCTTTTGTTTTTATTTGTGTGTCTCTGCCCCTCCTACTTTTAGCTAGGACAGGAAGGACTAAACTACTGCAAATAGAGGTTTAGATATACCCTGATACAGGTATTTCCAGGCTGATCCACATGAAGGTGTACTGTACATTTCCTAAGCAAAACTTCCAGCAAATGAACAAAAATTATAGTAACCTCTGCATGTTAGGGTGCTTATTCTAAATTCACTGAGCCTCCGAACTCTTGAGGTACACCCATCAATACAATTAGGGAGTAAGGCTGAGGAAGCTAGCATCCACTTTAATTCATTTAACATGACTCTTCTAAATGCAAACATCTAGTTAAACAGGCTGAGAAGCACAGCTCTCTGACTGGCAACCCACTTCCATAGCTATGCAGACATCTCTGCTCCTTCCTACCAAACCACTCACTTTCTCTCAATTTAGCAGTGTCTTCACCTTTGTCCCGAGACCCCTCTCTGGTGTTTCACAAGGTACAGAACTTGGCTCTCTGTTTTCCCTTCCATCCTCCTTTTTTGGCACCATGGCAATCAATTGATACCAGCTGAGGATCTGGCCCCTTATCCCTATCTGCAACCTTTACTACCAATTCTACCACGATACAGTGATAATTTAACAGCGGACACCTTCTGACACCTTGAATGTCACTTCCATGTCTACCCTAAGTTTGCCTCAAATACCCTCTCAACGTCATGAACACATCAACAATTACGCTAGCTCTTCATTCCAGGATTCAGTTCAAAACTGACCCATACAACTTCTCTTTCTCCCTTTTAAAAACAAATGCTCCAGGGATTCACTCCTGCCTCTCTCCTAGGCTTCGTCTCTTCCTGATCCCTTTTCATTTCCACCACTGTCCCTCTACAAAATCTTGCTATTGTTGGTGAAGAATTTTCTCCATTGCCTCTCCTATCATTTTAGACAGCCTTTCTTTATTTATACCTCAACTTCCCTCCATCCCTTTTCCGGGCTTATCTGAAAACAACTCTTCCATTTTACCTATTAAGCCTCTTAATTGCACACTTGCTCTATTACAGTATATTTTCTTAACTTCTTCAGTGGTATAATTTACATTGGATCCCAAAAGACTTTAGAGTTAATCTTGATGCAATATGCTATATAACAGCGTATTGTCTTGGAACATGCAAGCTACCGCTTACACAATAGAAGGGGCCCTTTTGTTGGAAAGTCACTTGTTTCCAAGTTTTCAAAGGAGGTATAAAGTCACCCCCAAATGTGAGATTCAGCTTTGTTCTGAAGGGATTAGCATCCCAGATGAGTTTCAAGACAATGTATCAAGTTAAGTTCATCTTTGGCTATGAGCTTCATTTTCAAACTAAGCTCTTTTTTCTCCCCCCCTCAACCCCTCACTTGCCCCTCACTTGCCAATTTTATGACAGTGCCATAACCCCACTAAAAGTGTTTTGTGAGATACCTGTTTGAGGGTGGGGGAAGAGAGGGAATCACTTCGCAGTATGGATTTTAATTAGGGTTATACACCTCTGCTCTAAAATTTTAAAAGCCAGACTTTTACATGCACATTGACATTGTTGGTTGTGAGATTGCTTTCAAAGGACCCTAGCAGGCCACCAGGTAAATAATGTGCTTATTGGAGATGTGCCAATTTATACCAGCAAATAATTTGAACCCACATTTATGAAGTCTATTTATAAGAGGGACAGAACTATTATGATTTATTGGGTCAAATCATTTGTACGATGCGTTTACAGTACAACGCTCCAGCACAAGTGGGTGAGTTCAGAGTGATGCTTCCTTTGCAGCCTTACTGTGAATCCCTGGGCTTCTGTCAGTTCATTACACTACACCAGTGGGTATGTTTTCAGCAAAATGTGTGACAGACATGACTCACAGCTTGCATTACAAATAATAAATGTTGTTGCCCTTCCAGTGAAATTAGCATCATACAGCTTTTAAGGGACAAAGTCAGAAAAAGAAAACATTAGGGGTTCTTTGATTTTCACATATCATCCACACCAAAAATATCTGGAAAATGCAGTGCAATATACCAAAGCATCTCTGAGTTATACCACTGTAGGATGGGAAAATCCAAAGATGTTCAAGCTTGCTTTTGCTTGCAGAGAGCTAGTCGGTATCAGCAAATTTTATTATGTCTAAACAGTTTTTAACAATTGAGCTAGCTGCCATGGTTCATAGATTTGAGATAGAGATTAAGTGACTTGCTGAAGGTCAGACAGAAAGTCTATAGCAGACCCAAGACCTGAACCCAAATCTCTTGAGTCCCATCCAGTGCCTTCAACATAAGATCATCCTTCTTACATGATGCTGACTCTGAATTCGTAGTCAGGATAGAGACAACAAGTCATGTTTATCATCATGCCTACTCGTCCTGCTTAAACTCCCCTAGGGGTGGTTTAAAACTGTGTTTTAATGAAGCAAAGTTTTCTAACATAGGTAAGCTGAAAGTCTGTCTTTGCTCAGTGGATGTGCAAAATGAGTGTACTCTCACGAAGTTGGCATTCCATGTATGCCTAGTTCAAGGCCTATGGAAAGCAGGTACAGCTCCCACCAAAGTCACTGCAGCCACTTGCCTCAGGAATCTGGAGATTTTTGCAGTGTAAATCAAAGTAGAGGGGGCCCAATTTATATTATACCCTCCTGTAATTTGCTTCCCTGCTACTACCCCAATGGAAAAGTCCTACAGAGAATTTAGTGGAGAATGACTACTATTTTATAGAAAGTTGAAAACAACCAATAGAGAATTTGATGCTTGCAACAGTACTCCTTTATCTATTAAACTCTGCAGAATGGTTTAAAAATACTGTAAGAAATTATCTTCTTCCCTGTTCTATAGGATTAATAGCAATTCCATAGTACTCTGTTTAATTTCTCTACAACCTCTCACTAGTTTGATCCCAGTTACATTCTACTAGAAAGCCCAGGCCATTGCACGTGTGGCAGCTGAGCCAACTAATCCACCATCATGCAGTCAATGAAATTCTTGCATTCAGATTAGCTGCAGAGTAAGAAATAGCGAGGATAGTGCACTCACAGGGCAGGTTTCCTTTTTATTGTGTGTGGTGGGTGCCAGATACCTCATGGGAAACTGTCTAGAATCTGATGTTTTCTATCCATAGAGCAATTGCTACATGGGTAGCAGCAGTACAAACTTCCCTATTCTGCCCCACCAAGATGTCTCAGGCCTGTCCTGAAAGGACCACTACTAAGGATGAAAAAGTGGTCAGGCTCCATGGTCCTTTCAATCTTTGTACTGTCTGCTGAGCTGGCCAAGGATGCCAGGGAGTGCCAGCTGTTGTGATGTTTTCTGTGATATAGACATATCTGCTGGGAACAGAACTAAGGTAAGTGCTTAGATCAGGTGGCAAGAGGCAACATTTTATCTTCACCATGTGTGAGATAAGGGTCTGAAAATCAATTGAAGGCAAGAGGAAAAAGCTATAAAAAAAGAGCTAAAAATATGCATTATATGTACCATATTCTGTGCCATATTAGATAATGTACTTGAATCTGATGCAATAAATATATATGTCATGCACCCGTGCATGTGTTTGTGCACCTGTCTGTTACATTTCATCTAATAGACCTTGAGATTTTGTTTACTTCACCTTTCTCATATCTGTTTCACCACTAGAGATTTAATTTGGGGATCTCGGGCACTACTAGCAATCTCTTTCCAGAGGAACATCTTTCCTGTTCTTTTTCTTCTCTGTCACAGATTTATCCCAATTTGTGCACTGATCACTGGCACAGGCTAGTTTTTGTTGTTTGGTATTGTGAAACTAAGCATAGCCTGTGCTTCACAGAAAAAGGAAAAAATACAGTAGAAGAGAGGAGGCGGTTTTTAGCACAGTATGCTTGGTCTTCTATCATCCAACTTTCCTCCTGTTTCACAATACCCTTCTATACCTTTCCTTCTACTGGCTGAATAATTCAAATGTATTTAATTGAAGAGCTTACTTGATAAATCAGGGTAAATTTTGTCAAATATGTTGTATGTGGGATAACATGAAACCAGCTCTGATCTTCCTTTAGAAACAAACTTAAATGTATCAAGCTCATTTATATTTTTTGCTTACACTGCACCCCTAGTAACTTATTAATATGACAGTAACACTCAGAGGCCCCATTGTGCTAGGTGCTGTACAAACACAGAGGGAGGGCACTACAATCCTTCCCATAAAAAGAGCTTACACTCTAAGGCCTTGTCTTATTTAAAAAGATCTGTCGGTATAGAAATACTGGTAGAGCTGTACTCGCAAAGTCCCTAATGGAGATGTAACTTATAGCAGCAAAAGAGTAAATCGGCGTATTTTAGACCATTTCCCTGAATGTAATAAGCTTTACCAGCAAAAGTTCTTTTGCCAATATAACTGTCTTCAGTAGTGCTTTGGCCAACAGACTATATTGGTTAGGGCAGTGGTTCTCAACCAGGGGTACGCAGAGGTCTTCCGGGGGTACAGTCAACTCATCTAGATATTTGCCTAGTTTTACAACAAGCTACATAAAAAGCACTAGTGAAGTCAGTACAATCTAAAATTTCAGACAGACAATGACTTGTCTATACTGCTCTCTGTACCATACATTGAAATGTTAGTACAATATTTATATTCCAATCGATTTATTTTATAACTATATGATAAAAATGAGAAAGTAAACAAGTTTTCAGTAGCAGTGGGCTGTGACACTTTTGTATTTTTATATCTGATTTTGTAAGCAAGTAGTTTTTAAGTCAGGTGAAACTGAAAGGGGTACAGTGGTCTGGAAAAGTTGAGAGCCATTGGTTTAGAGGTATGATTTTTTTCACGCTGGGCATCAACATAATTATGCAGGCAAAACTTTTAAGTGTAGACCATCCCTAAGACAGACAGGAGAAATGAAGTGACTGCCCAGTGTAACGCAACTGATCAGAGACAGTGCTGGGAAAAGAAAACAGATCTTCTGGGTCCCAGTGCAGTGCCCTATCCACTGCCTCTACAATTATTCCATACCTTTTTCATCTCTTCGGCTTTTTCTTTGCTATGACCAAGGGGTGTGATTCCCCTGCTCGCGTACACATAGTCATGCTGGCTGTCAGCAAGTTTGCATGTGTATAAATAATGCAACCACAACAGCAGCACAGCTGAGCCATGCCAAGTATGGACCCATCAGTTTCAGAGGAGTTTGTACTCAGTACGGCTAAATAATGTTTCCACTGCCACTGTCCATGCTGCCATGGTTACAGCGATATCTACACTCACACTAGCTCTACAAGGGCTAGCATGAGTACGCGTATATGAGCAGGGGTACTGCACCCCTACCTCATAGTGCAGACACAGCCTTAGATTTAACTGTGCTGACCCTACGTGGATACCCAACGAGGGAGAGGTCATAGGAAGCTTAATTTTCTGGGGCAAAGCTGTGTTCAAGTTGCACGTTTACACCTAGTTTCCTAATTTTTACGTTATGTCTGACTTATACAAGAACGGCATCTATCGGCCTCCATAAACTGGTTTCCTAAAATGGCAATAACTCATTCCAGAGTGTGTGTCTCACTCATCTGCTCCAGCCATCCTCCTCAACCACAAGCGCCAAAACATTTGTAAACGCCTAGGATGGGCCCGTTTACCTGACAACTCACAGGCTTAGTGAGACTCTTCTGGTCCTTGCCAGACCATTGGAGCTGAGCAAGTCCCCTTCCCCAGTACACACTTATCTGAGTTTCTCATCTAAACAGTCAGAAAGTGACTGAACCCACTTCAGAATCCCTGAAGGAATGCTCAGAAAACCTTGCGCAATGCTCTCTAAGAACACAACTTCGCACCCTTTTCGAGCGCCAAGTGATGCGTATGCTGAGATGACAGAAAATATTCACTGCTAGAAACTCCCCTAGATATTGCACCACGTGGGTCTTAATTATATTATGTGTAGAGTCTGGTATAATGCTCTTAGATGCATCCAAATGAATAGGAAGTAGATCTTGCCACTAAAAAGCATGTGTCAAAAAAAATCATGATGAGCATTAAATTATGGTGATAAAGGAGACCAGACCTAACTCTACAGATTAAGGCCTAATAAATATCTGGATTCATACATTGCTTTGTTGTCAGCAAAAATAACTGAAGAAAAGAGAATAAGAGCTTGTACACTTGAATTAACCAGAGCAATGAAATGCTACCACAATATAAATATAAACTAATATTTTAGAAAAATGAAAAATTGCCATAAGTAGTCAGAAAACTCTTAGGAGTTACAGTTTTTATAGAATAATTGTTACTTACAAAAATATATATGAAATGTCAATCAGCCAGAGTAAACTCTACCTTCCAAACTGACTGACTACTTTCTGGGAGGAGGGAGAGAAATAAAAAATGTACTGATTCTGCATGGTGCAGTGGCCAGGTCACGGGCCTGGGAGTCAGAAACCTGGGTTTCTGCTCCTTGCTCTGCCACTGATTCACTATATGATCTTGGGAAAATCTCCATCTCTGTCTGCACTTCAACTTCCCCATCTGTAAAACAGAGATATTAATAGTTATTCACCTGACGTACTTCAAGATCTGGGATGAAACACGCTGTCCATCCTGTATCAAGTAGGTAATTATATAATAAATGTATCTACTGCAAAAAAAACCCCACAATCTAAGTATATGTCTATACTACGAGACAGATAGGGGATCCCCGCTTGTGTACACATATTCGTGTTAGCGCTCACTGAGCTAGTATGGATTTAAATGGCAGGGTAGCCCAGCTAAGTTGTGCCGAGTACAAACCGGCCAGAAACTGGTGGGGAGGCACTCAGCTCTGCCTTTGCTCTGCCTTTGCTGCTGCTGCTGATGTTACCCTGGCCATCTTATTTATACTTGCGCTAGCTTCTTGAGTACTATCCAAGTCTAGCATTACAAAAAATAGCTGGTAGACATGGAAGCAGGTAGATGTGAGTAGGCACCCACAATTCCAGGGGGACTTGTACAACCCAAGCTGAAGCCTGTGCCGCCACATCGACGCTGCTATTTTTAACCATGGCAGCATGGGTTAAGCTAGCACAGTACGGTGCCCTAGCTGCAGTCACACCTTGTATTGCAGCATAGACATACCCTAAAACACACACTCATCTACCTAGAAGCAATTCAGATTCGGGAGAGGGAGACTAAAAGAATGATAAAATCAGCACAAGAAAGATTAATAGAAATTTTAAGGACAGATTTGAGCAAGAAGAGAAGAGAGATTTGAGCAAGAAAAGAAGAGAGATTGCCATGCAAAAGGCGGGAGGGTTTTCTTACCATAGGAGGCAGCATGAAAAAAGGTAGAGCGTCAACAACAACAACAACAACAAAGACAAAGGGCCTGTTCCTATCAAGCCAAAAAAGCATAACTGAGAGCTACATTTTCAAATATAGGTGTTTACGTTGCACCCATAAAATACATACACGTATTTTGCAACATCTGCTCTCAACATCAACAAAAATGGGCGTCTGCCCACATCAGTAGGTGCTCACAGATACAAGCACCCAAGACAACGCTAATTCATGTTTCACACGTGCACATTTTGTTGCTGCGTCCTTGATGCTGAGGTTTGAAAATCTGGCACCGAGTACGTTATACCAGACATTCCGTGCACGCATTCTTGCACAGCTTTCATGTATCTGAATGTGCATTTATTTTTATGACATGTCAGACTCTAGCTTTACTGAACCAGCAACAATAGTGTCACAGCAAAGTTTATTATGGTAACATGACTAATAGAGCTATTTAAAAACAGTGAACCTTGGCTTTTATTGTAAATAATGTAGATTAGAGAGCTGTACATAGCTATATTAATATATATGATCAAAGATCAAAATACTAGACAGGGATGGTAGCATGTGTTTTTAAGGTAGCCTGACACCTCCCATTTTCAGTTGCTTATAACTTTGCCAAACTTTAATCATTCGGATTCATTTATTTATTTGCCATGCTGGGTGTCTGCTTCTGGCTGGATTTAATCTGGAAAATCCCTGCCAAAATGGTTCAGTTATTTCAGAAAATGAGGTTAGGGGAAAATAAATTGTTTTTCCCCCACACTAAATTCAGACCACCTTTCCTTTAAAAAGCTCCAGTGTGCCCCTGAGCTTTGGAGCAGGATTTTGAAATTTGGCAAGAGAGGGGCCTTTGTGCCTTTTGCTCCTCCTGTGAAAAGCCAGCCATATTTAACCTAGCTCTAAGCCTTTGAAAAATCACCAATTGCCCATGCTCAGTAGGTACCTGGTAGAGCTTCACAGCTTAATTCCCCTCTGAAGATTCAATTTGCACTGAGCATGGTCCAACCTCGGGCTGAGAAAAAATTTCCCTGCAATTGGAATTCCTGACCACTCTGGCCTGTGCTGGCTCTAGGTACCAGAACCGAGAGCAAGGAGACTGTCTCTCCTATGTGCTCAATAACACCCATCTGGGCCCAAGCAGGACGGAGAACGAAACTCCTGATTCAAATGCAGAGGGGACAAGAGCCAGACTGAAGAGGACAGGGAGGAAGACTGGAACTGGAGGCTGGCAATGGGGAAGGGAGATGGGGTAACAGGGACATTGAGGGCCAAGGGAGCTTGGGGAAGGAGTTGGGGTGAGGGTAGACACTTCTGACTAGGAGCCAGGGTGTGGGACAGGAGTCCTGCAACTGGGGGTTGTAAAGAGAATGGGACAAGAAGTCAGTTGGAGGGGATAGACACTGAGTTTGGATGAGGAGCCTGGGGAGAGAGAGATTAGGACTGGGAGCCAGTGGGGACAGGAAATGGGGGAAGGAGGTCATGAGTGGAGACTGCATGGGAGACGAAGGAGAGACAGATCTGCATAAGACTGCATCGTGTGGACTACAGACTGCATTATGAGAGTCTTTAGCTACATGATCACACCTTTTTTCCATGGGACACCTGCCTCATTCCGTGCACAAAATGGACCTGGCTCTGAGGGTGAATCAGGGCTGCGCAGCAAAGGAAGCTGTTGCCTTTAAGAAATCTGCTTCATTTGTTGCAGAAACTGAAAAGTATGTAGTGCATCAAGCAGGGGATTAGAGAAAAGGAAAGGAGGGTCTCACGGTTAAGATAGTTGAATGCTGCCCTGGAAAACTGGATTCTATCCCTGTCTCTGCCACTGAGCTCCTATGTGATGCTAAGTCACTTAACCCAACTTTTCACAGGTGGTCACTGATTGTGTTCCTCATTTCCCAACTTCTTATCTTGGCAGTCTGATTAGCAAAAGTCTGAGCAATCTCAAATGCAACTGAAGTCATTGGGTTCAGTGCTTTGAAGTTAGAAATGTAAGAATGGCCATACTGGGTCAGACCAATGGTCCATCTCACCAGTATCCTGTCTTCCGACAGTGGCCAGAGCCAGATGTTTCAAAAGGAATGAACAGAATGGGGCAATTATCAAGTGATCAATCCCCTGTTGTCCAGTCCCAGCTTCTGGCAATCAGAAGCTTAGGGATAGCCAGAGCATAGGGTTGTGTCCCTAACCATCTCGGCTAATAGCCATTGATGGACCTATGCTCCATGAACTTATATAATATAAAGTATTATAGAATGCTAAGTTCCCTGAAAAATCAAGTCCTACTTGTCTCAAACCCAAAATTAGGTGTACACTTTTGACCTTAGTGCGTCTGTGCCTTAGTTACCCAACTGTAAAATGGGGATAATAAAAAAACCCTTCTCTCTCGGGGTGTTGGGAAAATAAAGTCATCAATGTTCATGATGCTGTCAGATACTGTAGTGATGAATGCCACAGAAAGTCCCATGAGGAAATTATAATTCTGTCTGCAGAGCAGAAATTGACCAGTGTGCAGTAAAATAAGGCCATGGGACACACACTGAATGATGAAGAGAAAACAAAATGTTGAATAGCTGCTCAGTAAGTGCACACTGCATGCACTGACAGAAGCAGGAGTCCTGTGGGAAAAAATAGTATGGGATCAGGAAATAAAAGACTGTCTTTAATGCATATGCACAAGGGGCTGAAGGTTAAACAGGAACATTAAGTTACACACTTCATAAAACTACTTCTATTGTGTGTGTGGCTATGAGATAAGAATGAGATGCTCAGGGTCAAATTATCCTCCCAGATAGACCAGTGCAAGTCCAGTGACTTAAAATGATCATTGGGGTAACCAATGTTTTCTAAAGGACTTCCTTTTCTCCCCTAAAGTAAGGACACAAGATTAGGGGCCATTTCAAAAGGCAGAAAACCATTTTTCACCCATTCCTTAATCCAATTATTCAATACAGGCTATTCCCCCCCCCCACACACACACACCAGCCCCAACACATGCACCTGAAATAATTAAGCCATTCTTACCCCAAACCTGCAGGTGGTCAAGTGTATTACTACCAATAACCACTCATGTAATATGAAGGATGAAACCTTAGCCTCATTTACATCAATGGCAAAACTCCCACTGACTTCAGAGGGGCAGGATTTCATCCTACAGATTTATTTACACCTATTGAAAGAGATGTTCATTGCCCTGGCAAACTTCCGGTCTAAGTAAGACAAAAGGCACACAAGATAAGACATAGGGCAACAGTTCAGGAGGGGGCAGGTGAAGAAGTGAGACAGGACTGCTTGAAGAAGTGGGCTCTAAGGTGGGATTTCAAGGAGGAAAGAGGATACCTGGCAGGTGAAGTTGGACGGAGAGGAGCACAGTGAGAAAAAGTGCAATAACATGGAAGGACTCAAGAGCTAGGTAGGTGGATAGAAGGAAATGAGATCCAAGCTAGAGGTGGGGGCAAAATTCTGTAGGGCTTGCAGGATAGGAGAGGGATCATGAATTTGAAGCAGTCCATGTCAGACAGGACTCAAAGTGTGGCATGGGAGAGTCCATGTCAGATCACAGTGTCAGGAAGATGAATATCAGCACCACTTCGGACATGCTGGAGAGGTGAGGGGCTGGGAGATCAGAGAGGAAAAAGTGATATTTAATGGGAAATAGATTCTGTATATAATTTAATAGGAGTGAAAGCTAGACGTTCCCCAGGAAATGGCTTTAAAAGCCTACTGAGTTTGAGAGAGAATAAAACTCTTTCCAGACAATATTTGGATAATTCCAAAGAATAGAGAATTATATCCTTGCTATTAAATGTCATAGGCTGGTTTGAAAATCCTAGGGAACGGTGATTAGTAAGGACTTCTTCATAAGGTACGGTAATCAAAGCAAGAGAGAACAAGTGCATGAACAAAGATTGTATTAGGCAAGATCCTTCCCTCAGATGCCATTCACCACAGTCTCAGCTCCTCCCTGAGTTGTCCCCAAAGGCAGCAAGGTTTCTCCCAAGCCTGAACCTCTTATATGATTGTGCAAAGCACTGTTATCTGACCCAGCTGGTGTGGGACACTGAGTTAACATTAGTGGAGGAGGAAGTAAAACACTAGAAATTAGCACCAGTCATAAACAAACCATCCCAAAGCAAACAAACCCCATGCCCTCACCCCCCCGCCCCACCTCCCACACAACCTAAAAGAGAAGCTATTGCCATGGAAAGAGTTGCTTTTGTATCCTATTGTTAACATGCTAAAGTTTTATATGAAGATGTTGCTTTCAATAAATGCTTAGGCTTTCCAGGGCCTGCACTTTAATTGAGGTGATTATTGCTATTTGTGAATGACTAGGGAATTAATTAATGTAAAGCCAAGTATATAAATGGTTAGCATTGTGAGCAGCAGAGAGTGGGTTCATGTGGACAGAGCCATATTCAGAGTTATATGCCAAGGAAGGATATTTATCATCACAGCTGCTCACTTTCCTAAAGTTTGCATATTCTGTAATAGAATTGAGGGGCACAATTCACACCACAATAGGTAAAGTCACTACCTTATTTTTTCCAGGGGTTTAGTCTAAATCCTAATGTAAGGTGAAAAATCCAAAACTGGCTGGAGTTTGTAGGACGAGATGCCAACACAGGAGCAAGTTTTCTTCCGAAAAAAAAATAGGACTCCCCCCACCCCGCCAAGTTTTTTTTAAAGACATGAAATTTTTTGAATGTTTCTTCCATGATCTCAAAAGCTTAACTCCCACATTACAGCTAATTAAAGCAAATGGGAGCTCCGTGGGCCTATCAAACAAGATTATACCTTGTGAATATTTTTGATTGTTTGCCTCCTTTGAAACCCAGTGAGACTATTAGCTTCTAATAAGCTAGTCATGTTGGTGCCTAAATACTAAACAAATCCTAGTTTTGGCTCCACACAATTCACAAAACTCCTGACAAAGCCAGTAGGCTCCTAAATTCACTTGGTGCTTAAGTTATCAGGGTAAAAGTGCCCTAGGTGCCTATGTTTCTGCCTTTGAGCACCTGCTTTGCTGCCTCCCTCTAGGTATCTGAACAGCCATCTCCTGCCTTAGCCCCACAGCAATTCATGAATCAGAGGAAGATAGGTTTTCTGCACTATGTGTTGCCTGATCTGGTGGGTGGCCTCAGAACATGCCTATCAGATTGGGTCCCATCCAAATCCAGCCACAATTTCTAACTTTAAGCCCAGTGGTTACAGCACTCACATGGCTATGGGAGACTCGTTCCGTTCCCCCACTGCCAGAGGGAGAGAAAGGATTTACTCAAGGATCTCTCAAGCAAGTGCTCTAACCACTGAGCAGTGGGATAGTCTGATGTGGCGCTCTCTCATTCTCTCTTGTTGACGCTGTTCCACTGTGGTAAATAAAAAGAGTCATCGCAGCAGGGAAGCTGGAGCCTGGGTCTCCTAGTTCCCAGGTGGGTGGCCTAACTACTGGGCTGCAGAGATATTCACTTTCTCTCACCCAAAGACTGTTCCACTGTGGATAAAGACTTCAATAATCATTGGGCCAGAGAGAGAGAGACAGACTGTACTGCCAGGGTCCTGAGGCATGAACTGACTTCACCCAGCAACTCTTCCCCTGATCCTTAGTTGTTCACCCTCAGCCCTGTCTGGCTCTGGTGCCAATGGGGAGACAATCACACAGCTGCGTGTCTCTCCAGGGGGTAAGATGCACTTCACATTCATATCCTGTGGCAGAGGGGAGAAACATCATGGCACGAACAGAGCTGCACAAATGGGTGAATGTCATGCATCCATCTTAGGTACTTCTATGGCCCCCATTACTACAGTATCTGGGCACCGCTCCATCTTTAATGGATTTATCCTCACAACACCCATGTTAGCGTTATCATCCCCATTTTCAGATAAGAACCGCTATGCAGAGAGAGTTAAGCGACTTGTACACAGGAAGTCCGTGGCAGAGCTAAGAACTGAACCTGTATCACCTGCGTGCCAGGTGGGACCGTAGCATTGCATTATCTTTCCTCATGGATATGCAAAGGAGGAGGGAAGAATGCAGTCACTGGTGGGTAGGGTTCTCAGATAAAGACCTGCACAGATTACTTTGAATACGGCTCTGCAAAACCATAGGGGCCAGCCCTCAAAATCAACAACTCCTTTGAGCAAAGGTTTCTCACATTACTCATGAGCAGAAGCCTTGCTCCAGGCTGGTAAATGGGGACAAAGTCCAACAGGCTTTAAAAAAAAAAAGATATTACCAGAGATTTGGGAGTATTAACAGCCAGCTCAGCTGTGCCCTTGCTAACAGGTGTCCACAGCAGTGAAATACAATTAAGATGGAAGGGTTACTGGAACATGGGGACAGAGAGGTCAGCCAAAAAAAACACATTAAAACTAGTGGTTCAATTATGGCTAGTAGCCTGAGGAAATTCTGATTTAAATAGGAACATTCAGGAGCTGGCCACGCTTGCTAAATGGCTAAATAACGGAATTAAGCTTCTCACATTGTAGTGGCACTAATATTTTAGTGAAACCCTGCCTAGGAGACAGTTAAACAAGAGATAAAACAAAAGAAAAAAGCCCCAAACCAATATGTGACATTCTGGAAATCATTTTTCTCCTTCTTTATCTTCACTTTGTCCCTATCAGTTTTCTGGTCTTCTCTCCCCCTCCCTTTCTTCTGAGCTACTTCTCAAGAAGAAGATCCAATCCGACTAATCTCAAAAGAGCAACAGCAGTGGGAGGCCCATTACACTTCATTTTCAGCTTGTCCTGAGAAACTGAGAGGAAGAAGCGGGCAAATGAGAACAGTCAGCATGACAGTTGCCATAAATAAAACAGGGCAGATCAAAAAGTGAAGAGGTTATTGAAGAAGCAGTGGTCCAAAGAGAGAGATTATTAAAAGGGTGGGGGTTGGAGGGGAGAAGAGAGAGCACAATTGGTTTTCTGTGTGTAGCAAATGTTTGTGATGATGGAAGTATGAATTAAATGCCAAAAGCTACACTCATGTAACATCAATGTTGTAAATATGACTTCAAAGAGTCAGGAAATGCAAAATGAAGATCCCTATACAATAGTAATTCACCTAATTGCACATCCTCTATATTAAGATTGAAGTTGGACCAAAATGGCAATCTTGAATCCAAACCCCTTCAATTTTTCTGATGACTCAGAGGTTCACTTCTGAACCCAGTCCTAGAACAGTTTTAGTTAGTTCTCCAAAACGGAAAGCTCAAAGCTGCCTGTTCTGTGGTTTGGATTCAGATGTGGCCAATCTGTTAGGAGGATTTTTTTTTTCAAGATTTACCCCGTAACGTTTTTTGAATGAGCAATAAAATAACTGCCAGTTTCACTGGTGCTGAATAACAGCATACATGTAAGCTATTACATGAATTAATCCCTATATAATAAAATACACCATGTTCCAGGTCTGTAACGTTATTACAGGTCAAGAAATGAAAATGTCACTATAAACTCACTGAACTCCATAGGGCAGTGAAAGAGAAAAATGTGAAAGGGTTTTGTAGATTAAAAAGACTATGCTGGTTACTTCTGGTCTTCAGGGCAAGTCTGGAGCACAAATGACCTACATATCTGTGGATGAACAATCCTAAGAGGAAACGTGACTCTCCACACAAACGTGGCGCAAGTGCTGAAAAGAAGCATGATTCCGACCAGATCAGCACTTCTTGTTCTCTCAAAGCTTCAAAGGTAGTGATAGGGTTTAGAAAATTCTAGTAATTAAAGAAAGGTGAACGAAGTAATATTGTGGAACAACAATAGGTGGAACAACAAAACATTGTCAGCCTGGAATTTAGCAGGTTTATTGTCCTGTGGGTCCTTTTAGACTGATACTCGTACACTTTCTCTTTTATTTTCCCTGTATAAAATTCATTTTCTGCTACTGGAACTAAGAGTTTGAGATGGTAAAAATATCACCCAAATGCACTAATCTGTGAAAGAAAAAGCCCAGATGGTAAATTTAAGAGATGAATCAAGTTCACCTGTTTATGGGAATAAGACAGGCATAAAGAAGACATACAATTGGAAGATTAAAGTAACTAATAAATAACACACAACAACTGAAATGTTAATAGGGAGAGGGATACAAACCAAATATAACTTGCCTTGGTTCCAGTTAACTACCTCTGAAAAATTGATATTTCTAAGCCTCAGATTTTATTCAATATTGGCTTTGATCAAAGGGGCAAGAGAGAGAAACATTTTTTCCACACATTTGTCTGTGCAACTTTTTTCTCTCACTGCTGCCTTTTAAAATTTGACCTTCAGATATACAGCATTGAGACAGGTGCTTAAACTAACCAACTGTGTTTAATTAAAGTGATTGGCTGTTACTTCCATGCCTATACGAACTTCAGTTCTGAAGTCACAAGTCTTTTACCCTGTCCTATCCAACAGAAAATCACTTCCTTCCAATCACTTCCTTCCAATCCCCATTTCCTTCCTAGTTCACAGAAAGGGTATAAAAGGATTAGGATAAATAGAAGACTTCATTCTCCAGGGTTGAAAGATAGAACTTCAAGATCCCCCTAACACTGGCCTCAGATTTAGGAGGCTTGTGTTCAATTCCTAGCTCTGTCATCAACTTCCTATGTCACTGTGAGCAAAATCATTTCGTCTCTCTGTGCCTCGATTCCCCACTGGTCAAATGGGGATGATAATACTTTTTTCATGCTTTATCTGTTTAGACTGTAAGTTCTTCAAAAACAGGAGCAATGTGTTTCTACACCACCCGGCCCCAATCTCTTTTGGGACCTCTATATGCTCCTCTGGTACAAATAAAATAATAATAATAGATAATAATAATGATAATAGAAGAGATCCCAGTTGCATTGTGTATTTCACAAATGTATACTAATCGGTTTGTATGGGTTTGTACTTTTAAGAGCAGTGGTGCATGTCACTTTTCCAGGGTGTAAACTTGAACACAAATGTTTGGTCTTATTCAGTTGCTATTCTTGCTTCATGAGACAACTTCAGGTGGTGTGTCCTAGCAGCAGGGGTAATCCCATTGTGGGATTAAATCAGTTAACGAGGTGGGGTGGGCCTGGTGTCCAACCTACTGACAGTGGGAAGACACCCTTTCCTGCAGACAAGACGTCAATACGCCTTGTCTCTCATTTATATTATTCCTATGCCAATAAAAGTTCAATAAATCAAAGCAACCACGCTCTTGGAATAATGTTTGAAGGCTCTGAGGCTATTCAGACTGAAAAAGCGCTGGAAGTAGGGGAGGCCAGCAAAGGTACCATTAGCTACCATTGCTTCCCCTCATACCCCTGTCAATATTGTCAGTACCTCATTGCCTTTAGGTTCTATCTTGTTAAAGTACCTTTAATAAAGTTGTGGCCTCTTGGTCCCACAAACTGAAACCCTCTTCTTCCCTCTTGGTGTGTGATGCACTGCTCACTGTTAAATTTAGTTTAGAATGCGATTTATTCTTTAATTTATTGTAATTAGGCCTTGATTTATATTAATCTGGTTTATAATCACTTAAAATCTTGCTATAATCAATAACCTTATTTGTTTGTTTTATTTAAAACAGTGCATGTGGATTGAGTGTGCATAGAGGCTTCCCTTAGAGTGACTGAGATGGTGCCTATCGATTTCTTTGATAAATTGACGGACTAATACAATGAGCTTGCAGGGTGCGGTATACAGCACTGAACCCTGTAAGACAGCAGTTCCCAGGGTTACATATACAACTGGGGGTGTTTGCTGGGGGTCAATCCCATAAGCGGCTGGCCAGAAGCGCTCCTTCACTGGGCCAGGGACCAGTTACTCGCAGAAGGTTGGGCGAGGGCCAATCCAGGAGTGAGTGCTTCATACAGTAAAGCAGAGTAAGCCAGAGCCCAGGAGTGAGGGATGGAGGTGACACAGCTGCACACCAATCCAGATTGCAGGGGGAAAGTCACAGGGGCAATTCTGTTTTAAGCCTCTATTGTTCAGATCCTGCTCATGCTCCACCCACACAAGAATTCTGGTTATAGTAGTGTACCATTTTTTCTTGCATTTAGCAGGCCAAGCACAGCTGAAAACACATCCACAAAAGAGCAGCATTGATTGGAAGCTCTGTCCGACAAAGAAACTCTGGTAGCCAATTACAGTGTAGAGAACAAACAGACTCATTGGCTGTTAGAGCTCTTATGTTTTCCCTCTCTTGTTTCTATTGGCCACTAGAGGAGCAGGACTACCCCAATGGCCCTAACAGAACATGCATTCTGACAGGACTGCTTTCAATGTCTTTTTGATGTCACAGGTATTTATCACAACCACATAAATTATAGCTACTTTAAAAACCCTATGACTGGTTACTAAAATAGCCCAAGGTCAAGAACTTGACATGGCAAGGCCCAAAGAGTAATTGGCAGAGGAAAACTTAAAAATATTGACCTAAATATGGATCTTTAAGAGAGAAACCAGATGTTAAATAAGCATAAACTGTTGTAATAAATATTTGAGTAAGATACAGAGCGGAACAAAAGTCTCTTAGTCCGTTGGCTGAAAAGATGTCTGTTAAACTTCCCAACCCTTCTCTTTCCCTACTAGTTCTTTGTGGCTTTTTCCACAATCCCTTTACATACAGTCTATGATAGCTGGATGTAAACCTGCCTCCATTTTAAGCTCTTCCTAATTTGCAAGAAAAATAAATGTAAACCAAGCCTCACATTTTTAGTACCTGGAAAGAGAATTTTACATTTCAAGCTTGCTTACATACAGCAGCAAAGTCACAATGTCCTGTAAACTACTAGAGATCATGTTTTGTGCAAATGATTTGTTGAGTACTGTTCAAAAAGAGAGGCCTGAATGAGAAACCACTTCCCTCAGATTTGCTCAAGATTGTTTTGCACCCACAAAAAAAAAAAAAAAAAAAAACGCGCTCCATGATGCAAAGTACATAGCATATGTGAGATATGTAAATGTGTTAGAACAATGGGCTAAGCAGATCCATTTATTTATCAATATTTTTGTGCAAGATGAAACTCAATTTAGTTGATGTCTGCTAGTTTCTAGTGAAGCCCTGTTTTCAGGAAAGGGCCGCTTTTGTGCCTTCTTAAATCAGCTTGACAAAAGGACGTAAATATAAATATTATTACAGCTAACAATGAAAAACACCCCAGACAAATAGAGCATGTATGTGTTGAAATGGACTTATCTGTCCAAAGATACAATGTCTGCATTTTGCTATTTCTGATACAGAAAGGAAGGAGAGTTTGAAAGTGTGAATTGGTTCAATTAAATTGAAAACTCCAGAAATGTTCACCATTTTCCCCAAACCAAAACCAGAAACATTCAAAAAGGTACCTCAGCCTAGCTATTTTCTAATCCCACTAATTATGTTAATATCAGATAACCTTCAGCGCTAACCTTACAGCAGAGATTGCCAAATCAAAGAACCTCAAACTAACCACAAACATCAGCAAAAGTAGATGTAAGGAAGGGTATCATTACCAGGATGGGGAGTGACTATTAATGAGAAGATTAAATGTAGGTATGGGAGGGACTATGTTCATGCCTCTGTCAAGCCTCTGAGCATGCCCAATATGAATAGATGTTCCCAGAAGTCTAAGCAGATTCTGTCTCAGCTGGTTGTTTGTACAACTGACAGAGGCACTCTGCCTTCTTTCCTAACCCAAGGAGCCAGATCCCAAACCACTTACAGCTTTATAGGTTAACTCCAACACCAATCCAGAAGTTTACTGGCAGCTAGTGCAGATCTGGCATGTTAATGTAACGTGCCCCCAGCAGGAAACTGTTAATAGGTTAGCCACTGTGTTCTGCATTGGCTTCAGAGTGGTCTCAAAAGCATAGCCCCATGCAGAGTATATCATGGTAATGTAATCTCAGAGTGACAAAGGCATGGGTCATTGCAGCAAGGTATGCATTGAAGAGAAAAGTAGGGAGAGAGGAGTTTTTAAAAATGCTGTGGGCCACAGTCACTATCTGAGCACACTAGAACAGCCTAGGACCTAACAGCACACTGAAATGGTCCACCTGTGTTACAAAGAGCAGTGATGCTCATTCAGTTAGCTGTGCCAATATGAATTCTTCAATATTTCCAGCTGCTTCCACCAGCATAATCTCCATCTTGTCTGGATTCAACTACAGCCAGCTAGCCCTGAACCAAGTCCCAAACACATCTAAATATCATCCTATTTCCTTGGAAGAGAAGACTAATGTTTATAAGCCTTACTGAAGTGGACGGACTTGGAGGAGGAAAGGATGAAGGCGTGATGAAAGCGGGTCTGGAAAAAAGGGTTCCAGGCATAGTGGCGCTTGGAAAGGTACTGAGAAGAGTGGGCAGATGGGTGGAAGGAAACCGTTAATCATGATCACATGACTGTGGGTATTGTCACATACTAGTTGGTAAACACATTATGATGTATTAGATAGAATATAATTCCTGGCTATATTAGAGGGATGGGCAGTTGTTATGAGGTGGGATCTTTTCTTGCCCACATCAGGACAGTGGCGGTGTCCTGCAGTCTGTAAGTGAAGTGTGGGTCTGAGTTTTTCTGGACCCATATCAAAGTAGGGATATCTCCAGCCTGTGCTAGAGTGGTGGACAGTAGTCTTGGGTTAAGAAGTGGAGAAGAATTAAATGTTGCAATGTCAAAGGTCTTTGGCCCAAGTGCAGAAAGTTGGCAGGAATGATCGAGGAGCATTGTGCTCAAAAACTTAACTGAGACTTACCTGACTTTAGTATTTAAATTCTCAACTATAACGTTGTAATAAATGGTCTTTTATAAGAACATTAATTCTCAACCTTAACTTTGAATCAATAATTGACTGTTAACCGGCACTGTAATATGACACACTGGCTTTCAAAAATTTAACTGCTTTCTATTTTACCCCCTAAATAACAAACAATCTTAGCCCAAATTGAAACTTTAATGTTTTTCTTTGCAATTTTCCTCCCATTGTTGCTTCCTCATCTTGAGCAACATGACTTCGTATAGGCCTTCAATATGTTGAACTAAGCCACTGTATATTTGTACTAAGTTTATTAAAAAAAGAAAGCTTTCAGGGAGAATTTTCTTTCTTCCCCTCTGAGTTTGCTTTACTACGTAACTGTGTTGGATAAACACAGCGGTCACCACTGAAAAAATAATTTACCAACAGTTATCATACAAGGTTGTCTGAATTATCATAGCGGTCTCCTATTGTAAGCTTAATTTAGAGCACAGAGGTAACTGGGTAAAATTCTATACGTTGTGTTATGCAGAAGGTTAGACTGGATGATATAATGGTCCCTTTTGGCCTTAAAAACTATGAAAATAACTGGCCTCCCAGATAGCTGTGTGTGGCTTTTGCTGGTAATATTAATTTTTTAGTGAGTACCACACTAAATTAAAAACTTTCTGCACATCTTACTACAAAGGTGTTTAATTTAAAATAAATGGGGATGGAGTGATGTAATAAAATCAAAACAGATTTTTAAAAGGACTAGTGCATTTTAAGCTATTGTAGAACTCAAAGATTACTTACTTGCTTTCATTTAAAAATCTGGCTTTGTCTGCAGAATGAACAACAGACTGGTAACTTGGTCTCTGTGATCATCAGTATTGTACATACATAACAGATATTCATTCAGGAACTTGTAATCATTTAGTTTGTCTCATGGTGCAAATTATCATTACCAATTTAGTTCAGTATGGTCAAGTTTTCTGTATCAGATACTGTTAAAAAGTAAAGAAATGATCCATTGTATATATACTGCATTAGGCTCTTCATTAACATCACGGCTAACCAATTTATGGAACTCATGAATCATTAAAGTTATTACTGTAACGATTAATGGTGAATTAACATACAAGAGTGCACTGACCCCCTATTCATCTCCACTAGCTGCAACGGATGCATACCTATACATTTACTGAGGTGGAGGAGGACACTGGCCTCTAGCTATTCACTGCATTTCTAGTCAACTCAAATACAGTGACTAGTTCAATTGAATATAGAACATAAATTACCTTTGTAAGGAGAAACTACTGTACTGTCAACTCTAAGATTCCCCTTTCTGTGACAATACATCTAGTACGTTCACATAAAGTAAAAAAGCTGTTAAAAATACGGATGAAAACAAGATGTAAAATTTGGATATGATTTCTGAAAACACAAAGATGTTTTGCAGGCCGGGCGCGTAGATCCAGGTATATGGTTTGGTCCATTACAAAGAAATGGGTCAATTGCCAAATTTTGATTCTGATCTGTTTGAAATTTCAAACGCCCTCAAAATTTGAAGGTGCTGAGATCCAAGGTTTTCATTTGGACCCAAGTTCGGTTCAATCAAGACAAGAACCCATGGAGCAAATGATGAAGTGTGGTATCATTAAAGCTCTAGTGATAGGCTATGCATAAAACATTAGCCCACTGGTTCTGTGGACTAAATCTATGTGAATTATATACAAGTCTGAATATTTTTTATTTATTTAACAGTTCCTTATTGTGACCCTGCAACTCTAAAACCAGAGGACCTGGGCTTAAAAATTCTAAAACAAAGATGATCATTCTCTATGTAATTCTCTAGGACTTTGGCCTAAAAACTGTATGACAAGAAAAAGGAAGTGCAAAAATAGGTTACAATGCAAAAGTACATAAAGCATTGCACTTCTGAAAATAAGTTAACTCTACTTCAAAGGTTAACTTCATATGTTTTATTACCGGAAAATATCAAAACACTGTTCACTTAGCGTCCTGATCTCCTGCCTGCTGCTTTTGTTTCTAGGTCATGTAAGTGTCACAAAGAATCACCTCCACATTACTTACAAGACAGACTTGCTTAACAAAGTAATCTACAATCTCTCTAACGTTTATATAGCTGTTAAGCATTGTTACACAGAATGTCTTTGAAATTAACAAGGTACACATCGGTTAGTTATGAGCACCAAGACAAAGGATCTCAGTCTCTCACCTTGCTGTATAGCAATTGAGAAAGTAACAATGGACTTTTATTACATATACAGGCCAATACTCAGCTGGTGGAAATCGGCATGCCTCCATTCAAATCAATGGAGGAATGGTGGTTTACACTAACTAGGGATCTGGCTCAGAGAATCTTCAGTCTCTTTTGACTGCACTAGGATTTAATCAAAATCTGAGTTGCTTTGTACCTTCATTATAGACTTTTTATCCTCAAAATATTAAAGCATTTTCACTGATACAAATTAACGATCACAGAGAGGAAGGATGGTCCAATGGTTAGGACACTAGCCTAGGACTTGGGAACTTCCCTGCTCTGCTATAGACTTCCTGTGTCTGTAGCAAGTCACTTAGTCCATCTATGCCTCAGTTCCCCATCTGCAAAATGCGGATAACAGTACTGCCCTACCTCACAGGGGTTTGTGAGGATAAATACGCTAGGGATAGTGCAGCATTCAGATACCGTGATAATGGGAACCACAGAAGTGCCTTATATAGTTTAGCAAGCATGGAAAGCCTTAAAAATAACATGACATTACTAGAGAATGATAGGTGCTGTACAGAAAACTAAGACTGACAGAATATAGTATTCTGTCTGCTTTTTTCCTTCTGGATCTCAATGCCTCAACTGTGAGAGAGATCGTGTCGTAAACCCACTATACTACCACCATTGCTCTTCAGCGCCCTCTAGTGGCAGGATGCTTCATCTCTTACACACAAATAGTAACAGTAAGTAACTCAAAATCCTTAATCATCATCATCTTAAACAGAACCTACAGAATAATCAGCTGAAGTTTAGATGTAATATTTATATTCCTGGGATGAAAGTTCCTTTGGGGAATCCTTTTTATTTTCTGAGCACTCCAGGCAATGATATTCCTAATGGTGAATTTATGGTATTTCATCTTGTTCTGTATATGGGTCACTAGATTCGAGATAACACTAAAAGAACAATTCAGTTAAAGCAAAGCTGGGGAAATGGATGGCCAAATATTTGTCCTGTCAAACACCAACATTGCATCATCCTTGAGGGTATTGTTAAACCTGCCAACCCTTTTGCTCTTCTTATGAGTAAGGCATTTTCTGAGAACCAGGAAGAAAGGAGAGAAGAAGGCACGGAGATATTCTTGCTCTACAAAGAGTTAGACATTTGTCCATTAGATAGTTCTTCATTCATTCTCTGTCCTCTCTGTTCTTACTATTATTCTTCCCTGTTCTTCTCATGTTGATGCCATCCCCTTGTTACCTTCCTAAATTAGTCAGGATGAAGTCCTTCAAACTGTATATGAACTCCTTGTTTTTGAGGCTCTCATTTCTCTGGGATCCACTTCCTCTTCCCCCAAACCTTTTTCTAATCTGTCTTTCATTTGCTTCCTTCCTCCTATTATGCAAAGATCCATGGCTGGGCTACTTTCAAAATAATTACATTAATATTGGGACTCATTAAGAATTAGCAGGAGTATATTTGATAACACTAAGGGTCTGGAACATGAACTGTTTGAAATTTCCACACACAATAAAAGGATAAGTGGAGAGGAAAAGATGGCATGAAAGATCCCTGGAAAAGGCACTTGTAATTTCTGGCATGTGCAAATGAGTACAAGGGACATTCATAGCCTTAAAACCACTGGCCTGCAGATCATATGATTATACTACAACAGCCTGTCTGACCCAATCACTTGAATAAATTAATGTTTGGTTTTATGTAGAGCCTTTCTTAATCCTAGTATTGCACAGCACTTCACAGAATAATAAATTAGCACACTGTAGTTATAATACACTTAGCAACAGCATACGGACAGCCTTGGACAGCTAGATAGAGTTTTATTGAGAGGACTGTTGGGCTGGGTACCAAGGTACCTCCCTGCCTCTTTGTTTTGAAGAGTACCATTAGATCTTTAGCTTACCTGTAGGCACCATTAGGGGACAGGCTGCATCTTCCCTGGAAAAAAAGCAGGTTTTAACACTGAGATAACTAACTTCAGATAACTCCCTCAGGCCATGTCTACATGACAATAGCTATGCCAGAGCTAGGAAGAAATATACCTGTAGGACAGACACAGTGTACAGCAATGGAAGGGTTTTTTCGTTGCTGTAGAAACACTACCTCCGTGAGCAACAGTAGCTAGGCTGACTAAAGCGTTCTTCCATAGACGTAGCTGCATCTACACTGGAGGTTGGGTCACCACAGCCACAGCACTCGCTGGTGTGGATTTTTCATGCTCCTGAGTGCAATAGCTATGTTGACCTATGTTGAGCTAAAAGCTACCCGTGCCTTGTCCCCACAAGGACTTTAAACTGAGAAAGTTATCTCCAATTAGCTGTGTAAAAAGACACCTTTTTTACTGTGAAGATGTAGTCTCAAGGGATCTTGGCTTAACATTTTAGTCAAAGGATTACATCACCCATGATGAAGCCTTTGCCGAGTCACCACAGAGCCTGACCCCAAATCCTGACCTAAGATTTGATCTCATAACCCTCTGTCAGAAATGAGAGTGCTACAAACTAAAAAAATCTGGTGAGAAAGGAGAGCTTGGATCTGACCGCACCTTGAGATCTTGGGTGTCCCACCTCCAGCAGCATCTTTCTGGTCAATGGCCGGTGTAGGATGGTGTTTTTGTGCATCAGAAAATAACTTTAAAATTGTTTAATTACGATCAGTTCACAACCCACTAATGCACTAGAGAGTCTACAGCCTCCAGCAGTGCAAGGTAGGACCAGAGTCTTTAAATTTTATTATATTTCCTCAAAGCCTCGTGGTTTCCTGATGGTTTGGTTGGTTTGGTTTTTTCCAGGAGTCCAGAGAGGCCCAACTAATGCAACATTTATGAGTTTTCATTAGAATTGATTTCTCCTGCAATCTAAATGGAGAGACAGCATTTCAAACAGCTCCAGCCTTAGATGGCTTTGAAACTCTCCTCAGTGTTATGGCAGACTGCTTACTCCGGTAAGAATGATTGTCAGCCATTTGCTTTCATACATGAAATTGAAAATGACCACATATTTTAATAGCAGAGTTAACCATGAATTTAAAATGTGTACGGAAATGAGAGGGCAGCATGGTCCAGTAGACTGGGATACAGGAAATCTGTTTTTTAATCTTGGTCTGTTCGGTCACCTTGGATAAGTCACTTTACCTCTCTGCCTTGGTTTCCCATCCTACCTTCTCTCTGTTTCTTCCATTTAGATTATAAGGTTTTTGAGAAAGGTTCTGTTTCATATTCTGAGTATATGCCTAGCACAGTGGGGCCCTGATCTTGGTAGGGGCCACTATGGTACAAAATAGCATCCACAACAATGACCAATGTATAAATCAGGGCCTCTGTGTAAAATGCAGTTACCAGGCCATGTTAATTTTTAAACTGCTCCATACTTGTACTCCTCAGTCTCAGCTTTCATTTAACAAAGTTAAGTTTCCAGTTTTTATGGTTACAAAGGAAACCTATAAAATGTGAATCTAGTGTAAACTGATGCAGTGACAACTACTGGGGGCTGCAGACAGTCAGTAACGATAGCTTCAAGAGGTGTGAATGTCAAAGTCATTCAGTATTTCATTCACTACTTCAACAGAAACATGAAGATAAGGTGCTCGTTTGTTATTGCTGTATGTTGTTCCTGAGACAGATGCAGTATGGAAAGTAGCTGCTGTTATGGGTTGCTGGGGTGGTATCTTTTGGCCCAAAATTTCAAGTCACCTGCACCAAAAGAAAGGAAAGAAGAGAGGCATCATTTTCTCTCCATTGTCTTCTAAAGCATCAACAGACATGAGACTACCAAAACCACCTTCCTGGATACCAGAAGCTTCCATAGTCCCTTGCCCATCTGCCAAAACCTCCAGCTTTTTGCTGACAATGGTTAAAGTGCAGCTGCTTGTTTTAAATTCAGAAATCTGTAGCACAATGAAGATTTTAAAATTGGGGCAACGTATAATAGTAATAATACATAGCTCTTACATAGCACTTTACAGGCATATGTCTCAACACCCTTTACAAAGATCACTATAATTGTCCCTGTTTTACAGATAGGGAAACCAAGAAACAGAGATCAAGTGGCTTGCACAAGTTCACCCAGCAAAATATGGCAGATCTTGGAATAACAAAATAAATAGTTCCAGGAATATTCTACTGACTGGACTGAATGGGAGAGACAGGGTCATGCACAAATGGGAGCAAGCAGTGGCATCCCGTCCTCTGCCTCCTCCCCCAATAAATGTCAGGGGCACAGAACTCCAACCCCATGGGCCACAGTGGTGGGAGTTGGGGGGGAGGGGAGACAGAAAGCTCCTCCTGGTCCGGCCCTGGGGGAGAGGGTTGCTGTGGCAGTGGGGGGGGACGAGAGGAGAGCAAGCTCCTCCCTGCCCAAGAGGCCATAGACTGTGACCCTCCAAAAAGGATTAAATATAAATGAATGGGCCTGCCCCTGGGGAAAGGGACAAAGAGGAGCCACAAAAATCCTGACTCCCTGCCATACAAATCTGGTATCCCTGCTGCATAACTTGAGTCCTATGTACAGTCAAGGACGTGGTGCCTTTCTCATAATATAAGTTTGTGGGGAGGGGGAATGCTAAACTTGAAACTCAATAGGGTACCCAGTACCTGTTTTTGAGGCAGGATGAAGCATGTAGCTTTATGTCACACCCATGCACAGGATGTCAATTAGTGTTCAAGAGTTCCTTCCCTCTCATACCCGCAATCATGGCTCATCGTAGAAGTATCCAACAGAATGACATTGAACCCTAGCCACAATCCACTGAGAAGTCATGGGGTGGGATGTTCATGAATGATCTTTTCTATAGTACCTGAAGAGATCAGGCATTTGATCTCTGCCTAGCACTAATCCAGACAAAAGGAAAATAATGTTCTCAAATGAAAGCAAAATGGCATTCAAGAGGCAACTAAAGTTGCATTAAGTGGTTCTAATCTTGTTAGCCCGTCTCTTTGGTTTGGAAATTGGACTAGAAATCTCATGAGATGAGGCATTTAACCAGGCTCAAAGTACCATACACAGCCTCTTATGCAGTGTTCTGGCATCTGCTTTTAAACTATTATTTATTAGCACTAGTACCACAGCTGACAAAATACTGTGAGGAAAACCCTTCCAGGGATTTCTGAATTGGCCAATCTAAAAAAATACTAGAAATCTTGTGAGAAAATTAGTCTCATTAAATTTTCAGCCCCATTTTTGGGGCAAAGAGCTCTGCATATGCCTCTGAACTTCTACAACCACAGTTTCTGTGTCTTGCCCCTGACTGGAACAAGATACTACACAGGCAAATAAAAACTCATTTTTGAAAAGTTAGCCAAATTCTTCAAACTTAAAAAATGTCTGATTCAATCTGAATTTGGAGTGAAGGGCTAAGTCAGGTCTTATTTTATTTAAACCATTCATACATATCTAATTGTGGACTTTTACACTTCATGCTGATGTATTCAGAGAGAACAGACAAATTGTCCCACTCATTTGTTCTGGTCTGGCCATTCCTATGCCCTTGTAGCAGAACCACAAGCTGGAGATTCAACCATATTCCCAAAGTCAAGCATCTGTTCTCTGAAATCTTCCTATATTTCTGTCTAAGCATCTATAATGTTTGACGAAAGGCTTCAGTAACCAGCAACAAAATATTTCAGAGCTTGTGTGTTAACTGTCAGGGAGAAATAGATCTAATGAAAAAAAGCAAGAAAGTATATTTGCATTTGACATATTGATAGGAGCAGACACAGAACCCAAGAAGACTCCATGGACTGGAATAGCCAGTTTCTCTAAGACTCTACATTTTTTATTTTTTATTTTATTTGATTTTGTTTGGCAGTCTCAAATTAAATTGCACATCATTACTGGTAACACTCCACAACTAGCCATAACATGCCTTATAGAAAAACAGCTGTTATTAACATTTTATTGTTTTTATAGGAGGTACATGAACACACACTAGGAAAGAAAAAATGCATTAGAAAGCAATTCATCTGGGTGGTAGCTAAAAGAACCTATTCAAATGACTATATTGAAAGCTATTCATGTACAGTATTTACATCTAACCTTCTTGATAAACATTATCTTAACTGTAAAACTAATCTTCACCATCCATTTTTTTTTAACTACTGACTCCATAATCAAATGCTAGTAAATGAGGCATTAAATAGGTTGAGCACCAATATCCACCCATTTGATAAACCAGGAGTAATACATGAAAAGCTATACATTCTTGCTGCAGTACAAACAGGTGTTATTTAAGGCCATTTTCATCCCCCTCTTCTGCCACACCCCTTGATCTGTCAAGGTTATTAAAAACACAAGCAGAGCTGTATTTTTAAAATAAAGTTTAGCAATAATTAGCTCTCTTTATCGCTTCTGTTTTCAAAGATGTCCCTTTTCATGTTTAAATTTGCCTCCATCCCACTCTGTACATTAGATCAGAAATGATAATTGTATTGGTATGTAAAAAAGAAATATTGACATAGTAAAGGCTCAATCCTGTGAAGTGCACAGTCCTCATCTCTCATTGAAATGAATGAGAGTTTTGGTCTCTCAGCACATCTAGTTGACAGCTCTGAGCTGTAACTCCACACCTCATTGTAGTAATACCAAAAACTGTGCAATGGTTAAAAGCATCTGCTACTTCATACTGACAGTAGATAGTAAAATCTGAAGGGAGGCGTCAGCTGTAGGAGCACAGATATTTGTGAGGTACTCCATACTGAGGTTAGTTTAATTAATAATAGTTACGGTCTAAAGAATAACATTTATTAGGATAGAAACTTCATTGTGGGGGAGTGTATTTAGACGGGAAATGAATGCTTGTTCATTACGTCTCAGATAAAATAGGTTCTAAGACAGTGTTTCCCAACCAGTGTGTCACAGCACACTGGTGTGCCGTCAGGCCGGAGCAGGTGTGCCATGGAATTTCTTGAAAAACTACTTGAGTTCTGAGTTTGCTCATGAATATCCATGAGTTCATTTGGAGACTATATGGTGGTGTGCCTCAAAATAATTAAATGGTATCAAGGTGTGTCATGGCAGAGGAAAGTTTGGGAACCGCTGTTCTAAGAGTTAGAGCAAGGAATTTGGAGTCAGAATTCCATTTCAAGATTTCTTTTAAGGGTTTTACCACCATAGTATCTTAGCACTTTCCACACAAAATCAGTAGCAATAGTGAAGTTCCTAGCAGACTTCATGGAGTTTCTGGCATTCTCTGACTCTGCTTGATCTCAGACACATCCCTTAAACCAATCTGTGCCTCATTTTCCCCCACCTGAAAAAGGAGGCTAACACTTCCCTATGTCAAAAAAACAAGAGTCAAAATTCCTCTCGGCACGAAGCTCTCAGACAAGAGGCACTGCATAAAAGTTGAAGTAGTTGTACAACAAAGAGGAGACACCTCTGCAGCTGTACTGTGCTAGAGTCACAGTATGTGCAGTCAGCACAAAAGGTGGCTACCAGCATTTTAAACACTGCACTTAACCCAGCTCTGAGCAGTTTTAGGCACCACTGCCTGTACCTAATCTGCACTAGCATTTCCACCTCTGCTATCCCCTGCGAAACTGGAGGGTGCACAGAGCTCGACTGGTCCTGCAAGGTAGATCAGAGGAATTTATTCTTCAGAGACCCTACTGACACCAGAAGAATACAGTCCTCTTAGCCAAAGGTTCCAAGCAGTGATCTTGTTGGATCTCACGCATAATCAGGGCCAGGGTTTGTTTTGGATGAGCTACCTCTATGCTGAAGGAAGAGGTGATTGAGTAAGTGATGCTGTTGCCTAGGATATGACTACCTACAAAAAGAACCAAACCAAAGCATGGCAGTGAGTCTCAGAGCCCTGGTCTACAGACTCGGACTCACGCTACAGCGCTAACAATAGCAGCGTAGCTGTTCCTGCTTGAGCTGGGGCCCAGGCTCTGAAACTCAGTGACAGGGGAAGAGTCTCAGAGCCCAAGCTCCAGTGTGAGCGGGAACTTCTACACTGCTGTTTTTAGCTTCATAGCACGAGCCTGGGTCTGTAGACTCGAGCTCTGAGACATGCTTCTGCAAGGTTTGATTCGTTTTGTCTTATTTTTGCAGTGTAGGTTAGGCCTTAGCTAATACTGAACCCATGGCCCAGCACGGTTAAGAGAATACTGCACTTCCATCTTTCAGCTAAGTGTTAAAAGTGTGTTCTTGGCCATTTCATATATATGATCCTGAGATACTTTTTGCAGGAGTATAGGTGCAAGCCCCAGTGTCCTCTTGGCTCAATTCCTACTTGGCTAATTATGTTCTGCTGACTTAAATTCCCCACTCAGTTCTATTTCAGAACAGTGCTCTTCATTATTAGTGCTGTGTGTTGGTTCAAGGTTCTCATCCAGTACCCTAGCTAGCATTGGCTGCACTTCAGTGATAAATGAAGTAAACTCCCTTTTGTAATGTCTGACGTGCCCTTTGGAACCTTTGGATAAAATGTTATATACAGATATCGTTTGAGTCTTTTTTTTACATATTAATTATTGAAAATCAAAGGGGAATGAATCAAGCCCCAGAAACAGAGGACTAGATATTAAAATGAAAAAGGAGTGGTATTTACGAAGCCGAACTGTGGCTGCAATGTATCTCTCCACCATTGCTTACTCTGACCAGCAATTCCACTTCATAGAATTTCTCCCCATCCCACATGGGACTGACATGCCCTCACTTTTTTATGGAAGTAAAGCATTAATCTCATCTCTACAAATTAAACTCTGAACCTAGAGCTTTAAAAACACATCACCTTGAACATAAGAAGTGGTTACTGCTGTTTGATTTTTTTGCAATACCTACCTTTTCCCCATTTTGGCATTTTTATTCTCTCAGTCTGAAGGTGAGTAAATCATATTTTTCCCTGGGTTATCTATTGAGGAGATGTAAAGTGATTACAGAAATTGCTGAAACAGAAAAGGTGGCAGCCAAAGGCAATGACACGAAGGCACAAATCCCCTACAGATAGGACATAACTACCAGAGAAAAGAGAAGTGAGATTAAAATAGACTCTGAAATGGATACAAACAATGAAAGAGATATAGGCAGGTTTTCCTGTAAAATTGGAACCAGGATTTTAGAATTTATAGAGATACACACTTTTCCAAATCCATCTCAAAACTGCTCTACTTTGCAGACTGTCTACCAAGAATTAATAATAAGAAAAGGCCACGGTATTGTGTATTTCTCTGAATTTGCTCTTTACTGCCAATATTTTACATAAACAGTCCAGAAAAATCAAGTAAAAGGGATGAATGCTGCTCAGTCCCTTAGGTTTTTGCTTTTAGGGATTTTTTTGTAGTTGATAAATAAAATAAAATAAATTTTAAAAAATGTTTTTATTCAAGCAATCAACTAGCACTCACATCTGCTAGGATGGACTGACGGCATTACCCTGTGGCAACAACAAAGTACACACAAGCATAGGAACATATTGTCTTAGCCTTTTCTCTTATCTTCTCATTTCCCATAGGCTCGTATGCACTGACAAAGGTTATAGTACCCCTTTACATGCTAGCCCTACTGAACTTTTATTGTTTCCTGTGCCCATGAAAACCTGAACGGAAACGCACTAGCATTCAACCCCTTCCTTGTTACATAGCACAAACTTGAATGGAACTGATTATTCCAGCCTCTTATGCTATATCTCTGCAGATGTGCTTTACAGGGCCATGCTGAGAGTTCTCATTTTTCTTTGCCCAATGGGTCATCAAAACAGCTTTTAGTTTGTCAGCAGACGCCGTGCATGTTTCATAAACAATGGACTGTACCTGTCAGGCAGGGGGAAACAGTGAAAAGATAAGATCAGTTTTCCTAGTAAAAATGACCTTATCATAGAAAACTATCACACTGATTGTCTTAGAGGCTTGGGCCAGCAAACCATATAACACAGATTACCCCATCTTACTATTTGCACATTCTCTTTATTCTTCTATCAAAATATCTCAGTAAGCATAATAAGGTACAATGAAAACCCCATTAAGGACCTACATTTGACATAAAGTGGCTACTTTTTGTAAAGGCAACCCATTTATTGACAATTTTTTTTTTACATCCCCCTCCCAATTTTAAGGTTTTTATGTAATTTGTTTCCATAAGCATAAGTTAAGGTTTTTGGCAAATCTCAAGGTAGCTAGAAGGGCTACGGGATAGGAAACTTTGAACAATTAAGTATATTTCATTATTTGAAGACTTACTCTCTTTGCAAAGCCCATAGAGGCTTGGCTGAGAAATGTCAGATTTGTTTTATTTAGGAGTCTTGGACAAGATCCAGTGGACAGCACTATCTCTGGTAATGCTGGATAATATTTAGGGAACTTTTGAAAGGTTCATCAGGAAGACAATGGCCTTTATAAAGATTGCCAAAAACCCAACTGACTTTATAACCTCTACTGGTGGCCGATCTCACTAACAGAATTTGTAAGCACTGCCAGTCAAACTGCTCACATTCAATGGGCTTCAGTCTTGTTGCAGCAGGTCTGAGATACTTCAGTATGGAGTGTTAGAATGATTTAGGATGTGCAAAAACTCCAAAGAAGAATGTGTCCATATTCACAGAAATGCTCTGAGTCCTCACCCCAGTTTGTTCCTGTACAGATATGCTCTATCCAAAACTAGCTTTGAGTATATCATGAGACTCTGTTTTAACTAAAATGCACAAAGCAGACAGATGATTCATAGGGAAATTTTCCCAACAATAACAAATTGCCAGGAGACTTCACTTGGGCCAGTTGTCAATCTCTAATACTATTTTTTGGGGGGCGGTGGGGTTGGGTGAGGGGGAGTGACATATTGGGATTATCAAGCAGGAACGCATGTAATCTCCAAAAGCTCTCTTAGAATTCACCCTTTCCTTCACTCTGCCCTGGGTCCACCAGCCCCTCTGCTTTTTACAGCACTGTGACCCCTTTTTGACCCAAGCAGTTAGCCAACGTCTGGCGTTTAGCAGGTTGTTTCCACCTGAAGGAGAAATTGATGGAATCAGGTATTTGTTTGACGCAATCCTGTTTATTTACAAACACTGTACATAAAGTCCTGCGTCCCTGAACACAGCAGAAATCAAAGAGCAGAAAACAGTGTCTTTCCTACCCATTCCAAGCCTCTTTCAGTCAGCCCTCTACCCAAAATCTCTCTCTCAGGGCCACCCTCCCAATGTTTTTACACACCCCACATTGAAATCCCTCAGCCCACATACCTTGGATTCCTGATTTACATTTCATGTGGCCCGTATTTTGGGTGGTGGCTTCTATTGTTTCAGCTATCTCATTCCATGAAGAAGTTTAATTGCTTTGTACACTTATCCTGAATTAATAACGGCTGTTACACCCATGTTCTGCAAGGAGATTTCACCCAATCCACACCATAACAGTATTATTATTATTACAGACTATGTATGTCGGTACATACATGTATATCGGTACCTATATTTTAAGATAAAGTGCAAGTTTTAAAAGTATTTGAAAGACCTCTCCATGGGCATTATCATTTGGCTACTGATCAGTGAGTTTTCTACATATATAACCCCCAATCAAAACAACAGAAAAAATAATTCACACAAGAAACTGATTTGACCAAGCCCCTTTCCCCTACACAGGAGTCTGGTATTAGACAGCCAAAGTCAGCATCAAACTTGCTGGAGGAAAAAATAATGGTCCATGTACTTCTGAACTTCTTGTTTCCTGCTGAAGTCATGTAACTATCACAGATATATTTTACAGATCTGCAAGTTATGTTTGGATTCCAGGCTCCAGTGTCTCCCAGCTTTCAGTCATACACAGATCCCCAATGCCAGAGCTGAAATAGTTCTTCTAGTTTCCCACAGCATCAGTGTCGTTCACCCTAGCTCTTGGGGTCAGAGTTTCCCAATTCCCAAGTACCAAAGGGGCTCGGAAGTTGGTGTACAATGTTCCCTGTGATGAGGCAGCATGTGGAAGAAGAATTTTCCAAAAATCCTGTAAGTTCATGGGGGTTGTGTTCTGCCTCTCCTAATACACCCCACAGTAGAGTTAAATTCCATGGTCTTTCCTGGTAACTCCAGATAAACAGCTTGCCTTCAAAGAAGCATTATCATAACTTCATTCAGAATGCTGGCTTGTTTTCTGCTGCCCCAGTTCATCCCCATTAACAAAGCATAAGGCATGTATTTATCAGTATCTCCTACAATAAAGTTATGTCCAAGAAACACTTTGGATCAACAACAGAAAACAAGGGGAGGCTAAACCAAAATGGATCTAGGGTTTTAAAATCCAATTTTGTTAGGATCTACATAGACAACAAGCAGGTTTATCAACAACTGGCAGATCTGGGGTTAGGAGCAATGGATGGGAGGATTTAAAGAATCATGTAGTTCCCCAGAACCACCTCCTTCTCGTTTTTAAAGATGGGCACTATAGTTGCCTTTTTCCAATCGTCAAGGACCTCCCCTGATTGCCACAAGTTTTCCAAGATAAGGGCCAATGGCTCCACAATAACATTGGCCAACTCCCTTAGCACTCTTGTATGCACTGTATCCAGCCCCATGGACTTGTGCATATCCAGCTTTTCTAAATAGTCCTGAACCTGTTATTTCATCACTGAGGGCAGCTCACCTCCTTCCCACATTGTGCTGAAGATGCAGGATTTTAGTCAGACAACTATAGCCATAGCTAACAGAGCTAGCAACCTGTGCAGTTCTATAAAAACTTTCCACACTATGTCCATTTATTAGCTTTACTTTTTTATGGTGAACAGAATTACTGTCATTTCAAGGAAGTGTTGCTTTTTCTGCAACATCACTAGATCTTACAGAAATAGGGCATTGATGTGCAATAAAACATGGGGTGCTGCAATCCTGGAAGAGATGCAGTCTGAAATAGTTAGAAGAAGAAAGGTATTTTTAGTCTCCTTTCTCTTTTGGGTTTTGCTTCTGACATCAGCCAGCCTTTAACCATGCAATACGTGACATTCCCTTTCGGTACTTTTTATGAAGTAGATTGTCAGCTAAAATCTCACAAAGCAGGAAAATGGACTCAAAGTATTGATTTAAACTAGAAGAACCCCTGCTGATGGAATGGACGCTGAACAAGAGCAGTACACTATAAAAAATCAATGGTGTCCACACAATTCACTCCAGCAAAGATGCTCATATCAGTTACGTCAGTTATCTTGGAAACCAAAGTAATTATGCTGTACTTCCACAATGAAGGGTGCACAGCTCATGCAAAGCATTACTTTAATGAAAGTAACAGTGTTTCTATAACTGATTCCGTATGCAAGCACTAAATTTGGTTAGTGGTTTCCCTTTCTAGTCTGATCCACTTTAACCACGGCCTGAGTGGAGTCAAGATAAACCAGAACTTGCAGGAACCTTGAGGAATCTAAAAAGTGTGCAAATCAAACCAGCCAATAGTGTTAGCTAAAACTCATGTGCACTGAAACAACCTATTACATGGTTCTGATATTAAATGAGTTGAACTTAATTTATATTAAGCTATATATGTTTTCACATAGAGGTGTTTCTGCCTTGGTCTCATTACAATTTAGAGAAAAGGAGAGAGAACACACACAGAAGCCGTGGTGAAACTGACAAACAGTGACCCTGAGTGATCAATGAGGCTGACCGGGATGAGATTGAGATAAAACTAAAGTGATAAAATCTCAGAGTTTGCTGCTGCATTCAGAAGTGCACCCTTCTATCAATTGCACTATAAGAGGCCTCGTCTCTGACCTTTTCCCCAATGAATATCCCACACTTAGCTCTCATCAAATGGGCTGTGTCAGGGGCTCCAGACTCAGCCACCCACTTTGCTATTTACCTCTCATGACTCTTTCTGAGGACCAGATGACATGGTGTAAGTAAAACAAATTGCTTTTTCAGCTCATTTCAACAGAACTCATGAGCACTGTCATGACTGACGCAGCTCCGATGAAGCTGCTTTATAAAATAACACTTTAGATTTAACTATTTTAATTCCCACTAAAGAGGATGAGAGAAACATTATTAAAATGTCTTTAAAATAAAAAAGATAAAATCACAATCCAATTGTTTACCATCCGTACCATAAGATTTGGATGGGAAAAATAAAGAATTTCAGTCTTTATTCCCTTCAATTTCTGAACTATGGCCTAAGTTAAGCATGGGTTTAAATCCATCTCTATTCAGCACAGCACTTAAACATGTGTTTAACTATAAGTACATGCTTAAATTCCACTGACCTTAATGGAAATTAAGCATGTGCTTAAAGCTAATAAGAACATGATTAAGTACTTTGCTGAATAAAAATTGTCTGCTCAACCAGGGCCCATACTGGAAAATAAAAAAGCAAGCAAGAGATAAACTGACAGAGCAGGGGAGCTGCCTGCTCTCTGATGAACAAGGGGTTAATTATAGCTCACCTTCCCTCTCCCCCTTGCTCAGGTGATCAGTGGATGAACCATTACTCTGTCTACTTAGGAGAGAAAGCCTTTGGTGAGGTGAGGATCCATGCTCAGTTATAGGACTCAGCTGAACCCCAAGATGTAGGCACATTCTTTTTTTTTTTTCTTTTTTTTTCTCATTTCATTCTTTCTTTTTCATCCATACTTATGTAGTTCATTTTGATTCCATATTTCAAACTGTTTTGTTTATTTGTTTGTTTTTAAGATAAAGACTTTGCTGATGGGATTTATTTATTTGGTTCGGAATCACTCTTCCAGTTTACATAAATGCCTTTGTGTCCTGAGGACTCCCTCGCCACAAGAAGTAAATAGGGGTAAGCGCCCTTAGATTAGCCATCTCTCCTGACCCTACTGATATTTCTGTCTGATACCGATAGCAGAGTCAACAAACCAGCAGTGGAATAAGATACAACCACTGCAAATGAAGAAATCTCTCAAGCAAACCATGTGGGTCCATAGGGAATGTGACATTGGTTTGCAGGAATACCATGGTCTAAGTGCTATCCACAAGGTTACCACCTCTGAAGGCAGCAGTTCCACTGAGACCTTCTGGTAAGTTCTTCATTGTAATTCTCGATGGCACTACAAATGTCCTGACAGAAGAAAATATTGTACTCGTCCTGCATTAGGCACATAGGAATGGAAAGAGACTAGCAGAAACGTATGGAGACTGGTCTTACAGTAGCTTATAATTCAACACCAGGGAGAAATCTTGCAGAGCTTTGCATGCAGTGGCTGCATTGACATTTATTGTAAGTCAGGATCAGAGCATGACAGAGACTGTTCTAAGTTTCAGTAGCATTCATTTACACATGCAGAAAGCTGGTCCTAAAGCAAAGCACCTTGACTGAACATAGCGTTTGTGCATTCATGAGACAGTCCAATGGAATGCAGCAGGTGTACATACGTTTAATATGTCCAGAAACACTATAATACCCCTTACTTTTTCCTGAACATTTTCCTATGTAACTTAACATTTGTTTTCCTGGCTGAGCCCAGATCTCATAGAACTATTGAAGTCTGAAAGATGAAGAGGAACAGGACAAGAGTACTTTAAGCATCAGTGAAAAGAAATACTCAGAAGAAACAGGCAAACAGGCCCAAACAGTCCATATAAGAAAACAAAGCAATCACTAAATCTGACACATATGAAGATATGTTTTTGAACTATATTCTGGCTTTTTTTTACCTGCCCTTTTTACCTGTTTCTACAAATATACACATTGACCTGTGTATCAACCATCTGATGAGGCAGCAGTCATTGCCTATGTTCCCAAAAGTGGGAGGGAGAATTCCTGCCTGTGATTTGCATCAGTTTAGCCAGAAGTAAGAGAAATGCCATTTTCACATCAACTGAAAAATCTGTGCCATGAGCCAGTGAGAGGCAAGTGCAGCACAGATACTCATCATGTGATGTGGCATCAGCATACAGAAGTTTGAGGCAGGAACCTAAGCCTGGGAACAGCTTGAGTATGTAGAGAGGAAGGGTCCGGTCTTGCTCCTATTGAGGTCAAAGGAGTTTTGCAACTGCCTCTGTTGGGAGTAGAATTGGATCCAAGATATACAGCAGAGCTGATAGGCTCAGTGTCCAGCTCTGGGAAGATGGGTGTAAAAAAGGGAACAAATGTAGAGATCACAGAGGAAAGTGAGGGGCCACCTTCAACAGGTTCATATTTGGAGGGGTCAATTAAGCATCTGAAAGATGAGATCCTTATCCAAATGATTCACACTGTGAGAACCACATAGGTTTGAACAATTGGACTGGAACTCTCAGGAGAAAGCCCTTTCTCATGAAACCTCCAGCATTTCTAGTTCCAGTTTGGCAAGTAGTAACGTGAGAGCAGCCTTCCTCCTGGAATTTTGTTTCTGGTTCCAATCCCAGCCAGCAAAACAAAGTGGAAAATGGATTTGAGTAAAGACTCTGCATTATTTTCATTTTTCTAACAATGTGGCTTCCAGTATTTTTGACCCAGAGAGGCAGTAGTTTTGATCAATATGAGTAGACTCACACACTGTATGTTTTAAATCTAGCAGCTAAGCATTGAGATTCCACTGCAATATGTATTTTATAAGTCATGAGATAAATGCATCAAATGGGCAAAAGGTTTTTGGTTTTTTTCAAGATGGGTTAACCATTCCCTGGGTTAGCCAGAAACTCTGCTGCAGAAAACCCTTCCTTCTGGGTAGTTAATGGGGATATATTATTAGGAGATACAACTGACTCCTTTGGGAAATCTCTCACCCTTATACTTCCACCAGCATAGCTCCACTAACAGCAGGAGGATCCCTAGTACAGACATGGATCAAAAAATTGTATTTTTAGCATCAGAGTGGGTCTAGACAACAGTAGCTTAAAAAAACCCCAAAAACATGGGTGACCTGTCTGCAGTAGTCCGCCCACCCATTTCTGCCACCAGTGGTGCTGGTATGGTGGGAGATTTCCAAAAATGTCTAGTGTAGACACAGCCCAAAAGGAGGTTAACACATTCCACCTGGCTGGCTAGGAGGAAAAAAGCTATTATTGGGAACAGGAAAGAGGGGGAGAGAATAAACTTAAAGTAAATCAGCAGCTCCTGGAATGCAAGGCAGGGTTTTACCTGGATTCTTATTCCTGAAGAGACCTATGCTGGCAAAAATAGGATAATTTTATAATTGCTCATATTGTACTCACATTTTTTCCATGTTGCTAAAAGAAATTTGTTCCATCAGCAGTTGGCTATCGCGAAATTTCCTTCCTTCATGTCTATCTTCCTCTTGGGGAGTAGCAAATAAAGGGCACGCAGCTCATAACTTTTATTTTTTTTAAACCAATGACATTCTTATAAAAAGGAAATAAAACCTCTAATTTAATAGCCATTAACTGTTCCCAGCACAGCTATTGTGATCAAGAGACCTAAAATAAAATCCCTCCACAACCGTAGGTCTGATTCTTCGGTATTAAATGCCTCTGGCATGATTCCAGATGCAGCAAGAATCTCTTTAGGTTGGTTCTTTCTTGTTTTTAACTAATCCTCTCCTGCTGTAAAATCTGCCACTGTGCTTCATGCCAGCAAAGGAACTCCAAATAGGATGCCCATCTACCCAAATCCAGAATCTGAACTCTCCTGTGCAAAGTGGCCTAGCTCCATATATGCACAAATGACACAGAAGTGCACTATCATGTCGCCTTCGCCAGGGAAATTCCAAGAAAACATATTAAAAACGGTGGTTTGACTATCACCACTGTGATTTTCTGCCACTCCTCATGGTCAAATGGCTTTTCCTGTGCTCCTACTGACAACATTCAGCATCTAGGTAGGACCTCATAGGTGATTACTTCAACCAGACATTCCAGGGTACGTTCCATTTCCTCCCCAGTTCCTGTTCACAAGAGGTCCTCCCTTCAAGGGCTTACCACAGGGCTCTTGCCGCAAAACAATTTAAAACCCAACAGTTTCATTAAAATCCAGATTTGTTAAGAATAGAGTGAGAAAATTGGATTAAAACAAAATAAATGGATTGCATAACACAGCTAGTGGGTGAATGTGCCAAAAGTTAGCTAGAGAGGTACAATTTGCTTTAATACTGTAGAAAACTATCTTACATTTAAAGAATGCATCCTGCATGGTCAACAGGTCCTTGTCCCCTCAGCCTGCCCCCTCCCCATAGCCTGCCCCCCCATATCCCTCTCCCAAGCATCCAGTCAGTGAGACACTCTTCCCCCTCTAGGTAGCTGTTATATTTCTTATTAGAATAATTATATTTTTTCCCACTTGCACTCCTTGAAGATTCAGTGGAGAAGATACTCTTCATTTCTTCTCTTAAACTGTTATGTAATATTATTGTGCAGTACTCACTTGCTGTATTAAGCAGCTACTGTGTTCCATTACAAAGGTAGCTGCATTTCATTGTTGGATGAAGTAATTACAAACTATAGAGAGTATTCAGTACAGAACTTTAGGGTCTTTTAGGATTAGAGGGGTGATGAAAACGTAAAGCATTTGTTACTTTAACTAGGTAAGATACCTATTAACAGAAAGCATGAAGTTTAAAAATGTCCACCTAAGAACTCTGAAATAGGGTTCTACCAAATATCTGTTACAGGCTGCCTGTCTTTAGTCACATACCAGAGATATATGAGGAGACTAACTACAGTGGGGGGACCGGAAGGGGAGGAGGAGGAGGGAGGGGAGAGTGTGTGTATGTATGGAGTGGGGGACCTTCAACCCTAAGGTAGACATATTAAAGTGAAAAAGACAAAACGCCCGTTTCAAAACTAGCATAATGTTTTTTATAAATCGTAATATTTTTATTTCTCAGCATATTTTCTCATTCTGAAGCAGCCAAGATGTGAAATCTCTATAAAACTGGAGGCGGAGAGAGCAGTGTGTTTTTCCCACGAACAATCCAAGCATGGCCAGTGATGCACTGAGACTGTCATTTATTTATTTACCTATTTGTCCAGGATGTCCTATCAAAAAAGTGCTATGTATGGAAATGACACAAACACTGTGCCAAGAGAATGAAAGTTCTGACTTGTTCACAGTCCCTGAAATACCACCTCATCAAATTGACAAGGACTTCACTTGAGCAAGGTTCTAACTTTACTCATAATCTGCAAAAATGCTCAAATAATTAAACAATAACTACTCCGAAGTGATTATTGCTATGTTACATTACCATCTAAAGAACAGCATCATAAAGCAGCTACTTGCTACATCTCTGACTGTTTTATGGATAATATGCACAAATAAAGGACAACTATTTTCTGTGAGTACCAGCCATTTATAAACAATGAAGGCTGAAGAAGCCTAGATGGAAGATTGATACATTCACCCTTCAATTCTTATGACCGATGTTCACATCTGCCGGATGCCCAAATGAAAGCTGTATGCCATGCTCCTTGTGACAGACAACTTTGGTTCAAATCACAAAATCAGTCCTCTACGATTTGACACAGTTGGGTCCAATTCCCCAGAGGAGGCCCAGAGCTAGAAGAGCATGAGGTGTCGCAAATCAGCACGCAGCAGCTTCCGCAGAGCTGTGTAGCAAAAGTGTACACTGCTCCTGGCCGCACCAGCCCTGGCTGTAGCTAGAGCTGTTGATCCCCTAACCACTTGGGAAAACAAAATGTAGACACCCATCCAATACGGCTCTAATGCAAATTTACGGAAACAGCAAATCTTGAGAGTATTTGAAGGAGTCACTCAGCAGCAACTGGCTCAATGTAATACCTCAGAGAGAAGGCAATCCGTTAATTTAGTGCAGCTTTCTCCCTCCTCATCCTTTTTGTATATGGCTGGTTTTCCTACCAGTTGCTTTTCTGAGTCTTTGCTGAATGAAATACAACAGGTTTGCACGTTATGTAATCATGTCTCTCTTTTTAGGTGACCTGTTTTATCTCCGTAGTGGTTTTTTATTGGACACACTTTTTGATACTTTTCTAGACAACAACAAAAATGCACATATAGACCAGGATGAAAGTGGATTTTCATTTTTGAATAAAAAATATTTCCCTTTTAATCATGAGGCCTTGAGCATCCACTTCAACTGCCTTTTCTCCATTTCACCCTCCCCTTTTCATCCAATTCCCTACAGACACATGCACACAGCCACTGTTGTATCCTCCTGCCTTTGCCCATATGCTTAGGCAGCCATTAATGTCACGTAGGGGACTAGCAAGTAAGGAAGTGCTCCAAAAACAGCGCAGGCAGAAACTCCCCTTTCTCCTGAGCCAACTGTATCATTCTGCCAACACATCTGTTTCCCCACCACGCCAGCAGAGTGTCAAGGTCATCCTTGAACCTGCATATATATTAAATGGCAGTGAACAATGCCAGGGGAGGGAACAGTAACGAGGACAAAGCTCCCCAAACCCCCACCCCATTTCATTGAAAAATGAGATCATGCTGCCTCAGACACATTCCATGCCAGGAGGCAAAATTCCCCCAAAGATGGAGGCAAATTTCCTATCCTCCAAAGAGGCTCCTGTTTTCAAAGACATATGAGGTCTTACTGCATATGAACTCTTGACCTGCTAAAATGCAGCATACACGTACCATGAAGATTTAGAAATAGAAAATGCTCTTTTTTTCCCCACGGTCCTTTGTAATCAGCCATCTTTGTTACTGTACTATGTCAACAAGACCTGGGGGATTTAATAAAGGGGTAACATGAACAACAGGATGGGGGAACTTTCAAAATCGGTTCTCAAAAAATGTTAGGTACACTCATACATGAGGTCCCATTGATTCTTTTTGGGGCCAGCCTCAATAATCTAAAGTCTCTTTAAGGGTGAAATTGGGCTTTTTAAAGTTTAGCAGACAAGTCCCGAATTTATTTTTATTCTGTCTTTGCTCAGGCAAAATCCCAATGAAAAAATAAGTGAGTGGCGTTTTAGAAACAAAAAGGAAATAGGCATTCAGGGGTCAGATTTATGGCAACATGAACAGTGTCCGCTAAAGATGGTTAGAGTGGGTTAACAGAGTATAATTACAATTTCCTATAATGGGGCGAGTTAAGTAGACAAGCTCGCCTACCCTGAGAAGACAGACACAGAGGTTAGTACTGAGGGCTTTGAGCATAAATGGCTCTCCCCAACCCACCCCTTTTCACGTGTGGCACCGTAACAGTAGCAGACAGATGCTACACAAAGACAGACAAACCTGATTAACCATGAATACCACCAGCTGTCGTTTCCCCCCTGCCGCCACTGCTCTCACACTCTGGTCGTTTCCATTTTGGTTTTCCTTTTCATTCTGCTTTCATGAGGGAAGCAAACCTAACACTAAAATCCAAGCTAGTGGAGGGGTATCAGTGTCCTAGCCTTTGTTTCTTTCCTCGCAGACATGTATGTAATAGGTACCTTCTGATTTGTCCTTTCATCTGAGGAAGGGGAGGCCTGCTGCTGAGAGCTCAGTCAACGCATAACCTGAAGCGTGAAAAAGGAGAGCAGTGGGTGAATGCCGGCGTTTAGTCAAGTGAGAAGGAAAAATAAAGTTCACAAAGAAAAGCATATTTCTTGGGCACGGAGGAGCACCTGGATTTCATAACACGGTCTCTCCACCCCTTACAGCCAGAAAAGCCTGTTTTAAAACCCCCGCACTTTTCTTTTATTATTACTACTATAATTTATTTGCCCAGGGAAAGCTCAGCTCAGATGCAACATCTGGTTTTCTGTGAGGTCCTGTTAGTTACTCAATTTTCCAGCTGGGACAAAAGAGCTTTCAAATTGTTCTGCCATGGTGGAGGTAGTAGGGGGTGGGAAATGCACTCTTCTAACAGGTGTTTGGCCTATATTATTGCAAGGAGAAAAGTTTCCCATTTTATATGAACAATGGGTGAGTAACGTAGTTATACTTAACCTTGGTTTTCATACACTTTTAGTGAAATTCCTCCAATTCACCAGCGTAAGAGAAAAAAACAGGACTACAAGTTGGTAGACCCCAAAATACTTAAACTAAGAACTGGTGACTAACAATGGCCCCAATCATGCAACTGTACTTGACAAGGCTCCACATGAGAATGACAGTCACCCACAAAGATCTGATTGCAGGATCAGGGCCTAAATATGCAGGGTTCACTTTATCACTGAAATTCAGCCCTCTTCTCCCCTCCCACCCCCGCCCCCCGGGTGGAAGGCAGCTATCTTTGACAAACAGTGTGTAACACTACACAACTTTTCCAAACAGGAAGTGAAGACTATCAAATCCAGTTAAAACTACAGGAGACTATTTTGCTTTATTTTTAAAAGGAAGCAAAATAGAATTAGTTTCCCAGCCTGAACTAAAATCTGAAATCTAGGCACCCCCAACATTAGGAAAATTCATGGCTCAGGCCCATCTCTACAATTTAGCTAACACTGGGGAAAGTGACTGAGGAAGAGGAAGGGGAAAGTGTGCAATTCTATGCTTCAACATTGAAAACAGCATGAGGCCTCATGGGAGTTGTAATTCCGGTGCCTCATTCTCCTCCTTGGGCTTGGTTCTATAACCAGATTCTTTTTCTGGATTTTGGAACGAGATTAAAATAATTCAGAATAAAGGACACCTCTTTTGGAATAAGACACTCACACATGGAGCTAATCAGGGATAGTTAATCAGTTTTAAATTCGCACCCTACCTTATTCTGGATTAAATTTCACGTTTAGACAATCTCTAAATTATTGTGAGGCTTTTGCAGTGGATTAAGATCATTCAGAATAAGGCAGTTAATCAGTAATGACTATTCCAGAATAACTCCCCCTGTAGACAAGCTCTTACCAGTTAGCCTAGTAGGTGATTACTGCTGCTAACTGACTAAGAATTGTGCATAACTAGTGTTCTACAACCTCAAAAGTAACCTCTGACCCCGCCTATTTGTTAATCTCATCCACATGTTATGTTTTGTTTATTTGAATTGTAAAGTCTCTGGACAGAGATTATTATGCATTTGTACAGTGCCATGCCCAAAGGGCCCACACTGGTTGGGGCCTCTGGGAACCTATCTCAATATAAATATTTAACAATATTTGCCACTTCCATTTTCCACTAGCAAAAGCATATTTTTCGCATTAAAAATGATGACATTCTCATGCTGGAATGAATCCTGGATGTATTTTTACACTTTACACAAAATAGTTTTTCACTAGAGAAAATTTGCTATTAAAATATTTTTTTGAGAAAGAGCCAATAAGTGACACTGAAATCATTTTGGCTTTCAATGAAATCAGCAACATGTAACAGGAAAAATTACAACGGTCTGAAATGGGCAAAGTATGGGAAGATCTCTCATTAGGGACTAGAAGAGCAGCACAACCCCCACAAATGGAAAAAAAAATGAGTCAGGCAACTAGACAAGACTTGAGTCTCCTCCTGCATTGAGTTCTGCTGAATAACTACCACAAGGGAAGCCGGATCACTCCACGTCAGATAATATGTCAATACACTAGACCCTCTGGAAATTTAGGTTGGTTCGAGTTATTTAAAATGCCAGCTCATTTCAGTGGAAGACAACACCCAGAAAAATGTTTCCTTTGGTTACTGTTTTCCAGTCACAGATAGTTTTCTGAAGTACAAAGATGGGGATGAGGGAGGAAGAGAGAGACAGACATTTGGGTGAATAATACTCTGTGACTAATAGCTGTGGTTTGACCTGTCTGAAATAGTCTCATGTATCCATGACCTTTTGAAGAGCCATGAGCTAGAAACTAACATAAATGTGTAATGTGAATTCTCACACTCCATCTTATCAAAGAGGCATTAGAATGAATAAAATGGTAAAATAAATAAATGGATAATCTGAGGCTCAATTCCACTAATATTCAGCAGTGAATCTGTGTTTAAAGTACACTGACATAGATTTCCAAAGTAACTGTGCTGACTTCATTTTAAATGACAACTCCTCATTAATCACACACAAATATTACGTGTTGTTCCACTGCTCACACAAATGGGAACAGCACTTAAGTCATTAACAAATTGCCAGGCCCTCCCATATATCTCATTACATGATGTCACTGAAGGGAAGTGAAAGTACTCACCCAGCCGCCCCAAGCATCATGGCCCTTGTTATCCACCTACATAACTTGACACAAAACACTCCCCCAGTGTAATTTAACCACTTTAAATATGTTCGGTTTTCTGGAAGCTACACTGTAGTTCACTGCATTTAAAAATTTTTTTTACACCCCTTCTGTGAATAAATACTACCCCCACTACCCTCTCAGGCTGAGATCTCATCAGATCTGACAAGCATAGCAGAAGCTCTCAAACAGTGCCGTTCCACGTTAACAGAGGTCAGTGTCGCTAGCTCCACTTTACAGATGGGGAAACAGAGCAGTGATGTGACTTGCCCACATTCATCCAGCAGGCCAGTGGCTAAGCTGAGACTAGAACCCGATCTCCCAAGTTCCAGTCCAGGTCTCTAACCATTAAGATAAGCTGCTTCCCAGATTTAATAAGTATTTAGATGAGAGGACTCCAATCCAAGGGAAATACGCAATAATGAAGGGAGAGGTGATGGTGATTTGGTACGGATGTTAATCCTGATGTCTTGACCATTCGGCAACAAAGTCAATTACACCCAATATGCTAATATTCATTATTTGTTCATGGGTCCCTGAGTACTTGCTATCTATTTAAATTCCACCACAGTTTCAATTGGATACAGTATTCTCCTTCTTCTCTTAGGACCCATACCTGCAAGGAGGGTATTTAGCACCTTGCATGTCTGATATCAAATTGTTGGTAATGATGACATATTCCATGAAACCCACAGCCAAATTCCAAATTATTGAGAGATGCAAAGATTTCTGTGTTTGTAGTTTGTAAAGTACTTTGGGACAAAAGGCGTTATGACAGTTAAATTATTGTCGTTATTGAAACTGGGAGAATAATTCACAGGACAGTTTATTCAGTGAATCAATCCTCTTTCAACTCATGGAATAGTCACATGCAGTTCACTCTTTCCTACGTTTGATTGTTATTTGATTAAGATCTTTTCCAAATTTTTTACTCTTAATGAATTGTGAACATTCTGCATTTGAACTTTGTCATTTTGTTGTAGCTGGTCAGATATTCACATGGTATATTGTTTTAATTCCCTGACTAGACAAGTGCACGTGCATTTCTGGTGCAAATGTTGAAATTCACTTAAACGTTTGTCATCTCCAGTTTGTTGATTCAGCAATCTGTGATTTGTTCTATGCATAAAACAAATCTCTCCCTGGCTAAGTTTTGAGTATGTGCAGCCTATATTTTAAAAAGTAAATTATTACATGGCTGTCAAAATACTCCAAGTTCCCATGAACTAGTTTGTAAAGAACACTTCAATTTAACGGAAAGTGCTCAAATCACACTCCTAGTCACTTGAAACCTCTGAAAAATCAAGGCATTTTTATTCAGATGCCTAAATATTATTTAAATACCACTCCAGCTACAAAAGTTTGGTCTAGATTAAAAAAAAAAAAAAAAAGTTTGGCCTGAACTAGAGATGTAAAAATAAGTTTAATTAAGAATCAATTTAAATGTTCTAAAAATAGAATGTTTAAATGGTAAACGCTGGGGAGGAGGAAGCCTTGCTGGGCTTGGCTCCTCATTGCCAAGTGAGCTGCCTTTGCCCAGCTGATCTCCCTTGTAGGGAGCGGAGCCCAGCTGCAGCTTGCCCTCTCATCCTCATTGCTGGGCCCCCTGTCTTCCTGCCATGGCTCGCCCCTCCTCCGCCCAGGCACTTGGCTCTGCACCTCCCTGCCAACTGATTACTGTTTAAATGGTTAACCTTTTACATCCCTGGTCTGAACTAAAACTCATTGTGTGACCACCACACAGAACTATGGAAAAGTCTGCATCTGAATAAAAAAATCTGTGGCTAGCCTCTGTGTCTGTAAAGGGGAACTCTGAAACCTTGATATAAACAACCTGAATTTAGGGGCAATTCCGATCTAGATTGAAACCATTTCTGCTAAAACCAAACTTTTTTACATTTGTGATCAAAACTTACATTCATACAAAAGGGCAAGACAATGAAAAGCTAGAGTATAGCACCAATAGATGAATCATATGGCAATGAATGAGAACTTGGAGTTATGGCTTGAGGTCCAGGATCAAAATCAACATCCTGAGAAAGGTTTAATCACTTAAAATGTGTGCAAACATAAGATAATACAGTTATGGTACTATAAAGCAGAAATCCTTCCCCTCAGTGGAGACCTGCAAACTGGAGACTAGAAACTGTGGATGAGAACAGAAAAAGTGTAATGCCAAGAAAAAAAAAAGGCTTAAGGAAAGGCACTCAAATCCAAGGATGAGAGATGACAAGGAAGATTTTAAGGAGAGAAACTGAGTAAACAGAGAAGTCCCAAATAAGCAAGCTGACAGGCAGAAACTTTGGATTTTAAATAAGCCCAGTGGACATAGAAGGGGAAAGATCATTGAACTGTTACCCATGAATGACAATGATGAGAGCAGAGCACTGTGAGAAAGAAAACATCCAGTATATTTGGCAGCAGTAGCTTTAGAAAGGTCTTGAACAGTGACATAGTAGCAACTGATGCTGTATCGTCCATGACATATATCAAAGAAGGAGGAAACAACAAATGGGAAAGCATCTGACCCAGGAAGAGAGACTGAGAAGCAAGAAGCACCCAAAAAGTCAGCAAAGGCAGAAGAGAACCACCGGGAAAGCCCTTGGGCCTGTGCAGAATTGCTAATGAAGTGTTTAATGATGAAGCGGTAAAGGAATCGCATCGTGTCATTTCAACAGACTACAGAGGCAGGGAAAAGCACCTCAGGACTGGAAAGTGGCAGAAACAATCCCTGGGACAGTAAGACTGCATAAGGTGCTTGCTGTACTGCTACAATGCTTTTAAGCAGAACACAGGAAAGCGTTGGCAAACTCTGTGGGAGCTGCAGAACCAACTCTTTTTTTTTTTTTTTTGTCCCCAAGTATAAGCTTGAGCTTGTAAATATTTCTCTTCATGGTGAGCGGCAAGGAAAGCTGGGAAGATAAAATGGTATCATAAGACAGCTCGCTCTATTGCTCAGAAACTCTGCTACTCCACTGAGGGAGGGGGGTTTTCAAACATGGAGCACCAGCAAATGAAAACCCATCTATACTTAGTGAGCAGAACTGTACTCAGTGCTCCAGGTTAGGATGTGCCGCAGAGCAGCGCATGCTTGAGTAATACACGTTCTAATCCCTTGGATACCACATTTTAATGGTTTTTACATCCTTTTTTCATCTCCTCAAAGTAAAATAAATAAAATCCCGGACACTAGGAGGGCTTGCAGCCTATTCAGATTGTATTTCACAGCCTTGACTAGTGGGGCAAAGAGACTAACAATGGGGCCCCTCCTTTCACCGCAGGTGCCTTCTCACCCTTGGTAGAAGCAGAGCAGGGAGTAACGTTCTGGCTGCCATAAAGGCTTTAGCTATGATCTGAGAGTTGGACTGAAAACCTTGCCAGGTTTAGATAAGATAGACAAACACAGTTACCCTCCAGTACCAGCAGTATTCCCTGTGCTTCCCTATACTTAACATAGACAACACCTTCCACTATACAGATAACACCTAGGAGCCCAAGTCATGAAGCAGAACCACATTGTGCTAGGCACAATAGTGAGATTAGTTTATTGCAAATCTTATTTACCTAAGACAACAGACAAGGTTTGCAATACCACCAGTAAGTCTAGAGAGAGAGAGGAAGAATCATATTCTCAAGGTAAAGTACTTTTGTGGGGTCCTAGAAACTTATCTTTGGCAGAGGGTTTTTTGCTAGTTTCTGCTCTTCACAAGCTGCTGTTGAGGCATTTAAAGGCTAGGGATTTTCAATGCCCTTGTTCAGAGGACTGCAGGACTTTACAGCAAGAGGAGAAATAATCCGTTTTTCCCTCTAGCCGTCTTCAACTTATTAGACATTTTACACCCCCTGTGAGGAAGCCGAAGAAAATTCTAAAAGCCAGCACAACAGCCAGACATGTGTTGTTGACTCCGTATGAGGCAACAGATGTAAAAAAGAACATGACAGTCTATGTAAGCGCTCAAAAACGCTAACTTCCCACTGTTTGCTCCCATTTAAATGGGATGTAAGTAAATCCTTTGCCTCATAAACTTTAGAGAAAATTCTTCAAACTTCTTTGTGAATTTTGAGTTGCTTTTCAATTGGACCATATTCACACCCCTTTTTCGTTTTGTACGTCTTCTTGAGTTACTCATTTACTGCTAACTCCCTGGTTTTAAGATGATCACTAATAGTTTTTGAGCTCATTATTCTGAACAAAAGCTACCTTTTCATCAACTGTATAAGTCTCTTTCATTATTTTCAACAACAAACTATGTCTTAGGTCAGCTCATTCTTCTTTTCCAAAGGGGATGAAACCCAAGCTACTGAACCTTTCCTTTATAAATATATTGTATCATTTTAGATTCTTAAAGGCTGGTATCTTTGATTCTCCTACTCATCACAACCACCTCACGCCCTATGTCATAACCACCAACCCGCAAAGATAGATATTGAGGCCAAGTTAGTTATTATCTATATTTAAGTGACTAAACATGCAACTAGGAGCCTAAATTTAGGCATCCAATTTTGAAAAATCTGGCCTAAATTACTATAGGAATGTCCAAGCAAACAGAATGACCTAACGTTTTTGTAATCATGACATGCTAATTCCGCTTTCAAACCTCTGAACATGCCCTTTGCCCTAGCACTTTTCAGAAGCATGGGGAGATGCTGTCTGAGCAGAATGCAGTTAATATGAGTGCCAAACAAACTTGACCTCTTACTTTTTACTACATTATACTTTCCTTCAGACAAGAGAATTGGACATCTCTCTCCAGAGGCAGTCCAGAAGCTTTACTATACACAATGTGCTTCCTTCCCCCTCCAAGGAGCTAAGTCACATTCAGAATGGGAGTGAAGACACCTTTTTCCCTTTTAATAGAATCTCTTAGTTTTATACAGATTAAGCACCCTGTATGAAGAGCACTGTAAAAATGCAAGATGGTATTGTATTGTATGTCACTTAATGGTAACTGTCAATGCTAGTGATGGAATAAATATGGAAAAGGAAATTATTGTAATTGATTGACAGTCTGGAAGCTTCCACATACAATCTAATGAGAGAGACCTGTAAGAGGCTGCTGCTATGAAGGCTATTAATGCAAATGATATGCACCATCCCTGCTCCCTGAATTATGCAATGCCATGTGAATGTCTAATCTGTTTCACCAGGCTTGTCTTTATCCAGAAAAAATATTCCACTGACATGCTGATTAATATATTAAGAGAGTTTTAGAAGTTTGGTGCTAAAGTGGGTGCCATTGCAGTGTTATTAATTTAGTTCAGAACAAGACCAACCGCTCTGTGCAGCCATCAAAAATCACTACATAGTCTACAAGATAACTTTGTCAAGGCTGATGGGAATTTACAGGAAAGTCTTGTGATATGTGGTAGGAATTAGCAAATAGATAAGGAAGATATCATTTTTCAAGGCAACAGTTGCTGAGGACTCAGTAACTGTATAGAAAGAAAGCCCTGCTAAGACTCTTGGAATCTGTGTGTGATGATATTTTACATGGATTTCCAGAAAGAATATTGTGAGAACCTATAACAGAAACAGAATGGAAGCTTGAGGGAGCAGTTGGCACATTTATATTGTAGTAATGCCTTAAACATGCTAGGCCTTGTATAAACACATAGGAAGACTGTGCCTGTCCCAAAGAGCTTACAAAGTTAATGCAATTGTCTTTCAACTCTAAAAACTTAGTGTCAGATCCTATTTAGGTTACTGATGACAGTGATTTTGATGAGTTAATCCTAGTCACATCATACAATTAGCATCACAGTATCAGCTAAACGGAAGCACAGAACTGGAATAAGTGTGGGCTGTTACAGCTCAGGATTAAACTCAGGTATGTGAATGAAGTTGGCATAAAACCCGATTGTGCTGTGTCTGGCTCAACCAAGCCATTGTTGTCACTCCCTCGTTTTCACAAAGATAAAAGCCACTCATAGTTTTAAAATAAAAAAATAATAGGAGACAGTGGCATTTGAAGGCTTCCTGCCAGTTTCTAAAATAGCCCTTTAACATGCATGAAACCTGGTATCAAATACACAAACACCTAAAGTCTGATCAGTTGTCATTTATCCAGTCTTGAATGAATGCCTAGAAACAGGGCAATCGTTTTGACAAGGTTTGGGGTTTTCTTTTCTTTTTTTTTTCTTCTTAAAGCCATAGATTGGCCATGGAGACAAATAGCTCAAATATATAAAGTAGCAAAAACAAAAAATGTCTTGAGTACTGCTTTATGACCAATATTTGTTTGCACTGTTGTTGTAGCCATGTTGGTCAAAAGAGATTAGAGAGATTAGGTAATATATTTTATTGGTCCAATTTCTCTTGGTGAAAGAGACAAACTTTTGATCTACAGGGAGCCCTCCTTCAGGACCTGGAACATGTTAGTTCCACAATTTTGGGACCAGGGGCTAGAAGGGGGTAAGCTAAATGGAAAGATAAGGCAGGGAAAGAAGGTAAAGAAACAGAGCAGGAAGAAGTGAGCAAGGTAGAGATGAAGAGACTGAGGGAAAGGAAAGGTTGGAGTAAACTGCCAATCAACTCAGGGCAGAGAAAGTCCAGTCAAAAACTGCAGAAACTTCTCTAAATGTTCAGAAGTCAGATCCCTGCTTTGGCTGCTTCTGCTCCTCTTGTCTGGAGTCTCTGCAGTTTTCTCCCAGGCCACGCCACATGGGGGATGGGAGGCACTACCTGGTTTCTAAGCACTCACAAAGTATGGAGCGGTCCTGATGGGCCCCATTTTACCCCACACCCTATAGTGCACTGTCTCTGCTTCTGTCCTTCCCAAGGCCAAGGCCACCTTTAAAGGTGTACCCGTGGTCAAGTAAAGTATCACACAGTATACACAGCAAGGGTTAACTTTTGAAAAGCATATTGTACATTCCCATATTTAATGGGCTAATCTCATCATTCCCCAAGACATTTTGACACCTTGAGAGTGAGCATGTTACAGAAGTGCTATTGAATTGCTCTGCAAAACATACAGGAATGGAGGATTCCAAGGACCCATATTTGATCAGTGTTGTCCATCATTTTGCTTGAAGATTGTTCCGCACTTTGATATCGAAGTCTTGATTTTTTTTTTTTTGGTGGTGGTGGGGGGATTTGTATAATGATGGTGCCAATCAGGGCCCCATTGTAGTAGATACTGTACACACGTAATATACAAATATAGCAATTTCCCCCTATCGGGCAGGGACTAATTCAGAGTTTGCCATTTTAACACACCTTTAGCCTTTGTTACTGTATGGATAATCGTATCTTTATGTGCCTTTATAATGGAGTTATGAATGGTTACCTGGAGTTGGGAATAGCTGCATTATCTCAACAGCCCCTAACTAGGCTTCTGTGACTCCTATTATGATTAATGTAGGCTCCTGCACCAACGTCTAACCTGGGCCTTGTAAGGTGCTCGATAAGGTGTGGGGAGGACTTGAGTCTCACCTCAGTCATTTTAGAGAAGAGATAAATGTAGCACTGTATGCCTTAGATACTGCAATTTCCTACCTGTTAAATAAATTTAAAGGATACAGCTATACAGAGATCTGCAGATCCCAAAGGGTTAAATGCCAGTGTACTAGTACAGTACATTCACTTGCTGACTCTCTCTCCTCCTCCCCCTCCCCACCGTTGGTCTGAGAAGCCAATGTCTTTTGATGTTACAAGGAGACTCCTGTTGTTAATAGAGGAATGAACCTTTAGTGGTTTGGCTTTTAAATGTTTTGAATTCACACCACAGAAGTTTATTAAATTTTCATGGAAGTTTGGAGGTCATTTGAAGTGGATGTGAGAACGGTGTATTTGGGAGGGCTCTGGGGGGCTTCTAACAAACTGAGAAGTATTCTTTGGCCTCGGAGGGATTGTTTGCAAAATTATTTGTTTGTTTGCAGCATAGGGGGATCAGCACTTGGAGATTTGAGAAGACTGATGTTTTCAACATTTAGAAACACTACTGGTCTCTAATCTAGAGGAAATGTTTCCCATGTGTTCAGCTTCCAAGATTTAGATTCTTTCCCTGTAAAACAGACTAATTCTACCCATGCTTACTTAACAGGAAGTTTACTTTGTCACAGGACAAACCAGAAGCACAAAATTTGGATCCAGATTTCAATGCTTCCAAAATTCAAGCACATTCAGATCCAGATTGGGATTCAAATTCTTATATAGACACTTCTCCTCCAAAGAGTGGTAGTGTTCAAACTTCAGTGTTTTTGCTCTTCATCTGTAATTGAATTCCAGGGACATGGATGATATATGGTCACTGTACTTTGTATCCATGTGTAACTTTACAACATAGAGCCTTTTAGTGCACTCTATTAACATTCCAATCAAAACAATCAGGAAGAGGAGAACAACTAGTATTTCTGGTGTCAACTCCATTTAGGGAGAACAGAAGCCACAAATGAGAAATAAGAAGCATCTGTATGTGGAGCATATTTAGCTTTGAAGCTGGTGTGGGAATATTGGCTTAGTCCTTATTTTCTCCACGTGTTATGTCATCTCATGTGTAATGTTGACACTTACAAGGATTACTTGTTAAATAATTCCTTTGCAAACAATGGAATAATTCTGGCCTTTGATATAGACAGATTATTATCTTGCAAAGCTACTATAAAGATTTTATATTCATATGAACAATCTAAGCACATTCTAAAATACAGAAGAAAATATACTAATACAAATTATAGAAAATAAGCCCAAAAAGTCCATGATATACCACAGTTTTTCACCATGAAAACAGAAGATACCACAGAATAAATCATGCTGCATCAACCTGATATTTGGTGAAATCTGAATGTTATGCCACTCGAGACTTCAAATGCCTGATCTAAAAAAAAACAAGCATCCTATTTGGGGCCTGCAAAAAAGCAGAGGGTGCAGATATGGCCTGCAGATATTTAATTATCTGTCTGTGCCCATAAATCAGGTAGCTGCCCAATACACAGGCAAATTGCACGCACGATTATGTCCACAAAACTGCAGGACAAATTTGAGGCCACTTTAAAAATCAAGTTCCTAGCCAACATGATCCTCTAACATTTGCCCACCCCTAAAAAAAAAGGAAAGAAAAACAAAATCCACTTTCTTTGACATTCATGTTGCATTAGCGATGACCGACAGACAGCAAGCACTAAATAGCATTAAAGAGAACACACTCATCTGTTTAAATCCAGATCTGCTCTTCATGCATACACAGGGTGTATATGGCCCTGCCGGTTGGAAGGCCTATTGCTCTGAATATGTGCCTAGGCTCATCTGACCTGAAGACACCTGCACTCCAGGGAATGAACAGCAAAAGGTGGGCTAGCTGCATCCTCATTTGGTTGACAAGCTGCAGCTGGTGCCACAACCAATGCTCAGAAAGCTAGCATTGCCAACTGCAAACTTCCTTAAAGGGTTGTCCAGGGAAGTCCTAGAGAAGTCCCTGGGCAGCAGATGGCCCACCAGTGGAGCTGCACTGGCGGGGAATTAAGTGATTGATATTCCCAGCCCTGCTTGCGTGTGCATCTTTCTTGAGTGAAACTAACACCCTGTGGATCAAGTGGCCAGCAATAACAAACCTAGAGCTGATCAGCTTTATCCTCACCCTCAAGGCATTAAGAGAAAGCATGCAGGCTACAAGCTACATTTTAGGAGCCTGCGTGCTCTTTTTGTCCCTGAGGTCACGCTTAGGAATCCATTCCCAGTCCAGTGATTATAACAATGAGCACTATAGGGCAGTAATGCAATAAAATGGGACACACCACTTCTTCAAAGTGCTTCATATAGACATGAACCTGAGCTGCAGAAGTCAGATCCAAACCTCTGTCTGGAGTCAGTGTCCACTTCAGGATCTGAAGCCAAACTTACCCAGAGTTTGAGGAGTTCAGTCCCAGTGTTGTGGTTTTAGTCTCTCTCTTTGCTTTCATAGACAGCTTTGTGGTGAGACAAGGACATTAAGCTCTTGTAATATTTTGCAGCACATTTGGGGATTTTTCCTCCTGCGGTTCTGAGTGTTGAAACATAAGGGGACAAATGCATCCGTGGTGTATATTCTCTTGACGATGGTGAACTTACACCAGGAATTAATTTGGCACCAGCATTTTACTTTACTGTCCCTTTCACTGAGACATGTTTCCAATCTGTCTCAATCTGAGCATCTGGTATAAATGGATTCAGGGTGAATGACTTCTTTAAAAAAAATTGCACAAAAAAGGAAACAGCGTTAATTTAATTTGTTTTCAAAAACTGCAAATCCTGTATATGCTTAAAGCAAATGAGGCATTAAAGCTGTGGAAATGCATTGAGGCCCTTCTACAGTATTTCCTTAAGTAGAAGGAGAATGGAAAAGGCCCCTTTCATACTGTCACATTGTCTTTTAAACCTGTTCGCTTTCTGGCCCTGGAGTTCTAACTCTTGGCACAGTATGGGGTTACCGAGGGCACTCAGCGACAAACAATTTAAAACTTTTACATAAATCTGAAAAACAAAGAGGCTTTTTATCTGGTTGCTGAAAAGAGTAAACTGGCAGCGCCTCTCTTCTCCCCACTCCCAAAGCCTGCTGCATGGCTGTGAGGGAGGTAATCAAGCTGATGGCAGCACTGAATCTGACAGACACCGGCAGGAAGAAAAAGATTTCCCTTCCTCTCTTGCCATATGCAAAGGGAGGCACTGCTCCCTTCACAATATCATCATGCTTCTTACCCACCCCATCGCCCCCCCACACACACACGCCCGGCTGCTGTTACACCAGAGTCACTCAACAGCGCCAGATTTACACCGCTGTAACTGAAAGCAGTACTTGGCCCATTGGCAGCCCGCTGACTGAGCTCTGAACCTCCCTCTATGCATTTCAAATAAAGCAAGCTAATCAAAAATATTCAGAGAGAATCAACTGGAAAAGCAAAGAAAGAAGAAATTTTCCAAACTAGGGGAGAAAGACTTAAATGGCTGGAAGTCTGTAGAACATTTTATAAAACAGTTATTTTTTCCCCCAACAATGCGACTCTGTCCCTGACATGAATAAAAAATGTCACAAGACAGTTCGATGTAGCTGTACGTGAATGCTGGGGATTGAGCTGCAGCAGCTACAGGCGGACTTTGTGGTTAACCCCGTGAGACTTTCACTGCTACAGCTGGCTCAGATTCTGTCACTGCATCTGTGCAGCCTCTCATGCTGACTGCTTGCCGCTGCTAAATTTAATCATGGCCTTATCTATAGCGTCTTCACTTCCTTCCACCCAAGCACGGGAGGACTGGTTGAAAGGTGAACCAGAATGGATTTTAAATAAAGAAATACAAGAAAGAAATCTGTCCAAGGTCCTAACTATTAACCGCTGCAGAAGCATATTTACATTGTATATATTTTAAAAGCTTATTGTCCAAGTGAACTGAGTTAAGGTTTTAGCCTCTCTCCAGCAAGAGAGAATTCACATCACACACTTAAGCGCTGTATGAAACATAGCTCCCTGCTCCATTTTCAGGGATTTCACCAAAAATCTGAAAGATAATGCCATCATTGCCCTTTCACCTCAAACATTAAAATAGACCAACCAGTGACATTTTTACCATTGCGTTCACTAGTTCTGCACTGGCACCATAGCAGTAGCAGACAATTTCCCTAAAATGGTCAGTGTAAATGAAGCCACAGATTGTGCAATACCCTCAACAGAGCTGGGGAAAACACAGACGGTATGTCAAACAAAAAGCATTCTGAACTATTTTTGTTTTTTTCAAAATTTGTCATTCCCTGAATATTTGCAGTTTTTAAGGGCTTTTTCACCTGCTCTCTTCCTTCCCCACGTCCCCTATTTCAGTGGAGAAAAAAAAAGGGGGGGGAATTGGGGAAGGGTCAAAGAAAGGAGAAAAAAACAAGAACTTGGAAAAATTAAAACCAAACATTTCCCATGATTTTTTTTGTTTTCATTTTTGAAAAGAAGTCTTTTTTATTGGAAAGTTTCAAACAACATTTTTGACCTGCCATATCCACCAGCACCTTCATGAGAAACATGAAACTCTGAATGGAGGCCTTATCTATAATGGAAAACTTGCACCAGTGTCACTAAATTGATTCAAAATCAATATAGTGAGACTGGAGTAAACTTCTAATATAGATACACTTAACACCGTTTAAATCGGGCTTGAAGAAATCTAACTTAACGCAGTTAGTTGCGTGACAGGACGTAAGGGGTTTGCACCAGTGTAACGAGATCCATTTTTACTTATTTTAGTTACACTGGCCACTCATACCAATTACTGCCAGAGCCTCAGAATAATAGATTGGATTAGATGGACGTTGGGACCGACCTGGTATGGCATTTCCTATGTAAACTGGTAAAAATTTTCTAACATAAACCGTGTCTTGGCTTGTGGCAGGTACAAAAAGCCTTTCAGCTGGTTTTTAAGAAGTATTTGTATATACATATGGATTCTTATATTTGGCCACATTCTACTCAGCTGCTTCAGTGTAAATCCAGAGTAACACTCCAGCATAACAGAGTAGAATTTTTTCAATTTTCTATTCATGATTTAAGATGAAGCATCATATTGTCCCTCATATAAGCTACTTCTAAGAAATTCTACAAAGACCCCCTTGCTGTATTTCTCACAGTCTTACTTTGGGGACAAGTTTTTGCTTCCTGTGGAAGAAGTAGACTCTCAACACGCAAAACCAGTGGATCCCTGGATGCTTTTTGCTGCTACAAACGTGTAAACACTCTTTTTCGGCCCCTTTAACTTGTGCAGGAGCCATGATGACAGGGGATCCCCTAAAAAGCTACAGTCCCTAGAGTGCCCCACTCTTCGTATCTCCTCTTTCTGAAGCAGTCAGCCTGATTGAAAATATCATCTTTCCAGCATGTGCACAATGGCTGGCTCTCATAAATCTCCTCTTGAAGATTCACATCAACATAAAACAAAGGGCACCTTGGATGGGCCCTCTCAGTCACTGAGGCACTTGGGATACGTGCTAGCAGCAACCACCGTTTTGTTCTTAAAGTAGAACCTCAGAGTTACAAAGACCAGAATCACAAACTGACCAATCGACTACACACCTCATTGGAAACCGGAAGTACGCAATCAGGCAGCAGCAGAAACAACCCCCCCAAAAAGCACAGTACGGTGTCAAATGTAAACTACTAAAAAAAATAAAGTTAAAAGAAAAAGGGTTGACAAGGTAGGGAAACTGGTTTTGTGCTTGTTTCATTTAAATTAAGGGATTTAAAAGCAACATTTTTCTTCTGCATAGCAAAGTTTCAAAGCTGTGTTAAGTTACTGTTCACTTGTAAACTTTTGAAAGCAAAACCATAATGGTTTGTTCCGAGTTACGAACAACCTCCTTTCCCCAGGTGTTTTAACTCTGAGATCCTGCTATATATTTAAAAGATAGAGGCATGAAGGATATACAGTCCACCTGCACTTAAATTGCTTGCAAGAAAACTGTGTGAGTTGGCGTGACAGGCAGGAATGTAATAAAAGGCAAGATATGATTTTCCTCCCTACCATCACCCCCAATCCTCTGCTCCACCTGACAGCGTGTTAGCCTGGAGCATATCTAAAGGCTGCAGCACAAACTGCCCAAGAGGGAAAAAGCAACATGAAAGACATTATTGCATCATTAGGCCACAATTTGTGCTAATCTCCCCAAACTCTGTGGGAGAATCTGAGTTAGAAAAGAGGCTGCCTTTGAAGAGGAAAAATCAGGATTGGAGCAAGACCACCTGTCAACATCTTTCTCCCCTGACTCCCCCCTCCGACGCACACTGGCAAAAATAAAGCTCCTTCCCTGATTCTAATGCCAGCCTGTGAATGACAGCAGCAGGCATGTTTTAATGAGACCCAGCAAAAAGTGCCAATTTCTGTTCACACACAAGACCAAATAAATTAAAATAAAGAGAGGGAAAGAACGAAAGAAAAAGGAACTCGGGCTTGTGTGTGAATGGGCTGAAAGTGAAGGTGGAACGTGGTACTATTGTAAAGCGCGTGGATCTGTCCTGTCAAAACAAACACAAAGTGCCTGCCACGTGGGTCTTCATGCAGCCGGCCAGGAATCAGCAAACACCACGAGGCCCCAAAGGAGAGGGGGACGTCCCTTTGTGGGCAGAATGATGGGAAGAGAGGAACAAAAAAAGAGAACAACTTGCTTTGCTGGAGGGATTTGAAGTCTAAAAGAAAGCTTACCGACCTGCTTAAGGGAAGGCTGGAGAGCCTGGCTCTCTTAGTTGCACAGTCCTTCCCCTAGCGCTCACAATGAAAAAGTAAGCCAGGATATCTGGCATCATGCCATGCCAGACCCATATCTGCCAAGTGAGTGTTTGGAACAAAACACATAGGGAATACCAAGGAATGACACAGAAACCAACTTCTTTTTTTTTTCCTGTTCCTAATGATGGCCTGGCAAAGGCCACTTCACAGTTTATAAACAGTCCCAGGGACATGCTTTTGTACTGTAGGGAACTGGCAGACTTCAGATAAGGGTTAAAGCTGAGGTTCTGGCCCTTTGTGGTCTTAAAATATCCCACAGCATTTTCAAAAAGAGTACGGTTGTTACTCTGTTACCATGGCCGAATTCCAATCTGGGTAATTGCATTCTGCCACCTAAATCCCCCCTGCCATTTTCAATGAAATACATTATTCTACTTTGCTTTCTCTCCAGCTCCGCTGTATAGTGTTTCTGTACACTGCAAAGCAGCTGCCACCTCCCACTGCAAAGAGGTAAAGTCGGGAGGGAGGAAGTGAGGGGGAAGGAGGGAGTCCTGTGGCAGAATTCCACACTTCAGTCACCCTGAGTGTGCAAAACAAACACACTTTTCCTCACAAGGATACTTATGGATTTTTATTAATATGTTATTAATCATTAAGCACAGCAGGGATACTACGTTATCAGCAGAGCAATGAACGAGCTTCCTGCTGAGAGTGAAAAAGTGAACACATGACAATTAAGTGGTACTGTTGGGTCCAATTGTTAACATCTACTCTGTGTCTCAGCCTAAGACTTCCTTGTCAGCTGCGAATGAAATAATTTTAAAATAATGTATGTTTAGAAATGTTGTTCTGTTTTATTTGTCAGCGAGACACGCTCTTCAGACAGGAGAAAGATGCTTGCAGACATGAAAAGATCATGTTTTGATCAGCAATGGTTTATTATCACTATTCTTTATGCCTATTCTGTGCTACAAAAGGTTTGCCGTTAGAGCAGTACTCGCAACCCCCCTAGCATAACACCCTTGCCAGTTATCTGGCATCGGCAAGCAAAACAAGCTATGCTGACAAAAGGACTTTTATGCAGGTATAACTACATCTACACTAGGGCTTTTGCTGGTATAGAAATGTTGTTAAAAAATTCACCTCCCTAATCAATATTACTATACCAGCAAAAGTTTCCAGTACAGACTTGGCCTAATTTCCTCCCTAAGGCCCCAGTTCTGCCAACATTTACCCATGTTTAACTCTTTTACCCAGAGGAGCCCCACTGAAATCAATGGGGCTATTCAGAGTAGTAAAGTTAAGCGTACACTTAAGTTTTTGCAGGATTGGGGCCTTCAGTTGTGCAGCATTATGTACAACAGCAAACACGTCTGTAGAAATGTGGTAAAAACAGGCAGCATCCCCCCACAAATGTGGCTGTATTTCCGTGATGGATTATCCGTGAAATTATCTCAATAGATATACACAAATTCTATAAAGAACCTTGGGGTCTTGTTCTTCTAGATGAAAGTACTATATATAAATATTATTCATATTATATTGATGCCATATTATGTCCATATTCTGTAAACATTATGCCTTACATGTTGACGAGTTCCAGAGGGGTAGCCGTATTAGTCTGTTTTCAGCAAAACAACGAGAATTCTGTGGCACTTTAAAAACTAACATTTATTTGGACATAAGCTTTCGGGGCAGAAACCCACTTCGGCAAATGCATTTGACAAAGTGGGTTTCTGCCCACAAAAGTTTATACCCAAATAAATGTGTTAGTCTTTACGGTGCCACAGAGCTCTCGTTGTTTTGCTTTAAATATTATGCACCTTTAACTACAAAGTTAAACATGGTATCTAACAGACTTATAAGGTATCCTTTGGTTTTAAAAACTTTTTCTAGTGCAGGGTAATATTTAAAACACAAACCCCAAAAACAACTCTTATTGTATAAAACTCATACACAAACTAACATGTACAACTGCATGTTATCCATAATCATAACTTTGTTTCTCTGTAGACCTATCAAAGAGTGGTGATGAGAAGTTACTAAGTAAAAGTGAGTTAGTAAGCAAAAGACCTGTGCAAAATATTTGAAAACCTCAACATTTCCAATTTTTATTTTTCACTTCATTTTTTACAAATCTGTTGGAATCAAAATGTATTTAATTTTCTTTAGAACATATTAAACCCTATTTAAAAGTTAATTTCAACAAAGGTCCATTTTTGGCATCACACCATATAACATTTTGAAACCTCCTGTGTTTTGACACAAAAACTACCATTTCATGACGACACATTCTGGTTTGTGAATATTTTTCATTATATCTCAGTGGAAAAAACATGGGCTTTTCTCACCCAGCCCTATTTCACAGCTCTGGGACTGACCCTGGGAGGTAAGGAGATCAGGCACAACCCAGTGAAACAAATGAAATGGAACCCACAGGTGTTTCGACACAAACCATCAAAGGTAGTGTAGGCACGTTACTCCCATTGAAATTAATAGGCGATAGGCACCTGATGACCTTGGCGGGTCTGGGCTTTAGTTCTACAGAGATCAGTTTCCAAACTACTTGTGCTGAGAATGACCCTGATCCTGCAATCCAGCTCCACGATGGCATCAGGGTCTGCCGGGGAAGAGCGCTTGCAGGAGCATGCCTACTGTCATCTGGAGTTGTAGAACAAACTGTCACGCGGGCTGCATTAGGAGGGGGGGGCATTTGTGTAATTAGACATTAATATGTCAAAAACATAGTGATTCATGTGAGACATACCGTGTCAGGTACTGTTAGAAAGGTTATAATATGCTGAATAAGATGATAATATTTGTATTCATGTGTGATATGTGTGAGGAAAGTTATGGAGATCTTTGATATCCTGTATTTCAAACTGTGCTGTAAAAGACACACCCCAGACAGAGAGGCCACAGGACAATAGCCCGCTTAATGGCCCATCAAGACCTTTACAGAAGCCAGAGGCCTAGGAAGAAACTAAAGGCATACCTGAAGAGTTACCAGGATTGGCCCATGTGACTATGGACTTCATTTTGGTTCCAGTAAAGTTCCACGAGCCACATGGCCAGTAACAGAGGGTATATAAGATCAAACCACAGGAACCATTTTGTCTTCGTCTTTGCCTTGTGTCCTTGTTCCTGTCCAGCTGCGGACACGCCTCTGGATTAACACACTGTGCAACTGAACTGAAGGACTTAGACCCATCCAGGTACTGGATGTATACCAGAGGAACTATACAAGCCTGCAACTCCACAATTGTTCTAGAAACCTGATGTATATAGACTTTTAAATCATTTGTATATCTCTGATTGCTTTAAGCCTTTAACACTTCTCTTATTGTTTGTTTTTCTTTTACTAATAAACCTTTAGTTTTAGTTACTAAAGGATTGGCTGGCAGCGTGGTATTTTGGGTAAGATCCAAACTTATAGTGAACTGGTACTGTGGCTGATCCTTTGGGATCAGAGAGAATCTTTTAGTAAAGAGCACAGAGTTAAAGCAACTGGTCTCTTTACTGGACCCAGTGTCAGTTTGGGGAGCCAGAGACTGAAATGCAGTAAAGGGGGCTGTGTGTATTTGCACAGTGGCTTCTTGATAACCAGTGTGGGGGAATCAGAAGCACTGTCTTTTGGCTGGTTGGGAAGTCTGACTGTGGTGTCACCCACCAGTGCTGGGAGAATTTGCTCTCCTTTTGCAGCCTGCCCTGACCCTGGCATTATCAGTGGGCTACCTTGGGCACGGACGGGTTACAATCAAACTACTTGTGCTGAGAATGACCCTGATCCTGCAATCCAGCTCCACGATGGCATCAGGGTCTGCCGGGGAAGAGCGCTTGCAGGAGCATGCCTACTGTCATCTGGAGTTGTAGAACAAACAACAAAACTTAAACTCATGTCTTGGCAAATAAAATATTTTTCACAGTTTGCCTTTAAGAGCATGGATATTGTATGTAACCGGACACTGCTTGTCTGACTCCAGTAGGGACCCAGTGCCTAGGCAGCCAGGCCAAGCACTTTGCCGCGCTCCCTGCTACAGCCAGAGGGAGGGAAGCGCTGATCTCCCATCCCCTTGGCTGCAGCAAGGAGCCTGCACTGGTCTTTTAGCCCCTTGGCAATGCATTCCACCTGGGTCTTTAGGTAGCGGCTCCCTTCTGCAGCCATAGGGAGGGGAGCAGCAGGACACTTTGAAAGCTCCCATGGGCCAAAGGCTGGGAACCACTGCTGTGCAAGCAGGGTCACACTGCAAGGAGGATGCCATTTTGCTTTACAAAACAGCGTCCTCTGGACTGCATGACCTCACACACGTACGATGCGTGCAAAGTCAGACTCCATGGATGGCATTTTGTAGAGCAAAATAGCTTTCCCTATGCAATGTGACCTCAGGCATATGGAATGTGTGAGGTCACGCTGTGCAGAGGAGCCCACGTTGTAAAACAGCATCCTCTGAACACTTGCCATGACCCCATCTGCTGATGAAGCGCCCCCACTTGAGGTTACGATCCAGAGTGTGGGAACTGCTGCTCTAGAACAAGGGCTATCTTTCTGGTCCTGATCTGTGACTAGGGCTCCTAGATGCTGCCACAATACAAATAATAAGCCAAAACTGTAGCCCAATCCAAGTCAATGGCAAAACTCCCATTGATTTCAAGGTCCAGATTTCACTCAAAGTATTTGTCAGAATTCTAATAAATCACTTATTTTTAATTAAAAAGCTTACTGAATTCTAGGGATAATACAACAGGCAACATTTCCTTACACTGAAGGTGGCCACCAAAGCATTTTTTAAAGATTGGGTTTGTCCCCTTTTTTGCTATGTACAAATAAAGCCTAAAAGATTTTTTCATAGAAAAAAACAGTAAGGTTCTGCTCAGTTTTTACCTGAGGCGTGTCAAGTTTAGGCTTCCCTCAACTTTCTGGTAAACTGAAAGGGTCTCACAGATGTGCATTATAGACTTTCATACCTTAACTGAAGGGACAGGAGAATTGAATCTTTTCTTTTTCTGTCAAAAACTATGCTTGTTTGGAGAGATGAGATTCAAAATGGAGGATGAGGTTTTTATAGAGTATCAGCCTCTCACAGGTAGGCTTAAACTAATAGGCTCCACTCCTGCAAACAGTTAAGCTTCGGTGTAATTTTAAACACAAGTAGTTTTGTGATAATTGGCCTGCAAATTTATCCTAAGTGTGAGCTCACTTTTGAAAAGTGAATGAAAGTTCATAAAGGGCCACTATAACTTATAACAGTAAGTGTTGGTGGGACAAAGTGCAAAAGGAAGTCAGAAAGACTGACTTAGTACAAACAAAAAAGGTCTAGTGAAATAATTCAGACTGTCTTAAGGTAATGCCTGGTGAACAAGGGAAGCCTGGGACTGGAAATCAGTAAACCAGAACTGGTGTTGGAAATTAGACCTAATTGGGGACCAAAAAAAAGGAGATGGGCTATTCCACCCATGACTCCTTTTTGGTATTCTTAAAACGAAGAGACTTTTAGGGGGAAGTGAGTAGAGATGAAGCACAGGGGGACAATTTCTCGATGAAAAGAGGGGAAAGGAATAAGTTTCACTATCATGGCTATCACCTCCACAGTTTCCTGGGCTGTAACATTGCTGGGCCTTTGCTGTTTTGATCCTAAGAGATGTCCTGACCAGGCCAGAAAGAGAGAGACTCAGATGTCGTTGCCATCTCTACTGGCTCTAGCTAAATCCCAGAAGTCTTCTGGGATGTGAGACTTTGCCACACACACACACTTGTGTGTCCTGTTCCTTTCCCACCTTATTTCTTATCTCTCATATCCCTCTCTCTTTCTTCCTGTCTAATAAGAGTCTGGCTTAGCTAGCCAAGACTGTATGCTTTTCAATACTGCTGTAAGCCTGTAACTAGAGAGACAACTAAAAGCAATTCCCGATAGAGCACAAGGCCGGTATGAGTTTGCCAGGACTTGGAGCAGCTAATAAGATCAAATGTAGGTTTTTTCAGCAGTGAGGTTGCAAGTGAAAGTCAACATCAGAAGCTGCATTTTCTATCTGTGCTATTCCTTTTCTTTCCTCTCTTATGTATTTGTCTTGCTTTATTTTCTAAACAGACTGGACTTTAATAAAAATAACAGTTCCTGCCCAGTGTCAAATACAGAGCGGGCAGAGGGACTCTTCCTCCTCTGGCTCTCATTCCTCCATTGCTAGCACAGTACGAGAAATGAGCATGATGCGAACAGGAATAAAGGGGATGTAGCAAAGAAGCCCTTGTGCTGCATCAGTCCTCATCTGCCTTTTAGGCTCTGTGGGGTTATTGCAGCTTAACATAAGCTAGAGCAGCCTGAGTTTGCACTAACCTAATACAGCTCAAGAGCTTGGCCTGCACAGAGTAGCACCAGGACAGAGCATTGTGCCCCTTTTTTATTTATTATTTTACTGACACACATCCTGAGCTCTGTGTGTTTCAGCCAAATGCCAGGAGCTGGCTGCCTATTTTCAAAGCACCTTACAAACATTTAACAAACGTAAAACTTCACAACACATCAGCGAGACAGAGAACCATTATTATCTCCATCTCATAAATGGTGGCTTGGGGCTGAGACACACAGAATTACAATGATTTGCCCCAAGGTGGTCAATGGTAGAGCTGGAAACAGGACCCAGATGTCCTGCCATCTCAGGCTAGATTAACCAAAGTACCATCTTTCCTTTCCCATATTGGAACATGGCCCCCAGAGGCCCCAGTCAGAATCAGAGCTCCATTGTGCTAGGCACTGTGCTAGTGCACGCTAAGACGTTGTCTCTACCTCAAATAGCTTCCATTGTTGTATGTTTGCCCTAAAAAAACCAAAACCAAACAAAGCAAACTCCAGCACCGCTGGCTGATCTGTAGAGCAAGACAGCTGGCGGCGAGACCTGAACAGAAGTAGCAACATCGGTATCATCAGTGTCCAGAGCAGCAGAAAAAGTTACCTTACTCTCAGAATCATTGATGCTGTCAATCATGTCGGGGGAAGCCACAGAACTCTGGACTCAGGTAAGAAAAGGAGGAATTGACTTGCAAGCATTTTGATCTCATTGTACATATTTGTAAGTGTGGGGTTCATACGTGCAACATTGCTTCTCAAAGGTCGCTATGTGCATCGATTCCAATGGGAGATGGGGGTGATCAGCACCTGGCAGGACTGAGACCTTACTAACTTGGGGTCTGTAAAGTTTTATTATTAATTACTTACATCATGGTAGCATGCAAAGGTCTCAGTCCGAACTGAGGCCCCATTTCACCAGCTCTCACACAAACAGATGAAGACAAGTGCTGAACAGTGCACAATCTAAATAGACACAGATGAACCCAGGATGGCTTTAAGGGGGGAAACAGGTAAGCAAGGTGAGGCATGGCTTGTTAGTTCCAGCATTTTTGTGTGAGTCAGGTTCCAACAGAGGGAAGGGATGTCAGCATCTAAGAGGAGATGGGAGAGTCAGTTTCTGTCAGTGGATGGGGTAGGGTCAGGGTTCTTGCCATTGTCACCCTCCTCCTCTAGTCCAGACAGCTCCCACCACTTCTCTCTTTTTATTTTGAAAGAATGTGGGTTAATCTGAAGGCGTGTACTTCCCACATCACTTCCATTTCCCTACCCAACAGCTCTGTGTTCTGTTTCCATCACCCCTTTTGTGTTGCTCTGCCCTGATTTAGATAGCAGGGTGAATGATGCCTCCCGTTAGGTTTCAGCATGTTTCTTCCACGTGCTAGGCGCCCAGAACTTTTCCCAATTCATTCACCACACACGACAGTATTTATTGCAGGGTCTCAGCAGCAGCAGCAGCAGAAGAGCATCCCTCTGAGCCACCATGACCAGCCCAATCACCACACGTTTTACAACTCATTGTCCTCCTGTCATTGTCCTGGTTTTATTTCTGCTGAATGATCACAACAGCACTTTTCACCCTGTAAATGCTCCACACAAATGTGAGCATAAGTCAAACAAAAGCTACAACTGCTCTGTTTACTAGAAAGAAAGATCAATGGGCTTAAATGAAAGGACAGGAAGCCGATGTTTTCACTGTAATTTGCTAGTAAGATAGTGAATAGTTCAATCGAAGCTGACAAAAGCTGGTTTGGTTTTGTTTTTAATGAACCTGATGTAGGGGGAAGAGTAAAGTTATCAACAGGCCAGGAAATGGGGGACCTCAGCAAGTTTTATTCACTTCTTTTGGTTTTTGAGGGTGAGTTAAGCTGAAACCTATCTAATGTGTGAAAATTCACCCATGGAAACAGATAACCCCCTAGGAAAAACAGGTGGGAGTGCAAGTCCAATAGATTCCCAGTGAGATTTATTCAGCATTCTTATTGTTATTTATCTGGGGTTAGAGTTTAGGTATATGGCGTCTCAGTGGATTGAAAAGGGTGAGTTGTGCAGCTAACCTGAACCTTCTGCTCGGAGGAAGCGACTGAGCAGCCGTGTGTAGCAGACCAGAGAGACAACTGCAACTCAGAGCTCCCCGCCCAGCTCCCCACCTGCACCGTAGGGGATGGAAAGGAAGTTACTTCACCCCTTTTCTGGTATGTGGACACTGCAGCTGGGAAGTCGGATTCCCAGAACAGGAAGACAGACTGGTGCTAGCTCAGCTCAAGCTAGTGCACTAAAAATAGCAGTGTGGACCTTGCTGCCTAGGCCACCTGAGCTTGGACCCAAAGGGTCAGGCAGGCTTGGACTCTGGTGGCTAGCCTGAGTGGCTGCCTCTACAGCAACATCCCCACCGTTAGCATGAGTCTGCCCACGTGCACTGGGAATCACTCCACACCCTTTTAGAGACACTGAGGCCTGGCTTACACCTAAAAATTAGATCCACTCAGCTGCTTCCCTCTGGGCTGTACAAAATGTTATGCCCTGTGCAACAGTTAGGCTAACCTAAGCCCTGCTGCAGGAAGAATTCTTCCATTGACCTAGCTATCTCCTCTGGAGGGAGTGGGTTTACTTCAGCAAGGGACTAGGCCCTTCCATTACTGTAGCAAGTGTCTGCACTCTGTAGTGCCTTTAGTTGTCTCATCAGGGAAATAAGTGGGGCATTACACCCCTTTACATCCCTGCATGGCTGAGTAAGACCTGTGACAATCTAGCTCTTAGGGCACCATTACAAACACTACGCCAGCCAGTAAGAATTTGCATGGTGAGGCCCTTACTCATAGATGCTTGGAGCATTTTCTGATACTATGTATCTAAAGATGGAATGTACAAATAATGTTTTAAACCTTAGTATTTACACAGCACCATAAAACGTGCACTGGGCTTTGCAGAACACAGAATAAGACACAGCCAGTGCTCAAAAGATCTAGTGCTTTAACTAGGAATGTGCTTACTTGCTCACTTTCCCTCACCATATATATCCCTCTCCCTCTTACACACAGCTGTTGAGGGGAGTAATTAGCAGCAACATTTTTTGAGCAATTTATCATTTTAAAGTACTATTAATACCACATCAATGAGAGTTTTGCTATTGACTTCAATAGGAATAGGACATGTATTATGTAATATTTCCCAACTGCTTTGAGTTACATGAACCAAAAGTATATGCTAGATTTGGGTATTTGGCTTGAGCGTTACGTACAGTACACCTGCATATATAAATATATTGCATACTGTATGAACATTATGTATTATATAGCTCTGCTATCCTGGTAAAAATTAAAACACAGTCATACAAATAAAGCCTAGGGTTCTGCAACAAGCTAAAAATCTTTTGGTCTCCCTTACGATGTCCTACACATAAAATTTCAGCTTTCACATCTAATGTGATGTTTAACACAGGGGAAATTGTGAGTTTCCTAAAAGGCTCAAAGAAAAATTCAGAATTATACTATAGACATGAGGTGACTTATTAGTAAAGCTGTTCTTCAAAGGAACAGGAACTGGGAGGACTGATGTCATGGGAAAGCCTAGTAATTGGTAAAAATGTTTTAAAAAGTTAACCCTTTCTTTTTCTGCTGTTCAAGAGGAATAGAAGTGTTGTAATAAAGGCCTCCTTTCTGTCTGCTTTGTGATTTAAGCATGGCTGCTAATTCTTAGCATTTGCAGTGATTCCGATTTTGCTCTATAGTGGTGGTTTTTCAGCCTCCCCTTCCAATGCTGACATCAAAATATTGAAAGTAACAGCACGCTCAGCTTCCGGAAGCCAATGCAAGACTTGATGGAATACATTGCTATGCCAACTACCTGAATATTACATATTGTATGCAGACTAAAATCTTTGTATCTCTTGTTACCCTCTATTATAAAGTTAACTTTCCTAATTTCCAAGTTAGAGGGCTTCTTGTTTGTTTGTTGATATTTTTTCCACAGGAGAGCTATTTGCTAAAGTTTCTGGAACTAGCTTAAATGTTTTGGGCAAAATGTGGGTACTATTCCCTTTGGCCCTAATATGAGCACACCTCAATGCTGGAAAGGCAGTTTTGCTATATGCAGGAATTCTGACTAGCTACTGCCTCATGCCCTGCATCTTTTCATGAATTATTCCAGCTAGCAGTAGAGTTCCATGCACTGAGGTGTACAGTTATGGCTGTAAACATACAAACATGAGGTCCTCATGCCCACACTTAGTATGTCCTTCTCTGGCTCCTGTTTCAGAGGCCTATGGAGTGCCTTTTGCAAAAACGAGAGGTGAGCCAGAAATAAGGTATAGAAATCCTGTCACACGCTCCCTCACTGGCTTTGTGGCATCTGCCCATACCCATGATCAGCCAGAATTTGGGCCTATGCCTAGTCATCCTTTTAATGAGAACTGACAGGCCACTGCCTCATTCTAATAGAGTGACTTGTACCAGTAATAGACTTTATGTAAATAACTCACAACAAATAAGACACACAGGATCCTTTTATGCCACTTGTAATAAAAAGTGTTGCTTCTGCAAGTCATTAATTGCAAATTCCGTGGTTACTGGATGTGGTACTGGTCATCCAACATTTGAGGTTTTCACTAAATACTTTCATAAACCAAAGTGATCATTTTGAATTCTTTCATTGGGGATATACTTTAGTCTAATTTTATTAGGGCTGGTCTACACGTGGAGTGATTCAGGAACAACTCTATGTACAGACAGACACTCTTATTGAATTTCACAACCTACCTTAACCAAATTAACTTTCAAGTGTAGACAAGACCTCAGTCCTCAAAAAGAACCCGATCCTGATGCGAGTAAAGGTGAAGAACTTCATAAATGACATTCACGCTGGTGCAGAGGGGCTTTAGAAGGTTTGTGTACCACTCAAGTCTCACTCAAGCCTTATTTTGAAGGCATAACTGGTGAACAGGCCTTCTACACATGGACACATTTCATCTTGTGGCCCTAATTAAGAAGAGCATTCCTGTTCAGGACAGCACGTAAGTACATGCTTACAATTACCCATGTGCTTAAATGCTGCTCTGACCTGGCTGATGTAAGTAAATGTGAAGTCAGTGGGTCTACCCACATAAATAAGAATAATTCATGTGAGTGAGAGTTACAGAATCTGGCTCTAATAGGCTGTTGAATTGGCAACAAATGTGTCATTCTTGTAAGTAATCATATTTATTAAACCAAACTAATGGCTAGGTTGTTTAGTTTAGAGCGTATACCTAGATTAATTTGGAGCAAAGACTTAGAATGTCAGTAGCAGTCCAAGAATGACTGCAAATTTGCAACAGTATAGGAGAACCATCACTGACTTAAAATAATGTGTATACAACCAAGCAGTTCAGAATTGAATGAATTCCAGCCAATGTTAGGACTAGTGTATGAATTTACAAGCCTTGAGTAAGGAACAGAGCAGACCAGGGAAATAACTGTGGCTCAAAAGAAACTAAAGAGCATATGTCAAAGTTTCTAATCTCTTCCCAATTTATTTTTATGGCAACCCTTTATAAATTATGACTCAGAAATGTCAACAGAGCTTAAGGGAATTAGGCACCCAACTGCCACTGAAATTCAGGCTCCTCTGAAAATCCAAGCCTACATGCTGACTGACATGCCCACACAAGAACGTTGGACCCTTTTTTGGATGGTCTTAGAATTACTTCTTGGGGGGAGTAAAGTTCAGTACTGACCATGTAAAATTAAATGTTGTATGGTTCACGGGATAGTTTACTGGAAGCATTTCTTAGACCTCCTCCTTCACAGGCAACATTAATTCACACGAGGGATGTTTGGGTTAATGTCATATATTATACGTATGAGAATAGCTGGTGCTTCAGCATGCGAGGCAGAGGTCTGCACACTGGATTGTAACAGCTCGCACCACCAAGCTGAATCATTTCCATGGTTAGCTTAACATTGAAAAAATCATTAACAAGTTAATGATTTTAAAAGAGCTTTGGACCAAAAGAATCCTTGTCAACGTCAGTGGTGTTTTATTAACAAATAATTAAAACGATTAATAATTAATGGAAAGTGAGCCTCAAGTCTACTTCCTGAAGTGGATTAAGCGCTTCTCGGTTCCTTGCAGTACAAGAGTGGTTTTAGATGCCTAAGGGTATGTCTACACAGCAATTAAAAACCCACATGTGGCTCATGCCAGCCGGCTCAGTCTGGAGTTGGTTAATGGCAGTGTAGACTTCTGGGCTTGGGTTGGAGGGAACCCGAGCTCTAGGACCCTGTGAGATGGGAAGTCCCAGAGCTCAGGTGGTTGCAGCCAGAGCCCAGACGTCTACGTTGCAATTCCACAGCCCTGCAGCCCAGGCCGGCTGCCACTGGCCAGCCACGCGTGTCTAATTGCAGTGTACACATACCCTAAATCCCACTTGAAGCTAGTGGGATCTAAATCAATGGTGAAAATGTGATTTTAGGTGCATTTGAAAATTCAATCCAGTCACCATGGCCCCAGTTAGTGATATTGCTCACTGATCTTGCCACACCACATCTCTTTGGGTTATTTTACTCAGTGGTTGAATTTACTCAGTGGGATTATCCTTCTCCCCCGCCCTTCGCATGCAGCTGTGACACAGAGTAGTCACAACTGGCCAAGGGCTTCCTGTTCATTACAAGCAAATCCTGTCTCAGAACTGACAAACTCACTACCCCTAATGAACCACTTTCATGGTATTTATCCATAAAGGGTAGCATATATAATATTTACTGAAAGCCTGCGATTTACCCATATTCATAATCAGTGCAAGATGTGTGTACAGGTAATATTTAAGGAATAACGTAACCATAGTGAAAATTATGCTCCTATGGGTGTGGAGTGAAAATGAACTGACAGAGAATACCTCAGTGATGGCCCTTTCAAGCGGGAGGGAGTTGTCACACCCTCCTGGCTAACTGATCGTGTAACGTATTGCTCCATTGTCCCCTGTTGCAACTACACAGAAAAGTCAATAGAAAACCATCAAAGATAAACTACAAACATTGAAACCAGTTGGAAGTGAAAAGGAACAACATGACAGCAAGGGATCGCCCCCATCTGAGAACAAAGACAGATGCAGTATGTCAGCGGGTGGAGAAAGGCTCTCAGTCTGTCTCCATTCACTGAAGAGGCTGGCTCCTTGATGATGAGTGGAGGTGCTTCATGAGATGCTCCTGGCTCCTTAAGGCTAGCAAGTGCCACAAAGACTGAACTTTGGGGTGAGAATTTACTTTATGAGATAGTAAAGGTAACTATTCACGAGCTTAGGCCCTCGCAGTTTTTTATAGGTAACTGTTTGTTTTCATCACTCTCACCTGTTTCTATTTTAATTTCATCTTTCTTCAAATAGTGCTGTGTGTGATACAGGAGCAGTGGTCTACGGTAAAACTGGTGAACTGGGGTGCCCTGCTCCTTTGGGAACAGAGGATTTGGGATTTCTGTGGGTATCCAATGATCCAGGGGCGGGATACCACAAAAGGACACTATGAAGGGACTCGGAGGCTGGAGTGCATCTGTTGTCAGTCAGCAGGGCTGGCATAGCTCTTGAGTGGCTAACCGGCTGGTTGTGCTAAGGAATTAACACACAGCTGGCACAGGCAAGACTCCCTCAAGCTGGAGGTAGATGGCAACAAGGTGACCCACAGCCCTGGGTACCCTGAGAAGTGTCACGAAGGACAAGGGCGGAGTGGCCATGTTAGGAATCATCCATGACACAGTGGGTGGGAGGGAAAGGGGAGAAGCTCCATGCTCAGCCCCATAGGTTCATATTGTGGGGCCTACTGTGGTGGGGCAGAGGAGAAGCTACTACATCTGTGATTACAATGACGCCGTGGCTCGAAATCCTTCCATACTGGGGACACAGACTGGAACAATGTCTGCAACTCTGCAGACTGACCAGGGCTACGACAATTGAATTCAATGCCCAGTAAATTTACGTGACTCAGGCTTTGGATAGTTAAGGGTGAATATTGATATAGTGCAGATCTATCCTATCAGGGATCACACAAAATGGGGCCTTTCAAATTAGTTTTCTATTGGTGTATAATCCTTCCACTACTTCTCAACTTCCCTCCTCCATTTCACTGCCCCCAGTACAACCCTGAAGTATTTATACCACAGAACTGTAAAAAAAAGGGGTTTTTTTCCTCTTCTAATATGTTTTTATTTTTAGGACTACAATAAGTCAAGATTAATGTTTCTAAAGTGGCATTGTGTACATTTCCCCTACCTATTCCAGTCCTGAACCTCACATGAGCAGATGGTTGTAAACTTGGGTGTTGATTCTGGGCGGTAGACAGGCATCCATCTTGAAGCAGAGGGAAAAACTAATTTCTCTTGTGCCCTGAAAAGAATTTGAACCCAGGCTCCCAAAAGTCCTCTTTCCTCTAATCTCCCATTAACTGATGTGTTGACTTCTTGGGACAACTCACCCATCAATATGAAGTTTGCACACACTCACCATAAAAAAGGATTTTTTTGTAAACTGCTGTGGAGTAACCAAGTCTAATTTCTGTGCACAGAAATTACTCTCTCTCTCATTTACAAAACATGATACTACAGTTTTTGTGCACAAACACCAATGGCTTCCTGTTCCTAGTGCCTGTCCCAAGCCCAGATAAAGTGGGAGGGTTGGATGATGGCCTGTCAAGCCATCCCCATAAAACATCTCCAACTTTGACATCTGGAAGAAAAGGAAATAACATTTTCTGCAATTTCATCTGATTTGGCAGTTTCATTTGCTACCCACAATGGAAACAAGTTTCAGGATTCATCTAAATCTTCTACATTCAGAGGAGTCAGACCGTATGTTCTTCCATAAACCAGAGAGGGGGAAGCGCCCTGATACAAGGACAGCACGTCCACTCCTGCACTGATGTTAGTCTCTGTGGATGAGCTCATGGAATGTTCAATCATTAAAATCTGTTGGAAAAAACAACTCTCCTGGCTGAAGAATTGGAAAGACTGAATGTTGATATATGCAGCACATAGGAGACATGGTGGAATTGGAACATCAAGAGCACAGCTCTAACTCATAGTGGTCTGACCTTTTACTGTTGCGTGCCTGTGATACATCTCATGGTCACACTGGTGTTGCTCTGGTTTGTCCCTTAAAGTGCAAGCCACCCTAGTGACTTGGTAGGCTTATTCGCCATGCCGGCTAGCTGACATTTTCAATTTGAAGGCAGGACACGTGATAGTTAACAGTGCATGTGCTCCATGGGATGAAAGACCTAATGCTGAAAATGATGCCTTTTCTTCATCAAATGATGGTCCCTATTGTATTTCACTAAGGGTTATGTGCATGTGCCTGGAGCCAGAGTTTTTGTAAGTAGTACCGTACAGCAATCTGCACACGTGCCATCTTATGGTCTGGCCTGAGGCGATAAAGGGCGTGGTGAGCCACCAGTGTCACCAGTTCCTTCTCTACCACACAGATGTTGACTCCTGGCACGTGGTGCATGAGCATAACCCTCAGTGGAATACAGATAGGGCCCACACATCTCAAAGAACCTTCAGTTACAGGTGAGTAACCTCATATTGTACCTCATTTGTAGAGGATCTTGAGTATGTGGATGATACTGTCTTGCTTGGAGACAGGCTATTCTAGGAGAGCTGCAAAACATTGCAGAATCTGTGCAACTTAATATCAACAGCTATACACACCTCCGATAAAACAGAAATGAATGACCAGCGCTGCATGTAGATGGTAAGGACATTAAATGGGTGAATGGCTTTATCTATCTAGGTAGTCAGTTGTCAGCAGGAGGATCCATGACCAAAGTTACACATGGGCTTCATCCTATGTCAATAGCATTTCAGTGTCTTCAGAGGCCTGTTTGGGCAGGGGGATGTCTTTGTGACAACTAAGAAAAGAGCATTCAATACAGTAGTAATGAGAACTCTGCTATATGGAACAGAAACATGGCCATTAAAAATAGCTGAGGAGAAGAAACTAAATAGTTTTCAGTATCAAAAGTTATGGCGTTTTCTTAATATACATTGATTTGATTGTCACAAACAAGGTGATAGTTAGATGATCCCAGCAAGTTGCAGTGTTGCACAAGTTGAACAAGACAACTGCAATGGTAGGGTCATGTCCAATGTGCAAAAGGAGATATGCTTTTAGAGAAAGTTTATATAGCTGAGGTTGAAGGAAGTAAAGCACAAGGCCGACTACAAAAGAGTTTGGAAGATGCAATGTTGAGGGATTTAAGAAACCTAAATCTTCCCCTGCTGAATTTTGCTGAAGGAAGACGACTCACAAGGAAACATTCAAGATGGAAGTTTATTCTACAGGCCACCACGGCTATGTCATCGTCACATGAATCTGCTGCTGCACATGGAGCTGCATAAACATACAATAGTTTTATCTGGACAAACTACTCTGGTGTCTGCTAATGTCCTGAAAGTTGCTAATTAATTCACCACAGCTGCTCACTCCTTTCAGAGGTCTGTCTTGTAAATGTGTGGGCAGCAGGGGGTGGAGATCTCAGTGCAATGAAGCATAAGGCATGATACATTATTTCGTCAAATTTTCCTCTGCTGACCTTAACATATAACTCTAAGAGGAGTCAATGCATAAGAATTGTTTTTCCATGTGTGCACGAGTTCCTTTGTACATAAGGCAGAGTATGTTTATGAAAAAGGATGGTGTCAGCACCATTGAAGTGCTTCAGTGGTTAGGACTACCTAAGGATTGTCTGCTGTGACATAGAACAGACAGATATCCCACACCGGGGATTCTCTTTATTGACCTGGGGAAGTGCTATGGGACAATCACATATTTTAGGATTCTTCTCTGCACCAGTCAGTCCCAGGACCAGGTACTGGAGCTGTAGTGATTTTCTCTGCTAATATTTTAGCATAGCAAGTTCACTAATTAGGGCCACAGTGCTAGGAGGACCCAGGAGCTAGTGCAGAATCTCACTGACTTTAATGGCACCCTGCACAGATGCAAAGGATCTGCCTGCATGGAGCTCCTTGCAGGACTGGGGCCTAGGAATATACACTGTAATATCTGCCTTAGGGCTGGATCTGTTGCCTTTTAAAGGATTGGGGCCATAAATGGTGCCTTTGAAAGGATATCCAAGCACAGGTAGGGAAGCTGGGATGCAAAAGGTTGAATGACTTGCCCAAGGTCACACAGTGAGTCTGCGGCAAAGGCAGCATGGTGATCAGATACCACGGTGATGAGCACGGTATAAACGTCACAGAATAGACCCAAGTCTCCCGATTCACAGTCCCCTGTTCTCCTTACTAAATAACACTGTCTCCCTTATGGCCATAAAGGACTCTCCCGAAAGTCATTACCTCTCACCTTCCTTGTAAGCAAGGGCCCCAATTTCCAAAAACTCAGTATCATTATCAAACAGGGCCCCTGTCCTTTTTATCTCCTGGAACACAGCAAAGTCTTCTGAGCTGAAATGAAAAGCTCTGCTCACTCCACTGTAACAGAAGCTGTTGCAATTAATTCTGTCTGTCACTGCGTGAACGGCAAACAACAGAGGAATTGCAATAAGCATAAGGAGAAACAAAGCAGGAATGGCGCAACGGAGCAACTCTGTTAAAGCTGCTCTTGGAAGCCAAACTTTTTTCTTTTGCAAGTGCTCGAGGTGTGATGTTCCAAATCTGCTCAAATGTGGTTTGGAAGCAGCAAAAAGAGCATGTACATCAAAGGGGGGATTTAGACAGCCAGGCTAGTTTACTGCAATGAGTTTTTAAAAAGTAAATGGACTTAATGACATATTGGATAAAGTGTTTTTCATGGCTCTCCCACCTTCTGGTCACCTGACCCCAAATCATATTGCCTGTTAATGGCATGCATTCTAACACGTGAGGACACATGCAGAAGGAGCATATGGCTCCCATACCTACTATGGTTCAATAGAATACAACATTACAGATTCTGAGCTCCTGTCTGATATCCGTGCACGTTGCACACACAAAGCAGTGCTATACTCTTTTTGGCCAGAAGACAGAAATTGCTCCTTGCTATTTTATATTTACATCCCCCCCTAAATATACTGCACAGGAGCCTTTAATGCAGACAATACTGGTCGGTGGTTCTGGGGAATACAGCTGTAGCTGACGTAGGGCTCGTACTGTGCGAGTCTGAATTCCAGTGCAGAATGCTGAATTCTTTCAGGCTACTGAATGATGTGCACTGTGCTGATTCACTGGCAGCAGCCCAAGAAAACCATGCTGACATTACCCTTTGGAACCTTATGTAACTGCCAGCATCATCTGGCTGTGTGCTGAGCTCCAGTGCCTTGAAGGGACTGTGCAGAGACAAGATATAAACTTCACTAATGTATCAAAGAGTGGAATTCATTAACTCTGGCTAAATTGCATCAGTGGGGTTCAGTGGTGTGCAAACAGCACTCCCAGAATTGAATACCCACTGTAGGAGGTTGCTCCAACGGCTCAGCATGTGATAGGATTTTCTCTCCCTATGACATGCTCAAGAGGAAAGGGATTAAGGGGTAGGGTAAAGCCTTACATAACTGCACCATGCTATCTATAGATCAACAGCTGGCTTGGATCATTTTACAGGACACGTGGATAGAGAATATTAGAATCAACACAAATTAGCCATCAGAAAGGATGTGCAGACTTATGATATGAAGATTTTATTGTGGCTTATAATTGTGGGCAGATCTCTGCCCTGACTTGCATCCTGGACACTATAAATCAGAGCAGAATTGGTTCCCCTGCCCATACAACAGCTGATGATATTCAATAAATAACTGTAAATTATAAAAACTGGGTCTGGCCTTTCAAGAATTCACAAGAAGACTCCAAAGCCTCCATTGCCCCCCGTTCAGGGACAAAGTGCAGTCTTTGTTTGCTCCTGAGCAAGAGCTGCTCCCTGCTAGTAGTGTCTGGAGTGCAATGAGAAAGGGAAAAGGCAAGGGTAGGGCCCCACTCTCCCTCGGGATGGCTGCAGAAAGAGAACGGTGTCCTTTTTACTAATTGAGGTGGTGATCATGATCTTCCTGCCCATTAGGGAGTTTAGGGAGGCATCAGACCTGCTGGAGTACAGAGTTCCTTTACCCTACAGCGATCTCCAGCAGACAACCCTTAGGCAGGCACAATGCTTCCCAAAGATCCCCTGGAGTGAGGCAACTGCCCCATCTCTAACGTGAGACTGGGACATACCAGCACAATCTGGCCCAATGCCTTAGGTTCCAATTCCCACAGTAACTGACAAGTGTGGGCCTGTGCCCTAAAGAATAGCAGTCAGCGTCAGACTGAGTTTCAGAGCTCTGGGGACGTTGGAGTCATTTCTACTGAAATTGTATCTGGACACTGAAGTCCGCAGCAGTTCTGCAAGATGGATCCTCAGCTAGCGTGCATCGGCCTGTTTCCAGAGCGAGTCATGGCCTTTCGAACCAGCTAAAGAGCTGGACACGTGTTTTTATTAACAGCTGGCGTTCATCAGATCATTTTTTGATAAATAAATAAAAAGGGTGAGAAAGTGGCAGAAGTGGAGGGGGGAGAACTTACTGTGTTCAAAGACCTAGAAAAGAAGATTGTCTGCAGTGTTCTTGTAGTTGTACTGGTCCCATGCCCCAGCACTGAGGAAGAGCTCTGTGTCAGCTCAAAAACTTGTCTCGCTCACCAATGGAAGTTGATCCAATAAAAAATATTGCCTCCCCTGCCTTATGTCTAGAAAAGACGACATATTCAGAGTGAATTAACTGTTTATATTAATCATATCTTTCTGTGTCGTTCCTTGCCAAATCAATGCGAACCCTGGGGTATGGTGCTTTCCTTTTGTGTTGCAATGGCAGTGGATTCTGGTCCTAAAGCTGGCCATGGAGGAATTACCCAAGGAGAGGTGAGTTCGTCCTGCAGCAAATAGACAGGTCAGTGGCTCCCACACTGACCTCCTCCTTGCTGCTGGTATGGATACACAGCCAAGATGAAAGGCTGTGGGTAGAGGCATGGCCAATGCTTCCCCGTATCTCACTGATTCCAGACTGATGTATTGGGCCCCTAGGGCCACGGGCAACCAGGGTAGCTTAGCAGGTTGCCCCAAGTTACACTATGGAATTGGTCCAAAACCCAGTCAACCCACAATCAGGGGAAGTGCAAAGGCATCTTTTGCATACACTCTACTGCACAATCAGCCCTTGAACTATAGCCAGGGATCTAGGTCTTCCTTCTTATTTGTTTGGAGTTTCTATTTCTCCTGCAAATTATCGTGTTACTGTGCTACGTGCAAGTTTATCACTAATGAACCACAGCTCACAATTTAATTCAAGTAGTTTTTGTGCTAATTGGTGCATGCTTTGTAAACAGAAAATAAAGATTTGAGACGTTAAAGAGCCAAGTTGAGGGCCCAATCCTGAACTTTGAACTAAATCTGTGTGCAAAAGGGAAAGAAAATGAAAGTGGCTGTGCAGTTTGTCTCTGATCCAAAGAATGATGAGTCACTTCAGTTCTAAACAAACTCACTAGGACTCGAAGTTTAGCACCCAGCAGGAGCAGGCACTTTTTGGGCCTGAAGGTTCAGATCATATTCAGGATTAATTTTTTAGGTGGGTACAGCTCGAACCTAAGGAACAAGCGCATCTCCATTACCACTCATGCTGGCAGTCTTAGCAGACAGGCCAAGGACTGAAAGGCCCATGGAGAATGGACTTGCTTCTCACTCCTAGAGATAGGTCGATCAAGTCAAGATTGGAGACACATTAACAGGGCAGTATGGGAAGCTTATCTGTGCAGTACCCATAGGCTGTGCGAGGCATAAATAGCAGATTTCAGTCCGGTGGGCTGTCAGTCTGGCACAATGTTAGTTTTGTTTTTTTGGTTGTTTTTTTTTTTTTTTTTTTTAAAGATTTAGGATTTTTAATGGCATGTCCCACAGTTAAACAGGATTGGCTCATTAGTCAGCTGCAGCGACACAAAGACTGAAAACAGAGTGTACCCACACTGATGATTGTCCATTACGTCACAGAACTATTGATATGAAACCTGCCCTGCAGCTGCCACAGTCAACTCCAGCCTCCAAACGCACACACATCAAAGATAATTGTAACAAGAATGGATCTGTGATAGCAAGTGCTCTGCCAAAACCATATTGCCGTAACCTAAGACTAGTTCATACAGATGTGTATCCCATACTTTGATAGTCAGGAAGCCAAGTAACAAGCTGGATGGCTCAGGGAAAAGGAAGTCATTTATGAAGCCTTTTGTCGCTAAGTCATTGGCTTGAATCTGGCCCAGGCCATAATCCCAAATGTTAACCACCACAAATAGCTGTTTGATGGCCATGAATTGTTGGTCTCAGTCCAGTTCCTTGTAAACAATTGTCCACATAAATAAAGCCACTTTTGGTCATCTTAACCGACAGGCTAAGGATTAAATAGGCCAGGAGATTCAAGTATCATTTTGCCAACATAGGTGGTCCATGAAGAACAAGGCGGAGGCATATTAATGGAAAAGCTTGCGCTACTGTTGCCCCATTTTGCATCTAGATGATTCCATCTCCTGGGTCATCAGTCTGGTACTTGTCATTGAGCAGTCTCAGTAAAATAATTCTTGAATATGAAAAAAAAATTAAGTGTAACATCTGCTGAATAGCCAGAGATAGGATGTCATTCAGTTTATCTGGCTATTCAGAAAGTTATAGAGTAAAAAAAAGATCAATCAGTACACGTGAAAAATACTAGACTAAAGGCTTTGGTCACCAAGGTCTTCTATTTAGACAGAGCAAAGCAGCAACACTGCAAGTTTTCCTTAGCACTGACAGAGAGAGAGCACCTTTAAGCATGTGTCCACACAGCCCCCTGCAGCAAGCCTCTAGGCCAGGTCAACGGACCCAGGTTAGAGGGGTTCCCACCAGTGCTTTGAAAATATAGAGCTCAGGCTCTAAAGTGTATGTGTATGAGGATGTGGGGGAGGAGATGGACTTCAGAACCCAAGCTCCAGCCTGAGCCACAAGCCTACAGCACTGTCTACGCACCTGTTTTTAGAGTGATGGTGGGAGCTTGGCTATCCCAAGTATGTTGACCCAGGCTGGGACATTCATTGCCATGGGCTGTGTAAATATATCCTAAAAGGGTCCAATATCATACCCACTGAAGTCAATGGGCATTCCTTCATTTACTTCAGTGGGTATCGAATAAGGCCCAAGGTGAGACAGGCTTCAGTCTCCGTGCCTACTTAATGCTTTGCCTCTCCTACAACAGAGGTGCCAGTTGTGGGGCTAGTTTTCTCTTCTGAAGAAAAAACAAGATGCATCATGTTTTGAGCAGAGCAAGCCATTTCTACTCTTTGGAATGCCATCTTCCATGGACCATCAGAAATCAACATGATATTCGCAAAATGCCACATCAACCATGGGACTTGGGACTTATAGTAGAATCTGCAGCCAGACAGTTGCTCCTACAAGTTTACTTCAGCGAGTAAATCTATAGATAATAGAAAGGATGGTAAGGTTATATCCTTCCTGATATATATATATAAAATGTATATTGTGGTAGGATGACCCCCCCTTAGTCTCGCCTATTAGCAGCAGTCTCCTCTATCAGTGGGGCTTGAGGTAACTCTGCCCCCAATTTGGACAAGTCTTTTGTCCCTTCCCCTCAGTACCTCTCTTATAAAGTGTTTGGTGAGGCATTACTTCAGGCCTGAGGAGTGTCCTTCGCCCCACCAGCGAGGGCGGGTAATCTTAGCCCATGTATGTGCCCCAGGATCTGGGGAGGTACCTTGCAGTGGCTCCTTCCTGCCGGCTGGGGCCAGGGGTTTTCTCTTTCCTGCTCCTCTGGCTGCAGAGAAGCACTGTCTACTAGTCAGGAGGGGTGTCCCTCCAGCTATCACAAACCTTCTGGCAACTTCCTCCTCCTTTGTTCCCCCCTCCCTTTAGGGAAGGAAGGGTTTAAGTACATCTGGAGTAGCCCTTCATTGGGTCCAGGTATCTCTAATTGCCCTGCAGTAACCCTTCCTTTGCCTGCAGGAAAAAGGGCCTTTAACATTCTAGGGCCCACATATCAGCCCTGGTATATCATTTTGTAGCCATCTAGCCTGACTTTACCACATATCGCCCCGCCTCTCAACACTACGGGGTTGGGCTACTTGGGTCGAACAACAGTGCACTCATGACAGGCCGTCCGCTCGCCTCTCCCGCTGTGCCTTCCACCGTTTCCCTCTGACCGGGACTAGGACTTGGGCAGACTCAGCAAACACAGGGGGAGGACAACCTATGGAAGCCTCACTACTGATCTCCGGGTTGCTACCCATTAGGAAGTCTCCCATGGGGAGTAGGGACCCAAACCCTGGGAAGTCCCAGCCCTGGTATACACTTTTGTAGCCATCTGGCCTGACTTTACCACAATATATAAGCCATGTATATTAACTTTATTTAGCTAATAAGAATTGGCCTGATCCTGAGAGGTACTAAGCATCTGCTTTTCTCATAGGCTCAGCTGTCAGAACCAGGCCCTGTGTCTCACAAATGATAATAGTGTAGAATTGACTGATCTGACTTTTGCTTTGCTGCTTTAACCTTCACCAGACTGTCCATTTTTCTTCACCTCTCCAAGATTTTATAGCAGTAGTACTGTAGCCATGTCCCATGCAGCTAAACCTTCATTATTTTTACAAGGCATACCACACAACATTTACTACTTCAGTATCACCAGTCATAATTGTAACTCAGTTTTATTTATTTATCAAAATAAAGGAACAGAGTCCATTTAGTGATACATTATCCTTCTTTGATGTTTGCTCTCCAACTCACAGATTTCATAAAATGCAACGAGCCACCAGCCATTAGTGTGAATCAACAAAGTTCTACTGTTTATATTAACTTCCACCCATGCCCATATTGTTCCATTGTCTCACCAAGAGCATTCAAAGATTAGAAGAAGGTTGACAGCATTCTTCTCACTGCACGTGAGGTTTCACATATCAGTAGAGAATCTACAAGAGTTGCATGTCATGGACAATAGATCATGCTGACTACACAAAACGCACTAGCGAAGTCAGTACAAACTAAAATTTCATACCATGTCTTGTTTATACTGCTTTATATACCATACACTGAAATGTAAGTAAAATGTTTATATTCCAATTGATTTATTTAATAATTATATGGTAAAAATTAGAAAGTAAGCAATTTTTCAGTAGCAGTGTGCTGTGACACTTTTTGTATTTTTATGTCTGATTTTGTAAGCAAGTAGTTTTTAAGTGAGGTGAAACTTGGGAGTATGCAAGACAAATCAGATTCCTAAGAGGGGTATAGTAGTTTGAGAGCCACTGATATACAGAACCATCCAAAATACTGTGCGCAGAGCTGTGGTTTGGCTGTTGTGTATCTTTCCTGTGTGGCTGTGTTTCTCTCACTATTAGTTAACACATATATGCGTACTTGGGCTCAGCTAATTAGGCTTTAAAGAAAGGTATTACATTTTCCTTTGCAAAGCATTTTGCATTAAGACAAAATTTTGGTCTATGTTGATTTATGTTGATTATTACCAAGTTTTCAATTCAATTCAATGAAGCTCTCTTGGCATGGCAAGATGCACAAATGTCGGCAAACTGCAAAATAAAGAGATGGACCCCCCCTTGGGTATCTGCTGAAGCTTTGTTGAGGAGTTTATGCTGGGTGTCCATTTGTCATTATTGTCCATTCCTGATTTGGTGGCAGGATGCTACACTTAAATCCTGTCACAAATAAATGTGAATATATGGCTTTCCTATCAGCAGTTTCTGGAACATTAAGGTCTGAATCCAACTCCCATGAAAATCAATAGCAAAAGCCCCATTGACTTAATTTGGGCCCAGTGTTGCAGTCCACATACAATATTTCTAATTCAGCTCAGTCACTAGTCAATTGTAATATCTATGAGCATTTTTAAATGGAGCATTTTATCAGCTTTCCTTCTTACACTTGCACTACCTCAGACACTTGCCACCATTTTTATTTAATTAGCACCACAATTGTATTAACACCACATTTTTATATTTAATTATGCTTAGGCACTATCCCAGCTACAACATCTTGTTTTGTGTAATTAGCTCTCCACTTTAATACAAATTAATCTCACCAGAGAACGGCACCAGACATAGAGAAAAAGAAGACACCTAATTTAATGGAAATAATATCAAATGATGACACATATCTATCCTTAAGATGTTGTTAGACAACAAAGTTAAGTAATAAGTGGGTAAAGTAATATCTTTCATGCACCAACTTCTGTTGGTGAAAAGGAGATGCTTTTGAGCTACACTGAGCTCTTCTCCAATAAAAGATATTACTTCACCCACCTTGTCTCTCTGACATCCTGGGACCAATGCAGCTTCAACACCACCACAAACACCATGTTTTTAAACATGCAATTTTGGAGTCTAGTTCTCAAAAATGGGACATCTTACTCAGCTAAGATGTCCCATCAATTTACTCACACAAGAAAGGCTGCAGAAATGGAAATTTTTTAAGCAACTTTATAATATTATGATGATTTCTTATTGATACAGTGCAAAGAGTTAATTTTGCCTCCTGCTGTATCAATCAATTTAATCTGAGGAGAATGGGAGGAAGACTGGTTCCCCTATCTGGTAAACATTCTCTTTACCAGGGAGTTTAAGAGTACCTCTAATAGCCCTTCCTCACTTTAACTGCAGTCACAGGGAGTTTAAAGAGCATTTAGATTATTTGAAGTGACTGGGTATGCAATCTTTATGATGGTCACTTCAACGCCAAGGTTTGTTTAGTGTTTGTCTCTCTTCCAAATAAAAAGCAATGAACCTGAACCACTAACTTTTTTCTCCAATTTGATCATGGGAAATACAGCAAGACACAGCTAATTCCTGCAGGAAAAAAAAAGTAAACTTTGTTTATCATCCTTGTTTGCACCATGTACTTAGAATTGAGCAAATAATACAAAAAGAAAAAAGAAAAAAGTCGTTTTGAATGAATATTTGCTTCAGTTATGTTTGCACTCCCTCCGTTTTGCATATATATTTGAATTAACGAGTTCTACCAGCAATAACGTTTGTGGATAGAGAATGTGAAAGTTAGACACAAGTGTGTGTACATGAAGTGGTTGCCCATTCACCCAGTCGCAGAACAGGGACAGTGTGGTATGATTCATCTGGCCATTCATTATTAAATAACACATTGTGATTTTTGAACATTGGGCAATCCAGACTGCAAACATTCTGTCAAGGTATGTGTTGAATAAATTTGAAGATATTATGATCTGCCCGTCCCTATCCCATAAGCATTCCCATCGACGCAGCGCTGCGCCACTTGAGGGAGTGGTTTTACGGCGTCGACTTCTGGATCGATTGACCGGGTCTTCACTGACTGCTCAATCGAACCAGAAAGGTCGCTCTGATGGCAGCTGGGAGTGGGAGTGACAGGAGCAGATGTCCCTGGGCGGCCCGGCAGTGGCAGGTGGAAGCATGAGGGGCTCTGGTCCCTGCGGCTCCCTCATTGCAACCAGTGCGGGAGTGGAGGAGCCAGCAGTACGCTTGCTTCTCCCATAGCAGAAACCCTCAGCAGCTGACAGGCCTGAGCTGGGATCGTCGCGGTCACTAGACTCTGGTGACCTGTCACAGCAGGGGGCGGCTCCTCTGAGGAGTGCACAGCCGGCGCCTCCCCCAGGCCAGTGCTCAAGGGCACTCTCTTCGGTACGCCACTGGGAGGAGGTTTTTGGAGGCATCTGTCTTGAACGAAGATGTCCACCTAATGAAAGAGCTGGAAAATCACTGCTGTAAATAACTTGTGAGGGACAAACCTCAGAAAGTTCAGAAGTTCAGCTCAGATATGAATCCAAACCTCTTTGTTCTGCCGAATCATACTAGAAATTTCATAACAACAAGATTTGTGGTGCTTCCCAACTGATCAGAAATACAGCAGGACCAGTTTCTCTCCCAGTATTATTTTGTCATTTCTGTTTCTGGTCCCAGCCGCAGCCTGGAACTCAGAGAAAAACCAAAATGGAAAATAAAGGGAACATGTTAATCTACATTTTCAAACAAACATCAAAACAGTTCTATAGCAGTAGAGTTAGGCAAATAATTGTTTTTTGTTGGTTTGGTGGCTGAAACCAAAACAATTTAATTTCAGGTCCAATAAAAGGTAACTTTTTGTTGTTGCTGTTGTTAAATCTAGCTAAATTTCTAAACAAAACATCATTTTAGTAAAAAACATCAAAATAGTTCATTTAGAAAATATAAAAAGAAAACGTTTCCACTTTTTTGGAAATTTTTTTCCCTTTTTCCCCCAACCAAAACTATTACTTCACAAATTCAGGTTTAATTTGGCAGTTTCTGTTGACCTGAAAATGCATGTTTTCAGCAAATAAACTATTCACCAAAAATCTTTCACGCATCTTTATATAGCAGATAACAGTGCCCAGACTGATGACAAATAGGAATGCAGGAGGTTACAAAAAATCAGCTGGACCAACAAAAAATTATAGGTGAATAAATGTTGGGCCATAATCTCACAACCTTTTGGAGAGTTCTTCAGCATAAAAAAAACAACCCAAGGTTAATTTACTTATGCAAATTATAATGTTTCATCTGGTAATCAAATTATCTCACCTTCTCACCACCTTCTCAGCTGCCCTGGAACCTGCATAGCACATAATAAATAAGTAAAATCTTCTGGCTGAAGCCCACTTGGACCTCAGCTGTCCCTTTCTAGGGAGGCCATAAACTGTTCTGCCCTGCCTGGAATTGCTGTAGGTGGGCATGCTTATCTGAACCTCTTAGGTCTGCACAACTTTCCTGGGAAATCTTACAGGAATAGCTCCTCCCACATTTTTCTGGCTCTTCTCCTCCAAATTGGAACCAGGGATTGCTGAAGTGCATGAAGATGAACACTATAGGGAGAGTAAAGGGTTTTTTCTGCTTTGGTTCAAGATACACATGAGGGCCAAATTTTATCTGATCAAATTAGCCCGGTAGGAAATGCACGGTAACTGTATTTTGCCCTGTAATTCTGCTATGTGTCTAGACCCTTATTTGCACTGTATGCATTTACATGAGCATACTTGCTCAGGACAATATTGTTACACTGATGGACTAAATTATAAATATAGCTCAGCAAAGAGCTAAAATGCCAAAGTTGCACAATGTTTACAGTGGAGCTGGTGTCCCTACATGCCAGACTGACCCAGCACCTACACAGGTCCATATGACTGGAAGAGCACAGAGTTTCTCCCCACTTGTGCTCCCATTCTGGAGCCTGTGACAATTTCAGTCCCAGTGGCCTGTGAGCATAAGACTGATCCAGGCTAGTGCTTCTACTCTCCAAAAGGGGTGGGAGGAGATGAGGATCTAACTCCTCTTCTCCAGTACCTGGGCACAATGAGGATCACATGCTGCACCATATTGACATGTAGAAGAGCTTTTCTACTCGTACACTGGTGATTTGCTCTCGTTACAACCATTGACGGTCTAGCCAAAGGGGGAGCTGCACCAATGTACACTCCTAGCGCAGACAGGCTATAAAAAAACTACAATTTGCATCAGTGTGGATAATCAGCATTGCAAGAAGGGATAAGAAACACTGTGCAAAATATGGCTGATAGCAGTTTACCCTATCTACACTAGGGGTTTGCTGCTACACCAGTGGCTGGCCCACAATAAGAGAAATCTCCAGGTAGGGAAGGTGTCTGTATACTAGGCCCCAGTTCTTCCCTGCTGTGTGTACGCATTTCTAAAGATAAAGCATTAAGAACCAACTTTTAGATGAGAAACCTGCCAGCAAAGGGAGCTTCTGCTAATTTCATATACCTGTCACCCCAAAATTGACACGTATGTTTTCAAAGATGCCTCCATCTTAAAGATTTTTTTTTAACACATTAAAAGGTCTCACAGTTAAAATCCCATGTTAGCACTTTCTGCAGAGAATGGCTGGTCATTTAAGTAACAGCCTGAGTTACCCTAGAGATTAATGACACAGTCCTTCAGTAATGTCCACTCTATTTGTTAACTAGTTTGTTTTGGAACTAATAAATATGGGGAAGAAACCTATTCTCCAGAACTCCTCTGCAGGCGATAGAATTAGAATGACATCAAGTGGCTTTCAGCAAGACTTTGTGCAGAATCTGTGTAAACATTCATACTGCAATACAAATTATGCAGTCCCACTCTCCATGAAATCAATGGATGCTTTGTCAATGAGATCAAAGGAAGCAGGATCAGGCCCTGTCTGAACTGAGCTAGGCAAGAACTTCCATTATACAGGAAATGCTGCAGTTTCAACATTTGCAAATCAGAATAAAAACATTTTACATTTCCTTCAAGACAAAGTTTAAAAAAACAAACAAACCAACAACATCCTTTTCAGCCAGTCAAAATGTTGCATTCTATAAAATCAAAGTATTTTATTTCAATTGCGACTTTTTATTTAATGTTATAATTTGGAATATAAAAAATTTCAAAATGAAAATCTGATTCAAAATTATCAAAATGTTCCAACCCGACAAACGTTAAGATCTTATCAGAACTCTTCATTTTGATTTTTTTTCTAAACAAAATTATATCAAAATTCTCACCGATCATTTTAATTTTGACAAATCAGCATTTTCTGATGGAAAAATGTTGCACTGGAAAATTTTCAACCAGCTCTAATTATGACTTATTAGGTCATTATTTATTTATATTAGGTCATTATAATTATTTATATTAAAGGGTACATTTATAAATAAAGCATTAATAATTGATCAATAGATGTTATAAGCATGTGACAGTATACATGAGTAGTATATTTTATAAATGGTTACACACATATAAGTAGAAGGTGTTATGGATATTAGAGGCAGGCTATTGACTGCTCAGATTCTACAGCAATTAACCATTTATTAAACCATCATTTATTAACTATTTAAACTTAGTTTATTTATAAATGAACCCTAAATATAAAGTATGGCCACTTACATTAGATTTCCACAGCACCACATTTGCATAACATGTTACAGAAAAATAAAAGCTATGGGGCCTAATTCTACTGGGTCACTAGTTTCATACTAGTGTAAAATCAATGTTGTCACACTGGAGTAAAACTGGTGTAGCATAACAGAGAATCAAACCCCTACTCCCTGCCTAGAAGCTTTTGCAATCATGCTTATATAAGACAGGACATGACACAGGACGAGATGACAAGCAGCAAGGGGGTGGTAACGGGAGGGAGATTAATGCATTAGAAGGTCAGGAGGTTGCTTGTTTTCACATTGTCCAACTTAATGTACTGTTTAACAGCCAAGACAGCAAAAACAAATAATCTGTCAGGCTGACTTTTTAGTTGTCAGGACCTGGCTGAAGTGGTGTGACATGGTCTGTCCCCATGCGGTGTCCAATATGGCAATTTCCTGTGATATCTTGGGGCAGGCTTACTGTATTAAGTTCATGGATCATCGTGGGCCAGGGACTGCAAGTAATTCCTTTGCAAAAAATGACCACAGCTCCTCCAGCAGGAAGTAAGAACAGAAGCAGGTGATTAGGCAAATTCGCGGCGGCTGTAATGCCTCCAGAGAGGTACCTCCACCTGGAAAGGCTAGTGTATCCTAGTTCACACTGGATTCCCCAGAGACCAGCAGACAAAGAAAGGACTTTTGCATACACAGTCTGAGTTTAAATTGATTCAGGGGCTGCTTTCTGATCCAGCGAATGGACAGGACCTTCAGTCGAAGGGAGCCCCTACCTTCCCTGGGAAGGACTGGGGCATACAGAGGCCCCATAAAACGGACCACAAGAGGAAGATAGAGGTGCAGTTGCTCTGCACTGCTGTGAGACCTCCTGGGGATACCCAGGCGTGATGGCTGTACAAACCCCACAATGGGGAACAGAGGCTTAAGGAGAAACTCTGGGCCCCAGAGTCTCCACCCAGCTGCATCTGCTGAGCAACCTGGCAATGGATACGTACGAGGGCACAGCACAACTCAGTCAAGGTGGCTGGTGCATGGGAGTGCCTGCCTGTGAGTTGAATGCGCATTTGCAAGTCAATAGCCAGGCCCCCAAAGGGCCGCTGGAGAGGCAGGGGGTGTGGTAGGAAGTGGGTCAGGGAGCAGGGTTGGTGAGACCCTTGCCCACGTGAACTGCCCACCCCAGGGACATAAGTTGGAACCCAGTGGAATGGGAGGGTCTGGATTCCCTACCGCCAACCCACACACTCAGGCCAATACATGCTACTGCCAGCCCACAGAGCTGACCAGAAGGGAGTACAGCGAGCCAGTGCTCTAACCACTATGGGACTCCCCCACACACACACCACATCAGGGTTATGAGGAACCTCGCTACCACCTGCCCTTAGCCTGAGGCAGTCTGGTCTATGCCTGCCGTGGGTCCGCTCCCCGACTCCAGCGGCTACTGTCAACGCAAGCACTTCCCTCGAGGTCTATGCAGGGCCTGTCACTCCCCTGTGATAGGCACACTCCAACGCCCAAGCCCTCTCATTGCCTCCCTGGAGCACCCAGACGAGCCCACTGGTCACTTGCCAGACTTCACAGATCCACTGCTTTCAAAGAAGTGGCGACACACCCCCTCTCCACTAATTTCACCTCAGATCACCGCTCCACGTAACACATAGCCCTTAGATATGTTCATAGTGAAATCAAGTCGCAGCTTAAGTGATAGCAAGTAGATGTACTAGAAACAAATGGTTACATATAAAATCAAATTATCACGTGTATTCTGGCACCTAGACTTACTTTCATGTCTAATAGAAAATTACTTATACAAAGTCCTTCCAACATTTTACAGCCTGGCTTGGTTGTGATCTTCTGTCAGCTTGCCTTCTAGGTGAAAGATCCAGGGTGTCTGTTTGTACCCCGAGATAGATCATCACAATCCATTGCCCTTATTCATAAACAGGCTGCCCCCTGCTAATGGTTTTCCCCCCAGTATACTCCTTTCTTTTACATTTCACAATCTCTTAATAAGCATGTGGTGCAGTATGCAAATAAGCATACGCTGTGAGGCAGAAAATACACAATGATCAGACAGAGAGATAAGTGTCTGTTACCCCCTTCCTGAGGGGAACCTCTCTGAGACATGTCACTTCCAGGTTACCTATCTTCGGAACATAATTTTCAGTAAAGGTAGCCGTGTTAGTCTCTATTCAGCAAAAACAATGAGAGTCCTGTAGCACCTTAAAGACTAACAAATTTCTGTGGGCATAAGCTTTTGTAGGCTGCAACCCACTTCATCAGATGCATAGAAATTTGTTAGTATAGATACATAATTTCTTAAATATTATCTATACACACATTTTGCAATGTCTATGATGACTACTGGGAGAGACCTACATGTATCCCTGTAAAACCCCTGTGCCTCTGCTAGTTGGCACCAAGGGGTCTCCAGATCACAACTGTGGCACAGGTAAATTTAAAAAAAAAACAAAAACTTTTTTTAAAGTTAGAGGAAAATTCCAGACTGTTTGTCCTGGAGTCTAAGTTCGTCCACACAACAAGAAGGGTAAGTGCAGTGAGCATGCAAGCTTACACACATCACCTTGATTTAGATGGACCATCACTAAGAGAGAAAGGGCAATCCAGTCTCTGTGGTTATTTCCATCTCTGGATGCTTCTTTGCTGCCAACCAGAATGTCAATTAGTGCTTGTGATAATGACATTTTTTGTGATGTGGATACTGACAATTAGAACTGAGACTACCAAATTTCACATAGGTCACTCAACAGCCAACAGACAGCAATGATTTGAATTTCTACCAAAGTCGGGCTGATCATGAAAACCCCACACAAGTGGTCCTTGCTGACCCATTGACTTCTGTGGGACTGCCCACATGAACTGTAGGATTGAGCTCAAGAATTAGGTTCAACAAAAACCCTTACAGGTGAAATGCTCTGTTTCCCATTAACAGTCCCCTCAGCTATCCGGACTCCTTTTGAACAGCGTCTTTGTTAACAGATTTCAGAACATGAAAGAATGTTGTGTCCAATGTAAAGTGCTGTATAACGTAACATAGAACAGCTCTTCAGAACCATCAGCACTGCATATACTGCTTTAACTTCTTTTATTAGATTTAAAGCCCCAATAACATCCTCGAACATTTAGATATTTCTAATATGGAGAGCAAGCTCCTCTCAATCCCCCTTTCAAATTTTCTGTCACAAAAGTGAAAACAAAATATTACTCTCTGCATAGCAGACGCTGTGACTTCAGCCGTGAAGCCTTAGAGACTGCTGAGGTTCAGCTGTTAAGAACACCAATTTCCTACTCAGGAATACCATGCAGAAAGAATGAAAGATAATCTACAGCACAATTTATTGCCCCAGAACAACCTTCTCAACTCCAGGCACAACCATAATTATTGGTGAGAAAGGCACTGTCGGTTTGCAGCATAATAATGATTTACAGTGCAGCCCCCTTCACGATACAAAGCCTCTTAGCAGTCATAAATACAGGGTGCATATGTTCTGAAGTAAAGCTTGTAAGAGCACAAGCCAGTTAAAGGGATATTTTACATGAAGAAGTGGTTTTTCTTCCATTACATATACACTGTCCAGTCACAGCACTTAGAGATCTTGACATGCATCCAGTTAAAAAACAGCCATGATTATGAGACAGAAAAGATTATATCCAAGTAGAAGATTTATCATTTGAGAACTCCCAATAGGTGTTTCTGGTTTGCAGAACAAGAGAGGACTTTTCTATATTAGAAATGTTGGACTGATTTAACTAAATCAATTTAAAGTAGGTCTTGTTGGTTAAAGTGAAGGCAAATCCCAAAAGTAGACACACTTAAGTTGATTCATATCTTGCTTAAAATGGTTTAGGTTAGTTTTGTAAGTTAACAAATTTAGCTAAACAAACGTAAGCAATGGTTATAGCAATTTACGTGCATCTACATTACAGGTTTGCTCCAATCTGAAATTGCTTTAGTTAAACTGGTGTATTTTTTCTAACATAAACAAGATCAGATGTTATAAAAGCGACTAATGTGAACACCATTTTCAAACTGCCGGAAGAGTTCTATCTGTTGCTAAAGAGGTATAGGTTGTAAAAGTCACTGTCACACTTTAAAACAAGACTACCACTGTATTAAAAGTAGGTATAATAAACAGGGATACTGATACATTACATGAGATGCAAAGCTGAAAGTAAGAGGTATAGTTAAATTGTGTAGGGGGAAGGGGATTGTGATGTGATGGAGCATCTACAAGGATGTAAGACAGTGGGACAAATTCAGCCTTGCTCCGTGCACAAGTCCATTAGTTTCAATAGAGTTGCATCCATTTATAACAAGGCTGAATATGGCCCCCATGGCTTTTGCAGGTGAGCAATGGAGTAAGCTGCACCTTCCCTTCATGTGGGGAAGATTGAGCTTCTAGTGCTGCAAGTGAAACTGGATTCTATATTCCCATGTCTTGTCATGTCTACTGTAGCCCCCATCCTACAGCTGGATCCATATGGATGGACCCCTGCATCTGTACTGAGCCCCACTTACTTTAATGTGCCTTTGCACTGGTGCCAGGATCTGCCCACACTGATCCAGTTGCAGGATCAGGGCCATAGTTTGAAACATAGTTCTTTTCTACCAGGTCTTTCTAAATGGTGTAGGAATAGGAGAGACCATCGCCCATTTAGGAGTTAAATGAAACATAATAATCCTAAACTGTCTCATTTGCAACAATCATCATACTGTTATGAATCTTTTCTAGTTCCTAAGAAACGCAAAGTTTTTAATAAATACTAAAAATAAATTAGATTTCCAGCAAGGCAAGTATTGTTATTCTCATTTTATGGGAGGGGAAACTGAGGCACAGAGAGACAAAATGACTGGCCCTACATTAAACAAGGAGTCCCTGGAAAAGCCAGGAATAGAACGCAGCCTTCCTGACTCCCAGTTCTCTGAGACTCACATTTTTAAAAAATGTATCCTGATAAATTACTAAAAGTTTGTAATTATTGGACCCTGTTATTATTAAAACATTTTATTCTCATGGGAAAACCGCAGTGATTTTATCATCAGCAAGGTGCAGCAGAGACAATGGACAAAACTCTACTGAAATAAATAGAACTTCATCTATTTACACAAGCAAAGTTGTTTGGTCCAATATCTCCCGTTCAATTTGTTGCCTCTCTCTAGTTACCTTTTATAAATAAAGTCTCATGTCATTCACCCCAGGAACTATTATCCTTCCCACCCATAGCTGCCCCAGATCTAAACGCTGATAATCAATCACAAACACACACTGCTTTTAAACTGCTTTTTAAACACACTGCTTTTAAAAATGGTGAGTTTTTTGCTTCCAGCCGATATCAGCTCATTTGATAATTTGCAGTTACTTTCAGAAACAGGTAGTTGTCCAGTAAATAAAGCAGAGGTGGTTTGATAAAAGATGCTGAGAGGCAAAAGAATTCATTGCACAAATTAATGGTTTGCTAGATCTTAGCAAATCATCAGCTACTTCTTCTTAACTGTTGTGGGAAAAACTTAAAAGATGCCTAAGGGGCCAAGTTCTCTCGCTGGCAGCCAAGACCACAAAGAAAACTAGTTAAGAAGTGTCGGCTGTGGGAGGCAAAGGGGAAATTGTAAGGTCAGAGAAACTGCATATGGCCGACTGCATTGAAAGCATTAGAAAAACTAAGGGAGTGTTTGTTTGTGAGGTGGTATTTCAGAGCACCAGGGGTAGGAGGCAGCAACCTGTAAAGTTGCTGGAGCAAAGGGTTCAGAATCAGTGAGCCAAGTAACAAAAAAAATAAGCGTGCAGCCTAGAGGTTAATTGCAGCTGTCAGAGATGAGTGGTTACATGGAGGTGCTCATTTAAAATTAATGAGGTGTTTGTTAGATTTTATAGATCTTTACTGGTGGCAGGAACATAAGTACAGGGAGTGGGAATGGATGGAAGCTCCTAAAGAACCTTGTCTCACTTGTGGCACCTGATGAATCCAGTGAGAATGTGCATAGGTTTTGGGTCCAGCAAGTAATCCTGGTGTGCACTTGAGTTCACCATGGGTGTAAGAGGACAAAAAAGAGGTCAAGAAAGCACTCATCGACCAATAGAGAGTAGAGCTGCTGAGCACCTGCCATGGATCGTCTTCATTTGGAGAACTGCTCAGGATCAGTCCAGAAGTTAGGTAGGAAAAACAAACAAGAGAACGGCAATCACAGCTGTTAAAATATTACACCATTGGATGACTTTTTGGGCGGATTGAAATGAGTTGGTAATCTCACTCCATCTCCTAGTGCAGTAATGAGAATTGTAAAAATGCCTTTGTCCAGCTACTTTAGAGTTTGTGTTAATAGCAGCATGGGTGTAGGTGGACGGCAGCTGAAAAGTGAGTAAGTGCATTTTTTGAGATGTGTACTCTGAAGGGGTACTGAGAACAGTTTAACCCAGTTCACATCATCTCTAAATATTTTCAAGTCAGGTTCAGGGGCGTACATTGCTATCAACTGTTCAATTTCTTAGTGTAGGCCTTGAGAAACTCCCTAGAGCACACTCTTTTTATAATCCTTCTGGGATTAAGTAACTCCAGACATATTTCCCTGGGGGCTGGGTTCCCTTTCTGTCAGTTTGGCATTGAGGACAGGCAGCTGTGTTATTTTTCTACTAAGGGAAAGAGTGTTAACTATTTACCTGCCACACACTGCATGGGGTCCAGACATCCTTTCACAACTCAGTTGTGGTCTACACTTAAAAATTAGATCCATTTAGCTATATTGCTCAGGACTGTGAAAAATGTCACACCCACTTGGTAGGGATACAGCTTAGTCAAAAGGAGAATTCTTCTATTAACTTAGCTACTGCTTCTCAGAAAGATTGGATTAGCTACATTGATGGGAAAAGCCCCTTCCTTCAATGTAGGCAGGGTCTACACTAGATATACAGTGGAACAGCCGCAGCACTGTACTTTTCTGCTGTCTTGTAGACCTATGTCTGACAATTAACTTGAATTTCACTCCCCAGGCCAGCTAGAATAGGAATGGCAGGGCTGGGGGCCCTCTGGTCATCTTCTTGATAAATGTGAGCCACACAAAAGCTTTGGCACCTCCAAGCACATAAGGTATGGGACTGGCAATCTAATGGAAGACTAAGTATGCCTTTCCACCTACAGAGTGAATGCTGCAACTGTAGATGTAGGATATAACTTTACACTGAAACCGTGGCCCAGAATACCCCCATGGGTGAAAATCTTAGGTATGACTACAGTGCAGTCAGGGGAGATGCATGTTTGCAGTACACGTAGGCACACTCGAGCAGGCTAGGCATGCTGCCATGTTGCAGTCATGGCCCTGACTGCAGTGTAGACACACTCTGAGTGTGGGTGAAACCTTCCATTATACACATCCCCAGGAGGTAGACAAAGCCACGTCATGGCTTTATAGAATTTTACCCCAAATTCTGAGTGGTCCATTCAGTACACTGTACGAATGAAACAGAGGAAAGCTGTTCTCATGGCATTTACAATGTACACAAAGAAGCAATGGGCTCACTCCATAGGAATTAGATTGAGATTTCAATATGAGCTTCAAAATTCAGGGATCTTCAGTTTTAGTTCTTGGCTAGGAATCTACTATTTGCCTTAATGAAGACAATCTACTTAAAATAAAAAATTCTTCCCCTGTTTATTTTTTAAAGTTCCTGTTGTTTTATCTGACTCCTAGTTTGAAAAAGCTCTAGGCTATCTTTCATTCCTTGAGTTTGGCAGGTAGGTCTCCCAGTAAAAAGCTAAGCTACAAAGTTCTGCCAGCACAACTATGTCAGCTAGGAACGTGAAAAACTCCACCTCCCTTCCCCCAAGACATAGCTATGCCGGCAGAACTCCTAGCGTAGATGCAACTAAACTAAAGTACTCTCCTGTCAGCATAGCTAATATCTTTCAAGGAGGTGGTGTAGCTATGCCTAGAAGTTTTTCTGTTCTGTCAGCATATGCAGTATCTATAGTAGGGAACTATACGAACATAAATATGCTGACATTAGCTTTCTTTGGCTGCATCTACACTACAGAGCTTATCTTGCATCTGCTAAGGTAGCTTTACTGTGGAAAACTTGCATTAGTGGCACATTTTTTGCACTTACATAAAGGGTACCCTGGTGTGATGTTCCCCTCCACAATCTAGATTTCTATATTACTGGTCACCCCAATCCTCCACTCCTGGACCGCTTTCAAACTGCCACAAGCAAGCAAGTTGCCCTCCTCCCCCTGACTCAGTGAGTGCCTCTAGCCAGCCCTCATGGGATTATGCAATGGTAGGACCCCACCCAATATCCTCAGTCCCAGATGCAACCCTAGGAACTGCAATCTTACAGTGGTCAGTGCTGCCCACTGGACTCTGCAAGCTCATACGTTCATCAGTTTATCAAATAAATTGATAAGCACCAGCCTTGTCACTTCAAATGGAGTCTGATAGACCTTAAACCAAATGCACCGCTTTAGATAATAAACTTTTTATTTTTGGTACAGAAATATTTTAATGATTATAAATCAGAGAAATAAGTCAGATTTGATCAGGATGAAATAAAAGCAAATTGCATTCTAAACTAAGCTTAAACACTTCCAGTAACCTTTTAAAGTCAGATAATGGTCACCACAGGCTGACTGATCTTCTTCAGCCAGGTCCTCCCCATGTAGACAGTTCTTCAGTTGTTTGCTGTTGGTTATAGATGGAAGTGAGACAGAGGTTGTGAAATATATCTTCTTTTAACATGTTCCTTTGCCCCCCTCTGGGGTCAGGTGACAGACAATGTCCGGCATGGCTTCTTCCACTTGAGTCAATAAATACTCCCTTATCAATGCTCAGGCTAGTCCATTGTTCCTGGAAGTTCTGGTTTGTTCTATGAATGCCTTACTGAGGGGTGAACTGCCTCTTTGCTTTTGGAGAGTTTTGCCTGAATCTGTCTCAAGTCATGAGAAATGTGTGGGGATATTACATAGCAGAGCCTCATACCCATACACATGACATTGCAACAAACAGATCACTAGAACAATAAGGTTCGGTGCACCCTGAGCATTCCAAAAAACATTTTACATGACATACCAGAGCGCACTGCATGCCTGGGCCTTCCTGGCTCTTGGGGTTCCCCCCTTGTAGAAAAGGCTCCCAGCCATCTGCATTGCAGTCACCCACACTCATTTCTTTACAGTGCACACAGTCAGTTCCCCAATTCCTGCTCAGAGGTTCAGAGCTGCTCTCTCCTCCTGGCCAGCAGGCAGACTGACTCACAATCCTCCCCCACATACATGGCCCCACCTCCCACTTTTCCTGAGCTAGCCTATGTACCCTCCCTGGCAAGGTAGCCAGCTGTTCCTGCTTTGCATCATTAGTCAGGGCTCTGGCTTAGCCTAATCAGTGCTGTCAGTTGTAGCCTGCTCCTTTTTTAGTTCTTGGCTCCACAGACATGGACTGCCTCAGCCCAGCCCACTGGGTTAGGAGCAACAGAGACAGCTGAGGGGTTTACCTCCCCCGACTCGGTCACACACCACCCCCTTTAATGAACCACCCAGTTCACCCGATCCCTACCTCTCTTTAGTCAGCTATACGGGGTGCTACGAGGCAGCTCATTCTCTTCCTCTTGGGGGTGCAAGGGGTCTTGTCCCTGAGGCTTGCTCCTGGCTTGCTCTGCCCAACCTCTGTACAGGCACTCTTCCCCTCTATGTCCCTTCTGCCCATAGATTCAGCACTTGGACCCCCTCGTGAGCCAGTCTTTCCCCTGCTGGGGTTCCTTATCAGCCTTTTCCTCCCCTCGGGCTTCCTGGCCGATTAGGCCCTTGGGTATCACCGGAGGTTCCACTACCCCCACTTCTTCAGGAATAATGCCTGTGGGCCTGCATCCTGCCAGGTCCAGGCACTTCTTCTATTGATGCTCCTTCCCCCCACAAGTCCAATATTCCCATGCAATCATGGGCTGTGAGGGGTCTGGGCTACCTGTCCTCTCCTCCCTGTTGGTTTCCTGTCCCCTTCCCTCTCCCTTGAGTCTTAGGGGGTTATGTGCTTTTTCCTCTTGTTGTCTGTGTCTAGGGGTCTGGTCTTCCACAAGGCCCTGCATCCTCTAATTCTCTCCTTCCATCTCCCGGGGGCCTCTCTGTCTTTCCAACTACCTGGGCAGTGGTCCCAGTCTGTCCCTAGCAGGACCAGGTAGTGTAATCCCCCCACAACCCCAACCTGCTGCCAGTTAAAATGCCCTTTCGCCTAAAGGGGCACCTGTGCCATCGGGTATCGTTTGGTATCCCCATGGATACACCGTACCTCTACCCTGGCACTACCCATCAAGTTTTCACCAGCCCTTGCCAGATCAGTGATTGGGTGGAGAAGGGGTCCAACAAACCCCGCTGGGGTTTTCTCCCCACCCTGACAGGTATGGTGACCGACAGCTGCCCCCTCGGGCTTCCCTGGCCCCCAGCCCACCCACAAAAGTCCATTAGTTCACAATCCATATCAGGGCAGTCCTGCTTCTTGTGACCAGAGCAGCCACACTGCCAACACATCAGTTCTTGGCCCTGGCCACTCCCTGGCCCAGATCCTTTCATGAGCATAGGCCCCAGGATCCTTCCCCCTGGTTTTAAGTCCTTGGTGGGTTTTTCCACCTTCCTAGGCACCTCTGCCTCCACATACTCTTCCATTAGCCTAATAGCCTCTGCCACTCAGCCTGCCTGATGTTGTCAGGCCTAGACTCGGACGGTCTCTGGTAGGCTTTGCAGAAACTGCTCCAGAATTACAGTGAATAATGTTTCTTCCACCATCTAGGTGGCCAATTGCAGTGACCAGGTAGCCCAGTCAGTCAGCCTCTAGGCAAACACCCAGGGCCGTAGGCTCCCAGTCCACTTGGCTGACCAGTACCGCCAAAAATTCCGAACGGCCAAGAGTCTGACCTGGTCCAGTATGGCGGCTTTCGCAGTATCATAGTCCCTGGCTTGGGCCTCTCCCAAAGCCATTTAAGCAGCTTGTGCCTCACCCCCTAAATGCAGGGCAAGGCGCAGGGCCCAGGTCACCCTCTCCCAGCCGGCTGCCATCACCACCCTCTCAAAAGGCCCAAGGAATGCATCAGGGTCATCACTCAAGCCCATTTTATAGAGTCCCCAGCATGCTGTCCAGACGCCTTCCCCACTCACTGGACCCACCACACGCTGGATCAGCTATTGTCAGAGAGCAGCATACTGTTTTATTAAGTCCTGGAGTCTCCCCTGCTGGTCAGCCTGCCAGGACATCAACGACTGCTGCTTCACATGGTGGGACTGCTGCATGGTTTTCACCAGCCACTGAAGGGTCTCCTCCATCTTGGCTGCCGCTGTTAGCAATGGCTATGGTAGGGTCCTGGACAAGGCCCCTACTGTAGCATGCCACGTGGCTGGCCCTCCTGGCCTTTAGGGTTCCCTCTTGTACAAAGAACTCGTAGCTATCTGTGTTACAGTCACCCATCTGCATTTATTTACAGTGCACACACTCAGTTGCCACCTCAGGCACTCTAGGGGCTTGGGGTTACCCTCCCCTCCTGGCTAGCCTGCAGGAAGGCTGACTTACAGTCCTCTCTAGCCTGCATGACCCCACCTTTCCCTTTTCCTGGTTTCCTGAGCTGGCCTATATACCTCCCTGGCAAGGTAGCCAGTTATCCCCCTTTGCCTCATTAATCAGGGCTCCGGCTTAGCCTAATCAGCGCAGCCAGTTGTTGCCGATTCCCTTTTTAGTTCTTGGCTCCATTGACCTGCACTGCCTCAGGCCAGCCCACTGGGTTAGGGGCAACAGAGGCAGCTGTGGGGTTTCCCTCCTTCCACTCCGCCATACATACTTTGCATTAGACAGTACACAATGACACTATCAGGGTGAACATGAAACACGATGGCACCATAAGGGCGTACATGGGGGTGTAGTGTGTCACACCTGACAACAAGGCACTTTCAGGGACAGCAAGAGAAACAAACATGGAGAAAACAGCCCCTGTGGTCTCTGAAACTGATAGCACAAGCTTGGGCAGGGGGTAAGGGTAACAAATTGTATAGCTCTACTTTCCTTCAGCACTGGAAGTTCCAGTAGACTCCATTGCACCCCTTCAGTTGGTCTCTGTTAGTTTCTACTGGTCTCTGCTGGTTTCATTTGGAGAGCCACTAACTCTAGGAAACAGCAGACCAATAAACTTATTATTTGATTCTGAGCTGAAGCCAGCTGACATTTTTCTAGTGGAATTTCTACCATAGAATAGGAAGCCTTTTCTAACAGATCTGTATCTACATTAACACCAGAGTTATTGCTGTTTGTCCTATAGAATATAGTGAATATTCTTTGTGCTACCACTGAGGTCTTTATTATAGGACAGCTGAGAACTTAAGCTCTTTTCTGTAAATCTCAATCCATAATTTTCTTCCTCCTTGGTACCACTCCTACAGATTTAGGTATGAGTTCTGGATGTCAGCAAATAGCGCTTTAAAGCCCCATTGCGTTAGATCGGCAGCCAGCTTGCTCTCCTCCTCAACTTTTTGGTAACTAGCCATCATCCAAGCCAGGCTGCATGTTTTATGAGAAAAAGCAGGAAGAAGCAAATGCAGCATGTAAAGGCGATTTGAGGGAACCATTCTCTTGTGGTCGGTGTCCAAAGCAAAAGCCTTGTAGATACTTTATAACACTCACATGACATCTTGTCTCTGGCATATTCTGGGGCAATTGTGAGAGAAGCATCTGTAACCATTTGAGCAACAGGACCTCATCAGATCATAGACATCATAATGAGCATCTGAAAGATGTGGCATTGAGTATTCCAGGAATAGTATGTTCTGTTGCTAATAAAAAGCGAGGACTGGTGTTTTCAGCTGTTGTGTTTAGCTTCTGTAGGTTAAACCAGATTTGAGTATTTGCTATGATGAACAAACCTAGTAGCATTCTCAACATTCACGTTACTACAAGTGGTATGCAACTAATGTCTTTTTAAACTCATGATTAACAGATGTTGACTCAGTTTTGCATTACGAGTAAGAAGAGATATACCACATCTATATATGCATATGTGTATATATATGGAGCTTATAAGATTTCAGGATTGCCATTCTGTTGCCTAGAATGTCTGTTGAGTCGGTATGAAGTGTTAGAAACAGCTACAAGCATGGCTGAAACATTTTTGTTCAGAATATCACATGGTTCAACCATCAAAGGGACGTGCAGTCTGTGACCATCCAGTTTTTTAATTCTCAGCCATTTTTGACTTTTTTTTCTTTTTTAAACACACGAGTTTATGAATTATACCCATGCAATAGCACAAGCATTCAGCTACTAGCTGCATACAAGTTCTTCTCTCCATCATCAGTTTGGTATCTGAGCACTTTCCAATAGTGCCTTAATTGACATGACTAACATTTGTCACACGGGCTTCATTCTTTCTCTCGTCTTCTCCCTGGGGAGAGAATTGTGTGCAATGTAATATTCTGGTATGGGTTTTTTTATATTTGCATGCTGCTCAATGTTTATTATACTTCACACAAGGTAATCAAGGATGAATCATACATATGAATATCAAATTCTTGTTGACTAGCATTAGGCTGGTGGGGGTGCATATTTCTGTTGTGATAGATGTGGGATTGAAAATCTGGAAGCAAAAATGGTATCTTGTGTTCTTCGACTTTATAGAAAAAATGGAATCAGCCAATTTAGAACAAGCACAACTCAACTCCCCTTTCCTTCATCTTTTATAAACATGTGACATGATTGGTTCATTACAAGAAAATAAGTCTCCTTAGTGCCAGTTGAAAGCAAACCTTTCATCCAGATACATTTATTATTTGTATTGCAGAAGCATTTAGGAGCCACAGTCATGGACCTGTCCTCTACTGTACTAGGTCCTGTACAAACCTCTAATGTCTCACAGTTGCCCCCTCAATTTCTACCCAGTTTTCCAAAACTGTGTGGGAATAGGAGGGAGTATTGTTAGGCATTTTAGAAGTGCAGGTGGAAAGACGAATCTCTGTGTTGAGCCGGTAATTCCTTCTTCCAAAAGATGGATCTAGGACCAGAAGTTTGACAGGGTCTGATGCAGCAGTGAGCGAATGAGGAATTGGGGTCAAATACAACCTTTGTGTTAGTGAATGCACCTTCATTAACCCCCAATAAATTGTGTCTGCTTATACCAGGGCTGAATTTAGCCAAAAGTCAGTGGCATACTGTGGGTCTCCAGCGCCTGGGGGCCAAGCCTACATTTGAGCACACCCCAGGCCTCACGTGCCCCCACCCACGCAGGGCAGGAAGGGTCCCTGGCTCCCACCAGACAGCGCCACCCCACAGCTACCCCGAGGATGAGGGGTCTGTACCTGCGGGGGGGACACACTGTTTACCTAGTCCTATGTGGGGGCGTTTCTGGCACTCGTTGCAGCAGCCTCCCCACACTTACCCGCTGAGCAGTGCCCACCTCTCCCATTCCAGCCACACAGCCTGGCACTGGCTCAGGTGGGGTAGCCTCACCCCCCAGCCAGGGGGTTGCAGGGAGGAAAGCTCCTCCTGGACAGCCACAACTTCCTGCCCCTCTGCCTGCCCCGGGCTCTGCCCAGCCACCCCTCAGTGCTTCCTGTGCCCCCCACCCATTGTGAAGGGCTGGCCCGGCCCTCCCCCCACACCTCTCTCAGTACACCACTGCCAAAAGTCTATCTGGAGGGAAAGACAGGGAGCCCACTGTAGGGCAATGGGACTGGGAGGGAGAAGAGTCTATTTGGGTAATGGTGTGGAAAAGGATAAAGAAGTCTGCATGCAGGGAATCCGGAAAGGCAGAGTCTGTTTGGGAAGAGGATGTTTTACAGGGAACCTGGAATTTGGTTGATCTAGGCCCATTTAGTCTTAATCAGCCCTTTGGCTTCTAGTTGAGACAAAACACACCACAAGGACAGGCTCTCCAGTAATACTTCATCTCTCCTCCCTCCTTCCCTCCCAGTTTCTTCTGTTTCCCTCAGACTTTTTCACTCTAAGCATGTTGAACTGGATTAGAGACTAAAATATATGATACTGGTATGGGCTGAACCTCATTAGCTCAAAACGTTGAGACACTCCATTCTACTTTCTGCATAACAGTGCAGAACAAGATTGGAGACCTCCTCAGATGCACGCTCTTTTAGAAGCTTTTGGCCAAAGGTGTACCAACAGGGTGAGGGGGCCAAACCCCCCAGGCGCCAACCTTGTGGGGGCACCGGCTGGGCCCTTCATGATGTGCAGAGGGTGGGAGGTGCAGGAGGCCATGAGGGGCGGCTGGATAGAGCCCAAGGGCAGGCGGGAGGCGGGGAGCTGTAGGTGACCAGGAGGAGGAACTCCCCCCCCCGGTCCCCCACTACCCACTGGTTGGGGAGTGAGGTGAGGCCGCCCCACCCCGTAGTGGAAGCCGGCGCCGGACTGATTGCGCTGAGGGGATGGAGTGGGTGGGTAAGTATGGGGGGGCTGATCGTGGAGCCCAGCCAGAGCCAGGTTCCACCCTTGCCATGAGCACCATAAAGTCCCCAGGCCACAAGAAAAGGAAAGCAGCATGTTCCCCCCCCAGACACAGATCCCCCCGCCCCAGAGCAGCTGGGAGACAGCACCGTCTGGTGGGAGCCAGGGACCACTCCTGCCCTGCACACGGGGAATGTGAGGCCTGAGGAGGGGCGCAAATGCAAGCATTGGCCCCGCGGTACGGGAGACCCACGGTACACCACTGCTTTTGGTCCCCTGCATTGTGCTTCAGGGGCACCCAGACTGGTAGGTATGCAGAAGGCGTGCATGGGGCACAGCATGCAAATCGCAAACGGAGCCGTGTGAGTGTTGCTAAGGAAGATCTTACAGATTTCAGGCAAAGCGTCAAAGATTCCCCCTTTATTCTCTCCAAGCTGCGTCAGCCCTCTTACCCAACCAGCACTGGTAGCACAGCTCCCCAGACTGCCTTGCAGGCACTAACTGAAAGCCACAAAAGAAGACTTTCTGCTGTTCAGGGCACCACTATCTTAATGTGCTTTCCGTGTCTTAAGTTAGCGCCTTGAGAGAGGAATGTGCCATATTAAACAGGTGTTCCATTGAGTATCATCCACTGGCTTTGCCCATCGCAGCCACATAGATCTCAGATGGAGAAGGGAAAGGATTACAAGACAGCGACAACTTACTGCATAGCTGCCTTTCTTCCTCGAGATGGCAGGACTTGGGACTTCTGGTCCAGCCCCTTTTCACACTGTGCAAAACAAGGAGGTGATCTTAACTATAGAGATTTACCAAATCCCATATCAGAGACTGGTAATGGGATACAGAGCTTTTCATTTCAGGTCACCAGTTCAACTCCAGCCATTACTCTCTGATGGTTATTTGGTGAGTCACATAATATCAGTCACTGGTCTCAGTGCAGTTCCTAGTAAAAGAATGTGCTTACCAAAGCAATCACCCCAACAGCTCAAAACCCAGCACACTTCTCATATTCAACAGAGAGCAAGAATTAAATGGCTGTAGAGGCCAACACGCCCTTTCATACTTACAAATATTCCCTTCCTACCAGGGTCGAAGCACAGTAGAGGAAAAGTGTGGAGAAGCTTCCATTGGGTGCTTTACCAGTCTGCAGATGAATGTGAAGAAATTCTGCAGCACACAGTTAATGAGTAATAGTTGGGAGGGGGTGTTTTTATGGTTTTTTTAATCCCAATTCATCAGTAATAGACAGATGGAATCCTTGCATTTCAGGTCAATTTAACACTCCCAGCATTCAAAGGTCCAAGTCAGTGTTGCAGAATTTAATGAGCAGCAGTAACAATGTCTCAGCATTATTGAACTAATTACTAGTTTCCCAAAAGAAAAGAAAAGAAAGAAAATTCTCTGAACAGATAAAACCTTAATTAAGATGTTACTTATTATGGAACAAATGCCACTACAGAATGGAAGATGGCCTCTAGGTAGAGAATAGATCCAATGAAAGGTACAGTAGTCAATTTTAATGTTAACTTGCTTCACATAAACAGCTTTACGTCTTTTGAATAATCAGACTTCACCGCAACAGCCAACACTCTCTAATCCTCATGTTACAAAGTTTCTGTTTTTACAGAGTAGACTTTTGAGAAGGTTCATGCCACTGCGTTGTTCTGTATCAGGTGGATACGGTAACCCAGTAATACGCATTTTCATTGCAGGCTTGTGCAGAGTGAGCACTTCTGACAGCACAACTACAGCTTTACCGTTAAAACGATTATAAATTTGGTTGGTTTCTTAGTTGCGGGAATCAGATGTTTATCTGATCTGAAAAAAAAAATTAAAAGGGACAGATTCTGCGCTGCGTTGCAGGATGCAACTCTACTGAAACCAATGGAATCGCTTCATGTCTAAACCTGTGTAATTAATGGCAGAACTCATCCCCAAATAAATGAACTAAATGTAAAACTCATATCTGCAAATTAGGTCTCTCTCAACAAACTTCTCTCTCTCACAAACACACACACGCACATAAAGAGATATAGAAGAAGTTCCTTAACCTACAGAGTGTTCTTCCTATAAGCTGAGATGGAACAGATTTATTGCTATTTCCATTTTTAAATGCTTGAAAACCTCTGAATTATGGAACAGTGATGCAGGGGGCCATGTATATTCCTACATAAACTGGATTGGATAGCAATGGGCTGTGAACATGCTTCCCCATCCTGTACATGCAGAGACCTTCATGAAACTATTTAGCCCCGTCTCCGTTAAGGAAATTCATACTGGTGTAACTACATTGATTGCACTGGTCTGACTAAGTCCTAATGCTGACATGCTGCAACAGCACAAAGCAGCATTTACACCGATGCTGTTTAATCTGGCCATCCACTGAAGTAAACTGCACTGGTGTAAAACAACTAGGGCATTGTAGCTCATCTATATTAGGTGTTTTCACGGGTGTTTCCACACCAATGTAGGAATATTTGTGTGAATCTCCTTAATGTAGACAGGGCCATGCTAGGCTAAACTCAGTGCTAATATGCACCCTGCTCAATCTCGCTTAAGTCAACAGGCCAGATCCTGTGCTCACCTACTCACCACGTGATGGACATAGGTGGGGTAATGGAGTCAGCCAATTGTGATTTCCTGGGAGTGTAAATCAGCTGCGAGTCTGGCCTGTTATAGATGTCTTTCTTGAAGGAAGGAACCCTAAAAGTCATAGTCTTTGCCAATAAAATATAATTAGCATAAAGATGGGGGTTGGAAGAAGCTACAGCCTCCCCATGGAATAGCTTTCTATCTCAGTGCACCCCTTTCTAATTAGAAACAAAATAGAAAGCATTGTGCTGCCAGTGCAGAAACACAGGGGCTTCATGAATCAGTGCTACCCAGAATGCTACTGAGTATGAACTCCAAACAAGAAGCTGTAACTGGAAGCCTGCGGCAGCAAACTCTTCAAGGCATATTCACAGCCGGAGTTGGAAATTGTTTCTGGGGGATGAGGTTCATGCTGAAATAGCCCCTGGGCAATGTGGTGCTTGTTGCAGAGAGGAGCCAAAGGGTAACTGTAGATGTCATGTCCAAAACAACAGGTGAGATAGGCTAGGAAGGGGCACAGGATGGAATTCAGTGCATTCCCACGGCTGCCTCTATCAATCAGTGAGAAGCCAGGCCAGAAACTACAGTTGCTATATTATTTATTATAATGGAAAACCTGGAGGGTGGTGGCACCAACACCGCCTGCTCTCTTTTGGAGTGAATCACACATGTGGAGCAGGGAGACAAGCTGGTACAAGGAACGGCAATGCACACCTCTTTGCACTGGCTTTGTTGTAGCTGCCTGTCTGTGTGCATCTGCCATTCAAAGGTAACCCATGCTACTTCCCAACTAAAAGTGCAGCTTATGATTTCAGAAACTCCCAGAGAGCTGATATAGCAATTTACCTGGTCAGAATATAGGTAATTACAGCCTAACATAAAAAGTTCAATTAGGAGCCCCTTCCCCACATCAATATATTTAAAAACCATTAAAACAATATAACAATGCTATGTTTAGCACACAAAGGACTTCCATGCTTCCTTGAGACTCCCAATACAGGGACAGCCCTGGCCTCACAACACCCAGCTGATGCAATCTGAACACATTCCCCAGAAGAAATATCCTTCTCTTGATAAAAAAAAAAAAAGGCATCATTCCACCAGCAGCCATTCAACAGCACCTTCAGCTAATGGGAAGCAGAAAACAGGACAGATAAAAGGCAAGAGGCTATATTACACTAAGTTGCAACTTCCATTCTCATACCCTTTTCTCCTTTCATGAACACTTTTTATAGGATATAATGTGTATGTATATTTTATATATACATATGTAGCACAAACAGCAAAATATCTGACTAGCTTTCTTGTAAATTAACATTTTATTCCAAGGATTAAAGCACAATAAAAAAAATTATTAATCAGAGGTAGATTCAAGATATAAAATGCTGATCCAGACTTCTATAGCCCCAGATCTCAGTGGAATTTGGTTCTGGAGTTTGCGTTTGAGCCATAGCAGCCATTTGCAAAATTTGGACCTGGATCCAGGCTCACCTTTCAAACATCTCCAAAGGTCAGGGATGTTAGGATCTGGGATTTTTTGGATCTATAGCTAGTATGTATTGATTTCAATATACATCTGCCCTATTTCTCAGTATGAGAGAGAGGAAGAGGAGATAGAAAAGCCATCTGAAGTAGACCAGAGAGATTTCTGCACCTTGATTTACTTCAAATCCCTGAAATTGTTTTACTGAAGTTACAAGATCAGTAACAACAATAAAAACAGCTAACTGTGGTCAAGAACAAAAGAATTAGAGGGCAGGCTTTTTAAACAGCCTATCACTCCTTGTGTGTTATTTGAGGATCCCCTTGTAAACTGGGACCCTGGGTCTGTTTTACCATCTGTCCTCTCCCTTCCTGCCTAGGAATCCTGAAAGGATATTGTATATGCAGGTTCAATGAGGCCCACTTCTGTAAACAAATACTGCATAAAATATGGTGGTGCCTGCTCTTTACAGAATGCCTGTATTTATCGTAAAAACCTATCAAAACAAATATGTAATCTGAGAATAAACCTGGTAAATGAATAAAAAGTCCCATGGTGTAAAACATAATGATTAGCAGAGCCATTCAGTGAAAGGAAACATCTGCTATCCTCCAGTTTGCATCATTGCTGTTCTCCATAACAATCCTTCGTAAAGCAGACATCAGTAAAGTTGGGGGGATATACAACCCCAAAGGTGTGAGGACTCGTGCTGCACTGTCACTAGTTTTTGAAACACCTCAAGCCTATACCTTGCTGCCTGCCAAATATAAACTGTTAGTTACAGCACGTATTGGTGACAGATTATAGTCACTCTGTTAAAGATTTAAAATATTGTCCAAAAAAATCAACACAGTGATTGAAGCCCAGCACAGCACATTGAAGCAAAGGTTGGAGTGAGGAACTTAATAAACCCAACACGTGTGCACACATGCACAGAGAAAACGTGTTTTTCTTTAAGCCAATTGTTCAAGACATAGAAGCGGAATGTATATAAAAGTAATGAGAGATACATCTGGTACAGAAACAATCATGATGTATAATTTACAATATTTATTAGTGTGCAATATAACCCCTAAAATGTAGGGATTGCTATTCTATTTGCCTGCTCTGATTAACCATATTGTCTCTTTCTAATCTAATATAAAACTATAATCAACTACACACATCTCTAAAGATCTGGGAAGGAATCGGATTTTTTTTTCACCTTCTCCCCCTGTTAGTAACACTTTCCCCACATTTTCCACTGTGGGTTGCCCAACCTTCCCCATGGAGCTGCTTATTAAAACTTCAGTCCCTACAGAAAGCACAGCTGATGCAACTTTGAAAAGCATTATACCAAGCACTGATGTAACCCCCTTGAGAGACCCCCAGTTACGCCCAGAGAGTATGTGCTATGAGGAGAGGCTATCTTCTTTCAATCTGAGTCCTGACTTCTTTTAGTAAAAGAAATGCACAGGGCCTAAATCTTATCAGGTCTTGTCTTCACAGCTAAAAAACCCTGAGGTTAAAAAAAAATTCACATAACTAATGTGCATGAGCAACCTCAAGGTAAAAAAAACAACAGTGAAGCCCAGGCACTTTACGTTTACCAGCAAGGTAAACTTGCTGACATCAACCCTATCCTTGCCTGGGACTGACCTTGTGGTAAAACTGAAGTGTCTGGTCTTTATTGTGCTTTTACCTCAGAATAGTTCAGCTGTGTTCGTTATTCCCAGTGCCTTAGTGTCCACTAGAGAACTGAAAAGATGGGCATTCCCCATTGCTCCACATCCCTAATCAAAGCATAAAATAATGCACAGTTCTGCACTATTTGTGCACTAATTGGCAAAACATGCACAGTAATTTGCTTGAACGTGTGCAGTGATACTGATACGTATCTTTTGCAAATTATTACCAGCAGAGACTTGCTGACTTGTATGTGTATGACACGTACATAAAAGTTTAATGGATTCATATCGCTGTACTTACCGACACTGCCTGATGACATTTTAGTATTTTTTATTGCTTTTTCATAGTTGACATGATTCTGATGGTACATAATTAACTATTAGACAAAGATAGGGTCTAATGCAACATCCTTTACTCACAGGACTAATCCCATCAGGTTCAATGGCACTACTTACATGAATTAAGGGGACAGGATTGGGCTTCTATTTTCCACAAAAGTCATTTTTTCCAATTTTTTTATTTGGGATTTTGATGGATTTGCCATGGAAACGTGAAATAATCCTCCATGACTATTTTATGCACTCACATCCCCTCATCTTGTATAAAAATGCAAGTGCATTGGTGTGGCGGTTATATTCTGGCCAGGAGCGGAAAGAAGTAGCAGTTTGTGTTTGTCAGGGAGTGAAAGACATACAGCATTTTTGCCAGTCTATATCTTAGTGTGGTTTCCTGAAATGATTAAGGGTTTGAAGAGGGGAAATTTTTCAAGAGTTTATGACTCACTTAAAATGTTGTTTCAGCTACAGAAAATATTTCTCTTATGCAATTCCCCTAGATACATGCAAAAAGGGGTCACTATCATATGCGGTCATCAAGCTGTTATGTATGCAAGGTTCTAACATCCTAAGTAAGCCTCTCCAAACTAGTTTACATGTATTCCTATTTCCAGTTGAATTGACACATTTACATTTTCACAGGGATCTTTTCTTCAACAGACAGTGGAGATGCAATTACAGATCTGGATCAGGAGGTGACATTCTCCAGTGGATGAGATTGTTTCGAGCTGAACCCATTACGAAGCAAGCTTCTAAGTTCAGTGTCATGTGCAGACCTGCATCTGCATTTCCCCAGAAAGTGTTGCAATCCTCACGTTTGATTTGGCCCATTACAGACAATCTAGAGCTGGAGTTTCCCAAAGCACAGTGAGTTTGGACCCCGTTGTAAATAAAAACGTATTCAATCCATTACGATTTCTTTCTCCAAAACAAAACGGAAAAAGCAGAGGGAAGGGTTGGGCCATTGTCAAGACTAGCCCCACTCCTCAAAACTCCAGTCACATCCCATGCATGGCAGCTTCCTTTCCTTGGATTCCTCCATCTCTGCTCCTACCTCTTCACTTTCTAATGTAGCATTTCTCCCTACTCTCCCTAGCTAGGGATGGATTAACTCACTGAACTCAGCCAATGAGACTTTGTGCTCAGGCTACATACAGCCCCTTTTACATTCTGTTCCCTTCAAAGCCAGGGAAAATTCCATCCCCCATATTAGGACAAAAGAGGACATAACTTGCTCATTGACCCCTGACACCACTCTCATGAGCCCAACTGCAATGTCTAGGGAGGTGAATTTGGGCCAACTAGAGCTTAGAAAAACAAATAGCCTTTAAAATGGCAAGCCATTAGCAAACTATAAAAAATGAGATATTGCGAGAATGCACCTAACCCAAAATTGTGCAAAATTATATCTGTTCATGACTTTCCACCACTGTAAAGGAAGTGATTTCCACTACCATCCACTTTCTACCTTTTGATTTTCAGGGAACTCTACTCAACTATTAACTTTAAGAGTCACTAAATCAACACAGACCATAACATGAGATGAAACCTTTCCAGCAGACAAAGTGCAGAACAATTTTGGTACCCCTGACAACGACACAAAGCCTTCTCCCTGTCCTGTTTACTCAGCAGGGGTCACAACAGGGTAATCCCATTACATTTCAGCTGCCGCATGTTTGCAGTGATTTACTGTTGCTCTGCAGTGATTTTAAAATGAGTTAAACTCAAAGCTAAACTCTACTCATGGCAGAATCGCAATTTGTGTGGCCCACATTGAAAGGAAAAGAAAAACAGTTGCTGAAAAATGATCTGGTTCATTTGTGATCTAAGGCAAAGAGTCTTGATCTGTTACCCTTACTGTAAAGGAAGGCGGGAATCTGCTTGTTATGTTGAACTTCTCTGGATGCTAATGCTTAAGCAGGCTTAGAAGTGCAACCTTGGAAATGGGATGTGCCTTTCAAGACTCATCAGCACAGTGCAGCTATGTTCTCTTGTCTTGGCAGACAAAAAAAAGGGGGGTTAGAATTCATTTAGAATAGATTTGTTACAGGGTAAGAGTGAAACAAGGCATTACGAGTGTTGCCTCTTTGATCTTTTCCTTCAGTCAGCTGAATTAATTACTCTGAGAGGATGTGTTTAAAAAAAAAAAAATCAAACCCCCATTTTCTTCTCCCCACACCAAACTTTAGCCATATTTTAGAATGGAACCTGATATTTACTTTTTAAAGGTTCTGGAATGTTTGCATAATTTCTTTCTTTAGCACAGTGCTGTCAAGTTGTATTCAAGTCTGAGACCAGAAGTGCTAAAACATCAGAAGGAAGATAGCTCTCATGGTACATCAGGTGAGGACAACATATATACCAAGATCTCTTGAAAACAAACGCTGTCCTGAAATTTCCAGCCCTATCTGAAGACTTAAGAGGTTTGAATGAAGTTCAGCTAAGCATCCAAACTTTCAGATGTTTATCTGTAACAAACCCAAACTCTGAACTTTTGAATTTTGCCCAGCACTGATTTTGAATCTGCACCATCAGAAGTTAGAATGCAGATTTAGATTTTTCACTTTATAAGCAACCTGTAGATATTAATTTAGTTACAGCTGTTATCCAGTGTCCGTATCTCATCCTTTATAACATCTGCATTGCCACACAATAGCACGTCTAGTATCATATGCAAAGTTCTAAAGCACGTTAGCTTTTTTAATTCACGTGTGTTTAAATTTTAACTGTACTGGTTTTTGTTTTGTTTTAAACAGGGAAGAACTTAACCTCAAAGAATTTTGTGTGTGTGGAAACAGATTAAGGCTGCAGCTTCCCCTGCCTTCACTGATCTCTTTTAGGTGCATTCAAATCAGCCACTGAGACACAGCCCAAAATAATTTTCAAATTCAGAACGCTACCCCCAATCCATATTACTCTACTGTATCTCTTTTTCTTTCCCCATTTCTAGAACACACATCAACATAGAATCTGAGTTCCATATAGATCATTTTTATTGTTTGTCTTATAGCAGTACTTGAAGGCCCCACGGTCCTAGGCACTGTACAGACACAGTCAGGGAAACTTTCTGCCGTGAAGGGTTTACAATCTAAATAAGACTGAGAAAGGAGGTATTATTATTATCCGTGTTTTACAGAGGAGGAACCATCACAGAGAGATTAAGTGAGAAGGCCAATGTCCCAAAGAAGGATGTCCCAAGAGACACAGCACAGAATTGAACTCAGATCTCCTGAATCCCTATCCACGTGCCACAACCAACATCCCAAATACTTCTAATAACCAAAACATCAGTTCATGTTGCTAAGTGACAACACTTTACCTTCATTTCACACTGGATTTACAAATCCAGGCACCTACAAGCAAGGAGGTGAATAGATACAGATATCATAAATCTTACCACATTCACCTATTGAACATGAACAAAGGGATTCCGTCACATCTTGATGCTTGAGAAGTGGCAGAGAATTAAAAAAAAATAAATGTATTGCTGCTGAGATTATTTTCCCATTTAAGGATTACAGATTCCACAAAAATTAAACTTATTTTTGTATGGGTTTCTGTTCCTTTCTGTGGCAACTATAGGGCCTGACCCTATAAGATTCTGTACATCTTCAAATCCCACCTACTATAGCATCTCACAGGATCAAAGCTGTAGCTTTCAAAATGTAAACTGATGTGTTTCTGTCCTGTCCCCTCATCTTGCAGGAGTTCTCTCTAGTCACACAGCTGCTGTCGCAAAAGGTGAACATTGCTCCTCCCTCCCTATTTACCACAAAGAGATGAGAAACTCAAAGCCCAGGTGGGACCATATAATTTCCAAGACTAGCCTGCAGAAATGAGCTGAATCAAATCTTTTATGTGAACACAACAGAACTTTGAGGAAACTGGGGGCAGTTCTAGATACATACACAGATCTTGTAGTGAAGGCCCATGTCAGTGACCTCAATATCAATTAATCTAGGAACTTGTCTTCACTTGGCTTTTTATCTCTGGATGTAGCTACACCAATGGAGATGCACCAGTACAAGCCACTAGTGTAAAAATGCTACACCAGGTTAAGCCGCACCATTTGAGCCACTTGGTACACCAGTGTAGCATGTTTACATCCAGGGTACCTCAGTGCATTTAGTAGCTACACCGGTGCAAATACCACAGTGAAGACAAGGCCTAAGACATGAACACCCAGCTGGAAATGAAGCATTGATGAGGCTTGGTGGTGGGAGTCAGGAGGGAATCAGAGACTGGAAGGCCAAGAGAGGGAGAGGAGCCTTTCTTCAAACAATTGCTGAGAGGATGAAATACTTGCGAATTTGCTGCCGTCAGCGGAGACCCAGCCTTAGAGTCTAATCCCTGTTGCATGACCTTGGGCAATTCACTTCTTTTCTATGTCCCACCGATCTTGTCTATTTAGACCGTTTCTCAATGTGGTTGTACAGAGCCTAGCACAATGTGGCCTTTATCTTGGTTGGGGTCCCTAGGAGCTACTGTAATACAAATAAGTGATAATTAGTACTAGTTGCAGCTGCATTAACACAGCCTAGGCATTGATTCAGCAGTGACTCAGGAGAATGCCATCTGACGAAGGTTCCAGTTCTGCAAGTGGCTCTGCTCAGGTGCAGTGGCTCTTCTCACTTGCAGAATTGGGACCTAAATCACAACCCAGCTTGCTGTGGATTCTGTTTTCCAGCCAAATACTGATCAGGTACAATGCTGCTGAGCTTATGATATCTGACAAGATTACAACTGAAGGTGAAACCTTTCAGACAGGTGTGAAGGAACTTATTAAATCCTTCCTCAGCGATCTCACTCATGAATTAAGGAACCAGACACTATTTCCATTGAAGTCAGTGGGATTAGGAGTTAGTCCTAAGCCATCAGGCTCCATAGGGATCCCAGAGACAAGACTCAGAAAATCAAAATAAGATTTCCCTCCACACACACTTTTCGTCAAAGTTTCATTGTCATGGACATTTTCTGACCAGCTCTACTGAAAAGAAAGAAAAAGTTCAAGAAATGCAATTAAAAGGGAAACAAGTAGAAAACAAAGAGAAGAGAACAAATGGGCATACATTCTGGGGTCAGGAAAGAGAGGAGCAGGTGGTAGAACTGATGAGGAATATTTAATGAACTTAGATGGACATGATATAACGAAGGAGGAGGTACCTAATCCTAATGCTGGATCAGTACACATCTGGCCTTACAATAACAAATAGGTGCCAGCATGGTAATCAATCTGTCAGCACTATATTACAGATAATGTGGGTAGGAAGGAAGGAACCAGGTTTTATTTTCCCCCAAGTCAAACTAAATCTGTTTGCATGTATCCATTTCAGCATTGTTTGAGTTCGTGTCTGTCATCTTTCCCTTCTCAACCTAACTGGATGCCTCCTCGTGCCTTACTGATACCACCATCAGAAAGTCTCTTTGGACAATAGCTCTGGAATTTAAGGTACTGATTATATGGATTGTATGTCGTACCCTACTCAGCGTATCCCAGGCTCAGTAACTTCCAGGGTTGTGATTTTAAGAATCAGCATTTAAAATGGGGGTTGTTTTAATCAAAATGCACATCACAGATAGTTCAGTGCTTCTACATAACAGAAACCAGAATGTTCAATCTGCAGAGCCGCCAAAAAGAGCATCAAAATGGAGACCCATTTTTCTCCATTGTATCATTTTGTCCCTCACTTTCGCATCCTAGGAGCAAACTGCAATGTTATCCAACTGTTTAAACTGAGGCAAAAGTCAGCTTGATTTTCTTAGTCTCTACTAAGGAGGGATGATTTTATAATCGCTCATTAAATCTTCCTTGATATGCTTGCAATGCCAGGGCCCTGATTCTGCAAAGACACCCACATGGGCTGGATGCTTCTCATGCAAATTTCCTCAAGAGTCTGCCCACAGAGCTCTCTTTGCAGGGTCAGGGCAACGTTTGGGAGAAATTTACTCCTAGTTGCAAGCATGAGTGTCCATCCAGGGGAGCAGCGCGTTTAGATTCTAATTTCTTCGGGACAAGGAAAGCCAGCATTTATGTCTAGTGCAGAACCAAGCACACTGGTAATAAAAATACTGTAACAATACATTTGAAATGATAGGCTTGCGAATAATACACAAGACTGGGAATCAGCAGATGTGGTTTCTCTCCCCAGTTCTGCCGCAGACTTCTTGTGGGATCTCAAACAAGTTGCTTAAGGGATCTATGCCTCAGTTTCTCCCATCTGTAAAACAGCTTAATGAGTCTGGTTTACCTTACAGGGGTGTCCAGAGGGTAAATTCGAGCACTTTACAAAATGTGATGGTGATCCCTGCATGAAAGGTGGATATGCAAAAGAGATCCATATGCAAAATGTTATGACTATTTATTGGTATTGCAGTAACACTTGGCACAAAAACACAAATTTGTAGCACCAGCATCATGTGTGTCCTCTTCCATGGAGCAGACTCACAGAAATCCACAACAACTACAGATAAGAAAATCAACTCCTTCCAAAGCAAATGTCTGCAGAAGATTTTCAGCATCCATTAGAAAGAGTTTATTATGCCATCACACATGGTCAGAAGACAGCAATGGATACATTTAGGACATGCTTTAAAGATGCCACCAACACAAATTCTACATCAAGGGATAAAAGAGACAGCAACTAGAAAGAGAAAAAAATGGGTGACCTAGAGAAACATGACAGAGAGCAACAGAGAAAGATGCTAAATCCACCAACATGACGGCTGGAAGCCTGAACAGACCAGCACAAGACCAAAATAAGTGGCAGAAACTGGTGGACGTCCTGTGCACCTGAGAGCGCAGGAAGATTAAACCCCCCCACCACCACCGATACACATCCCTTGAGGCACCATCATGGACTGGGACCCCATTGGGCTAGGCATTGTACTAATACAGAACAAAGATAGAACATTAGCTCTTTGAGGGAGATACTATGTACCTCAGCTCTGTAAAACAGCATTAGAACTGGCTGTTGAGTCTACTAACTGGTGATAGCAGCTGCCTTGGGTAAATCAAAACAGAACCTCTGGTCCACCCCAGAAGGAACCAGTTTAAACCTATCTCATTTGGAAATCACCACTGGCATGTCACACAGCCCATTTCAGAGCTGGGTTAATCCTGAATCAGTACAGAGGCATCTGGCAGCAGCTACTCCAATGAAAGGGAACGGGCTACTGGAACAAAAGTATTTCTGCCACAGCTACTATTTAAATAACGCATTTGCCAATTCAAACAAATCTCTTGTATCTTGAGGAAAGGGCAGAGCAAAAGCAGACAGAAAAAAACAGTGTGTAGGCTCTACCACATCAAATCAAACCAGGGAAAACAAAGGAAAAAATTAAAACCTGTAATTGCAGCAGAAGTTAAATTACTCTTGTTATTTATAGTTCTGCTAGAGGAGCACAAGAGGCATCCAGCACATATGTGAGTTTAAATGTACATTTTCCTGTTTGCTTTGGGTCTTGTGCACCTGCAGAATGATAGCTCTTAAAATCCAAGTCCTTGAATTTCAATGCGCAGTATCAGAACGTCTGGAGTACCCATCTGCACCAAGTTAGTTGTCACCTGAACAGTTCTGTGCCTGCCCTGAACTCTTTTGAAAGTCCACCTTGCACTCCCAAAGTGACTCTTTCACCAGAGACTTGACTCCTTCTTCGGGACTGGGACCAGCAAAGGGAAAGGGAGCAATGGCCAGTCAGAGCGATACTGCTGACCCTAATATGATCACATCCAAAACCTTAGGCTACACTGTTATTTTTAGAACGCTGGCTCAATGAAAGCTAGCATGGGTACATCTATTTGAGCTAGAAATTACACCTCCAGCCCCTGTCCCCTCAGAGAAATAGGATGGCTCAGTTGGAAAAGCACCAGCCTGGGTTTCAAGAGAGCTGGGTTCTATTCTTGTCCTACCTTTCACCTGCACGGTGACCTTAAGCAAGTCACTTAACCAGTTCTGCCCCCCCTCCCCCCCATCTGTCTTGTCTATTTAGACTGCAAGTTCTTTGGGCCTGGGGCTGTCACTAGGTTTTTTTTAAGTGCCACACACAATGCAGTAATCAGTCTCACTAGGTGCTTCTAGATACTACTATAATGCAAAACTATCAACAACCCACCGAGTCCTACAGGCAAGGAGGCAGAGAATTTGCACTGCTGCTGATCATGCATATTTGTTCTTTGGAAAAAAAACAGGCTGGCACCTTTCATGAGCCCTAAATTTACACTGGGGGGGGGAATGGCATACACAAATGGAATGAATTGCTACTACAGTCCCACCCTTGCTCCACTTTGAATTTTTAGGCCATTTCGTCCTCTGTCATGTGTAGTCACCGTAGTACCTGATTCAAAAGAAGAACAAAGAGACGATTGGGTTGGACCTTTCTTCTTCCCTTTGATGATTTGAAATGAGACATAGGGATGGCAGTGCAGTAAGCGCATAGTAAGAAGAAATACTGTGATGTTCCTGTGGCTGCAGGTCCCATCTGTTGGACTTGTACAGACGCAACCCGCTGTCTATTGTTTGTAGGGGTAGTTTATAATTTGCGTACACATGCACACAAACTTAACAGGTTTATCATCATCCCATTTCTTCTCTGTGGTGTAGGATTTAGCCTTTAAATACATCTCTCTCTAACAATTCACAGACAGCCCTCCCCTGCACTCTCTCATGATCCCCCTAGATTAAATGTCCTGTCATGACTCCCAAGGATCACCATTCCCTTGTCAGACTTCCTCACCCCTCCACTAATCACTCCCAAAACCTCAAGGAGAACAAACAACAAAAGGAACAGTCAACAAATTTCTACAATATTTAACAGAAGAAATAAGCATTTTTAAAATTTGTTTTGTATACGGTTGATCCTATGGTCTCGCGTTCTTCATTCTTTGTAATGGACCACACAGTAAACTGTTAGATTAAACCTGGGTCCTCCAGCACCAAACAGACAGGTTTCTACCATTCAAGCTAAAGGAAGAGCTCCTTAGCTGCTAACATTCTTCTATGTGAACCAGCTGCTGTAAATAGTCTTGAAATACTTAAGATGTGAAGCTGCCCCTCTTAAGTCAAGAGTTTTATGGACTTCTACAGCAGCAGCACCTGTGCCTTAGCCAACACGTTACACTTTTCTATACTGCTTACCCTTGTGGTATCTCAGCTGACTGGTGCTTCTCCCCCAGTTCTCCAGTCATAGTGACACTTTCGTGTGAGCGCAACCTTTTCATTCAGTAGTTCCACAGGACCCAGAAAGACTGGTCGTAGTGGTTTCTACTCACTCTTTGGAGTTGGACTCACCATGAAGAGCAAGTCCAGAAGAAGAGCACATCAAGTTTCCCTGCCTCCCGCAGGACTTGGTTTGTGTTATCTGCCTGACCACTGGAAGAGATGGGGCCTGGCTCACAATTTCATAGGTTACAGCCTGCTGTAACCACATGCTGTTACACTACCGTCAAAGGGGACAGTTCCCTTCAGCTCATTGAAACGTGATCACACTGTGTGCTGAAAGGTCTCATGTGTCCCCACCACTAACCAGATTGGAATCTTACAGACAGACCGACCCGAGTGCTCTATTACCTGCCCACTCCTGCTTCTTGGGGAGGCAAAGAGCAGAGCTGTTGGAAGGCCAGTCAGGGTTGTTTTGTTGAAGATGTATCAGTCTCTAGCCACTCCAGGATCCTCCACTTCTTCCTGCTAGCAGAGAGTGTGTGTAAGATTAAACTTGCCACGCAAATCTCTTTCATACTTACTTTTCAATAGAGTCCTGAGGTGGAGCATATCAAGAGCGAACGGGAGACTACACTGCAAAAATTGGCAGCAAGTTTCAGAGCCCAGCGCAACAGATTCAGCCACGAGGGGCTCACTGCAGGGCTTAAAATACCAGTGGAGATGTTCCTACTTGGGTGGAAGCCCAGGCTCTGACACCCATCCCACTTGGCCAGTATCAGAGCCAGGCTCCAGCCCAAGTGGGAACGTTGACATTGCTCTTTATTGCCCCGTAGCACAAGCCCAAGTCAGTTGACTCAGGCTCTGAGACCGGCTGTCACAGGTTGTTTTTGTTTGTTTTTAAAACTAGAGTAGATGTTCCCTGTGAAACCAGGATAAGGCTTATGATCAGATACTGGCATTAAATATTCAGGCCTGCCTCCTCTTCTTTTCACCTATAAAAATCCAGCTCCTGGCCACAGTATTAGATATAGTAGTGGGGGAAAGAAAGGAGAAAGGCTTAACTTTTATTTGTTTTAGTGTGATCCTTAGGATTATGTGAGGGGGGAAAGCGTGGATGCATAATCTCTTCCCTGTGCTACACAACACTAGCTGCTTTTAATTTGGAATTAAATTGAAACACTCATTTGAGCAGCTTTGAACAGCAGCCAAGGCCTTTTTTGCATTGTGTAAGCAGCTGGGTAGTCTTTCCAGCCTTTTTTCCCCATCCATGGTGCCTTTTTCAGACCACTGGTAGAGGTTGGTCACTGAACTGAATGCACTTGTCACACTTCCAGAACATCAAGCCTCTCCTTGTCATTGAGCTGACGCACCAATGGACTCAGAACACAGGTGAATTGGAAGGCTGGCCTGAGGAAACACATCAGCTAGTTGCACCATGTCCAAACCACACCCCAGCAAATAAAACTCCAAAATCACAAGTACTTCTGCTCTAATGGGAATACTGGCAGGAGAAGAACAAACTTTTACATTTTGAAAATAGAGCAGGAACATATTAAAAAGCATATAAAAGTACAGTTTTTTTAAACCTAGATAGCACCTTTGTTGATAGTGTAAGTTATTTTATATGGTTTGCTGCATATACACAGACAAGTTCAGACACAGGAAATACAGTCTGGAGAGAAGTACAAACAGGCCAATCTAGGTCGGGTGGGGCGAAGCCTAATCCAGTGAAGTGAACTGATCCTGCTGCTTTGATCACATTATAAACCTGTTTCACGGGGCACTTACAAAACACATGAAGATACCTTCGTCTCTCTCTCTTCATTTTACTCCATATGATCACTGAATTTTGTAAGGCAAAAGTATCCTCTGCAGCCTCAAGTGTTTTTCTTAATTATTGGCATTCACTAAAAGAAAGGGCGAGGGGGAATTGCGATCTTTTCAATGTGATTGTGAAGGGAGCTCCGTTTATAACAACAGGTGCAGAGGCCTCTCACAAAAACAGAAGCAGCACTGAAAGGCTAAGAAATTACGTGTTCTCTGTCAGCTGCTCACAGAAGCAGTGTTAAGACTACTTGGGTGGAGATAGTGTGGCTTTGTAAAGGCAAAGGGTGGAATAAAAGGCTGGGGGTGGCACTATAGGTTCTGGAACTAGGGGTATGGGGGATTCTTCTGAGCCTCTTGGCTTGAAGCGGTTTCCATTATACACAGCATTTACAATTTGCACCACGCTATAAAAATTGTTCCAGAACCCAAGGGAGGGAGAGAGGGCACAACAGACAGGCTGCATGTTTCCAGAAAGTTTTGGAAGCTATGTGCCAGAAATATTAGACAAAAATACATCCCCTTGAAGAACAGCAATGACCAATACCAATAGGTTAAGTAAACTTTAATGATCTAGCACTTAATCTAAATGGTCAATAACACAATAAATGATGAAAGCAAAGCATTCCTGTTACAGTACCCTTTTAAAGAGGGACCTTATGAGGTCTTTCTGATGTCTCCCTCAATTTACACTTTTTTGTGTATGGCAGTTCACAACCCATGTCTAGGGTGTACTTGTTCCGTCAGACAACCAATCTGTACAACACACTTATGCAGTCAACAAAGCCTGTTGTTATGGTTCCTTTCCCCCCCCCCCCCCCTTTTTTTTGTTTAAATAAAGAGAAGGAACTGGTGAGGAGCCTGCGGCTTGCAAGATTGTCTGTTTAATTTTGTTTGGGTTTTTCCCACTCTCTTCCCCTTTCAAGATAAAATATCAGAGTGATTGAAACTAGGATCTCACTTATAACACCCCTCTGTTAATCCCTAGATCTTTTTCAAGTGCTGCATACATTTCACTCTGTCTTCACCAAGCTTGAAATTGCTTTACATCTGGTGCATTTTATTTTCTGGAGAATGATGGTTCTGTTTATTTTAACCAGGCACAGAATGATGTGCAAACCAGTTGTGCCTGTTAGACTCTGCTTACTCCCAGAACCAGATGGTCAAACCCTCCTCTTTAAAGATGGCTGACTGCAAGCCATAAAAGAAAAACACCAGAAATGAAAACAATCAACGTCATCATCAAAAACACACCCTGTGCTGGGGGAGAGAGAAAAAGGTTGTTCTGCTGGCACTGACAGAGAGGAAAACTTTGGAATAAAGATTGCTCTTGATCTCCAAGCAGAAGAGGCCCACAATGTGTTAGAAGAATTCTCTCAGAAGGGTTTTCACCAGTATCAAACTAACTGAAGGAACTGCCTAGCTTAAATAAGGCAGAAGTTTGTCGGCCTACAATTAAACTGTGTTTACGCTTGATACCTCTGTTATCCAGCATCAGTAATCTCCTCTGTGGTTTCTCCCAGCGCCCTAAGAAATGAATGTCAAGTAAGAGTACTAATAAAATATAGCTATGGGAATTGTTGTTGCCCTCAATTTTAGGCTTTCTATTACCTACCAATCTCTCCTCTAATGATTTAGGCCCCCATCCAAAATACTTAAATCTCACATGAGTAATCACCTTGCTTAAAATTAAGCACATACTTAGGTCCTAATCCAGCAAAGCACCTTTCTTAGTAGCAAGCTTCCCTCTTAGGCCTTTTCTTCACAGTGGTTTAAATAAATCACTTCAGTCCTGAAAGACTGAGGAATGATCTGTAGATGAAGGTGCACCAATATGACCAAAGGTGTGATTAACAGATTGCAGTTGTTGGGTGGAGGGGATAGCTAAATTCCTATAAGGCAGATTTAAATCAAGAAACTATCCACCCTCATAGCTACACAGGTTTAACTCAACAGGTGCAACAATACATCTATAGTTAAACTACTCCAACATCTGGGTGGAGACAAGCCTGTTTTAGATTTGAGTCACTTATTAGTGTTGAGCTTAAACCTGTTCCTAGATGGCAATCTAAACCAAAATAACAGTGGCCACACAACCTTTTATACCAGTTTAACGAAATTGGTTTAACAATCACACTTTAAATCAAACTGGTGCAACTCAAGCCTTAAGATAACCAATACCCAACATTATGCTGTACTGCTGGATGTGGTCTTTCAAATAAAATGTACACCTAAGTTTGTGACTACTTTAGAAGATTGCTGAGCAAGTTTAAGAGTGTTAACCTTATTAGTCTGTATAAATTCCAAACTGGGAAAAGAGCATCGACCTACAATTACTCCTGCAATTGCAGTAGCCATTTCCTGGTCTGTAGTGTTGCTGTGGACTGTTAAACAGCTGTCATGTCCTTCCATTCTAGAGGGGACTGAATTTCAGTAGTTGGTGAAGTGATAAGTTTGCACATCAATTTGTAAAGTGCTTTGAGATCTAGGGACAGAAGTCACTATGTAAAATGTTATTTAATAATATTACACAGCAAATTCCTTCATTCACCTGACAGTACAGAAACCCCTTCTCCAGCCCACGGCTTCTTTTCAGAATATGGGAGCAACTGAGTCATTCTCTCTCTGCTCCAGCTTCCTTTGACCTTGGCCGGTCCCACAATTAAACAGGACCTCCCTGATATGAAAGCATGCCCAAAGCTTCCTGTTCCCTGCTTTGTGAGTCCCTCACATTTCTATGTCTCACCACAAACAGCTGGTTGCTTTGTTCTGCTGCTGGGGATTTTCCACTTGCTAAACACCAAACCCGTGCACAGAAGTTAGAGAGAACTCGTTTCCCTTAGGCTGCAGTTACTCTTTTGTTCTTCCCAGATAAGTTCTAGTCAGGTGCTGTTGATAGGCCTCCTTACTGATGAGCCTAGTCAGGGATAAATACGGCTATGCCACCCATCACCTTAGTACAACAAGCACGGGGGCAGTAAACAGTAAAAGACAGTGACTCATAAGCCATAAAAATACAGATATAGTCATTCATAAAATCAAACTGAAATTCATAAGTTGTACATAAATTTCCCAACCATCACAGGGAGTCTTTCCATTTACTTCAATAATTAGGCTGTTACGACCCCCTTCTATGCACAGTGAGGGCACTAGAAACAGTCAAGAACAACCTCAGCTCAGCCCCTCATTCTGCACATAAACATGTAAGGATGACAATGAGAATAATTAGGCATCCTAATTAGTTAGTTCCATGTGTGATAATCATTTAAAAATAATGAACATTTATATGTATAAAATACATAATCACAGCATGCAAACACGAGTTAAGCATGTAATGACGTTGAGTAGTTTTTTATAAACATCGAGAGACAACAATGTACTTTACATGCTGTTTGGAGCAGGGAATTCATTTACAATATGTTTGCACAATACCGAGGACAATGGGGCCCCAGCCTGGTTGAGAGGAGGCCTGTGCACAATATAGAGGTTAGAGAATAACTACATGCTCAGTACACACAGTACTTAAACTTCATTGTCTTGGATGCTGTTAAATATTTTCCCTTCTAATTAGCAAAAGTAGCAGTTACCCAATGTGAAAAGCTCTTTTACAAACTTCATTAGAAACTACTTAGCCATGTTTGTGTCAGATGAACTCCAAAAAGCATTTGTCCCCTTAGCCTTTAGACAACAAAACGTGCTGGAGATTTAGAGTGGCTTCAGTAAAATAAAAAAATCTAAAACAAAGATGTGAACGGGGCCAAGAACTTCACCCCGAGCAGAGACACTGCATGCCAAACTTCACCCCTTCACCTTCACTTCTGAGCCATTTCCCTGAAAACAAGGGAGTTGTAACCAAAGCCTTGATTTAGCAGGTGTTTAAGCATGTGCCTAACTTGAAGCATGATTGAAGTTAGGCACACGCTTAAATACGTCACTGAATATGGTCCTAAAGGATTAAAACATACTTAATGATTGTGCAACTGTAAACTGTAGCAAAATATACAGTAGGGCACCTAAAGATGCAGGTCCTGAGAAGCATATTTTGAGAAACAAAAGAATGTGCACAATTACTAACACATACCACATCGTATTTGCATCTTTAACTTTATGGCATTTTCCCTTTCTTCAGTTACCAATGATTGTTTCCATGACTCTCTCCCATTCATTATGACAGGCAGAGTCTACTGCTCACATGTCTACCTATCTGTTTTTATCAGATTGCCCATCACATGGTATTTGAGCCCCTTTCATGAACAGGGACTGCCATAAGAATGTTGTGAACAAGGCACCAATTGTCTCCCTCCTTTCTGCCGGACAGTCTGGGTGTGGAAGCCTGAAGTCCACGGTGGCACACACCAAGATAGAAGAAGCTTGTTTTAACTCTGTTCACAGTGTTATTTGTATTTTGTAATCATATGTGTTTTGATGATAATATGTTGCTGTTGAATTGTTGCCTTTTCTCTTACTTTCCCAGCTAAGGACAGGAATGGTCCAGGCCCTTCCCTGACACATGCCTAGATTGTCCAATCTTTCTGTCCTTACCCAATATTGTTTATCCACTGATAGAAGTACAGCTCCTTAAGAGAAAAAGGGAGTGACCATCAGTTCTTGAAGAGCTATGAGGAGGTAAACAGAACTAAGATTTGCATAGGGAGGTGAAGTGGCCTTCTTGTGCATCTGTTCACAGTTTCAGATCTCAGGAGTCTGGGAAATACAGCTGGAGCAGCTGCCTCCCTGCCAACCCTGGGCCCAGGAATGTATGTGTATTCAAGTATTGCTTTAAACGTAACATTGGATCTTCACATGTGCACATAACATTTATGCTCATCAACATCTCCTTCTCGTGTTCTTCAGGAGCTGGGTATCTCCTGGTCCATAAAGATGCTTTTTATGAATAGTACTTGTCATTAAAACATTTTATTAGATTTTGTTGAAGATTTATATTTTTGTCCTCTACAGATGGTTTTGTATTCTGTGTTCTTCCTTGGGAGGTCAGGACAGAGAAGCAGGGTGAGATGCTGGGTTGATCAGAGAATAGCCCTGTCACACCTTGACTACACTTAGGTCTACCTAAGTGGGTTGGTGTAGGAAAGGCTGAAAGGTGACAGAGCCAATTGGGCAGTCAACAGGAGCACTGTGGAGTTGTGGCTGGCAGACCAATCAAACCCCTGCCATGCTACCAGGGAACATGTGTGAAATGGTAGCACTTATGTATGGATGCAAAGGGAGAGCACGCGTAACTGGAGACAGATTTTCAAAGGAGTTCAATGTGTTCGGTGCTGATCACTTCTGAAAACTTGCCCTTTATTTCAGTGTCCATCTGGGAGCTGAGTTCTTTTGTAAATCTGACTCTATACCATCATAAGAAAAATAGAAAATAGCATACTTCTTTTTCTTTTCATATGATCTTTAATGTAGGGTAAATTTTTTGTCAGTATTTCTTTTGTATTTTGTTGTTTTGCTCTTTCCCTTTTCCCTCTTTGATGCAACTTTCACACAGAACAGTACCACAAACTTTTAGCACTTGCTGCATGAGATATTGGGCTCAGCCAATGCATATGAGGTGCTTATGCTTTTCTCATTTGTTTATAAGTTGATAGCATGAGAACCAAGTAATATATGGTGTTCTGGAAGATGTGAAAATGTGCTAAGTACCATGAGCTGCAATCGGCTGAACATTCACTATGAGCTGAATTTTACTGTCATTATACTGGTGTTACATCCGCAGCATCTGTACTGAAGTCAAATCAGCATTGACTGCACTACACCCATGCAAATGAGTGCAAACTTTGGTTATTAATTAAGCCTTTCAGCATCAGTCTCACCTCCCCACTGCGCCATGTTGCATACAGTAGTGCAGTACAGCCCTGTTACTCCCATTGTACGAGCAACATGAGTCCACCCATCCTAGGGCTATACAAGCGATGCTTCGCTAACAACATATGCCTTCTTTCCTGGAACACAGACAAAGTTAAGGGGGAAAAACAAAAGACAAAGTCCTAGTGAGTTCCCAGAGCTCTGTACTTAAAAGTGAAGATAAAAATTTAACCCCCCAGCAACCATTGAGCACTCTTTGATTTTTGTTGATTTTTCTAGGTTTTTTTTTAAATTTCTTTATGGAGGAAATGTTAGAATCCCTGTCACTGAAACCTAATGCTTGCATGATACCAGATGTCTGATGAGATGAAGGAGATAAAATAAACCAGTTAGTCCACATAAAAAGACCAAATTCTCTGCGGGTGTTAAGATGTGCGGCTTCATTGTGT
>ML675601.1:30923155-31334827 GCA_007922155.1 Mesoclemmys tuberculata | reverse complement strand
AAAGATGGTGCTTCAGCTGCAGATGACATAAGATTTTCTGCCATACTGGGTTGTATCAACACACAGGCACCGTCAAGGGAAGCCCAAACACCCTTTGGGGCTATCATGAAAGGGATGAACAGAGATATCAAAATAAATGACATCATGAGAGATTTCCCATCATATGGTTGTATTTAAAAGTATGAGTATCTTCAGAGATTATTATAGGAGTGTAACACGAGGACATGCTTTACAACAGATTGAAAGAACAAACAATCCAAGGGCCCAATTGTAACCTCAATTACATATATGTAACTCTCAACTTCAACTGAGGTTATAATCTAGTACTTCAGTTGTAAGTAACTGAGGGCCCTCTATCTTTATATTTTATCCTACAAAGCAAATGCAAGGAGAAATGGGTTAATTAAAAGAGAATCCACATGTACTTTTTCATTTTCCACTGCATGTATACAAGACTGTTTAGTCTTACCAAATGTTGTAATTAATTATTATAGTAAGAATGACAAATAGCAACATATGAAAATTTGGCTGCCCTTTGTCTGTGAACACAGAAATCCTGTGGTAATTTAAATCAGCCTCCTGAGTTGCAACTTGAACAGGATGAATTGGTTTTCAACTCAGAATAACAATAAAAGATTACTATAGTGCATTTTAAGCCAAAACACTAGAGAGAGAGCAGAAACTGAAAACAATGAAAAGTTATTTTTCCAAGCAGAGAGTTTATAAGAATACTTTTCAGTTAGCAATAATTCCCTTTTGATCTCATCCAATTAATTACCTGAAAGCCTGTTTTATTAATTCTCAAGGGGCTTGGTTGATGCAAACTCTACCTTGCTTGCAACATCTGCTAGCAAAACCCATACCTGTTGCAGAGTCAGCACAGCAGTAAGAATTTGGCTTCAGTCCTAATTAAATATTGTCACTCAAGGCAAAAGCTAGACCGATTAAGCAGCAACAATTACTATGAAAGTCTCTGACTGGGCCAACAGTGAAATCAAGGGAGTGAAATTTGATCAAAAAGCAGATGAAAGAGGTAAAGTAATATCTCTTGGGTCATTTTGGCATTTAGGGGCTTATCCTTCTACGCTTCAGTTTCTACTGCTTGGGCACGTACATCTATATTCATTTTGTAAATACATGCCCAAGGGGCGGAAGGTGGAGAATAGCAGAAGTTACAACACCCCTCCCTCCCTCATGCCTGTTTATTTTAGGGTTTGTTTCCACTGCTAAAAAAGCTGTGTTTTTCCACCTCAGGGTAACCAGCATTCAGGAGCAATCCTGAGGTAAAAACACAGTGAAGACCAGGCACTTTAGTTTTACCACCAAGGTCAGTCCAATATCCCTGCTCCTGTTGCTTTTCCTAATACCTGACCCCTCCCTTTCATGCCTTCTGGCATGGGCATCATTTGCTATGCGTCAAGAGGGGGCAGACCTTGATTTGCCTCCCCCCCAATTTTTCATAGGTCTATAGGCTCATATGCTCCATTGTGTCTTCCACTCCCTGCCACCCCCGCAAATTTTTCTGAAATGACACACCTACCTTCTGATAATGCAAACTACCTGCATTTTGCATAATCCCTGAATGCTGAATTGGTGCAAATGACACTTTACCAGTTATGCCTGTTTTCTCACTTACGCTAAACATTTATCTTACACCACCTCTACTTCACTACCAAACTTGGCCCTCATGGAGAAGGGGGAGGAAATGCTGCATTGCACCTGTTCCTGCTCCAAAGGAAATCACCCGTTTTGCCATTGACTTCAGTGGCAGCAGGATCAGGCCCTTATGCAGGAAATAAAGTCTGTTCATTGTACTTTTGACAGATGTATCTCCATTAAACAGATGTTGGAATTTACTGTTCTTCATTTTATATATATATTTTACAGCCAGGTCAGATCTGCCACCCTGAATAACTGGAGAGATAAGGTGGGTGAGGTAATATCTTCCAGTGGACCAATTTCTGATAGTGAAAGAGACAAGCTTTTAAGATCACATGGGTCTGAAGAAGACCTCTGTGTAGTTCAAACGCTTGTCTCTCTTGCCAACAGAAGTTGGTCCAATAAAAGATATTACCTCACCCACCTTGTTTCTCTAATATCCTGGGACCGACATGGCTACAACAACACTGCAGGAAACAATTGTCTGAAGAATGAGAACTTTAAAAAACCCTGATTTTTAAGTAAAGCACATCAGTGATTCACTAAGCATAATGCTGACCCTCCTGAAAAATGTTATAGCCATTATGGAAGTATGCCATGGATTTGTGGACTTCCCCTCCCCTTCCCCCAATCACAGCATGGATTATGAAACAATGTGTTGAAAACTTTTAATATATTTACTCTTAAATCTTCAGAGTAGTGCATGAAATTTTTGTCATGCAACTCCCATTAATGTCAATGGGGGAAATCAGCTGCTAAATCGCACACCCACTTTGAAAATATCACCCATTACTAGGGTGATCAAATAGCATGTGTAAAAAATCGGGATGGGATGGGATGGGCGGTAATAGGCACCTATATAAGAAAAAGCCCCGAATATCAGGACTGTCCCTCTAAAATCAGGACATCTGATCACCCTATCTGTTACTACTCACCTGACAATTCAATTTGCAGACCTCTTTGGAGCTGCTAGAGACCATTAGGCAAATACATATTTTGAACATTTGCTTCTAAAATATTTTTTAATCCCAAGAGCAGGCTAGTGGTTACTTATTACTATTACAGCATCATAGACGTTCATGGTGCTCCTCAGACAAACTGAAAATGGAGTAAAGGTAATTCCCCGTCCAAAGAACTATTTGACTAAGGGTCCCAATCTCATGCTTATTGAATTAAATGGCAGAACTCCCATTGAGTACGATGGGAGCAGGATTAGCTATCAATTAGCTATAACACAGGAAGGCATGACACTAAACAAAGAGGAGGAGCAGGAGGTCTGGGTGGAGTAGGGTTACAACAGTGGAAGATCATGAGATATGCTTATTGTTACACGCGTATCTTGGTAGCATCTCTGTGTTTTTCTTTTTTAATTAACATGGAGGACACTTGCCCAGGATGAAGGCTGACATGGAAGCTAGCAATAAAAGGGCAATCCTTAGAGTGAAGCTAAAGGGCCAGGTCCTCAGCTGGTTTAAATTTGTATTGCTTCATTGATTTACAACAGCTGTGGGTCTGGTTTTAAGACTTTTCCTAAACTATAAAATGTTTTTCTTATAAACCTTTCTCTTGTGCTATAAAACCACAAGGCACCATCTGCCTTTTGGCCACCTAAAGATTCCTTAATGGATTTAATCCATTCTTCAGCACTCCTTCTGAGAGATCTAGCAGACTAAGCACAGACCAGAAACTTCTGAATTCTAAGCCCAGCATTGCCACCAATGACTAGGGCAAGTACGTCAAAGGCATTGCCTCTGTTCTCCATTTGTAAAATAGGGAAAGTACATCCCCCCTCACAAGTGTCAGAGAGGATTATGTAGTGTCGTTGTAGCCATGACGGTACCAGGATATTAGACAGACAAAGTGGGCGAGGCAGTATCTTTTACTGGACAAATTTCTTATGAGGCTTAGTTATCTAATGTTTACAAAGCATTTTGAAGATGTGATATGCAAGGATCACTGGTATCATCTCAAAACAGTAGTTTCCAGCTGTCTGCAGCTTGTTTTTAGTTTTTCTAATAAGAGAACAAACCACACCCCCACTACCAAAAAGGACAGTTACTTACCTGTAACTGTTGTTCTTCGAGATGTGCTGCTCATGTCCATTCCCAAATTAGGTGTGTGTGTGTGCACACCACATCCACTGATGCCAGACGACTTTTTCGGCTAGCGCCTCCTGCAGCGGCACGCACATGCACCCGCACATAGGCACCATCAGCTCCCCTTCCCTCTCAGTTCCCTCTTGCTGGAACTCCAACTAAGGGGAAGGAGGGTGGGTGTGGAATGGACATGAGCAACACATCTCAAAGAACAACAGTTACAGATAAGTAACCATTCTTTCTTCTTTGAGTATTTGCTCATGTCCATTCCCAAAGTAGGTGGCTCACCAGCAGTGTCTCCGGTGGCGGGCAGGAGTTCATGGACGTAACATTTGAAGCACCGCTCTGCTGAAGCCAGCGTCATCCTGAGCTTGCTGTGTTAAGGCATAGTGGGATGTGAAGGTATGTACCAGTGACCAGGTAGCTGTCCTGCAGATATCCTAGATGGGGACATGAGCTTGAAAGACTGCAGATGAGGCTTGCGCTCTTCTTGAGTGGGCTGTCAAGGGCCCCAGAGGTGCAACTCTGGCCTGCTCATAACAGGCTTGGATGCAGGCCATAATACACTTCAAGATATGCTGCGAGGAAACTGGCAGCCCCTTCATCCAGTCCGCAATAGCCACAAAGAGTTGCATCATATGACAAAAAGGTTTGGTCCTGTCACTGTAAAACTTCAGGGCCTGTCTCACATCAAGAGAGTGCATGCATCTCTCTTCAGTGGTGCTGTGAGGTTTGGGACAAAAAACAGGTAGGAAGGTGTCCTGGTTAAGGTGAAAATGAGAGACCACCTTAGTCAAAAAAGCCGGGTGCGGGCATAGCTGGACCTTGTCCTTATAAAACACTGTTAATCCCCTCATCTCTGAAACTTGTCTGGCAGATGTAATAGCCACCAGGAAGGTGACCTTCCAGGACAGATACGTAAGGGAGCACGAGGCCATGGGTTCAAAGGGTGGTCCAGTGAGTCTGGAAAGGACCAAGTTCAAGTCCCACTGAAGAGAAGGCTCCCTTATTGGTGGGAAAAGCCTTTCTAATCCCTTAAGGAACATGTCTGTCATCTCGTGTGAAAAAATTGTTCTACCTTCCACCAAACGATGGAAAGTAGAGATGGCCTCTACATGGATTTTGATGGATGAGAAGGCCAATCCTCCTTGTTTCAGATGGAGCAGATACTCCAAAATTGTTAGGATTGCTGCCTCCACCAGGGACACACCACGTTCGGCTGCCCAGCTGGTGAAGTGCTTCCACTTAGCCCTATAGGCCGATCTGGTCAATAGCTTCCTGCTTTCCAAGAGCACATGCTGAACTTAGGTGCAGCAGGCCTGTTCCTCCTGACTCAGCCATGGAGCATCCATGCTGTCAGATGTAGGGAGCTCTGCTCCAGGAGGAGCAAGTGACTTTGGTTTTGAGACAGGAGATCTGGTCGTAGCGGTAGAGTCCAATGCCTGGGACCCGCCAGTTCTAAAAGCATCCTGAACCAATGTTGTCGGGGCCACCCTGGTGCTACAAGGATGACCCGTGCCTTGTTCCTCTTTGTAGATTAGAGGTATTGGTGGGAAGGCATACAAGAGGCTCCATAACAGGAGAGGAGACAGACGTGAGATAGAGCCCACACTGAGTCCTTGATGGGAGCAGCAGCAATGGCACTGCCTGGTTTTTTCCTGATGGCAAAGAGGTCCACTTCGGGATTGCCCCACCTTTGGAAGAAACAGGTCGCTATCGCCGGATGGAGGGACCACTCGTGGAGTAAGCAGAAGGACCTGCTGAGACAGTCCACCAAAGCGATGTTGACTCCCAGGAGATGTACTGCTATTGTGTGAATGTTGTGAGTGATGCAAAAGTCCCACAAACTGATGGCCTCCTTGCACAGGGCCAGGGATTAGGCCTCCCCCCCTGTCTGTTGATAGAGTACACAGAGGCCATACTTTTCATGAGTATCTGCACCACTTTGTTGGTAAAATGTGGCAGGAAGACCAGACAGGCTAGATGAATTGCCCTGAGCTCCTTGATATTGATGTGCAGCCACAGTTCCCCTGAGGTCCACATGCCCACATCTGGAGGAGTCTGAGGTACAGTCTGGCATGGGGAACCACATAGGTGCAGATTATAATCTCTGTCATTGCCAGGAAACTTTCCTCTGAAAGGAATGATCTGGCTCTGGACAAGTCCAGCATCACCCCAATGAACTCTATCCTCTGCACAAGGACTAATGCTGATTTTTGCTCATTTATTCAGAGACCTAGTGCCTGGCAAACATCGGGTCATCGTGATGCTGGCCTGGACCTGAGACCTTGACCTGCCCCTGATGAGCCAATTGTCCAGGTAAGGGAACACCTGCACCTCTCTCCTTCGGAGGTATGCTGCCACTATTGACATGCACTTGGTGAAGACCCTTGGTGCAATTGAAAGGCTGAAGGGGAGCACCGCAAATTGGTAATGGCTGTCTCCTACCATAAACTGTAGGAATCTCCTGTGGCCAGGGAAGATTGCGATGTGAAAGTAAGTGTCCTTTAGATCAAGAGTGGTGTACAAGTTACCTGGATCCAGAGCGGGAATGATGGTGGCTAGGGAAACGGTATGCAACTTTAGCCTTCTGAGGTACTTGTTGAGCTGCCTTAAGTCCAGGATAGGCCTCAGTCCTTCCTTTGCCTTTGGAATCAAGAAATAATGGGAGTAACAACCTCAACCATGTAGGTGCTGAAGAACCAATTCCACTGCCCCCACCTGCAGGAGCGCTCACACCTCCTGCTCGAGAAGTTGCTTGTGAGAGGGATCCCTGAAGAGGGATGGGGAGGGAGGGTAGGAAGGTGAGAGTGAGGCAAATTGGAGGGTATAGACAATGGCCACCCTGCTAAGTACCCATCAGTCCAAGGTTATGGTGGCCCAGGCCAGGAGAAAGCAGGCTAGGCAATAAAATAAAAAGGTGGCTGGATCCACAGGCAGAACTGGGAGGTCGCTCCCAGGCGCATCTTCAAAAGACCTGCTTTCCACCCCAATTATAGCAGCTAGAGCCTGGTTGCAGGCCAGTGAAAGACAAACAGCCCTGATGTTTTTCATAGCCTTTGCCCTTCCTTTTATAGGAGTCCCTGCGGGAGTCTTCCCCAAACCACTGTTGATACAGTGGCTTAAAGTGCCTTCTAGAGAAAGACGGGGTATAGAGCCAAAGAATTTCAGTGTTGCCCTCATGTCTTTCATGCCATGCAGTCTGGAGTCTGTCTGCTCAGCAAAGAGGACCATGCCATCGAAAGGGAGGTCCTGAACTGGTTGCTGAACCTCTGATGGGAGACCCAAGGATTGAAGCCATGATGCCCGTCTCATTGACACCACTGAGGTCATTGTTCTGGCTGCCGAGTCCGCCGCATCGGAAGCCGCCTGCAGAGATGCCCTGGCTACCGCTCTCTCCTCTTCCATGATGGCCTCAAACTCCTGATTGGAGGGGGGGGGGGACAATGAGTCCACAAACTTTTCTAGTGATGGCCAGATGTTGAAATGATATCTTCCCAGCAGTGCCTGGTGATTTGCCACTTGTAGCTGCAAGCTAGCCATGGAACAAATTTTTTGACCAAACACATCCAGTCTTTTTGTCTATTTATTCTTGGGGGTCGAGCTCACTTTCCCCTGTCTGTCCATCTTATTGGCAGTGATAACCACCAGGGATCCCAGTGCAGGGTGGGTGTAGAGGTATTCAAACCCCTTCACCGATACATAGTATTTCCTCTCTGCCCTTTTTGACGTGGGGGGCAGGAAGGCTTGGGTTTGCCACAGAGCCTTGGCTAATTTAACTACCCCTTCAGGAACAGGGAGGGCCACTTTACTGGGAGCCACCGAGGCCAGTATCCCAAAGAGCTCATCCACTGGCTCATTCAGCTCCTCTATTTTAAGGCCCAGGTTGCAGGCGGCCCTTTTCAGCAGGTCCTGGTGCTCTCTAAATCATCTAGCAGTATCACTGATGAAGGACCCGCAACTGCCTCATCCGGTGACAATGAGGAGGAGGCTGGTAACTGAGGTGGGGGAGGGGCCTCTTCTCTGGGAGGGGTGGATTCCTCCAGGCTCGAGGCCCATGAACCCTCACTGTCGGTCTCTGTGTCCAGGTGCAGCACTGAAATTCAAGGGATGGAGGACTGTGTACCGATGTTCCTCTCCCAGAACTGAGGGAAACCCCCATCCGTAAGGCCACAGTCTGGGCCATTGACCCTGTGGACATGTTCCCTTTGGCGGCATCGGTGCCATGGTCTGCCTTATATGAATAACCTCCTCGCAGTCCAAGGAGGAGGTGTCACTGTCCGATGGCCAGGGTGGCACTGAGTCTGAATATTTCACAGTGCTGTACAGAGCATGCTGATGCTCTGGCACTGGTGAGTGGTAAGAAAAGCCCAAGCAATAGGCATGCTGGGACCTGCTCTTGTCCTTTGGCTTTTTATATGGACTAGGCAAGCGAGGCCACGGTGCCAGGAAGACATGCCGTGAATCCGGTGACTTGTGCCACTCTGTAGCTCCAAGGCAGCATTTCTGCTCAGTGCCAGTCCTCTGGAGACCAATGGCAGGAGCCTGGTCTAACACTGTCTTGACCCAGAGAGCTTGGTCTTGATTCCGGGGACTGCCTGCTCACCGGTGAAGAGTGCCTCAAAGATGGGGACTGTCAGGCAGATCTGTCCCTCAATATGTTGCCCATTGGTGCCAGTGCCAAATCTCGGTGCAGTGGCCTGCTGTCCCTCAGTGTCAGTGGTACAGGCAGTACCAGGAGGTCTTTAATTGCCTGGAAAGCCTCCGGGGTTGATGACACCTCCAAGTAGTGAGGGCATCTACCGTTACCCAGCATCAATGGAGGGCCCGGTGCCGGAGTCGGTGGAGAGCCTGGTGCCAGGGTCGACGCTCACAGAGGCAAGGGACCCTTCTGAGGCATGGACGATTGGCAGCTCAACATGGGTCTCCCCTGGTCCCCTTTAGTCTTCTCCGCAGGGGAGCATCCCCATTCCATCTGTCTTCTTCGGCCTCTTCTTCAGTACCAGAGATAGTAAACGGTGCCAAGTTGAGGAAGAGGGTGCCAGAGGAGCACTGCATGCTGAGGCCATTGTGCTAGGTGCCGAGTCCAATCTGCTGGGCTCCGACACCAGTCTAAGTGCTGACTCCATCAGGATGGCCTAGAGACAAATTTGGGAATGGACATGAGTAAGCACTCGAAGAAGAACTTTATTTTCAGGGATGAAATTCAGCCCTGTAGAAATGGCCCATGGAGCCAAGAGTACAGGCATGTATCTGACACAGTTCATGAACTCCTGACACTTGTCCTTTTTGCGGCTAGAGGGAGACCCTGGCATATACCTGTGTAGGGTCCATCAGGTTTCAGACCTTCTTTCAGCTTTTCCAGAACCTTACTGAGGTTCTGGCTGCACTTCTTCCCACACCTCCTCATTTATACACACTCCATCCATGGCCCTACAAAGTCACCAGACCTCCTTGTCAACCTCCTTCAGGAGCTGGCCAAGATGGCCATTCTTGATACAAGGAAGAGAAAGCAGGATGAGAAGTGCTCTGAGACTGCGGGGAATATCTCTGATCCATTGTTCAGGCACACCTCTGAGTGAAGCTCCCCTAGCAGTGCCCACTGACGCTTTAGGCGCCTTTGAGGAGCAGTGGGCACTGTTGGGAGTTCTCTGCTCAGTGTCCCCTTCTAGTTCCCTGATTTTTAACATTTGACCTTCACTCCCATTCTTATATTTACTTGTGACCTGTGTTCAGTGGCCCCTCCTCCTTGGTTGAGGGGGAGGGCCTGTAGCTTTGCGTGGACCTATGTCCACAGTCTCCTGGCAACCACAATAAGTACAGTGGGCCCACACAAGGCAATATGCACTCCTTAAGCCCTTAAAGAGCACAAAGGACCTTCAGCAGCCCTCATTTCTCCTTAAAGTGAAGCCTCCTAATCCCAACCTATGTGTCATATACAGCTGTTCACATACATTGCTCTTTGCTCGTCTCCACCATACACTGGGCCATTGCACCAACTACATTTTAATGCCAGAGGACTTATTTTCTCCAGAGCGCTGACAGGATTCTTGTGAGAAGAAGGAGCAGTAACGCTCTGTGAAACCAAAGCTTTCAAATTTCATATCCAGTGCAATTATTTTTGCTCAAATCTTGTCCAGCCTCATTTTGTTTCTTTTCTTTTTTTTGGTATGTCACATTTTCCCCACAGGAAAGGTGCAGTAAAAAATGCTTTTGTTTTCACTCAGGTCCTGTGTCAGGGAAATATGCAGTCAAACCTTCCATATAGTATCATCTACCCATAAGATATGCAAGTAGAAGAAACTCAGCTAAACCTTTTTCAATTTGAGTTCTCAGTGAACTACAGTAACAACATTAATGACCCAGTCATACCCAACTTTACAAAAGCTTTTCAACTGCTGTCTTCATTCTTGTGAAGAAAAAAGTCTTACCCTTTTCTCTGTAAAGAATCGTCTTTCAAAACTGTATATCACTTAACAATTTAGATTATCCTGCAAGACTCCTGAGAATGAAATTCACCTTGATTTTAGTGACCCCGCATGGGTGACTTTCAGAGTAAAGTCTGTTCTGAAAGGAATTTCTTCACCTACTTGTCCTTACAAGAGGAAAAATTGAGTTGTAAAAATATTGTTTTGTTTATATTCAAAACCACAGTATTTTGTTTAAACTGTTTTCAATAGCAATAAAATCAGAATACCTTTTGTTAAAAATAAAATCAGAGCCTTTTGCACTGTCTCATCTAAATGATAACATCCACCATGTAGTTTGGAGAGAGATTATATAGGAAGAGTAGAGGAAAAGAGAGGAACTCAAGAACAACTTGTACATCTCTTCCACTGCAGTCTGGGCGCAGAGCAGTCTATTATGTGTGAATGGGCTGCATCCTATTTAATGTTTCATCTGCTTCAGAATCTCAGTTCCAAATGTAAAGCCACCTTAGAGTGTGTATTTCATAGTCAATATGCTGGTGAATCAGGGAGCTGTTCTGAGGTATATAACATTGACACCTACTTTCATTAAATTGACTTGAAAACCAAAACATGCTTGGATTTGAAGGAATCCTTTCATTATTGAAGTGATACTGGAACAATCTGATTTGGCTTCAGGGGAACTCTCTCAGTGTAAGCACCACTGACAGCCACAGGGGCATAAGATCTCCCTGATATAGTACAGAGTAGGCTAACTGCAGAAATCGCACTCCAATGGCCCCACAATTATTGGAGGAAAGAGAGCAGATCCAAAGCAACAGCAACTCCCTTCTCTCTAAGACGAAAGCAACAAATACCTTGTGGCTGGGCCCAGTGCCGGCCTTAAACAAAATGGCACCCCAAATGAGAAGCATCTTTGGCACTCCCTCCACTTGTTAAACTTTTGAATGCCTTATTTTTAAATCACATTTGTAGCCCATTTCATGACTTTGATGCATGATTTGCATGCATGATTTATCCCTTTCACGTAAGACAACAAATTTGCACACTAGGATAAGTAAATCTGTATTGAGTCATGCCATATGTAAACAAATTTAAAAAATTAGTTTCCTCTATGCTTATAGAAACTTTTTAGTTTTAAGAATAATTGAAATGTACTTAACACCAAGAAACTGAACATTGCACCAACATTGGATGGATCAATATTAAATAGTGTTACAGTAGGAGACAGCCTTGTAGCTCAGTGACTGACTGGTAACGCCCCGCTTCTCATATACCTGTGAGGGCCTGGCAGATGACATTCTAGGAGGTTTGAGGAAAATGTAGTTTACAGAAAGCCTGGAAGTTTCCATGAGACTCTACAAAGGTCCGGAAGATTCTAGGAGGTTAGCGAAAAATGAATCCACATACGGAATACCTGAAATATTTTACTTCAAACATTCTATTTCCCTTTTTGTCAATTACAACAAAAACAGCACCCTGAGACCTGCACCCCCCAAGTGCAGCACCCCAGGCAGTCTCCTGGGTCACCTGCCCCTAAATTCAGCCCTGACTGGATCCTGAAGGTCACTAGGGGTTGGGGCATAGCCAAATGAAGGGGATATAGATTCTCTCTGCATGACATTACCTCCCAGCAAACCCATGAGGAAATTCCTGCCAGGATTAGTCCTGACCCTGTCAACATTAACTTTGCAGAATTCCACTCTGTACCTTTCACATCCTCTCAAGAAAAGGAAGCTAGTGCACAGGTTCATCAGGGAGGCAACAGCAGCATAGTTCTGTGCTGCCAGAATCCCATGGAGCAATGCAGAAGAACCAGCCTTCCCTGAAGATGTTCCAAGATCCACAGCATTTCCTTGTGGACATCAGGACATCCGTACAGTCACATTCCTACCCTATCCACCAGCTGTCCCTCCATCCTGAGGGGGAATGACCACTCATGAGTATGAAATCAAAGAGCTCCCCATGCTCTTTTTTTCTTACTTCACTTTTTTTCCATGAAAGATAATGATATGTCTTTAGTATACTTTAGTATATTTTATAGCAGGCAATAAGGCTTTGAATTTGGCCTTGCACCTTCTGAGGTGAATGGGAGTTGTCCCATTGACTTGAAAGGGAGCAGAATGAAGGCCACTGTTTGGTTCTTAAGTACTCTCTCTTAGACCTAGCCCGCAATTAGTGCTGATTTACAGTTCAATACAGACCAGTATTGGTCAGGCTGCCACAATTCATCCTTGAGATTTGCCAGTAAAGGCAACAATTTCTTTGATCTTCTTAATAAAGAGAACGGGAGAGAATTAATTAGCCTTTTTTTAATGGTTCTGATTAGTCTGAAAGGGGCATGATTGCATGGGGGCATGGGGAAGAGAAGCTCTATGCTTTGAAGAGAAGGAGCCTCAAAATATCAAAGTATTTAAACTCTCCTGGTTCTGCTCCTAAACAAGTCAAACATACACTGAGGTGGGCAGACCTTGACATAAGGCTGGATGAGTTCCTTCTTCAGAATGGATGGAGTGACAGGATGAATAGGTCATTGTTTGACTGAGAAACAGCTTGTCATTCCACAGGATGGTTACAGAGACAAGGTGGTTGAGGTAATAGCTTTTATCAGTCTGAAGGTGGTATGACAAAAGACATTACCTCACCCACTTTGTCCCTCCAATATCTTGAGACCGATATGTCTACAACAACACTGCGTACATAGGTTGTTTGTTATTATTTATGCAAATGATAAAAAAAAGTTGCAAGCAAAGGGGAGCTCCTGGCTAAATCATGAAAGGCCATGACTACTCTGTTCCTGCCTGATCTGTAATTCCTCCTGTGTCTACAATACAGTAACTCCCCAACATGGTTAAAACAGCATTTGGTCTTGTGGTGATTGAAAAATGGCCCGAATCATTGGCTACAACCCCAGCGCATACAAAGTAGCTAGGGATGGAGTGTGCAAAGGTGACTTTTGTGCTGTCTTGAGCGTGGGCCAGCTGTGTGCTGATCTGGTCCTGAAGTGTAACTCGGAGTAGCACAAGAGCTGATTAAAAGTTGCTAGCTGCCATAGCCTCATGGGACTGATACAGCAGCCATGGATCAGCAGGGCATAAAGAAGCTCCAAAACATACTAGTTCCTTGGCTTCCAGCAGCAGGACTCATATGCTGGTGTCCCCAGATAGTGATATTTCCATGGTTTGCTAAACTAGCACAGTTCTAAAAAGTATGTGCATACCTGAAAGAAATATACTTAAGCAAACTCCAAAGCAGTCCACCTCCAAAAACAGCCAACATACTCCATTTCAGAGGACATTGGCAGGAGACTTCACTGTACAGTTCAGGTGTCTTCAAGTCATTTATAAGCTAATACACAAGAATATAGGTGTGTTTCAGAATGACAATTTGTGAGCAGTTTAAGATGTGATTCTGGTACTTACAGTACCTCCCAGATCATGCCATCCAGCATAAAGAAAAAACACAGAGGAAGGCCAAAATTAAATAGAAAACATAGAGCTTGACAAATTCCCACCACATCATCTGCTCTTTGGAATAGAGATTTGGCCTTCCAATGTCACGGATATCCCTGGGGAAATCCTACTGATCTTGAGCCATTCATGCAGAAAGCCCCTCTTTTTTACTCTAGGAATGTATAGAGTACCAAGCACCCATTTATCTATGCACCAAATAAAGTGATACAATTAGCGAAAAAGTGCTACAACTGAAAGCTTCTGCTGAAGGCCCCAAGTCAGTTAATCATGTAAGCAAATATCTAATAACATGCTGAAATCAACAGGACTTAAATGCTTTGCTGAACTGAGCGTCAATTCTAAAGTTTCAACTTCTATTTTCAAATAGTTGTCTCCAGGTACAGAGGACTCAAGCAGTACAGGTAAACCTGAAATGCCTTTTTTGCTGCCTCTTGTGGCAGGGAGAGAATTTGCATACAGATTAACTATCTCAACTCCTCTTTAATTATTAACCTAGACTGGGACAAATTCACACAGCAGAGAGTAGGTTTACATTACAACATACAAAACCTATTTAATCACGCTGAGAACTAAAAAGATACACTGAAAAGGTAAACATAATGAACCTGTTCTCTCATTTAAAAAAACAAAAACCAAATTCCAGTTTGCTCTAGTTATAATAATCCAAGCATAACATTTATATGAGAACATAAAATACAACACACAGATATAAGTAAAACAATATGTGCGTTCTTGAATAATAGGGAAATAGCTTGCCAACAAGGATATATTTTGACCTAATGAAAGATGACCCGAAATTGACTTTGTAGTTACAATCCAATTACTTATAAAAATAGGAGGGATATGGGAGGGAAAGAGAGGGTAAGCAATGATTGGGAAGAGCCTATATTATGTGGCATATTGATGTATTTACTTTGAAAAGTTTTCCTTTTGATGAATAATAAAAACAATGCAGTAACAATTACTTTTGTGCCAAGAAAGAAGATTGTCTAGAGATTTTGCATCTCATGTTCCTTTATTCCCCAAGCCTCTCAGTGTTAGAAAGCCACATTTTAAACTGGTGAAACGAAAACAAATACGCTGAAAAAAGAATTGCTTTTAATTAGAAAGGCACCTCTGAAAAGAAGTTCAGTTATAACAGAACATTTGTTAGCTCTATAGTCTCAAGGGGGTGCATCATGCAGAAGGCAGGTTTCTTCTGTGCTCAAATTCAGAACTACAGCATCTCTGAATAGACGCATCATTTTAACCAGCTTCTTAGCCATTTTGTTCTTTTAATTTTTAAACTGGGTTCAATTTTTGGGAAGGTATTGGATTGAGAGCCTTGTAAACTGAAGTGATCTATTTGTTACTTTGGGCAAGTCACAACCTCTGTGCCTCCGTTTCCCCTTCTATGAAAGAGAGGGGACAACACTGACCTGCCTCACTCCATTGTGGTGAGAATTTGTTCTGAATATTTCCCAAATACTTTGAGGTGCCTTAAATGGGCAACAGGGAAATGGCAGTGCATGTTTTCCCCATACTATCATGCCAACTTGTGCGAACCCTTCCCCTAGAGAGAGGCTAGCTCTAAGATTGAGGATCTATGGCTCACTGAGTTCTTGCCTCTCTGCTGAGACTGCCAATTGATGCTGAACATGATGGCGTTTTCTGTGTGAGTACATCCGTCTAGTCGGAAATAGACTGAGACCAACAATTCATTTCACATCAGCTTCAAATTCACTTCAAAGTTACTTTCTGATTCACAAATCTCTCCTTGGATTCTGACTTCCTATTCCCCATCTAATCACCATTCTTGGCCTCTTCTTTGCTCTCGCCCCAAGAAATTTCCACATGTGTATGGAAGAAGGAAGATTACTCTTTCCATAGTTCTCTCATCAGCTGAAACGCTTCTATCCCTTTCCCAGTAATTGCCCTCTTTTTAAATCTTCACTTAAAAGATTTTTTCTTATTAGTGTATGACTGACTGTCTCTGTCTCTCAAGGATGCTGCATTTCTGTCGCATCCATATGTTAGGATGCTTCCTTGAAAAAATACCCCAGCCAAATACTTTCATAGTTACGAGGCAGCCAGGCTCATGGGATGTCCTGATTTTCCATCTAATCTTGAGACTTTCATGAAAGCTCCCCATGATATACAATGAAATATTTATGATGTGAATCTGAGCAACATTTCACGCCTTGAAAAAACAATGTTGATGTTTAACCTGTGTTTTCTATCCAATATTCTTCGGACATACAGTGTTTGTAATGGCATCCTGACAGCATAGACCCAGGTTCCTACTTAACTTTCTCAGCTGGACCAGTTCACAGGAAACATGAGGACCAAGATTTACAGAACTCAAAGCAGCGCTTTGTTGCTTTTTCTGACTAACTCAACAAGATCAAGCAGTGAGAAGGAGAGAAAGGAGGAACACATACAAAGGCAATACATGGAATCAAGCCTGATTATATTTTAGTTGGGAAATATTAAAGAGGATTCTTTTATAGCTATTACTTTTCTTGTAGAAAATTAGATTTAAATCTAAGATGGGGTTGCCAACACAGGTGGCTAAAATGTGGAATGCAACCATCCTCATCTTTAACAGAGAGGACTGTGTGCACAGAGAATACTGTTCTCTCAATGCAATGAGCCATGCAGAAGGCCACTCTTATCTAGATGGAGCATTGCATCACTGTTCTTTAGAGTCATGTATTAGCCTCCCATATGACTGCCTAAATATAGTCCTCTTCTTTGTCCTCCCCTTCTCATGTCCCTCCTTGTTCCTCTTCTCTTGACTTAAACTTTTGGGGGCAGGGAATTCCTCTTCAATTTTATTATAAAGCACCATGCACAGTATATGGAACTATGAATAAAATGTGGTACATACAATGTGAGTAATAACTAGTAATAATAATCACATGCTGGGACCTCATTCTCCTATTAAAGATGAAGGCACCTGCAATTTGTTCCATTCTGTTAACTTTGTATGGACCTCACGGTGGCCCTTCAGCTGGGCAAAGAATTAACTTCTATCTGATGGCAATACGAGAAAGAAATACTGAAGACACATCTGTTGGCTTCATGACTGATAGGGAAACCATATTTTTTGCCAGTTATTTTCACTGGTGCTGATATGACTTGTTTTCAAAAACCTACTTGTTTTAAAATCAGACCACATCTATTCACTTCATTTAATCATATGCTTTCTTTTTTACTGTAATTTTTTCTTTTATAAGGGATGCTTTACTTCCTTATAATTTATTCCAAAAGACCAATTCAGGCCTTCTGATCATGGAACTTAACTTTTCATGCAGCAGAGCTTTCTTTGGGCTATGTGCAGTTCTAACAGAGCAAACCACTTTATATTAAAAACTAAATTTTCTTTGTTTTACCGCATGGTGCATCTCATTTAGGAAATCTGGTTTAGGGGAGCATGCCAAAGATTTCAGTGCTATGATCTAGTCAATGCTATGAGTTGACATTTTAGTATCTGAGTGGAAGCAGATGCTCTTGGTAAATTTCCTTCTGGATAGTAGATCTCTGAGCAAACTGAAAGCCCTATAATCTCAAGTGAAGGAAATTGATGGCTGGGCAATAATACATACTGGGTATCATCGGTACTAGGCTTGTTATCGCTCTATAAAGGATGGCATATGGTTAATTAAAGCATTTCTGTCATGATGCAAAGTACTGAATGAGGTGACTGACGAGAGGCTTCTTTCAACTCAAATGATTCTGCAATAAGGACTGTGGAAGTGGCGGTCTCTGCAAGGGATATAGAGTGTTATGTAGAAGAAAGGAAGGTGAAAGATGGTGGCTCTGGAACAAAGAGATGAGCAATAGCCAACCCTTGGATGTGCTGGGAGGGGACTGTCATAAAAAGAGGAATTAATCTTTTTATAGCAGCTCTAATTTGATATAATTTTCTTCCTTCAGTAATCTCTATTGCCTATTTTACAAATACACACCACCATGAATGTCCTTTCTTTCATAATTTCTGGCATTCCTGTTAAAACATTTTTTTCACAGTTATACCTTTTGACTTCCAATGATGTCACAAAGCAACCACCCACTTTTCTATGTTCTTTTTAAGTCTATAAGGTTTTGGCCAACATTCTTCTTTTCTTGAGTCAGCATCTATTTAAACTGGATACTTTAAGCAGATTTGCTCTTTGGGCTGCAAATCTTTCTCTGTCCATTCCTCATGCCTGTCAACAACCTCAGGAACTGGGCACTAATGGGAGCTACACATTATGTCAGAAGAGATCTGAGTTCATTAGAGCAACTTGTTCCCTATACATTAAATTTCTTTAACCATCTACAGATTTGGGAACACATGAGTCCTAAGGAGATAGCAAAGGTAAGTGATCTTAAATACACCATGCAGCACATTGCTCGCTCATTGTTGAGAAATATTTTTCCTTTTAAAAATACATCTGTCTAGTAGTACACACATCATTGCTTCATTGTGACAGATTTATACCCATAAGAAGGAACCATTTACAACAGCGGTTATGAAAAGACTCCAATCCATTTCTCCTGAAGATCCTTGGGATAAAAGGAGGATTAATGTTCAAAAGTAAGTTAAATGAAAAACTGAGTCTGCCCAGAGGGAGATGTTAAAGACTGACTGGCACAAAAAAGTTCTTTCTGGCAAACCTTTGGAAATACTAAAAGAAAGGGGTCAAAAGTCATCTGCTTAAGTAATGGTCTCCAAGGCAAAGTATTGGCTGGCCAATCTTATTATTACAATGGCCTATTATATGTATGTTCCATAGGCTGAATGCACCAATTATACTGATCATATGGCTTCTTAAAAATGCTTAACTTGCTTTTTCCACCTATTCAACATGATAAGACATAAATTAACACAAAGGCATCCATGAACATATTTTATACCTTCCCACCACCCTTATGTGAAGCTTCAAGGTTTAATGATTTAATTAAGAATGATTTAGAGGGTAACCAGATCTGAGGGAGCCTCTCTCTGAGAAGTTCTATCCAAACACAGTTACATAAAACTGAGAAAAAGGGCGTTGTCAGTCAATAAAAAATAATAATTCATCTCATACCAGGAACCGAGAATCTTAATACAATGTTAGTAATTTTTTTTTAAATCATTGAAGTTTATTGCATGGTGTAAATCTGAAAGGTGAAAATGTATTAGATTCTAATACTATTATCATGCGATTGCCCAGGAATGCTTTCCTGATAAAATCATTAGAAGCAATGTTCTTCTATCATGAATAACTTTTAATTGTAGGTCACATCAGTGTTCTGACAGGCCAAAGTATTCATCCCCCGTTTGATTATTTCCAGACAGCCAGACTGAGAGGAGAATTGCTAGGACCTCATTCCAGGGTGACCTCACCACAGAATCCCACATCTTCACCTGTATTTACAACTGGATATAACATTATTATTAATACTGTTTGAATACTAACCAAAAGTCCTCTTTCCATTTCCAAGTCTAAGAGCTACATCCTTCCCTCAGATACATACTGTCCCATTGCTTGTACAAGATCAAGCACTAACACATGCACACATATGTGCAATAACAACAGAGCTTAAGAGGAGGCTATGGCTGAAGCCCTAATGTTTTTGAACACTGCTGTTATACTAGTGGCACTGCTCTGCACTCACCACTTCTCACTCTTCTTGAGCTGCTTCTCTTCCTTGTCTCTTGCACAGCTGCACGGAGGATGTGGGAGAAGAAGTTCTCTCTTCCCTGCACTGCATGTTGCAGGCCCAACTGGAATGGAGCTAATATTAATTTAGGAACCTATTGTAGTGGTGCTCTAAGATTTAAAACGGAATATCATTACATTGTTTTACTCAGCAAAATTCAGGTTCCTTTCTGAGGGGACAGAGTACCCAGCTTCCCAATTTGTAGTCTGTCCATGTAGATGATTTTAGGTGTGGGCGGGGTGGTGGTGGCCCTCCCTGTGCCTCTCTTTGAAGGAGGCCACACCTGCCCGCTGCTATGTCCTGCAGGAAAAGAGACTTTGGCAAAAGGCAAGATTAACAGTTTTTGAGACTCCTCAGTCAAGCAGAGCAGTCCCAAAATCATGAGCCCCACCTTCAGGCAGAGGGGTGGGGCTAAAAAGAAGTCTATAGCCCCCTGGCCCTCAGGCCGGCCAGGGCAAGCCAGAAGTCTAGTGCCTCTAGCACAGGGAATGAGCAGATAACCAGGTCTCCTGACCCTGAGGGAATATCTGCCACTCCAGAAATGTCGTGTAGAGGGGGATGGGTAGGAGGACGCAGGCCCACCCGACTCCACTGCATTCCAGCCCAGGGCCCTAACGGTGGTGGACTGGGTCAGCGGGGCTCCAGCCGAAACATGCCAACCAGTGCTCTAGCACAAGCACAGCCGGACGGTGGTCGGCTAACCCTGGGCTACTTCCTCCCCCGTCCCAAGATGCACCAGAGATCCAGGTTCATCCTTCGCCTCGTCAGGGTACTAAGCTAGCGGTAAGCCCAGCAGTTCCTCAGCGTAGGGCATCTCCGGCACCTCTGGTGACTCAGGATCGTCACTAGACTGGCAGGTGTCTCTGGCAATTTCAGGGGCTGGCCACAGGTGGGAAACGTCTCGGCATCTGTTTCCCAACTGAGGTACCCGGCTCGCCTCTTATATTTCCCACCCCTCTGCTTCCGGTCTTGTGGGTGTGGACTTCTGGGTTCCACCAATCAGGGGACAGTTGGCCTTCCCTCAGTGCCAATCTCCAAGGAAGGCCATGCATCCCTGCTAATACAGTCCACTCCAGGAGATGGTTTGTGTTTGGAAGTGACTGCAACACCAGTAGGGGAAATTATTGGGTTTTTGTTAACTCCAATAGTTTGTCAAAACTAAGATAAGAAAAGAATTGTTGACTACTCAAAGGAAGGGCAGGCCTGCGATTAGGGTGTTAGGCAAGGGCTCAGAAGACATGGATTCAATTTCCAGCTCTGCCCCAGACTTCCTAAGTGACCCTGGGCAAGAAACCCAGGCTAGTGTGGCGTGTAGAGTACAGATACTGCAAATGCTTCTAGCACAGGTATAAACAGCAGTGTAGATGGTGACACACTGCTTAGTCAAGGACATTAAAGACACACCAGAACCTTAGGGTATACACCCTCAACGGCTCTCTGTATGCCCAATCAGTGCCTCCCATATCTACACTGCTAAAAATAGCAGTGTAGTGTCCCCCAAACCTACCCCGCTGCTGTAGCCTTTCCTTGACACAATGAAAGACTTCACCAGCAGGAGAAGGCTGAGGCAGCAGGGAAAAGCTCCAGCAGCTCCCAACTGCTGGAGTCTTTCCCTGCCAAAGGAAGCTACACACCGTTTGGGTACACACACCAGTGTGGGCACAGCCTACTTTACACTGCAGTGTGTGGCTACACATACCCTCCATGGTACCACCAAGGCTTTAGGATATGTCTACACTGCTGCTATGAGTGAGCCTCCCAGCCCACGTAGACAGACTCACACCAGCTTGAGTTAGTGGGCTGAAATTAGCAGTGTGGACATTGTGACATAGTTGGCGGCTCAGCCTAGTTGCCCAAGTTTGGACCCATGGGCTCTGGATGGCTTAGACTCGGGTAGCTAGCCTGAACTTCAACATGCATATTGCAGGGAGGCTCATTTGCAGTTGCAATGTAGACATACTCTGACGGGATCCTTGGGGTACAACCTGGAACTGTGGGATTGCTGTTCGCTTTTAACTCACCAGCCTGGGCTGTCTCTCACAAGGTTTTGCTTGGGGATTATCATTGGAGATGCTGAAATGTCAATAGTGATTCTGGGGGATCCAGCCTATCCTTTGCTCCCCTGGTTCATGTATCCGTACACTCGACTGCACCAAGGAAAGATTCAACTACTGGCTCTTGCAGGTACAGAACAACTGTTGAATATGAGTCTTGTAGATTGAAGGGATGCTGGAGTTGTTTACTCTCTAGGCTGGATCAGCATGAGAAAAATATCCCAATGGTTATAGCTTCCTGCTTTGTCCTGCCTAACATCTGTGAGACAAAAAAAAAAGCGTCTGCCAGGGTGGAGATGGTGCATCTGTCTGCTGATTATGAACAGCCAGACTCAAGGTCATTACAAAAGCCCAATGTGAAGCTATGAGGTTGAGGGAAGTTTGAACGATCACTTTAATAGACAGCCACCGTAGTGCTCTGAGCTGGAGTGGTCCTGGAGCTAAAAACTGTGTAGTGCTTGTAGTACATTTACAAATGGGACTGGGTGTTTTCCTGAAACTATGACTAATGTGGTGGTTGCTGTACATTTACTGTTTGCTTTGTGTACTGCTATTCATTATTCAATGTGTTGTGAAGTAAGAAAGCTAAAGAACATTACTGAGTGGGAAAATTAGTGCAGAAAAGCAATGTGTAAAAAAATACAGGCAATGTAATACAATTTTTTTAACATACAATAATGGAGTGGAACTTTAAAATTGGAAAGGCTGAAAGCATTTTTTCCATGCCCATGCACAAATGTCGTCCATGCTGGCTACACATACTCTGACCTGGGAGAATTTTGATTGGGGTATGTGAAGCTATGATTTTCCTTGCTGCTCCCTGGCATGGAGTGGTAGGGGTAAGGCTGTGGTCCATGATCCTTTGGGCAATGTAGGGAGCAGTGGCCATCAAGTTCTCCAAGGATAGTAAAGTGTGGGGAGTTTAAGATTTTTGGCCAGTAGGTTAACCAGGGTCTGCAGCATTGGGGTTTGCAGACTCAGAAGACCTATTATGTCTGGGTACATTTCCCTCCCCTTGTCCTGCTGGGCCTTTTTCCTGTCTTCTCTTTTTTCCTTGCCATCTGCTACGTTGGTCCTCCAGGCCCTTTGTTCACAGTCCAATGCAGCGGAATCTGGCTGAACATGTCCTCCCTAATCATCTTCTTTCTCCTCCACATCAAGATCAGGCATTCTGTTGGTGTGGAAGGGTCACCCCACAAGGCTGCCACACCTGATAAAACTATACCACTGGATTTACAGCCTCCAGGAAGAGGGAAAGAAAAGTTTCAAAACCCCCTTCCCTTATTACCATAAACACTTTTAATAAGAAATGCTTATTGATGTTTCAGGTTTTGCGTGCTTAGGCACAGCGCCGCTCTCCATCCCCTGCCATGGACAAGGAGGAGTAGGGAGGCTTTTCTGTTGCATGAAGCAATAAAATGTCAGTCCCTGTTCCATGGGTACGAGTATAGGGCGATAGCACTGAATATTGGCACTATTTCCCACAGGTGGGGGTGATTTTACCTGATATCTCACTTCTGAGCACACAGCTGCTACTGGCATCCTATGGCTGCCTGGGCCTGTATGCCACTAGCCTGTTTACTGTAATGGTGCCAGCTGAATCATCGGAGTGGCATGGGAAAGTGTCCTAGCAGAGAGGTAGAAATAAGGCAGCCCTCCCTACAAACCTTTGGGAGAGGATTGCTGACTATCTCCATATGAATATCAGGTCAGACTGTCAGAAAATAAGGCAGACACCCCAAATTGGTGGTATATTCTATAATTAGATTTCACCAAGCCAGTAACAAATGTATGCTACTGGATCACTATACCAGAATTACCATGGAATCACAGATAGTCCCCTTCTACCCTCCAGGCTATATTGCCACCCAGACAAACTGAACTTAGTGATAAATGGTTATTAAAACCAAGTATCACACCACTTCAGGCTACTCCCAACCCCAAAGGGTCAGTCACTTACCCCAGCTCAATGGATACTCTTGATCTCACACCAAAGACAACGCTGGCTGCTAATTTATTTAATAAACTAGCTAAACGTTTATAAGCTAAGAAAAAACAAGAAAGTTATTGAGAGAGTAAAGCAGGTAAAATACATTAACAGGTGAGTATAAATTTGTAAATCCAAAATGATAGCAGAGATGTAGTAATCTGCCAGTCTCCAAAAGTTTTTCAGAGTTACACAAGATAATTCTGGGGATCTCTGCCTTCTTGTTTATTTATTCCACCCTGTTAGCATTCAAACAATCCAGAGATGAATGATCATTCCTTGAATCCATATTTTATATCTCCTTCATGCAAAAAGCTAGCTGACAGCTTCTGTACCCTTTGTTAGCTGTGGTGAGGAATGCAGATGGAATCTGTGAATTCCCATTGTGAACTCAATGGCCCTTGCTTTGAATTTAGTGCTCTTTTTTAATGAGTAATTTATCTATAGAGATATAGATAATGCAAATGCCTGTCATTTCATAGGGATAGATAAGTGAGAACAATACAGGAAACATTCCATTAGTTTTCATAAAGTTCTAACACCTAAGCGCACACTTCATTAATACACCTTTGATCCAGGGTTCTTTAATTATAGGGCACACATAATGTAGAAGTAATGTAATAGCAAACAATACAATCAACATCTCCTTTGATATTCACATACAAATGAACTGTCTTGAGAATCTGGCATTTGGTGACACCAGGCTTGTCAGTGTCACGGAGAGTTCTCAGGAGGATAAAAGGGACATAAACAAAGTGCTCCACATGCCAACCCTCCCCCATATAATACTACAGGAAAATGAAAAGCAGATGCCAACTCTGCCTCTGTTTGTTGCACCTCTACCTCATCTCATATGAGTAAAACAATTTCTAGTCAATATCTGTTTCTTGTTAACAGGAAGCTGTGTTGAGCGCCATCCTTGAATTTAAACATTGTAAGACAAAACGTATGTAAACACTTACTCGAGGTCCCTCCCATTCATCAGGCTCATCTGTGCCTGCCTGGTGGGAGTGGTCAGACTGTGGCGGAGTCTCAAACAGGTCCTGGCTCCTGGGATGGCTGAACACCTCCCGCCACATCCCTAGTGCAACCTATTTATAAAAGTCCACACTTCTACACCTGGGCCATAGCTGTGCTTTCACAGTCTCTTCGCCCCACAATCCCAGGAGACCCGTTATGTCTTGTCTACTCCAGGCAGGAGTACATCTAATGCACTGAGCCAGCATGGTTAGTTGGGCAGTTGTACACAAGAAAGGTGAGCTGAGAGGTCTGCTCACCACGGTGGGCAATCCGGAGAAGGCACTTCAAAAACACGTGGAGAGTTTCAAAGAAGGGGACACTTCCAGTTTCTGTGGCAATGGAGTTTATAGTTGCAACCAGAGCAGTCATGGTAGCAGGGTCTGGGGCACTGGGGGACCTTTCCTAGAGGACTGTAAGGGTTGACACAGGTCACACGAGGTCTACACTTGCAGAGCATTGACCTCAGTAAGTTAACCATGGCTGTTCAGGGAGATAGTTTTACTGCTTTGCTGTAATGGGGAACTTAGATCAGCCAGAGACAAATCTGAGTATAGAAACCTGCAGAAATAGGTCAGTGCAAGGTGACTTACATGGACCTAACTTTGTAGAGTGGAGCAGGCCCAAGTCACCACCCAGCTTCCAACTGTTAGGAAGAAGAGTTGGTAGGGGTGTCTGAGACTGTTTTCGGTAAGGATCTCAACGTTCTGATAGCAAACCTAAATTTACTTTTAGCTACTCCTAGTCGTCACATTTACACTGCAAGGGAAGGCACCACCCAAAAAGGCACAGCAGATGCCTTTGAGCAGTAAACTAGGTGTAACCCTAAGAGCACAAAGTCAGTTGGCACAGGGTTGTCGTGATAAGTACCTAAAAGCTGGCATGTAATATATCACTGGAAAAATATTAACTCACTGATCACATTCTTGCATGATGTATGTACAGTCAGCCCATGAAGGACTTCATAGCTATGTGCTGGAGATATATTCTTCAAATGTATTTGGCAAACAGCACTTAAGCAACACCTGTTTCAGATAAAGGAATGTGGTTCCGCCTGCTTGAATGTGTTTCCAATGTAAATTAAGCAAGGTTTGACCAAAGACAAAGAAAAGCACATTTATGTGCAAGGCGAACAAAGCCATCAAGAGAGCAAGTGGGGAAAGGTGATCACTTAATCTTGACAGGGCTTGAAATTGCACCAGGAAGCCCTCCTGCCTCTTGACACAGGGTAACTGAATTTTGGGAAAATAGGATGTCATATATACCCCAGCAAGAGAGAGAAAGCTTTGTCTGGGCTCCTGTCTTAAAAAATACATTTCAAAGGTTTACTGGACTATAAAAAGAAAGGGGAGAGAACCCCAAGCTCATCCATCTCTTGAGGGAACAAAAAAATGAGCACTTTGATTCCGTAAGGGTGGATCCTGGCTGGAACAGCCAACCACATCACAGAAGTTGCTGAAACAAGGTGTAAGCCGGCGGCTGTACCGCACCGGTCGCTGCAGCCCTTCCTGAGGCCCAGCCTCTGGGGAAGGCCACTGCACCTTCCGGAAACAAGCGAGGGAATTAGTCAAACGACCAGTCTATTGCCCCGGCCCGTGGGAGGGCGGGCAAGCGAGCAGTCTATACAAGAGCCTGGGTGGCAGGAGGATTCACCGGGTTCTCCAGGGAAAGGGGGAGAGGGAGACGCAGGCCCACTCAACTCCACTGCGTCCCAGCCCAGGGCCCTAACAGTGGCAGAAGCATTGCCACTGTGCCGGCAGGGTCCCACCGCAACACGCCGACTGTGGCAAGTCTCTAGCCGCAGCCAAACCTATGGCTGCCCCTGGGCCACTTCCTCCCCTCCAGTCCCAGGTACCTCCGTCCTCAGGGTCAGCTGGGTACACTGCTCGGGGCAGACTTAGCAGGCCCTCTTCATTGACGGGCGGCAGGTCGGGGAGTTCCTCGGCGAGGGGCAGCTCCTCGAGGTCGCAAGGCTCCGGGGTTGCTTCAGCGTCGGGAAGCTCGTCCAGGTCGGGTCCCGCCTCTGAGGGCTCTGCGGCCAGCAGCTCGTCCAAGTCTGGACCAGCTTCGGGGGGTGTCTCCCACCCCAGAGGGTCCAGGGGCTCGGTCCACTCCCAGGTGTCTGGGGGCCCTACCCAGTCCTCGGGTCCCGGGCGGTAAGGCCGCGCCCGGCTCTCTGGCTCAGGGAAAGCCCTATGTGGGGCTTCGGCCCGGCAGGGCTCGGGTCGACGCTGCAGCCAGCGGGAAGGCACGTCTGCACCCGCTGGCAGCTGGTCCCTGACTGAGCGGCGGGCCCTGCCTTTTATCCTCTTCTCTTTGGGAGAGGCCCCGCCCTCCTCGGGGGGGATTGGCCAGCCGGATGGGCCTATCCCAGTCCGCTCCCTGGGTTGCCAGGCAGACTGGCTTCTTACCTCCTGGCTGACCTGTGTTTGGGGCGGCAGCCCTTCCTGGGGCCCAGCCTCTGGGGAAGGCCACTGCACCTTCCTACACAAGGGAAGCGATATTGAACAAGAACTACAGCTGATTAAGTTAAATGTTAGTCTTAGAAGCATATTTTTTCTTCACTCTTTCTACTTAATATCATTTAAATCTATGTCCTTTTGTTAATACACTTGTTTTGCTTTTACCATAAGCCAACTCAGTGCTTTGACTGAAGTGGAGCATCTGTCAACCCCAGTTAAGTTAATGAGCTGCAGCGTACTGCCTCTTCAAAGGAGCACAGTGAACTTAACTTCTGCAAGTGCTCAGCAAGAGGACAAGACTCAACAGGGCAGCGTTTTGGAGAAATTCAGAAGTATTGGGGTCACCCTGCAAAAAGTAACTGGGCAGCAGAAGCCAGGGTGTGACCTATATACTGGTACGCTATGCTGGCTGTTAGTGTCGGTGCTGTGAGCCACAGCACCACAGCACTTAACCCAGAGTTGCAGGGCAGGCAGTGACACAACCCCTTCTGGGGCTGGGTTGAGCACCAAAGCATTACGCTGGGTAACCCAAAGTGTTGCACACACAGTGAGGGTTCTTAGAATCACCTCAGAAAATGAAGCCAAACAGCTACAATACCACAGCATTAAAAAGTAACTGAACACTCTGATATGATCATTGATTATTGCGCACTGTAAGAGAGCCAACGCTATCAACATGACTTTCAAATTACAAAGTCACAACTTCAAAGCTTCTTTAAGGTTCTGGGTTCACACCACGCAATTAGTTTACCATTCAGAGTGCAAAAAATACAACCTCTGTAAATTAGGCAAGAATCTTAAACAGTGAAATGGCACAACTTAAAATAAAGAACTAATCAATGCTATCAAAATGGCTTCACTCTGTCTAACTAATCATTACCAGATGATGGCATGGAGGTGACTGGATGTCTCTGGCAGCAATTCTTATCAAGGTCTGATTACAACAGCTACAATAAAAAAAGAAAAACTGGTTATACAGCACTGGCCAAATGTGGCCTGTGGAGATTTGCAGACAGCTTGCTCAGATGAAAATGGAGCATTGTAAAACTGCTTGAACTTCTGATGGACGTTGTAAAAGACAGCTACAACCATGATGGTAATTTCTAAACAATGCCAGAATTAGAGCTAACTGGAAAATTTTTGTTTAAAGTTTGGTCAGAAAATGCCATTTTGAGAAATTCAAAGTTTTTCACAATATCATATTAATTTTGACAAAAATTCATGTCGAAAAATGGGAGGAGGAGATTTTGAAAGTGTCAAAACATCCTGTTTCAACATTTTTGGAATTATGTTTCAATTTTTCATTTCAAAATAACCTTGTTTTGAAATCTACTTTATTTTACATACTAACAAATTAAAAGGTTGAAACTGAAATGAAATATTTTGGTTTACCTGACATTAATTTTTTCCCCATTTCTTCTTGTGAAAAATCTCTGAATTTTTGCTTTTCATCCTGATTTGGAATGAAAAATATTCTGAAATTTCAAAATCATTTGCAGTGCAGAAAATCTGTTTTCCATCTTATTTTAGCTGTGGTGTATTTCACAAATTCAGTCAAACATCCATAGAAGAAAAGTGTTGAAGATAAACAGATATGCAAATACCTTCAATTTCCAGAAACTACTAAATATCATCAAAAAATTTGTGTCTGTGTACACCCTTATTAGTTCCCTGGCCTTTAAGCTACTCCTTACTTGCACACAGCTTTAATGGCACCTAAGGAGTTAGCAAACTCCACTTCAGTAGCTCTATATATGGTGCTGTAAGAGAACAGCACAATTGTTACTCACTATTTGTATTATGGTTCCAGTCAGGGATGAGGTCCCCATTGTTCTGAGCACTGTACAAATGCATAACAAAAAGATGGTTCCTGCCCACAGAAACTTGCAGTCTAAGATGAGAGACAACAAATGGGTGAAACAAACAAACAGAAAGGAACACAAAATAGCAGTGAGACAACTATGAACAGTGTAATATACTGCAGACAAAGCATACCAGCTGCCTAACCATTGTTTTGGGCTGGAGTTTTTTTGTTTTGGTTTGGTTTTTTTTTTGGTTTTTTGATAGGCATAATGGCAGAGAGGAATTTAAAAAAGGGATATAAAGGAGCACAATTTGGTGGTTTTGCAGATTTCTGAACGGATCTCATTTTAGGAATGAGGGGCAGCATGTCAGACATATAAAGGTGCTTGTTAGAAAAGCTGACCAATGGGCAATCAAGACTGGCATCATTGCTCAAATAGAGAGGCAGGAGTCGATATCTCAATAGAATGAAAGAAATGATCAGTAGGGTGGGGTTAGACCATGAAATGCCTTGAAAGTGGAAACAAGAAAAGTGGGTTTGATGTGATGGGAAAGGGGGAGCCAGCAGAAGGATGCAAAGAGAGGGCTGATGTGGTTGAAGTGGTAAGCCAGGAAGATGATCTTTGAAGCAACTTTCTGAATGGATATAAGGGGGACAATATGGCATTTGTTAAAGGCAAGAGAGGAGGAAGCTACAGTCATTAAAATATGAATGATGGACAAGAGATGTAGTTGTGTGAACAGAGAGAAAAAAGACAGACAGTACAGATGTTTTACAGGAAGAAGCAGAAAGATTTAGAGATTTAGACATGGTCTGGATTGTAGGGTTCTAGAGAAACACAAATCAAAAGATGAGGCCCAGTTAGGAACCTGAATGACAAGGATGATGGATGTGTTATTCGCAGTGAGAAAGGAGAGAGGAAAATAATCTTGGGGTTGAGGAGGGCAATCCATTGCATTTTACTTTTTGTAATCACTGTTGCTTACATATAAAAAAGTTAAGATGGAGGGTCTGACACTACCAATGTTTTTGGGTCTTTTTTTTTTAATGTGTGTGTGTACTGTAATTGTGGAAATGTTTTATTTTGTCTCAAATATTTGGACATGGTTCTCAATCAGCTTACTAAAATAGGCATTGCAGAGTCCACAGTGGTGAAAGATATATTGCCAATTCTGTGATAATTACAAGAAAACAAGAAAACCAGAACATATGTCCAAAATATGCTATGCAGTGATCAGAGTTGTAATACTCAACGTGCTACTAATGATACCTCTTTTTTATCTCCCTCTTCCTCTTGCTTGCCAGCTGTATTTAATATCTGACCCTTTTTGTCTGGAAGGAAAATCAAGTGTAACAGTGTAAACAGCATTATTAACTGCTTCTTATTATAATTAATAACATTAATACAGTATGTGACTTAAGCAGGAGAATTTGATCTGGCTGTATTCTAGAACCAGGAAGTTTACTTCAAAATACCCTATCTTTCCTCTTAGCTCTTTATTAGTCTCTCCTAGTTCTTTATTAGGCTGATGGGATTCAGTAGGGAAAGACAAGGTTTCAGTGGGCACAAGATGATAGGGGTAACACTTACTAACAACTAGGTCTTAATCTGGGGCCCGATCCTGTCAAGATTTATGCACATGCTTAATTTCAAGTCTGAACAGTCCCACGGAGCTCAGTGCACAGTCACGCCCTGGGTCCTACAACATGAGTTGTGTCACATTTCCGCTACAAAACCTGAAACCACCACAGGTAACTCACCTCATGAAACTCAGCCCAGGATTTCTGGAAGTATCCCTAAAGTTGACAAAACTCTTGAGAGAACCTGGTTGCTCCATTGTTTTAGGTCACAGCGTAGGAAACCTGCACTGCTCCATGGTTTTGATTCAAACCAGGACTCAGTTTGGGGTTCATTTATACTGGAAAATGAAAGTGCAGCTTAAGACATACCCACCCATCTGAGTAGAGACCCAATAAAAGGTTTACAAAGCCTCTGAAAACACCAAATTGCAAATAAAACTAAAAAATAAGATTTAAGTCCACAGTTTTGGCGTGGAGCCCTTAACACCCCTTAACTTTTGAAGGCAATGGCACTTTCAATATGGGGGGAAACAGAGGGCTTATTAAAAAATAGGTCATCATCTGGTGGAAAGGGACTAAAACGCAAAACATCTATGGACATCTGGTGTCCTGAGCATGATCAGTACTGAGAAATCCTGGGTTCAATATATTGGCTCTGTCACTGACTCACCATGTGGGATATGGAAAATTAAATATCCAAATACTAATGCTTCTTATTTCAAATCCAGAGACTTTTTCCTTTTTGTGTCACACCACGTAGAACCAACTGAGAATGTCACATTGTGAATCCACTCTTAGGACACTGATGGTCTGATTATACTGAGGGTAAGCCCAGGGTGAGCAGAACCCCAGTTTGTTAACCTAGGGTTCAGCATCTACAATCATTTGTATCCCCTGGTTAGGAAGTGTCGAACCTGGGTCCCAAACTGGGGATCCAGCATCTTCACTGCATTATGCCCATATCCCAGACTCACTAGCACCCTCCCAAAATGTGGCCATTCTAGCCCTTTGTGGTGCCATGCGGAGAACCTGACTCTACTGAGAACACAGGAAGTCAGCCGTGGGATTGTGGGATACTTTTGGTGGATTCCCAGAGCGAGTCCAGCGTGGCTATGGGTATACTTCAAAGCAATGAACCCTGGGTCCCAGCTTGACTCACACTTGGACCCTCCACCCCTGTGGGGCCCTGGGACACAGAGTGTGAGCCCTGGCTTAGTGCGATCTTTGTGTGGACAGAAGGGGAGTTAAACTTGTGCCTGGGGTTACACAGCAGTGTAGACCTACCCTTATAACCATATGTCTACACTGGAATAAAACACCTGCAGCTGGCCCAGGTCAGCTGACTCTGGCTCACATGGTTTGGGCTGCAGGTCTTTAAAATTCCAGTATAGATGTTTGGGATTGGGCTGACACCCAGACTCTGAAACCCGCCCCCCTTGCACAGCCCCCCCCACTTCGGGTCTCTAGGCACTACTATAATATATATGATTAATAATAATATCATCTTCTTTATCAGCCCTGGAAAAAGCAAATAAATCAAATGCATCTTGTTCAGTGTGAATCTCACAAAATCCCAAGCACAGCTGGCGCTAAGTGGAACCCTGCTTGGCGGTCTCAGCACAGAAATTAAAGATGGGCATTGAATTTTCTTCTTACCCCTACTGGTGACTGCTTCAGATCAGATTTGAAGATCACTGACAAAGTGACATGGAAAAGTTGGCACCATTACTGCCCAAGCTGTTCCTGTTCTGAGGACAGATAAAGAAATATATTCTTTAGAGTGGTAAAACGTTCTTTAGCCCTGCACAGTCCAATATGATTGCACTTTGATCATGTGATGTAACACCTAAAAGGATGGCTTAGAGTCTGTGGCGAAGAACAGAAAGGGACCCCTGCCAGTCAAACCCAACAGGATGTGGGGCTGGGAGAGGAATGAGGACTGATTGTCAAAGGGACTTTCTTAAAGTGAAACAAATAACATTTTATATAAAGGTCAGAGGCCTGACATTGCCATCGCACTGTACACTGAAAATTCACTGTCATTTTAAGGTCAGAGCAGCTGTAGAACTGCTTCTCCTACCCAAGTATCCATGTGCAGAAATCCTATTACGATCATGAGCGTTAGTGTGCATTGATATGAAGGCTGAAGAGTGGATTAATTAATGCAACTGGATTTGGAAGGACAAAGAAAACTCACATGCCACTATGATCAATATTCATTGATCTGATTCTAATTAGTAATTTTAAAAAAACATCTCTCTTAAAACATTTAAGTACTTATTTTCTCTTGGCTATTCATTCTACCTCAGCACCAGTTGCCTGATATATTCAGTTCCAATTCCTACCAAAACATCTTATTTTAAAAATCATTTTATGCAAACATTTTGAGAGTAATACATAGTGAAAGATAAACAAATGAGCATCTCCTTCGCTTGTCTTTGTTTGGTTTTTTTTACAGTCCATTGCATAATGGGGGCTCTACCACAGATAGAGTCCTCTGGACGTTAGGGTAACATACACATTTGACAACAACCATCTGCTCATAGGGGAAATTTCTTCATAAACCCAGGAGTTAGGAGCTGGCTTATGCATTGGAGCATGGGAATTTATAGCCCTAAAATTTTATCTTACCTAATGTAACCATGTATGTTATCATTTTCCATATAAATGTCTAAACTTTTTTGAATCCAGCTAAGCTCCCAGATTTGACTATATCTTGAGGCAATGAGTTCCACAGGTCAATTATTCACTGTGTAAAAAGTATTTCCTTTCATAAATTTTTGAAATTCATTGCCTTTTAATTTCACTAGATATCCAACTTTATAATTAATATAAGAAAGGGTAAACAGAGCACCTAATTAGTTGTCTGCATAACACTCATTATTTCAGACATCTCTGTCACATCCCCTCTTATTCATCTCCTCTGTAAACATCTTGTCCCAGTCCCAGTCTTTTCAATCTCTTGTTAAATTGGTCAGACCCAATTCTTAGTTTCCTTCCATATTTATGCAAATACTGTTCTACAGAGCCAAGCTAGAAAGATGCTAGCAACAGGCTTCCGAGCCAGAGGAAATAGTTTATCCATTTTAGTTTATTGGGACCCTGATTTGTCCCACTGTATAGGTTTTGAGAGCAAACAGAATACAGGTTTATAGATGTACTACCATCATATTGCAGTCCAAAGTTAGCCTTATGCTAACTGAACATATCTCTTGCTTTTATAAGAAACCCACAATAGTAGTTAAAAATCAATATAATGATTCAAGATCAATCAGATAAAAAGTAGATACTGTTTAGTATGTATATACAAACACATTTGATGCAGGATCTGAAGTGTTGCTGTGACAAAATTAAACAGGGGAATTTTCTATTGTAAAATTACACTAGTAATAATGTTGCATTGGTGATTTCTGAGAAGCATTCTGTGCCTCTCATGCACCTTTACAAAGCAGGTATTCCTAGGAAAAATAATTACATTTTTCTTGCTTTTTTAACTTGTCTCCTCTGAATTGGATTCTGGCAGAGTCCATGAAAGATTTCTGATTATTTTGATTCCCATAAGTGATAAAATGAAGATACAAAGCTTAGTTAGTCAGGAGACCACATCTCTGAGGTATATACAGGGTACACCTAACCTGTTTCCTGTGGTTTAGAATAGGATGAAAGAAGATTGATGCAGCTGAAGAGCAAAATGGAGACGAGCCAGGGATAAATATGAATTATACAATTAAACTTCATAATACTATGTGTTTTGTTAAGCTTAGAGTAGCATATGATGAACTTCAATATTTTTTGTACACTTAAAAGGCTACCTTTCTAAGGTGGCTTTAATTTTTTTTTTATTTAATCCCCCCCTTTCAAATAAATATTTAAAATCTGGTAGTACTGAATTTTTCCCTTTAAAAGCTGAAGTGAGTGAATTACATTAATACTATGCTCAGTAGACTGGAAATGCAATGACTTTGCACTGTGATGTTACTGATGATCTGTAGCAAAATTTGCCAGTTGGCTGACGCGGAATTTATGTCACTGACCTGAGATGAGTTTTGGAGATTTTAACTTGACAGTCCTGCCTGAAACTTTTGTGGAGTAGAGATTCATGGTTTTAAAACTGTATTTAACAACACCTGCTTTTACCATACAAAGCTTGATCATTTCACCGCTGCTTCATCCTTCACCCTCCCCACTCGCATCCGTTTGAAGAATATCTGTCATAATTCAGATCTGTAAAAATCTCTCTCAGGTGCATACTGACTTTGTCCATAAGGTCTGGGCAGAGCCTAAAACAATGGGGGTCCTGACTGTGACCTCCTTGGCTCTGTTGTAACATAAATTATACCAATGTCTCCTTGGGCCAACCTTAAAGATACCTTTAGTTACATGTTGCAGTATGACGTATACTGTGTGAGTGTATAGTACATGCCAAGGAGGAGGAAATGCAAGGCTGTAGCAGGAAGAGCTACAAGAGAATGATTACTGTGCAAGATACAGCAAGTCCCTTATTTTTCAGAATTCTGTAGGTTGCTTTTCCTGCAATACCCATGCCCTTTCCCCTCTCAGGTTGTGAGGCCCCTGTTGAACCTCTGAGTATTTTTCAAAAGTTTTCTTACCTATTTCCACCCTTGCTCAGAGCAAATGTGGCTAACACTTGTGGTGATGAACTGGTATTAGCAACGGCAGAAAATTTTGTGAGAGTGTCCTTTGTGCAAACAAGGCTTCTGCTGCACTTACTTAGCCTTAATTGTGTTTTCCTAAACAGGGCCATTTAAAATTTCCACCAGGGTTGTTTTAATACAATAAATATCCCAACTCTCTACGGCTAACCTATTCTTTTCCTAACTTAGCTTTTTGCATGTCCAACACACTGTGTAGCTAATTAAAATATATAATAAAGACCAGTGTTGATGTTCAGGTGTTAGGTTTAGACTCATTGTTATAGTAGATTGTGCAATTTCCCATCAGACAAGGACAGATTATACAAATGTCTGAGAGCTAAATCCTTTTGTGGGAGGGGAATCAAGTCTTTTATGTGTTATAAGACTCAAAATTATTCTAGAATGAGATAACATTTAATAATGTAAATTATTCTAGGCAATGTGCTAAATAAAATAGCACAGATATTCCCTACTCCTTCCCCCAAAAGAACTCCTAGTTTTGCACTTCTAGTGGTGGGAGATTGGAATCAATAAACTATGTGTTCTTCTGAGATATTGATCAGTCCAGAACGTTGGGGGACAGCCTTAATTTTTAGGACATTACAAATGTGGTGGCTCCCCAGTTGTTGCAAATCAAACTGTAACTGCTGCAAATATACTTCTGAGGACTAGCCTTCATATTGCAGATATGTCTTACAGGAACTATTGCTAACATGTTGTTGGGTTGTGGTTAAACACAAGTTCTTCTAGCCAGCGAGAGACTGTTACATCATGGTATATGAGGATTTCTTCAGTCTCGCATAACTGAGAGATAGTAGACAAGTAGATGGAAGGAGTATATTTTTTATTTGCTCTAAACTTCAGCCCCCGTCCTCTCCCCTGTATATATAGATATTATTTCATGATAATGTTTTTAAGGGCTGTGATCTCACTGTAGGCTTCAACATCAGCAAATTCCTGCATCATCTAGGATGAATTTACCAAATCAATAGCATTTATAGATGTAAGAGGACCTTCCGCCCTTTCAATGGCTGCTTCCCTTCAGGAGGTGGCAGCTCCATGCAGTAAAGTCACTTTGCCTTGCTCATCAGGACTCACCAACTATAAAAGCTCCACTGAAAATGAAACATGCATGTCGTACATAACGAGGAAAGGATCAACTGCTGGAAATACAAAACAGCCTAAGTAAGTAAGTAAGAAATTACAGTGTAAACGTGTGAGCCAGAGAAAGAGATGAGGCTTAGTTTCCCAGGAGATCATTTGAAAGTGCATGAATATTTCCGTTCACAAACTGCAGTCAACGTAGGTGTGACACTGGGCCAGAAAAAGCTTTGCGAGTTGCAAGTTGCGTGGCCCAACTCTGACCTTTAAAGGCATATTATAGGAAAATACAGTAGTAATGAGGGTCATTCCTTAGAAGCAGGCTAGAGTTTTGATATGCAAGTGTATGGTGGTAGTTATTTGATTATGTTTACATATACCTTGTTAGAGGTTAACAATATAGATAAACTGCTTTCCTGTTTACTACTGTTCTATTGATGAGGAATTCAAAAGGATCACATTAACATTTAGAAATGTAACAATACTATTGTTTTTATTTCTCTTTGAAGTATAAGTAGTAAATACCTCCGAATGGTTGTAAATGGCCAATTACCATGTGCTAATGTAACTAGTTACCTTGTGCACAGAACATAGGAGATGATACTTCAGAGACACAAGTAATTACCAATTAATTGTTCAAGGAAGTAACTGCTCTCAAGAAGATACCAGTAAGCCTGAATGGATCTATAAAAACACTAGTGGACTGATCCTTTTTATCTCAGATCTGTCCAAGCTTGTCAGGGAAAGTTTGGATAGCAAGACTGGGATCTCAGCACCAGCCTGGAATCACCCTGTGATCTCAGTATGCGATCTCAGTATGCGTACTGACCTTTTAATGATTACTCTTTTTTAAATAAATATTAGTTTAGCTAATAAGCATGGGTTTTAAGCGTGTATTTGGGTAAGATCTGAACTATTCATTGACCTGTTCGGTAATGTGTCTGATCTTTTGGGATTGAAGGAATTTTTTTACATATGATGGATAAAGATTTTCAATAATCCCCATCATATTTGACTTGGCTGTCTGGGTGCTAGCCAAAGGGCTGGATAGTCTTAAGGAAACTGTGTTTTTGTCTACTGAATGACCAATGAGGTCATCGGAAGCTGTTTGCTGCCGGCTTGGTATATCTTACGGAAGACAAACCACCAGGATTTAGGGGTTTGCCTGCCCCCCTCTTTGCAGTTTGCCCTGTTTAAGCTATTTCAGCATGGCTCCCCTGAAGGCCAATGTCACAGGAGGATTTTTTGAGGGGAGGACAGGGAAGGAAGGCAGGCAACTAGAAGGAATATGGAGCTATTACAAATTAAACTAATATTGCTGGCACTAAAAAAAGTTTCAGGGTGGAGGTGGGGCAGTAGATCTACCATGGCATAAGCAGATGCTGTTCTGGATGGAGTAAATGTGAGTTGTGCCTGCTTAAACCATGGCTGACTCTTATTTCTTGTCTTTCCTTTCTGAATTCAACCTGCTTGAGTCACAAACAACAACGAGTGGGGTGTGGTTTTTCATTTCAGAAGTCCCTCGTGTCCATCTCAAGATCATGGAACAATTTAGGGCAGTCGCATGAAGAGGAGAATGCCTGTGTCACGTCTGGCTGTTGTAGATGACCTCAGTTTCTCACTCTCAAGAGAACCTAATTTATTTTTACAGAGCATTTTAGTATAGCATAAAAATATTACCACACGCCTTGCTCAAGCAAAGAATTTTTCCAATCTATATTCCGTGCCAGATAGAGTGACTGCAAAATGAGTTAGCTACTGTACCTTAACTCTCTGCCTTGGCTGCAGTGACAGGAAGTTAATTAGACAAACTCCAACAGTATCTTTCAGACCTCAATTCACATTACCTGAAAGCAAGAGAATTATCTGCTTCATGGGAGTTAATGCTTTTGGAACTTACTGGATGAAAAAGAAATAATGGGTAAAGTAGCAAAACAATGGCCAGATTGGAGTTCAAGGTAAGCAGCAGTGTTTAAACTCTGTTTCAGCTACGCCAATTTCCAACAACCAGGAAAAATGCAGACAAATCATGTTAGAAACATGTTTAAAACACACACTAGACTAGAACCATGTTTAAAACAACATTTCTAGCACAGTTTGAGTCATCCATAATGTTCCTAAATTCCTCAAGCTAAAATCATCATCTAGCCACCAAAACTGACGACACTTTTCAATAGCTCACACAGTTAGCACCCTATTCACATATGTCAAACTCTGTTGAGCAGTAACAAATCGTATTGCCATCTGAACCCATGTACATATCAGGTTTCACCAGGCCACAAAGCAAGATTTTGAAGTCTGGGGTTTCCATTTTTATGTATTAATATTTATTATTATTATCACACAGTACTAGTCAGTGACATTTATGTCTGTAGGCCAATGGACTTGAGAACTATGTTCCTTTTAAATGTTATCTGTCCTACCCAAGTAGTGTTAACCTAGGTCAGACCCACTGAACAAGACTCAGAGGTATGACTCTAACATGTGGACTACATGTCCCGTAGCCCTCTGCTCTTCAGTTCACAACTATATGTACCCCTTCTGCTAGGTGGTGTCTGCAGCAACAAGGGCTATGTTCAATATCTAAGGATTCCTCCTAACAAAACAAAACAGAATCGGCCTCAGCCCCCACCCAGTAACCTGGGAAAACTAAATATCACCCTAGAGTGCCTTTCAGAGGCAATACTTTCCCACTAGCAAGCACTGAGTCTGTAACAAAATAAACTTTTATTAAAGGGAAAAAGGGAACCCAGCATTAATTTGGGAAAACACCACAATCACATGCAAAAGCATGTAACCATAAGCAAATACTCACTCCACGGTATGCTGGGCAATGTCCTTTGCCTCCCTTTCCCACCTTGCGATGTGGAAGTCTGACAAATGCCTCTTTAACATGTCACTCCCCTTTCCTTCTGCTGCACCCCACTCACAGTTGTCCTTAGTCAGCGAAGAGCCAGAGTTCAGAAGTGCATCCACATAGGTCCATCTCCCCCCCTGGAAGGTGGGAATAGGGGAGTGGGGAGGTTTTGAGTGATGCCCTCCAATGATACTGTTTGTGGCAGCCGCTACCATTGCTTGCCACTCACCGCCACTTCTATGATGTTCTGAGTTTCCCCCACTTTTAGTGATTTCATTGGGTAGCAGGGAAGCTCTGTGCTAGTGTCTCTTTGTTGTCTTTCATTGACCCCATATCAGGTCTCAAGTAAGGCCTAGCCACTAGACCTAGATTTCAGCTCTAGAAATCACTGCACAGAAACAAGGTGTCAATTGAGCACCATCAGCTCTGTCTTTAAACACTGGAAAGGGGAGGGACAAATAGTGTCTGTGGACTCTTAAGTAGGAACAACTATTCCCATCATTTTCACTGAGGTTTGCCATCCCTTCTCCCTGCTTAGCAAGTAAGGTTCTGTTTATGGTGACATCCTCAGATAGAACATGGTCAGTACAGTTCTGCTGCCTTTTACTCATTCGATAAGCATAACATTTCATAGCCCCTGCATGCAAGTGAATAGTAACCCAAAACCAACCAAAAATGATCACTGTGACAAAGCATGTCTGTCTGCCAAACACTTAGGCAGAGTAGGTGTCTATGCAAACACTGTCTTCCCCTTACGTCTCTTCTCTCCAGTGCATCACTAGATGTCAGGGGAGACCTCATTCAGACCCTGCTTATATCCATGATACTACCAGATCAAGAAGTTATAGACTTTGGCATGCAGCAAAAGTAAGAAGGGACAGGGCTGTTCCAAGTTCAAACAGTTTCATGATGAGAGAGCTTTTGAATACATTTCAAAAGATTAGGGTAAATGCTCAAAGTTTGGATGCATCGTTACAGTCTACACAGATCTTCTTTTTACCTAGACTAGACTCAACGAAAGAAATTATGTTAACCTAAGGAAGTCAGGTACATAGACTCATGGCGCCAGAGGAAAAGATTACTTTGCAACTTATGATACCTTTGCAAGGAGCCAAATCAGTGTCTGCCTGACACAAAGAGACTGCGCATTCACAGAAGAATTGGGCTGAGGAATATGATTAGTACTATGCTTTATGTATTATTTGTATTGTGGTAGTGTTTAGGGACTGAAAACAGGGATTAGCGTCCCATTGTACTAAACACTGTAAAAACAACCCCCCCAAAGACTGTTTCTGCCCCTGAGAGCTAATCTTTGGCCTCCGACATGCAGTTTCTGGCTGCAGTAGGGAATGGGAAAGTATTAGTGAACAGTGCACATGCCAAGACTAAGTAACCACATAATCTTATTGCTGTAACCATTGTCCTTCCTTACCCTATCATTCCACTTCTATTTGTAATCCTCACTCATCACATCATCTCTAAATTTAGACTGTAAACTCCTCAGACCATAGACCTTGCCTTTTTATTTGTTCTGTGACTTGATCAGGATGGTTTGGGGCCATGCAAGACTGTAATGATCAAAATAAAATATTAAACAAGCTAAATATCTTATAACAAAACAAACCCAAAAACCCATGGTGCTAAATTCTGAATCTGACAATCAGATTATCAAGATGACCCTCACTGATATACACACAGGCTATCCCAGAACATATTGCTGATTGAATATGAAAGAAGCTGCAATATATCGCGCTGTGATTATCTGGATTTGCAGGTCACCAAAGAAAGAGATACACACTAACCTAACAGGCTTCTTGTATCCATCTGACCCTGAATCTTGCATAAGCCCTTTCTACTCTAAAAGAAAAAAAAAAGCTATTTGTTTAAAACACTCTATTAAAGATTTATAAACAATACAGCACATTGGTTTATACAGACTGAGTAGCAAGAATACATACAGCTTAATGGGACTATTCACGTCTGTTTCCCTTCTGGGCTAAATGGACCTGCCTGACTGTCAGTTTCAAATGCTAAGCAACTCTTCCTTGTAGGCTTGTAAACTTCAAGCTTAAAACAAGGAAGCTGGAGAACATAATAAGGAAAGAATCCAAAGCCCTCTAAACATGGCTCTGCCTCTCCTCCTCTTTAGACAGAAAGCAGTTGCAGGGACAAAGTCTAGCAAGGCATACTCCCAAAAATAAGAGTATGCAGCTGAGCACTCAGTAGACACTGAATGCCACAGCCATAATGCACAGCTCTATGTCTATAAGTAAGGTTGGGGGAGGGAGCTCATTCACAGTTCAGCAGTCAAGGCTCTGAGCTATTTGGATTTGATGAGGAATTTCAAGTGGAAACCATCTGAGTGCATGTGCATCTGTGTGAAGCTAAACTATATTTAAAGAGAACAAATGACTTCTTATAGTGCCTCCACAAGGTCTTATTCAAAAGGGGCATAAGTAAGCCTCATTTTTCTCACCATTATAACCTTAAAAGGGATACAAGCTTTTTTTTTTTTTTTTAATCCTCTTCTGAAAAGTGGTTTGTGCTAATCAGTGGCCAAACCCATGAGAGCAACCAAATGAATAAACTCGTAGGGTACGTTGTAAATAGCTTTGATGTTAAACAAAAAGCACATTATGTTGACGCTGTTCTCGTATCTCAATCCCCTTCTTCCTCACGCCCTGCTGCCAAGCAGACTTTCTTAACATATTACAGGAAAGATTCAGATGGATATCAACACAGTTAGTAGCTGTCAAGTCTCTTCTGACTGAAAACCTAGAGGTAGCCTCCACCTGAAGTGTGGGTCTGTCATTACATTCCATTCACTTTCCAACTCACTAAGACAATATGGCCACTTAAACCAAGAATTGGACAAATATTAATAGCAATTCCTGGGTTGAAATTTTCACAAGAGATTATTGGTCAGAACAGAAGAGTTGGCAAGACTCTTGTCACCTCACTGAATTTTGCTCAGGAAGAGAGGGCTAACACAAGGCCTTTTGCATCACCTGATTTGGAGCTGGGGTGGAGAGTCAGAATGGAGTGGCTGCTCAAGGGTGTCTCAATGCTCACCATGCATTGTGGAAAGCTCCTCCACATAGGTTAATATGCAGAACAATTAGAAAGAGGCAGGGAAAGGACCATCCACGATTATGAAAATCTGTAGCCCCCACATACTGCACAAGTGCACGGGTTGGGGGAGAAGCTGTATAAAGGCAGGGGACGGGACCCTGGGATATGAGTTGGCGGATGCATTTAATAGTTTATACCCTTCCTCCTCAGCATTTTACCCACAGAGACCAATTACTTGGTCTGTACGGTGCTGGAGTAAAATTTGTAGCTTACAACAGAAAGGAATAGGCTCTTGTGTCACTCTGCCAAAAATAACTTTCTTTCCTATAGAACTGAAATCCAGATATTGTTCTATATCTATAATGTTCTTCCATGTAAATGTTTGGTTGGGAACACTTCTAAGGCCTGTAAAAATATGTACATGGTGTCCAGTCAAATGCCATTCCCCAAAATTCACCGTCACCTAGGACATGAACATGCTGTACTTAAAATGCTCATCTTTAGCAAACCATGCTCCCTTTTGGGAATCCATTAGCCCCAAGAGCCTGGTCTAAAAAGCTATTTGGAGTGTGGGAAAATTCTTCGGATTCCCAACTATGGATTTCAGCCCCTAAAATGTTTGTGCTAAATTATTTGTATGAGCTCTGCTCTGCAAGATTGATGGTAGAAATTTACCCCTTAATATTGAGTATAATCACTGATTATTTTATCTTTTTTACAAAAGTAGCATTGTGGATTCATTTGTCAGGTACCTCAATACAGTGTCCCATTCAGCATTTGCCCATATAATGCAGGATGAAGCTGCAGAATATATCAATGGTTACCATCTGGTAGTACAGTGTCCCTGGTTCATCTTGGATGAAAAGAGAGTTCTTTTATGTTCTTCAGTTTGTTTCTCACATGGTCTTCCGTCTGTCTAGCTAACAGGGTCAAAACAACTGTCTTCATACAGGAATGTTTTTAGGTTGGGTAACACACCTCCAAGAGGATCAACCCTTAAATATGAAGTTAGAGATAGTGTTAGTGAATTCAATAGCAACTATGACACAGCATACTATAGGAAACATGGAAAGGAAATGGAAAAATTACTAACAACTATCTATTAGTTTTGTTCATTCTTTTGGCAAGTTTTGTACAGAGGAAGAATAAACAAACCACTATTCTTATAAGAGACAAGGTGGGTGAGGTAATATCTTTTATTGGACCAATTTCTATTTATATTATATTACATTCTTACATTAATGTATCATATTCAGTCATGGCAATCTTTTCTTAAGTCTTGGTAAGAAAACAAGATTTATCCAATATCATCATCATACAATATTAAAATAAAGACAGAAACTGCTAGTGCCTCCCCATGGACAAAAATGCAGAATTGATTGTTGTTATCTGGATAACATAAAGGTCTAAAGAGATAAAATAACTAAGACTTGTTGCTTTACTGTTCATTTGCTCTGATTTTTTTTCAAGCTATTTGTAAATGCAGTTTCATAAGAACAGCCATACTGGGCCAGACCAATGGTCCATCTAGCCCAGTATCCTGTCAGTGCCAGGTACATCAGACGGAATGAACAGAACAGGTAATCATCAAGTGATCCATCCTGTCAACCATTTCCAGCTTCTGGCAAACAGCAATCCCTGCCTATCTTGGCTAATAGATATTGATGGATAGCTATTTATCTAGCTCTTTTTTTAACCCTGTTATAGTCTTGGCCTTCACAACATCTTCTGGCAAGAAGTATCACTGGTTGATGGTGCATTGTGTGAAGAAATACTTCATTTTGTTCGATTTAAACCTGTCACCTTTTAATTTCATTTGGTGACCCCTAGTTTCTTGTGGTTTGAGGAGTAAATAACACTTCCTTATTTACTTTCTCCACACCAGTCATGATTTTATAGACCTCTATCACCTCTCCCTTTAGTTGTCTTTTTCCAAGATGAAAAGCCCCAGTCTTATTAAGCTCTCCTCATATGGGAGCATTTCCATATCCCTAATCATTTTAGTTGCCCTTTTCTGTATCTTTTCCAATTCCTATATTTTTATATATCTTTTTGAGATAGGGCAACCAAATCTGAACACAGTATTCAAGATGTGGGTGTACCATGGATTTATAAAGAGGCAATATGATATTTTCAGTCTTATTATCTATCCCTTTCCTATTGATTCCCAACATTGAAAGCTTTTTTTACTCCTGCTGCACACTGAGTGGATGTTTTCAGAAAATTAGCCACAATGACTCTAAGATCTCTTTCTTGAGTGGAAACAACTAATTTAGATCCCATCATTTTGTATGTATAGTTAGGATTATGTTTTCCAGTGTGCATTACTTTGCATTTATCAACACCTAGTTTCATCGGCCATTTTGTTGCCCAGTCAACCAGTTTTCTGAGATCCCTTTGTAGCTCTTCACAGTCTGCTTTGGGCTTAACTATCTTGAGTGGTTTTGTATTATCTGCAAATTTTGCCACCTCACTGTTTACACCTTTTTCCAGATCATTTATGAATATGTTGAACAGTACGGGTCCCAGTACAGACCCTTAGAGACACTACTATTTACCTCTCTCCGTTCTGAAAACTGACCATTTATTCCTGTCCTTTGTTTCCTGTCTTTTAACCAGTTACTGATCCTAGAGAGGACCTTCCTTCTTATCCCATGACAATTTACTTTGTTTAAGTGCCTTTGCTGAGGGACCTTGCCAAAGGCCTCCTGAAAATCTAAGTACAGTATATCCACTCGATCACCTTGTCCAAATGCTTGTTGACCCCCTCAAAGAATTCTAGTAGATCTGTGAGGCATGATTTCCCTTCAGAAAAACCATGTTAACTCTTCCCCAACATATTGTATTCATCTATATGTTGGATAATTCTGTACTTTACTACAGTTTCACTCAATTTGCCTGGTACTGAAGTTAGCCTGTAATTGGTGAGATCGCCTCTGGAGCCTTTTGTAAAAATTGGCATCACATTAGCTATCCTCCAGTCATCTGGTACAGAAGCTGATTTACATGATAGTTTATATATCACAGTTAGCAGTTCTTCAATTTCACATTTGAGTTCCTTCAGAACTCTTGGGTGGACACCATCTGGTCCTGGTGACTTGTTATGGCTTAATTTATCAATTTGCTCCAAAATCTTATCTAATGACACCTCAGTCTGGGGCAGTCCCTCAGATTTGTCACCTAAAAAGAATGGCTCAGGTTTGGGAATCTTCCTCACAGCCTCAGCTGTGAAGGCTGATGCAAAGAATTCATTTAGCTTCTCTGCAATAGCTTTATCTTCCTTGAATGCTCCATTAGCATCTCAATCGTCCAGTGGCCCCACTAGTTATTTGGCAGGCTTCCTGCTTCTGATGTACTTTAAAAATTGTTTGCTGTTTCTTTTTGAGTCTTTGGCTAGCTGTTTTTCAAATTCTGTTTTGGCCATCCTACTTATATTTTTACACTTCACTTGTCAGAGTGAACACTTGTCAGAGTGAACACTTGTTATGCTCCATTCTATTTTCCTCAGTAGGATTTAACTTCCACTTTTTAAAGGAAGCCTTTTTGTCTCTAACTGCTTCTTTTATTTTGTTATTTAGCCACGGTGACACTTTTTTGGTCCTCTCACTATGTTATAACTATTAATTTATGCTGCATTTAGGATCACTGTTTTCACTGTATGCTCACAAGTCATAAGACTCAAAACACTGGAAAATAAGACTGGAATTTAATAATCATTACGCGAATCTATCCCATAATACATCTTTATGCAGGCTTTATACTCTTTACTGATTATATTCACCCCAATGAGCAGTGTCAGCTCAAGCACTGAGCCACACTTAAGTTCCATTTACCCTTTATTATGAGACTTAAATGGAACTTAAGCGCTGCACAGGCTTTGTGCTGAGCCTCCACACAGGGATGAATTTCACTCTATGGGCTTTGAGAATGACTGAGGGCCAAGAACCTTGGGGCTGCACGTTTATTTTTTTGACTTTATGATTTTGTATCCACTACTTTTTTCATTTTCTTTTTTAAATACGAACTTTGATTAAAAATATCCTGCATGACCTTGCATCTTTGGCATCACAGTAAGGACCCAGGAGCACTATTTGAATCTCTTTTGACAATAAAATATACTTTGTAATTACCAGCTAATTCTTGATAAAAAGCCAGCTGTGGAATAATTGCAAAAATTAAACATCAATTGCATTTTAAAAAGGGCTTTTCAGAGAACTCACACTTAACGTGATTCCACTATGAAAAGTGACTGTAGAGATGGCATTCTGCACGGGGTTCCACATTTCTCTCTCAACCACATTCATTTCAAGTCCACACACTTCACACGTTAAAAGGTTTCTTTTCGTTTGTGTCATTTTCCCCCTAAATGTAAACTCCGTAAATTCATCTATGGAACTGTGAACCAAACTGGAATCAGCCCCAGGAATAAAGGTTCCACAGGCCCAAACTCAACACTTGGTGACACTTGTGTTACCCCACTCCCAATGCTGCACTTCCTCCAGCCTCTGCTTCTTGAGTTGATGGAGGCTGGGAAAAGTGCAGCAGTGATTTTTTGCATTCTGGAGAGGCATAGGTTAAACATGTGCAGGGAGGTATCAACTGATGGCTGCCCCAGGTCTGCACCAGCTGCCCAGCTGCCATTATAGGGAGAGACACTGCACCCCCACTTCAAGAGTGAGGTGCCAGGTGCGTCCAGCAACCCCCAAATATTCCCTCCTAGTACACACACACACCAACTGCACCCTCCCCCTATCTCCTACTCCCGCTCTCCCAGCAGTGTCCTCTTTTTGGGAACCTGAAACATGTTAACCCTAATTCCAGGAGGATATTAAACTGAAAAAAGTAACAACTACCCATACTCTTAAGCTCACCTCATCTTCAAATGAGTCCTTTTCCCACTTTTGTTGACCAGACGGACAGAGCCCTCCCACACTAGGTTTGTCAAGACTAGGGGCTTCTCTGCACTGCCTTGCAGTTTCGACCACAGTGAGCACCAAAAAGTTGATCTGTAATTCCCCTGTGGGGCCAAATTTGAAACAGGATTATGTTACCGCAGACTAGGAACTCTTAAATTCACAGTGTCCACATGGGGAGTTACAGTGCAGCACTTTGGTGCACACCTCTATTTACGTCACCCTAGCTCAAACTGCAGGGCAGCATAGACGTAGCCTAGGAAAAGCGGTCAAGGTTAAGTAAAACCATGTGAATCTGTATCTAGGCTAATGAGGAGGAAGTTAATTTGGGATTAGTTAAAATTTGTTAGCTAACCCAATTCTAACTTTGACCATTTTTCCTAGTCTAGACCTACCTACTGATATTTAGTATCTCACTCCAGAGAAGATGGAAACTGAAGTTTTAAAATCCTTAAGATTGTGCGGATCTGAAGATTTTAAATAGACAATAATATTCATAATTGTCAGGGGAGTTGACGACACATCAAAATTGTTAACCATTGTTTTCGAAAGTCTCCTTTAGTCTCCTGTTTCTAATTCAAAAGGGGAGAAATTTCTTGGACTGTTTTAGGCATCTTGGGACATGAAATAAAACTGATGAGGAAAGATGCTGAAACATTTATCTGGCAGAGGCATGTATCTGTTCATAAAAATATCTGTATTGAGTTAAAACAGGTACTAGAATATAATAGGCCTGTAAAAGTATATATAGAATGCACTGCAACTCAAATAATGGGAGGGGGAGAAATCACTCTCTCTACTCTGATTCCCCACTACCAGGCAGCACAGAAGTAAAATTGTCTGAGAAATCAAGCATGCTGTAATCACCCTACTGGTAGATAAAAGTTATTTGAGGCCAGATTAATTCCTTCAATTGTTACACTGACTCCCTCAACTTCACAGCACTGAAAGTGGCAAGAATTAAACTCAAAGTAACAGCAGACTATATTTTTGCTCTCTAAAAGAAAATGCATCAGCTTTATTTAGCATTGCCATTTAAATGGCAAGAAGTTCAACATATTATTAAATCTGCAGAATACAGCTATTGTCCATGGAGTTGGCCAACATCAATCTCAAGTCTGCCTAGATCTGTTTTGTCATGGGAGGTGAGGTGTGTGACCACTGCAGCAGTAACTCTGAGATGCTGGCCTGAGGCACTGGCTGTCTGCAAGTGCTTCCAGAATGCCCTTTATCACCCATTGCAGTTGCCTCGTTAATGGTTTTCAAAAGCACTTGGTTGCTGGGCAAGAGCTATAGCCTTCATTTTCAGAAGAGGACTTGGAAATGGAGCTGATTTCTGGGGATTCACAGGTGTTCCCCTGAGAATTTAAATTCTCTTTCTACAATTCCCCTGAGGTTCCAGAACATGCTACTGCTTCAGCATTCTGTGCCAGGAACTGTGACATAAGTACCCAGAATGCAATGCCACTAGATTGGTGACACACAATGCCAGTGTGGATGCAGAGCAAATCTGCATTCAAAATAGCATGGCTAATGTGGACAGATTGATACTTACCACTGATGCTGTCCAACTAGTTCAGTTATTAATTGTTCAATCCTCTTTGTGCAGACAATGTCACCTTAAGAAAAAATTAAACCTAATACTGCTAACTCAGAAGTAAGGAAACTATGCATAGGTAAGGCGGAAAATGGAACAAAGAGGAATATTCCCTTTGGAAGAGAATGTTAAGAAACCTTTTAACGTAAAATGTCTTGAGGACACAAATCTCTTGTTTTAAACTCAAACCAGTCTTGTATTAATTGTGGTTTAGTCTATGAAGTTATCACTGCTGATTGGTTACCGAAAATGACATTTTAAAAAGTAAAACAGGGTTTTCTCCATCAGAGAGGATGCTGTTATGAGGAGTAACCTCCAAATATTGTTTTAGTATTGGCCTTAAAGCAGTAGGGGCAAGAGAAGATAGCAGTCATCCTTGTGTAATTTGGAAGGTACAACAGAAGATACAGCTACTTTTTGCTTTCTAATTACTTTACTGTGTAATTCATCCTAACACAGTAATTAATGATAATCTCAAAATACTTATGCATTATCCTGACAACATTTAATTATGACATTAAATACAGTACACTTCATGAGATATGCAGCTTAGTGAGTAACAAGATATTTGCACACAAGGGCTGTATACTGTAAATGACAGTGCAATAAAAGTAAGGGAACGCCATGAATTTCTCAGACTGCCATAAAAATGGTGCAACTGATGCATTTTTATGTGATTTTTGTTACATCCAGATGCTGAAAGACCACAATATTGGCTCCTCCAATGCTGGAAAACTGAGAAGTCAAAAATTATGGCCTGAAGTTCTGTTATTACACATTGGTTTCCTGATTTTAAAATATTAAGATAAAGTTCAGTTCCTTGGCAGGTACGCATGCGCATTTCACTCATAATTTAAGGATATTTCAGTTCTGATTTCTTTGTGTGTAATTGTACTGTTTCCAATTCTAGATAACCTATCAGAATATGACAAAATAGGAAAGTGACATTTTTGCCATGATTATCCATGAAATGTGTCTCCTGTCTCTCATTTACATGGGCCCTATTCATAAGAAATGATTAATACTCAACTAGCACTGCCAAAAAGCACATAAATCTGGACATCTACGCAAGTGAAATGCCACTCTTCTCACAGACACATGCAGCTATGTCTTATACGTCTTATCCCAAATGGGCATATACTGGAGCTGATTATGCGATACAGTTGCTGACTAGGACAATCTGGAGGTTACGTTACTGATGGCACACAATTAGATGGTGCAGGAAGCAGTGTCCTTACCAGCCTGTACAAGACAAGCATGATTAAGTATTAAATATCTTTTAAATCAATGGACCCCAAACTTTTGGGGTCGCACCCTCTCTTACCTAGTCCATGCCCGCCCAGGAGATGCCAGAGCTGGGAGCAGGGCCAAAGCCATGGTGAGGGGTCGTGAGCAGGGCACTGAGCCAGGGCCCGAGCTGGGACTGGGACTGGAGTCGGGGCTGGAGCTGCAGCCGTGAGGCCTGGGGCTGGGGCTGCAAATGGAGCTGGGAGCTGGAACCCAGGGCCAGCCAGGAGCAGAGAACAGTATGTGGCCAGGAGCAAGATCCTAGACTGGGGCTGGAGCTGGGAGGGCAGGGCTGGAGTGGAGTGGGGCTGGGTTGTGCTACTCTCTGCCCCCATGGGGGCTGGCCCAGGCCCTGCCATGCCCCCCCAAAGGTTCCTCCATGCCCCTGAGGGCGGCCCACCCCACAGTTTGGGCACCTCTGTTCTACATGAACACACAGTACCACAGATGAGTAACTTTAGTAACTTACCAGGATAGGAAACCAGCTTCACTACTTAGTTTACTATATTTTCATTTACAACTCCCTTCTCAAACACAACTGGGAAGACTCTTAAAAGCAACAGCATAGACATGTCTACTGACTGTGGCCTGATGCAGCAAAGCACTTAAGCACACACTTAACTTAAGTCAATAGGGTTTAACTTACCTGAAACGTGCACAATGTGCCACAGGAAAGTCTTCTCCACTTTCTTCATTTACAAGAGGCATGTGTTTTTACCTCAAACACAGAACATGGGTGGATGTGCACATTACGCCACTTGGAATATTCAAATGGCACTGAATTAAATGGCAAAAAAAAAGTTTGTTACTACAGAGTTAAGATTACCTGGTGACAGCTCATGCCCTTCCAGAACATCGAGTTCAACAAAACTCAATTTTCTGAAAACCAAGAAGTACAGAATTAAATACCCACACAACTTGAACTCTGCCCTCCTGGATCTGGCAATAGGCTCAGGGAATTATCTGCATGCACTCCAGGTTTATTCATTGTTAGGTGTAGCTATATTGAATGGTGGAAGAATAAGCTAGAGCAATTTGGAAGAGCTGTGATTACTCTATAAGGAGATCTGAGATGAGTGTGCCTATGCATGATAAAGGAAAGAAGTGCATGTGTAAATAGAGGTTCCAATCTCCATCATTTCAACAGAGAATTGTGTAGGTTTTGTCAATAGAAAGGCTGTGGGTCTCTGTGTCAGTATGAGGTGCGTTATGAGAGCAGCCAGTGGATTTAATTATAGGCAGGGAAAAGTAGAAGTTTAGGTGGTATCCACTGTACAAGTGTGAAGGGAAAGACTGCTGAGTCCAGGGTCTTTAGTTATGTAGGCTGATAATGTTTTGCAACATCTGAATGTGTTGCCTGAGCAAACTCATGATGTCCTGGTGCTCTTCCTAATGCACCTATCAGTCCTTTTGCCTCTCCTGCAGCAACTGCTCTCTCCATTCTTGATCCTTCCCTGTATGATCACATGGCTCCACTGATCCCTGTGATCATGGTCAGCAGCTGTAGAGGACTGGAGGATCTCACGGAACAAATTCTCCCTGGTTTTCTTCTCTCTTTCTGATCAGGGGTCAGACATTCAGAAGGGTGGAGGAGGCACTTCTCAGGGCCATTCCCATCAGACACGGCTGATTAAAACAGACAGATACACCTTTAATTTACAGTCTCAGTGGAAAGGGAAAGATAAGTCTCAAACACTGTTACATTATTCCCATAAATACCTTTAATAAGAAATGCTTACTGATACTTTAACTTTGGAATACCTCATTACAGCACTGCTCTGCAGTCCAAGCCATGGTGAATACAGACTAGTGGGGCTGTGGGAAGTGGTCTGTTCCATAGAAAATTTAGTCACTGGGCGCCCCTGAGTATCAGTGTAGGGAAAGTGTAGTAAATATTGAGCAGTGATGGTTTTGACTCATATCTTACTCCTGTGGGTGACAAAGGCACAAAGAACCCAGAGGCTACTGACATCCCAAAGCCATCAGGGTCTGTATGCAACTAGCATGTTTACTGCAATGGTACCAGCAGAACTCATCACTGAGTGGCGTGGGAAAGTGTCCTATTGCAGGGGAAGAAATAAGGTTGCTATCCCTAAAAATGTTCAGGAGAGGATTGTAGAGTATCTCCAAGAGTTTCATCAACATTGTTCAGAAGGACAGAAAAACATAGTACTCTATATGCCCCCCCTGCCTAGACCAACAAGCCAAAGAATGGAAAAGCAGACACTGCTTTATCTCCGTCTTCTACCTTTATCTGAGCACAGGACTCTGAGCTGATATGGACTGTGTATTCAGATGCCATACTAATTTTTTTAATCTATCATCTAACATTTTATTTGTTAACGTTTTACAAGTGAGCAATCAAAAGTCAATGCTATTGTTCTCTAAGCTTGTGAATGGGATGGCCGCCATTTTTAAATGGGGAAAAAGAGAGATGAGGTTTCGGAAAATGGAAAAGTGAAAGATGATTATAAGGAGTAATGCACATATATCTTACCCAGACTTCTTTCCCTTTCCGCCTTGGGCTCATCCGTATTCACTGGCGGGACTGGCCTGGCTCCACCAAGGTTTCAAACAGCTTGTGGCTCACTGCAGGGTTTGAGTCCCCCTACGTGTCACCCCTCTACCCGCAGGCTCTTTGCTATGCATGACAGAGGTCATCACCTCAGGCTCCTATGAAGTGTCCACCATTGTCTGTGGGGTCCCACCAAGTATGACATGCAGTTCATTGTAGAAGCAGCAGATCTGTGATGTGGCCCCGCATTTCCTGTTGCCCTCTTGACAGGGTGCACTCACCTCTCATGAGCACCTCCTCTCGGTTGGGTGTGAACCTGCATTCTCTCTACTCCTGGCACCCCTGTCAGCTGTTAACCTTGTCAAGTGGGTCTTCAGTAGCTCAGCTCTCCAGCCAAGTTGCACACAATCAGTATGCATTAACACTTTCCAGGGTAAAAGGTCCAACAGGGCCTGTCCCTGTGCCTTTTTATAGTCTTTAGCCCTGTCTCTGGGCTCAGTCCTCAGCCCCTTCTAGGCTAACTTAAGTCTGTGCCTGCCCTGGTATAGAGCAGTGCCTCCAGAGTTTTCTCCATGGAGACTCTTTGTCTTATTGGTTCTTATTGCCCCAGCTCTCCAGCCAGGCCACTCCTTCACTTCAGTCCCCTCCTGGGACAACACAGTTCAACAAAGGGCTGGACCTCTGCAGGGTCTTCAGTCCCATCCTTGAGCCCTTTAAATTCCAGTTCTGTGCTTGGGCTTCTAAACAAAGTGTGTCCCCTTCTCAGGGCTTAGACCACTTCTCCAGTGGTTGGTTGAGGGGGACCCAGGCCTGCCCACTACTCTGGGTCCCAACCCAGGGACCCTACAAATAGCAGCCACATGCTGCTTCCTTTAGTATCTACTGCTGCTATTCCTTGGGCTGCTCCCCACACAGCCCCTTTCTCTTCACCCTTACCTTACTCAGGGCTGAAGCTCTCCACTCTTCTCCTTCCTCATCGAAGTCCAATGTCATCAGAACCCACCTTCTGGTTCTCTTTTGAGCTCCAGCCACCAGCAAGGAGCACCCTTTCTTACTCCTCTGGTCCCTGCCAGGAACTGATCTGCTCAGCCGCTCCTTTTATGTGAATCTGCTGTGCTCTGATTGGCTGTTACCCTGCAGCTTTTCTGGGCAGACCTGGAGGACCCACCTTCACTGCTTCTTTTCTGGGTTGGGGTGTGGTAGGACAGCAAGGCCTCCAGCATGGGACTTCAAAGGACTTGGTACATGCCATCACACCCTAGCTTGCCTTCTGGAATGGAGAATGTAGTTCCTCCACCTTCATGTGGCACTGATGCTCATTCCCCTTTTTTGCCCCAGTTTCAGCATCCCATCTGCAATCTGCACATATGTCTCTCTATTTCTTCAGCAGTTCCTTAGCTGTGCTTGCTCAGTCTTATATCCCCACAGGCCAAAGAGATCCAGGACTTCTTACTTGCAGGAGACATACTTCAAAGCTTTGAGGGGAATGTTAAAAAACAATTGAGGCTGCCAACCCCCATTGTTCGGACCAGCTCTTAACTGTCCAGGAAGTTTCCCAAGCCTCTAAGGAATTTTCTCCATTTGAGTTACTGTACAGAAAACTATGCCAAGGGATATTAGACCTGATCCACAAAACATAGGAGGAACAACATTCAAGAACCATGAACTTGATGCAGTTCCTGCTGGTTCTAAGGGACAAGCTGAAGACTCTGGGCAAAAAGAAAACTTGTTGAAGAAACATCAAGACCAACAGCTGAACTATAATGGAGGGTCCCATATCCAATAATTCCAACAAGGGGACCACGTCTTGCTATAGTACCTTCAAATCCAAGCAGTCAGCTCAGTGGTAAGGCCCCTTTGAAGTAGTAAGACAGGTCAGGACTGCAGCTTACGAAGTTTGCCAGCTGCAGAAGAGAAGGACTACTCAAATATATCATGTGACTATCCTGAAAGCATGGAAAGAAATGGAGGGACTCCTCACCACTCTCTTCTCTACTGAGCTGGAGCTCAGCCCCCACCCTACGACGGTTCCCTTCCTGGAGACAGTGACAGTCAGAGAAGGATTACAACCTGAGCAGGACCAGCAGACGCACAAACACATCACCTTTCTGTCCATATTTTTGGCAAACCCAGGTCAAACTCGCTTGGTCTCCTTCCATATAGAAACCAAATCTGGACCAAAACATGCAGGAGAATGTGTGACCACTACCCGGGAGAATGAGGGAGTCAGTACAGCAGGAACCAAATAATATGTTGACACTGCGTGTCATTGAGGAGTTACAAGGCATATGGTGAAGTCCGATTGTACTTGTGCCCAACTAGATGGTTCAACAGGGTTCTACACTGACTTTAAAAAGAAAATGTAATATCCAAGTTCAACACTTATCCTACGCCTTGGGTCGACGAGTTGCTGGAGAGGTTGGGAGCAGCCAGCTATATATCTGTCCTTCATCTGAGCAAGGAATTCTGGCAGAACCCCCATCAACTTCTGAATCCCAGAAGAAGACGGCCTTCCATAATCCATGGTCTTATTCCAGTTTAAAGCCATGCCCTTTGGTCTGCATGGGCCCACCACTACATTTCAGAAATTAATAGACAAAGAGTTAGGACCACATGGGCAGTATGTGGCTGCTTATATTGATGACATTGCATTAAAAGCAGATGATCCAGGAACTCATTTTGTTTTTAATTTGCAAACAGATGCATCTGATATCGGCCTTGGAGCAATACTGTCACAAGAAGTGGGAGGAGAGGAACATCCTGTCCTTTATCTTAGCAGGAAGTTGTTCTACCAGGAAGTTGCCTATTCAATGATTGAGGAGGAGATCCTAGCGGTAAAGTGAACAGTAGATACATTACACTACTACCTATGGGATCAGTCATTCTGGCTGGTGACTGACCATTCACCCTTCTTCGATGGCTACAGTACATGAAAAACCAGAACTCCTGAATCATATGGTGGTACTTGTCTCTACAACAATACTGCTTCAAAATATTACTTCAAACCAGCAGAGATCATATGAGACAGGGGGAGAGATATGTCAGCACAACTCTGCCCGTGACTTTGGAGCTGAGGGGGAGGGTTTGTGATTGGGTTTAACCCCACTCCAAACCAGAGCAAGGTACAGAGCAGTACTTGGCAAGATAGACTCCACTCATCAATAGCTGCAGGGCATGCTCCAGGTCAAGGGACAGTTGAAAAATGGCAGTTTCAAAAGTAGCCCAGTGAGGGGGAAAAGGAGTTACAGGCTGCACCAGGAAGGGAGGTGGATGCCTGGAGCTTTGGGCAGTGACTGCCACTGTGGTAAGGCCACTCCAAGAGCAGTCCCCCGTCTCCCCTCCACTTTAAAGCTAAGAACCCCCAAGAGGCCATGAAGAATGGTATGTTGTCTCCCGGCAGACAAGGAAGATATAACTAAAACTGTGACCACGTCCCAAAGGGAGGAGCCACAGTTCAGTAGGAAGTGACCTGGGGGAAGTGTAAATTGGTTTGTACATTTCAATACCTCTTTAGGGCCCTGAATCAGGACCTGGTAGAATGTGTGGGCCTGTGTCCCCCTCCTGTAATCCCTCTTCCCTCTGCTGTGACAGAACCCCAAGGAGGGAAGAGGGGACATATAGGAAAGTCTGACGCCTGCCGTATATGACCCAACCAGGGTCCCTCCAGCACAAGCAGACTGAAAAAAACTGTGAAGCCACTGCCTGACCACCAGGCCAATTGGCTATTGGACTAACCTGCTACAAAGCGTTTGAGACCTGGTGCAATGATCTGAGCCCTCATTTGAGTTCTGTCCATTGTAGAAAAAAAAATGTTGCCAGAATGTTAACTTAAAGAAAAGCCTTTTTTCCCCTTGGGTCTGGAGCTCGGGAACACCTTGGTCAAACAGCTCCACATTTGGATCATTGACCATACCCATGCCCCCATGAGGCACACCAAATTTCAAGGCAACCTGAGTAGCCATATGGATTTTAGAGCACTTGGAACAACTGAGCTTTAAACAAAGCTTGTCTTCACTATAGCAAAACACATCTCAATGTGCTTTCCAAGAACCATATTCTAAATACTTTGCATGCATAATCTTGTCCACCATGCAGCTTACTGAAAAGCTATTTCTAAGTAAAAGTTTATTTTTCAAAGTTGAAAGTTAGAATGGTTATCTCATTACAAGAAGTCATTGTCACTGTTCACACATTCTCACCTTCTAATCAATGGTTGTGAATAGGTCTCAGCTATCCTAACTAAATTGACTTTGTTAACACTTACCCTCCCCGTTGTTGTTTCTTACCCTTGGATGTATATATATACCGCCTATCTGTGATTTCTATTTCATGCATCTGACTAAGTGGGTTGAAGCCCACGAAAGCTTATGCCTGCAGAAATGTGTTAGTCTTTAAAGTGCTACAGGACTCTCACCATTTTTGCTGTATACAGACTAACACAGCTACCCCTCTGGAACTTTTCAACAATAGTGAATTCCATGAGCCTAACACCTATTTCCACTACTACATAAAAACAAATTGATCTTTATGATGAACTTAATAGTAATTAAGAAAGCTTGGAAAGTAAAAGTTATGCAGCATTGCCAACTCACCTCAGTTCTGCCCAGCATTTCCTGATATGCAATCTTAACCTTCTCCTGATTAAAAATTATGAATTGTGTAAAAACTGCTGAGTTTGTTTCTGTGAAGACTAGGCTGAGACCCCACGAACTTATGTGACTTGTGACTTAGACTCATATTTAAATCCTGACCTCTAGCTTTGTCTAGTTTTTAAACCATTTTTCCACATAGGTTTTGATCTTAAAAAGTTCCTCTTCCAAAAAGTAATACAAACCAAAACCCCGTTACAGAAATGTATTAGTTGTGTAAGGCCAATCTGCTATGCTCTGTTTGATACATACAATTAATACAGCATGTAAGTAAATGTAATTCAAATCCGATAATTGGATTGGGCACCAAACTCGGAGGCAGATCTCGGTTCTAATCCCAGCTTTATCATCAATTTGTGGTGATGCCCTGGGCAAGTTACTTCATCTCACTATGTCACTTTCCCAATCTACAAAATGTCAATAATAATCCTCACTCACCTTTGTAAAGTTCTTTAAGATCTATGGGTGAAAAGTACTATGTAAATGCTAATTATTACTGCTGTTAATAATATAAATACACTATCCTTTGGCATAAAACAGATATGGCGAAAACCTATTAGACAAATATTTCCATCAACTAACAACAACATGAATGGTGTTTATTTTAGAGCAGTAGAAAGTGAATTTTCTCTTCCTTTTTAAAATAACATGTATATAAAAATAGATTAGAGTAAGTCCCCCATTAAGCAATGCATTGAATTTATTACTATTTTACAAGATAGTGTGCGTCTCCTGGCAGGATATTGATTGAGCTGCCTAAAATGTCATTTACAGCTGGCTATTTATGTGATGATGTTTCTATCACACTGAAATTCCTATCTCTAGAGACCTTTTCCTTCTGCAAGGAGAAAAATTATTTTTCAGACAAGACAGGAAGTTCCCAGTGATTTACAGAAAGGGTTTTGGCATTCCTTTTCTTTAGTGTAAAATTATTTCATTTTTAAACATTTGATTGCCTATCCTATGCATCAGAGAGAGATCTAACTAATTCTATATAGTATATAACATGAAAAAAAACTACACTGAAAACATCAAAGTTGCAAAGTCAAGCATTCAAAAGTTAGGATTGCCTAAAGTTGCCCATGCAATCTTAATTCAGTCTCCTTGTGCATGTGCATTATGATACAGTATTTAATTACATGATCACATAGTTTTTTCCATAGGACCCCTGTCTCATGCAATACAGGATGGACGGTGCTCACCTAATAAGCAGCTCTTCAATATTTTATCTTCATTGTTCAATGTGCGACCCTATAATTTATTACTGCACACTATTCAAACTCTGCTCTGAAATTATTAATTTCCTCACGGGCTTTTTTATGGTACTCATCACTATAATATCTGAGAGCCTCACAAACATTGATTAATTAATCTTCACATCACCCAGGAGATTTGGGGAGTGATACCCCATGTTATAGATGGAGAACAGAGGCACACAGAGATTAGGTTAAAAAGTATCCATTAATGTCAAGGACACAATTTAAGGTTTAGGGCCTGATTTTTCAGAGTACTTAGCATTAAAAAGAGTCTATGTTCAAGACACAGCTCCCAATGACTTCAAGGACAGCTGTGAGGGCTCAGAACTTCTGCAAACACTAGGGTCTCAAGTTGGAAGGAGGACCTAGGGGAGGAGGAACAACTAGTGAAAAGTTTGGATCGGCACAGGATCTCTGTTGCAGAGGCAGGTATAGAATTCAGTTCCCCAGAGCAACATTAAACTGCCTTAACACAGAGACTGTTCCTTCTCTTCCTGCAATCCTTCGCTTTGTTCCCTCTACGCCTGACAACTTCTGCAAAAATTTAAGCAGGAGTCCTGCAGGCATCCTTCACTACATAATCCTGATTCATTCTCAGAGTTAACTCCATCTTTGGCACCAAAAGTGGCAGGGACCCTATGGAAAAATACAGGACATGATCATGCAATTAAAAACGGCATCATAATGCATATACTTAAGGAGACTGAATTAAAGTTGCACAGGCAGCCACTGAGAAAAGATATATACTTTGACAGTGCGTTTTAAAGATATTTGCTGACAGCAGAGGAATGGTGAAACTCAGAAGTCTTGCTTACCATTCCAGACTCTGGAGGGGACTGTGCTCTAATGGGCACGGACACTTCGGCCCCTGTCCCTCCAGCCTGTGCCCAGCCAATCTCTCCACCAACCACCAGCCCCTCATTCCAGTCTATCCTCCTGCCTCACCCTTACTCCTGGTCCCAGTCTCTGTCCCCCTCAGCTCCTCATTCCATTTCCAGTCTCCTCACCCAGCCAGTCCCAGTCTGCCTGCTCTCTTCTCCCTTGCTTCTCATCCACTCATGGTCATCCCCCCTACACAGTGGCTCCTAGTTCTCTCCCTCTCAGGAGGCCCTCTCTCCTGGACTAATAAGTCCCAGTCTCTTCCCCCACCAACTTTCAGTTCCACTCTGATCCCCCACAAGCTTCTTGTCTCAAGCTACTCACTCCAGTTCCCCCAACCCCAGGTCAAGCTCTTGTTCCTTCTGCATTCAAGGCAGTTTCGTCCTCCATGCTGCCTGGGAGCTAACATGGGGAGCACTGAGAATACAAGAGAGACAGACAACATCCCTGCTTTCAGTTCCAGTGGTCCTCAGCATCCAGAAGGAGCAATTGCAGTGCAAGACCTGCTTTGCCTCTGCATCTCTGGGATGGAGCATACCTTTGGACAATTTAGCTGCTAAATTCCAACAAGTCTCTGCTGAACATGTGTGAACTGAGACTTTTCAAAGGCTCATAACTTACTCATATGTGTAAACTAATGTGTAAATGTGTACATTTGGGTAGTTTTTCACAGAAATGGCAAAAAGCACATCCCTGACACCAGAGCAATCACACTGCCAAGTTTAAGTTTCAGCTCCAATGCATGAGGTTGATAAAGCTTCTCAGTGAAACAGCTGTAAAAAAAATTCTTAAACGCAGCAAAACAATGTATTTTTTCATAATCTTGTTCTCAAAAATGGCTGAACCATTTTAGCTGAAACTATGCCAAAAATTTCAGCCTGAGGCAGACACCCAGCACGAAAACTTTTAATCCAAATAGTATACATTTGGCAAAGTTATAAGCAACTGAAAACAGAGTCCTATCATGAGAAATGTCAGTCGACCTTAACTATAGGTGGCACCACCAGCTCCGCCTATAATTAATACCTCCTGTGACAGGACTGTCTGTTGCTCAGGATGAAGGCAGCCAGTGGAACAATTCTGTGGATACTTACCACAAAGTAGCCAGTCTGCACAGCATTAAGAGGCCCCATTCAAGTCCAAGGCCTTTGATGACATGAAACAAACAGGTATCAAATTATTTAAACCATATAATCAGTGTTCAAAACCAAAGCAGCATGCCTAATGCAGCACAGAAACAAACATAAAACATCTGACAACTAAAGGAAAAAAAAACCAGATCAATAACATCTTTCTTTCCACAATCCTACATATGGACATCCAAGCCAAAGTGAATGGGTGTAGGGAAGACAAAAAATGGGAACCTCGCGTGTAAATTATTCCTTCCTTTTATCTGGCTTGCTAGCCCAAATGACCCATGTGACCATAATCATAACTGTTGCCTTGACAAGTGGTTGCCAAATATATCCGTATATGACTGCCATCAGAAACTCCCAAACACTTTTTCCACTGCCTGCCATTGGTTGAGTGGCCACACAACAATCTCTCCTTCACAGGAGGACCATGGAGTTGTCTATGGCAGTGTAACACAAACTGAATGACTGCTATCTGCATATTCTTCTTACCCCAAACCATGTCCCCATTTTTACAGTGTTGACATTACTGACAGCTGACTTCCCTCAACATCAGCCATATATGCATTTGTCTTTGAATGAAATGTGTAAATTAATGTTCCATCCTGGGGCATTTATTCAATAAATCAGAATGTAATATAGTGTCACAAAGTTCTAAAAAATTATAGAGGCTTTGAAAGACTGTAATACATTTTTGCACTTTGCAGGACCATAAAGAATACATTAGTTAATAATTACTTTATTTTCCCCAGTGGTAATTGGTGGAAGCACGTAAGCAGTTAAGTATTTTTATGGAAATTAAAACCAAAAAACGCAACTTGTTAGGGTTTTTCCCTCCTCCCTTTTAAACCAGAAAAATATTTTTCAGCACTCATTTATGTTTTCAGCAATGTCCTGACATTTGTTCTTAAAAAGCACAGTGAAAGGGATGCTATTAATTACAAGCAAACACAATTTTTTTGTATTAGGGAACTGCTAAGTAACAGGAATTTGCATGACTTTGTTCTATTATGCTGACACATGCAAAACTTAAGAACAATAATTCTTTCTAGTTTGACGACACCTAAAAGAGAAACACTGTCTCCACCTTCCTCTAGTCTAGGACACTTCAGGTCTCATACAAGATGGATACTACCACTCAACTGTATCAATTTAAAAACAGGTATTTAATGTTGGGTTCTCTTAAACATAGACATTTGGGTAGCAGCTTTAGTATGTGAACAAAAAATCACTGGGGCCTTGACTAAGGGTTTCAAACATATTTCACTTGAGAAGCCTCTACCAGGAAGTTGCCATAAGATTTTGAATCTAATTTACAAAAATCCTGAATACCAGACCAATATATCTAATTGAAAATACCATCTAACTTGGGTGTCTAAGGTTAAGCTTTTAAGTCATTAACTAGTAGTGGCCTAATTTTCACAGATGCTGAACACCTGCAGCTCCCATCGACTTCAAGTAAATGGTGGGTTCTCAGCCTCAACTGAGAATCAAGCCACATTTATTTAAGTGCCTAAATATGGATTTAAGTATCTAATTTTAGGCACCCAAGTTTCAAAATGTCATTTCTCTCTATGCTTTCCTTAAAACATAATAAAAGGAAATTTCCCTGTGGTCATTTTGTATAATATATTCCATTTTTTACACAACATTGTACCTTCAATCTGGATTTCCCAGTAAAATAGAAATAAAATATTACCAGTTTAGTGATAAGAATAGAATGAGCTGTCAGGACATTTAAGTTCTAGTGTCAGGTCCTCCATAAACTTTGTCAACGCCAGCAAGCCACTTACTGTCTCTATGCCTTTGTTTCCCCACCTGCAAAATGATTGTTACAAGGCTTAATTCATATTTGCAATGTTTATCAAATGTTTTGAGATCCTTTCATTAAGGTTACATAGAGCTACAAAATATTATTAACAAAATTACTATGTTTGTAAGCTTTCTGGAGCAGAGATTGTCTTTCTGTTCTTTGTACAGCACCTAGCACAAAGGGGCTGGGTCCACAACTGAGGTGCTTAGGCGCTACAATACAAATAAATAATAAACAAACAAACAAATAAATAATAATAATTCAGAAATATTCCAAACATTTATTTCCAACCTTCACTTAATCAAAAACGCTGTCTGATTAGCCCCCGGTGGACTACATTTTTTAAAAGAATCTTCAATTAAATGAGTATCAAAGTTCTATATGAATAATCTTGTACCAGATATAAGGTCAAACAGTGCAAAATTCTCACACGGCTTGAGTGTGCAGGTCTAGTGGTTAGAGAAAAAAAAAGCTTTTTACTTGTCATTTGAGTAGATTTGTTCTGGAAGTCATTAACACACAGAGTCCAACAATGCCATTTATATGAAATCAGTTTTCAGACTAGAACAAGACATCTGAAAGTGTCTATCAGTCCTCTATGTCCAACGCCACATGGATACCCACCCTGAGTTATGCAGATGCTGCTGCTTTTGAGTTCCTTTGTGGAATTGCAGTCTGGGGCATACGAGCAGCTGGCCCTTGCATGGATACATTATCTGGAAGATTAAAGTGCGAGGCTGGGCACTGACAGCTGAGAGTGCTCCATACAACCAAAATGAAAGTAGATTTTATTTTATTTTGATTTCATTTTCTCTATGTTCTGAATGCTGCATTGCCTCAGGTGCCTCACTGCCAAAAGCACCACCAGTTTTTTAGTAAGATACCATCAAATCACTGTAATAAGAGATGGAAAAGACCTATAAAATCATCCTGGCTACTGTTTGCCAATGCAGATTATTCTTTATGGTGAAGGATAAAATTTCACCACAGAAGTCAGAGATTCCATGACTTTCAGAGACCTCCATAAAATTATCCTCTTAAGCTTCAGCCTTGTGCCCTGCGGCTGTGGGCCCAAAACTGTGAGCTGCTGAGGGGGCCCCAGAGCTCTCCTCTGCCATGGGCAGTGGGGGCCCCGCAATCCCCAGGCTCTAAAAGAGTTTACATCCCGAATCATGAACACGCTCACAAGATTATGAAAGGTAACAGATAGAAGAAAGGTAATAGATACCTTGCTAGCCAGTGTTGTGTAAAACTGGATTGACAGAACTGTTTTAATATCTGACTTTCAGAAACAGTGGAAGAAAAAACTGACTGTAACAAACTGATAGCTATGACATTAGCATTGAAAGTTTCCGGTTTTTAGGACCTAACAGTTTGGAGGTTCTCTCAAAGAAATAATGGATACCTTTAATTTGAGAAATGAAAAAAAAATTAACAGTCACAATGCTGTATTTCCCATTTTCTGTTTGTACAGTGTTTGGAGGCAGGTAGTTACTGCACTGAGATGTCAAATGATTGTTACTTTTCCCCAGACAAAAAGAGATATGGCCATGAATTTGGCCCCACGTATCTCTTATCAATACAAAGTTTGTATTGCTGTAGAATCCAGGTTCTACATTAAGAAATTAACAAGCACGTGTATCCGAACAGTTAATAAAAAAACAATTTTTTTCACTAATAACACTTATACTCAACTGCAAAAGGTTGGGCAACATGCTGTCAGTATGCAACTAGCATGCAGCTTCTATCATCACTATATAATACCACAGATAAGGTGCACAATGGATGGCAATACACAAGAAGCACTGGCAGTTCTAGGTAAAGCCTATCTCTGTAGCTTTGTAATAAAGGGAATTCCTTTTTATTCCTGGGGTAACTCTGCTGAAGTCAGTGGTACCCCAGGAATTAATATGGGCAAATGAGAGACAGTATTTAGCAGGTTACCCAGTTAACAAGCAAGCATGCAAACAGCACCCAAATACATGAGAAGGACTCAAAGAGATGAATTAATTTTCTATCTGTTCCAAAAAAAAAAAAAAAGGTATCATCTTTATTTCCCTACTATAACCATAAATATGCAAGTCAAACACCACCCATTATTGAAGTTAATTAATAAGTTGATACAAGGTGCTGTGGTTTTGTTGTTAATAAAGCATGTGGAGTGTCAGAACCTGTTGTTGCTGAGATCAGACAGCAGAAAACTTTATGTCCGTCCTATTTAGAAAGGCCTGTGACATTGTAAACATCAGGTATGCCAAATCTGCTATTAATATGTTATTACTCTATCTGTTAAATTCATTATATTTGCTAGTATCAAGTTATATGCTTATGGTCAGCCGGGGTGCACGGCAGTCATGCACTATCACTTTATGTAGGAGTAGGAGACTTGATTTTGGGAACATCATCAGGACTCCTGTTCTTACAATCTGAAATATAGGAGAGCTAACAACATTACTGCTCCTCGAGTTAAGTGAAATTCAGAAGGAAAATTCCAATATTTCAACATTTCTTTTTGTCCCAAATTGGGAGCTGGTTCAACATTAAACTACATTCATGTGGTGCATTACCTCTTCAGAATTGTATTTGGGGAGCCTGATGCCCTGTTCTCACCTGTGAGCAGAGCTTCCTGGCCCTACTATATCTCCCATGAGATATAGTATACTATATCTCCCATGAGGCACCCATGATGCACTTTGCAGGTTGATCAGAGTGGTGTCGGCATTGCATCTAAGAAGATGCAGTTACCCAGGGAACCCAATCTGTAGGAAAGAATGGAGGCCAGAACCATAATTCCCAAGAGGGAATGTGACATCATAGTGAAATACAGTTTAATGAAATGAGATATTTTGATTTAGGTCAAACCACTCCAAAATGAAATTCTTAATTTAGATTTTCCCACCATCAAAATAAAAAATTTTTGGCAAAACTTAAGTTTTCCTATGGATTTTGCAGAAATAGTTGGAAAGTCATTCTGACAAAAATTCTTGACTAGCTCTAGCTCTTACAAAAATACTTGCAGGAAAAATCCATGGAAGAAAATGGGTAATTACGATCTTGATGTAGTATCTACACTAGCTCTTTTTGGAAAATCTCCATTGATTGCCATATCCCTGTCCCCTGGTGCAGCTCCAGCACTGGAGGAGGAGGGATTTTTAGATGACATATTGGTAACACTACCCCCCTCAAACATACACACACAGACTGTTCTATCTGTATTAATATAGCCCCTTTTATTACCATTGGGGGACTTTCACTGGTGATAGCGTAATAAAGGGGAGTTTCCTGACAAAAGGGAGCATAAAAAAGGGCCAGACACAGAACAAATGTCTCCCAGAAGCAGTTGCTTTCAGCAGAGGGCTAAGAGGTTAAAAGTGAAGGAAAAATGCCACCAGAATGAGGAGGTAAACACATAGGTGACACCTCAAAAAAAATTATTATTGTTGAATATGCCAGTCCAGGATTATTTTTTAAGATTCTCTTTTTTGCAGCTCATTGAGTGTTACCCTCGGTTCTGAGAAGTAACAATTTTTCTGAAACCTTATCTACAACCAGAAAAAGTGATTTTCCACTATTCAGATGGTTCCTTCCTTCAAAAAAGGCATAAATGGCAAGGCAACAAGTAGTCCAGTTATCAGAGTAGTTTGTATTGGCCCTTAGTCCTGAGAAATCCAGACTCATGCCCAAGAGGAAATCAAATGCATAAGAAAAGAACCTTCCTATGGCTTACTGGTTTGGTAGCATTCTCTCTTACAAATTAATATCTTATGATCATTTATGAGTGTTGCAGTGTAGCATTCTTTTGATCCTCCTACTGGAATATTGGAAGTATGATGGTGGTGAAGGTAATTTATGCTCAAGATGTCATTATCTTATCCATACTGGGGAGACTAAACTCAAGTAGCTCCTTCCAAAGCTACGTACTGTGGAGATGCCAGTGTGAAGTTGTTTAGCATGTTTAAATTTGATGTGTATTCTCATGCTCTTGCAACACTTGTCATACAGTGAATGAACCCTGGCTTGTAAAGCACAGTGACTCATCGTTAATCATTTAAGAAATAGTCTTGCCAGTTCAGAAATTCAAGGTAGGACAGTATTTCTGGAAAAGTGCATGTATGCCCTATTTTTTTCTGCTTTATCATATTTCTTCTGCAGATGGGTTTGAGCCACAAAGTCTGGATTATGATTCTGTCTCCAAAAGTTTGGGGCGAGCAGTCTGGATTCATCTTTAAGTTGTATATGCATTGTGTGTGAGTGTGTGAACCTGTGTGTACTATCAAAGTGTCAGCAGACACTCCTTAGTTAGGCTGCATTGAGATTTTCACCAAAAAAATACACCACCCCCCCCCCCCCCACAAACCTGACATCCCTCTCTCTCTCATTTTAATCTGAATTTAATCTCTAAATTTGGCACAATAACTTTTCAAGGTATCAACAGGTTAAGGAATAGCATATGGGCCAGGTATAAACTGGATCCATTCCAGCGTCAGCTCTGGCAATCTTGAATAACACGCAGTATCCTTGACAAAGAATCCTTGCAAGGTGACGACTCTAGTTTTGACTCCACCCACACTGAATTTTCTGTTTAAACACATTTCTTAAAGAAGGTACTAATAGTCTAAAAATCTAGGGTAGATAGGAGCCTTAATTAATAGGCTATGACACAGCAGAGCATGGAGACTGCTTATAGGAGGTGACATGTTTATAGTTAGAACAATTACTCCCACTGGAGTGCCTGATCACCCAGGAAATATAACCAACAGGAAAAGATGGTATGTTGTGTAAGACCAATTGTCTGGCTACTCTGCAATAAAACACCTGTGGCTGGCCTGTGTCAGCTAACTCAGGCTCCGGGGTCCTCAGGCTGCAGGGCTGTAAACCTGCTGTGTGACATTCGAGGTGGAGCCTGGATCTGGGACCCTACCCTTGCAGGGTCCCTGAGCCCGAACGTCTACCCTGCCATTTTACAGCCCCTTAGCCCAAGTCAGCTGACAAGGAGCCAGCTGCATGTGTTTCATAGCAGTGTAGACATACTCTAATGACACGTTAGACGGGTTCGTTGAGAAGTGCTCTCTCAGAAGCAAACAGCAATAGGAATCTACAAACCAAACATTCTACCTCTACTTCTAAATCTGTACGCTCCTGTGTCTCTGATGAAAGTTCAGTTCTTCCTAAAAGCATTTTCACTTGAGTCGAGTAAAGAAAAGACTATTGATAAATCTAATGCATCTTTTAGAGTCTTTTCCAACCAAGGCAATTCCACTGAAACTCTAAAGCTCCCCTGCACAAGTCAGCACTTTCTAACCTTAGACACAACAGACTGCTTAGAGCACTACCTGGGTCTCTAGGCTAGGTTTGATTTGGTTTTTTGACAGGGATCCTAGGTATATGGTTCCTATTTTCTACTTGGCTCTAAACAGCACTTAGGCTAAGAGAATTCTTCACCTCCCTGAGGATTTAAACAAGGTTAGACAGCACTGTGGGAAACATGTCCGTGCTAGGTCTAAACAAGCACTCCAGCTGTTGCTACCACAAGTGGGGCTGCAGTGCACTGGCGTTACAGCAAAAGTGGGAGAATTCCCTAAAATCCTCAGTGTGAAGGCAACCCTGGAACCATTTACACTGAGAAAAAATGGCATCCCAGACCTTATTCAGACTCCTCTTACCTGATTTACTATGAAGCAAGATTGAAGTGAGTACTCTTTTTGACATGTTCCCCAACAGAAAGCAGCCTACAAGGAAGAATCTTAATTAATAAAATGCCACTTAGTGGATCTTTCACATAAAAATACAAAAGAACTCTTCACAGTCAATTAGTTTATATGTGAAGTGCCCCCTAGATGGACAACTAATGTGGCAATCTCAATCCTATCTATATACCAGCTCTTTCTCCAGCTACACAGGCTGAAATTCTGCTCCCCACACTGAAGTCAGTGAGAGCCAGGATTATACCCCTTGTGTTTATATGCACACAGGAGCCCTGAGGCCTCACTTACCACCAGCCCAATCTCTTCCAGGCCACACCACTGGTACAGCTCACCAATGCTCAGGGGCAATCTCCCAGTTCACTTATTCTCCACCCTCTGCCTTCAGTGCCTGTTTCATTTATCCATTTTAAAGGAGCTCTACTAATAATGTTACACATTATTCAAAAGGGACTTTTTATCTAATTTTTGAACTGTCTCATTTGTTCTGAGTGATAACAGGCTAATTCTGCTCCCACTGAAATCCATGTAAATTCTTCTCCTACCTTCAATGGGAGAGCTAATGGACAAAAAGTGTTTGAAAGTGGGTCCTGATAGATGCCAAGTTTTTACAATTACTTTCTTTTATATGCCATACTTAGTACATTGTCTAGATTATGCTATGCAGCATACCTTTCACAGAAATAATTTTTATGGTCTGTTTGTCTGCTGTACATAGGTTAATACGCAGCATTACCACATGCTCCATGTTTCTAGGCCTGTTGAAAAATTTTGCTGTAGAAAAATAGCACATGATCTTCTAATAGAAGAGTATCATAATGCGTATATAGAAAAATGTTTAAACGTCACATAGAAATATCACTCCATCAGATAGAGAGCAGAAAAAATAAAATAAAATGAACTGCCCATGCCAGTGTGTCTTCACTACCATTTTTAGCAACTAGATTAAAGCTAGCGTGGTACGCCTACCTGAGCTGCAAATGTAGTGTGGACATACCCATAGCAAATACCTCAGACACGGGAAATGGGATTAAAGAAGGGATGAAGTTTACATCAAATCAGCTTGTGAGGTTAGGGTTTTTACGTTTTATCAAAGGGTAAATAATATGTTCAATTACTATCATGCATCCTAACCCTCACACTTCTTTCCCTTTCTATTCCCTGTCCCAGCTTACAACTCTTTTCTTCCACCTTCCTTTAGCTCTTCCTCTTTCCCTTTCCAGTTCCCCTTCCATTGCAGTAAGAAAGACTGAAGAAATATCTGGAGCTAGATTCACCTCTGCAAGCACAGAGAGATGCAGTGTGTGTCTCTCTCTCTGCATACATACTGAATCTCCCTGCACCATAATCTGAAAAGAAAAAGAACACCTTTCCTACCTACCTGTTTCATCCATTCCTGTGGTTCTTATACCACCACATGCAAAGTTTCTGCTATCAGAGTGAAACATGGAGGAAAAACTGCAGGATATAGCATTTTCTGTGTTCCAACAACAACAACAAAGTAAAACTTTGTCAAGTGGCTACAAAAGCTTGTATAAACTGCCTTCCACCACAGTACTGATAGATTGAAAATACTGGGCCAAAAATCAGTGCTAGCATGAGCATATTCAATTCCACTGAAGTCAAAGGAATTGTACCCATTAATGCCGGGCCTCAATTTGACTCCGTTTTTTTAAAGAAGATACTTTCAGTTAACTTACATCATGTGAATTCCTGAAGGATCTCCCTTAGTCCTCCTTACATTTTAAAGTAATTTACTTCAGGTTTAGATTTAAGTCCTGTCTACATTAAGGAAATTCACACTAATGTATCCACACTGATGCAGTTTCAGCAACGCAGACCTTTAATGAGATGCACTGCACTAGTGTAAAGTGGAGTTGACATCAGTGCAGTATATTTCAGTCAGATTAAGCTGCACTTATAGGAGACATGCTTTGGGCCAATGCAGTACATCTATATTAGAGGTTTGCATTCATGTTTGCTTTGTCTTCACATCCCAAGAAGTTTTTACTGTGAAATAATTAACACATTAGCTATCCTGCTGTAAAATCTTAGTGAAGACAAGTCACTGTAGTTTTTCCCTAACTATCCCATGGTAATTCAGCTACTGGCAGAGGGTACAGTGTTGACCTCACCTAGCTAAAAACTCCAGGTACTTTGTCTTCATTTTAAAGTGAGATTGCTAATATGCATTATCCTGCTGTAAAAATAAACCAAATTTCTACAATGAAGACAAAGCCACTGATGTAGCTACACTGGTGATAATTTCCTTAACATAGTTTCTTATCTGAGCACCTGAGAATGTGAACTTCTAGCTCTGGATTCCGAAAAATCCTTAATCAGCCAGCAATATTAGGTGTTAATAGTTCTAATAAAGGGGCTACTTAACCTGACTGCTAACACAAAGGTGTCTGCCACAACTACTATTTGAACTACACATATGCCAATTACAATAATTAAAACTAATCCCTTGTAGGCCAACAAAAACACAGGTCAAATCCATGTAGAAAACCAAGTGTCTATATTCCACCACCCAGAATCACATTAAAGAAGGGCTGGGAGGAGTGAAATTATCCTAAACCAGTGACTGTGTCAGAAGGTAAACTTCCCTGAAAATTATGGAACTTCAAAATCTTGAATTTATTGGTTGTATACATTTGGATCTAATTGATCCTGTCACTACATTTCAAACAGTATAATAATATAATATATATATAATAATTACAATAACAGAGGCAAACACAAAATACTAGGGATACTGAGCCTTATTAAAGACACTGGATGTGACAATTGTTCATTTAGATGACACTCAGACTACTGTCCAAGATTAGAGTGTTTTAACTGCAAGCAGAACAGTTGGTAAATCTCCTAGATAGATTAGAGGGATTTCGCTCTCTCTCTAAAAGAGTTTAAAGAAATCTCATCTACACATTTTTTAGGTTCTAAAGGGGTAAATTTTTAATGAGCAGCATAAAGTTTTCAACCACAAACTCCTACCTAGTTTAATTGGAAGAGACCGGTTAAAATCAGATACCCGATTTGAAAGTATAACCTTTCAAGTTCTAGAATTAACTATAGAATTTTTAGCTCTAGCCTTGCTAATAGTCCCTAAAAATGAAATGAAATAAAATAAAATAAGAAATCTACACAATTTGTATCTGTGTTAAGTACAGAATGGAACACCTCCATGTGTTAGCAGATTCACTATTTCCAGCTTAACTCCCCACTGCACTCCTTCTGGATGTCATTTACCGAAAACGTCAGCACCCCTAGGGTAATGAATTTAGGCCCGCCTGTACTCAGATCTGACAGAACAGATCTGTGCCAGCCTCTATTGAGGTCAGACCCTAGGGGCATGCCTACATGGCAGTCAGCTGACATGAGCTTGCAGAGCTCAATCTGCAGAGCTATAAAATTGCAGTGAAGCTGTCTGGACTCTGGGCTGGAGCCCCGGCTCTGAGACCCTTCCCTCCCTTCATAGGGGTGTTTTTATTGCAGTATAGACACACTCTATAGGCCTCAGTCCCTTGGTTTGTGGAATAGAAAGACATAGCAATGTTGTGACCACGTGACCATGTTCAGCCTGAGGGGAGGGAGCAACTTGTACAACCCCCAATTACTCTTCCATGGAGGGAGGGACATTAAAAGAAGAAGCTTCAAAGGTTGCTATGTTAAAGCCTGCTTCCCAGAGAGTTAGTCAAGTGTCTTTCTTAAGGAAGGGAAGAGTCATATGGAAGGTACTTCAGATGTTCATCTCCCCTGCTTCCCATAAATACACAAACTGATCTAAGTATTAATGATATTGGAGTTGGATCCACTTACACAAAGTCTGAATGTGACCCATAAATGAAGTTAGGAATGTGGGAAATCTTTCTTTGGTGGGTTTAATGCAGACATTTAACATTCTCTTAATGTAGTTTTTGTTAGGTGAATTATTTATTAACCAGAGATACTCCCATTGATCAACACACGAAAGTCCCACTGAAGTTTATGGGACTTTTGAGTGCAAATCAATAGCAGCATTTAAAGGCATATTTTTCCTTTGATGCATGTATGTAACTCCCATTAAGGAGTTACACATAAGCAATATTTTAGAAAACAGATGGAATAATTTGGGGGGAGAAGGGAGAGGATTTAAAATAGGGTAGGAAATTGAAAACTGTATTTTTTCTTGTAGTTAAACCAGCTCCTTTGTGTTTGCATTGGATAACAAAAACGAGATTGCATTGCATTGCTATTGCATTGCAATATAAGCCTCTGCATCCTTTAATGAATCATGACATTTCATGAACAAACTACTGGGGGGAAAAAACTGCTTCTTCATAAAACTGATAAAAAATAATGGAATCTTCCTAACTAATTCCTAACATTTCCCAGCTGCTTGGTGCGTCACAACATTCAATTTATGCACTGGAAATTAATTAGATAGGGTTGGAAATAAAAGCATGGGTTCTTTCATAGACACTTACATAAATGAAAAAGAGATTAAGGTCTGCCTACACTACTAAATTAGGTCAACATAAACTGCCTTGCATTGATCCAGTTGTGCATGTGTCTACACTTCAGTATATGTCCCATTGACGGAAATGCCCCACTACAGCAACAACGTAACATAACATCTCCTCCCTGAATGGCACAGAGTCATGACCAATGTACAAAAGTAAACGCAGCGTGAACAAAGACACTGCATTACCTATGTTAGCCCTAACAGTCCTCCAGCAGCTATCCCACAATGCCTAACACTGACCAATGTCGTCACGTTCGTGAGCTCCACTGCCCAGGGGTTATGGAGACCAGAAGTGCCCCCAGCATTTAAAATCCTGTGCATTTTTTAAATGACTTTTCCTGATTGCAAGCTTGGCAACCACACCTAGCAGCTCTCCACTGTTGTGTGCAACCGTCCCACTGACCATGCCAATTACACGCTCCAGATGCTCTTCGGCTTGAAGTAGACAAGAGATATTGTATTTTCTTGGCCTGAGGGGAAAAGAGGCTAGCAGGTACAGCTACGGACCAGCCACAGATGGCATGAGGGTTGCAAGAGAGGGGGTATGACAGGGTACAGCAGCAGTTAGGCATGAAAGCAAAGGAACAGTGGCAGAAATACCAGAAGGCCAGGAAGACCAACAGTCCATCAGGTGCCGAGACACAGAGCGAGAACAAAGAGAAACCACCACCACCATGGATATCTCTGAGGAGACAGAGACACAGACTCCTGCTGTGAACGCTGAGGAGGAAGGAGGACACGCAACCACGTGGTCGGGCTATGCCACAAGCCAGGACCTATTTGAGACGCCGCTGCAGTCCAGGCAGTCATGGCAGAGGATCACAATCGCGCTTGATGCAGAGGAAGGAACCTGGGGCAAACGTGTAAATACATTTCCCCTTACAATGATGCACACAGCTCTTGACTTTCCATGGTTTTACTTGTACTAGAAGAGGTAGCGGTACAAGAAAGAAGATAGAGTTGTTGCCTCCTTTTCATTCCCCTGTAGATTTAGGGAAAGGGGAGCCACACACAGCAGTTTGTTTGTGTGCACAAGGATGTCCCTTGAATCTTCCTAAGAGATCTTGAGGAGACTTTCATGAAGGTACTCTGCAATCCTCTCCTGAAGGTTTCTAGAAATGGCAGTCTTATTTCTTCCTCTACAGTAGGACACTTTCCCACATCAGCCCGTGACAACTCCAGCAGGAACCATTGCAGTGCACAGGCTAGAAGCCTCTGGGCATGGGCGGCTTGGAAATGCTAGCAGCAGCTGTGCTCTCTTGCGTCTTTGTTACCTTCAGGAATGAGATATCAACTAAAATCACCACAGTATTCAGTGCCATTGCCCTATATTTGTAGTTTCATGCAACCAAACAAGACCCTCCTCATTTGGAGACAGGGGCAGAGTGAGACAGAGCTCCTTACTCAGCCCCTGTCCCTGGCAGCTGAGCCTGGACAGGGAGCAAAGTCACCTCTCCAGTCAGGCTCCCTCACAGGCAGCTGCAGCACTGTAGAACAGCAGCCAGGAGGGGCCAGCGTTAGAAGCGGCTCCCTCCTGCTCCATGCCTCGGCCCAGCTGCCAGGGAGAGTGGTCGAACATGCGGGGTGGAGAGGTGTGAGAGGGCAGAGCGGGTGAAGGACAGAGGGTCCCCCCCACAGGTAACATGGGGTAGGGAGAATGTGGTGGCCATGGGCTGGGCACAGAGTGGGGGGTGTTCTTGTGCAGAGGAGACATGACTGGTCATGTGTCCTCCCCCCACTCTCGCCCCGCATCTTCCTGCCGCTACCCGCACCCACCGGCAAAAACAAGAGTTGCTGCTTATCCCCGCAAGCCAGTGCTGCATTAGATTGTGAGCACAGGGCCTGAAGAGTGAATACTTCAGACTATATGGGAAAGGAAACAGCAGACAGGAGAAAGGCCCAGGAGTCCCAGCAGGAAAAGGAGAGGGAGATGCACCCTCTTGCTGATAAAGTGCTTTTTCAAAGCCTCTCTCAGCTGTATAGCTCTACTTTGAGCACTTCTGCTAGTCCTTGAGTCTGTCTGCTCGAACTTAGCAGACAGCTGCTCCACTTCTGCCCTCCACCTGGGTGGCAACTTTCCCACAGTCATTATGCAGGACACAGCAAACAACTATAACCATTATATTTTCTTCACAGAGATCCAGTCTTGTGAACAAATCAATGCCATTTTCCCTTCAGTCAACCAAAGCACATTAGAGAGTCATTCTGCACCTACTGAGCCAGTAGTTGAATCTTTCCTTGGTGCTGTTGCGATGGCCAGGGTACGGCTTCATGAGCCAGGGGAGCAAGGGTCAGTTGGGTCCCCTGGGATCACTATTCAACATCACCAGTACTAACTTACTGGTTGGGAAAGGAAATCCCTGCTTGTAGCTTTCTGAACAGTCTGGAGTTCTTAAAAGATATGAGCGTCATGCACTTTCCCTGACCAGCCAACACCGATCTTGGTGAAGCATCCCCAAAGATCCACCAACACTTGCATAACCATAGAAAAGAAGCCCTTTCTGTTGATATACTTTGGGGCAAGGTGGGCTGGTGTGAGGCAAACCCGCAGCCAGACCAGGGCTGCTCACTTTGCTGCCATGACTCACCCTTCCAACACAGCCCGCAGTGACTCAGCATCTGATTCCTGAGCACAGCCCAGGTTAGATGACCACCATGCACAGGTATTTCACTGATCCCATCGAAGCAGAGCTGCAAGTTACTGCAATAGCACGACTTTGGCCAGGAACTCTCCAGCTGTCTCATGGCGTCACAAACTCCCTAGGCTTCCAGCTGCCCTTGATCTGGTTTCTGTTCCTGCGCCAGCTTTGCCAGGGCCTTGCTCCAGCCCACTCCAGTCTTGTCAATGCCCTGCCTTGTTCCAGTCCTGCATCCACATCCTGATCCCTGTTGTGACAGGGTAAAAACATGTTTGTAAAATGAATGCCCCGAATCCATCTTGAGAAAAACTACAAACCCACGTGTGGGGGACTCAGAGACAGCAAAAAGAAAAAAACCTCGACCAAGAAGTAAACACACGATAAGAGGAACTTGCAAGTGGAGCAGTTCCAGACCCAGATATGGGAATTTGCAGTCACTGCAAAAATTAGCTTTGCAAGTCAGCAGTAAATTTTTGAGTAGGGGGACTGCTGATAAAATGATAAAGGAAGGGTCAATCACTGGCTTAGCGGACACATACGCTGGAGTAGATATAAATAGGTTATCAGACCAAAGGCAATTTGGAGAGCCACACATCAAGAAGGGGGTGCACCAGAACCGCACTGTGTAGAGGGTCTGATCAACTGTCTCACCTCTCTCCAGCTCATCGCTCAAAGTAATAGAGTAGGGTCTCAGAGCTGATAACCTATGGGACTCTGTTCCGCAGATGATAACCTGGATGTGAATACGATACAGGTTACACCTGGATGAAAATATAGCATAAAAGTAAGGAGAACTTGGCCATGATATGTTTGTTCTTTTGCTGCAGCTGAGTTCATTCATGTGTGGTGAGTAGGAGTGTGAATGTAAAACCGGTAATAATTCTACTTGTATTCCGGGGGTAATTGTCGCTGTAACTCTTGGGGTAACTTTTGTGTACACATGTTATAGTAATTACTTGTTTTTTAAGTTTCATTTGTGTATTAAGAATTTGTAAAAGAATAAGGGAAGACAATTTGTGGTAAGGTAAAAACCCCCAATAAATAACAAATTTAGATTGGATATAGAATGTGTGATATTGTGTAAATGAATGATAGATTTATGAGCCGTTGACCAGGTCTTGGACTAGGACAGGTTCTAGCTGCCCTCATCCGTCCACAAGTTAGTCGGGTGGATTGCAAGGGGGGCCTGTCTGAACCTAGTGACCCAACGGGAAAGCAGACTGTGTGGACCGAAAGGTCAATTCCTTTTTTCCTCCAAACATGAGCGTCTGTAGCTCCGTTGCTCAGTAGAGCTCCTGTGACTGCAGAGGACCCCCTGTGTTTGTTTGTTACCTTTCCACCACGTCCAGCTAAATAAGCGTTCTGTTATTGGGTTCATTCATCTCGGCAGGATTGCGGGCTGAATTGAAGCGGTGCGGATCCCTCAATAAGTCAAACCTAAGTTGTACAATTATGTTTTTGTAAGTGTGTGGTTTAAGAAACAACCCTTTTAGAAAAGCCTGACTGTCTTAAGCAAGGAAAAAAAAAAACCGCAACAGGCTGTAAAACTGAAACAAAGCCATAAATCAACTAAAGTAAACCAGATAAGGGGCACTCTCTCCCCTCCAAGCATCCCCCCACCCATCTAACGCGAGGAAAACAGACGAACCGCAAGAAAAAGTTTCTTAACCCTTTGTCACCGCAACCCCCTGACTGACTCCAACGTGACTTCCACCCTTGGTCTGCACCTGGACTCCGAGTATGATAGTGATTTGGCTTGCCTACGGACTCTGATCTTGCTTCTTACCCACAGCTTGTCCTTGGACCCGTGTCAGCACTGCCCTCAGCCCAGTCCCAACCCCAAATCCAGCTTCCACCATCGTTCCAACCACCAGGCCTGACTGCCTGGAACCAGAGCCTGACAGCTGGTGCCAAAATAGGGATATGCATGCCATCTATCACTCCACTGCTTTTTGGGAACCACATTGCTGCAAATCCATCCATCAAGTCCTGCACATTGCTGAGATTCACAGTCCCGTGTAGTAGGAGACGGCGAACTGCCCTGCACACTTGCATGACGATGGCCCCCACGGCAGATTTTCAACTCCAAACTGATTTCCTGCTGACTTGCAGCCATTTTTGCACCTGACAGTTCTGCAGCCATTGTTCCTTGCCCCTGACTTACATTACAATGTGATCCCACCAGCCAATGCTCATTTCTCAGGCCCAGACGTGGTGCTCCACAGTCTGCAACTGCTCTGTGAATGTCACCGACAACCTTGAATTGTTTGTCGCCATGTCCCACAGCAGTCTGCCCACAGAATTGTCACGTTCCCTGCTGAATCTGTCCTCCTTATCGCGCTGCAAATACTAGGCTCGTGCTTCCTGTGTATGCAATGCCCATGAGTACAATGCAGAGCTACGCAGGTTCCATGCTTCTGTCAGAAAGGAAGAGGGGCTGTGTGGGGTCATGAGATTTTTAAATAAGGTGAAAAATTAGGGGTCATGAATGACATTATGGGATGGAGACAATTGCGTGTGGGAACTTGACCCTTTGCTCCCAGTCATTCCAAAATTTCCCAAAATATAGTGCACTGGACGGTAGCAAGATGCACACTGGGATACCTACCCATGGTGCATTGCACTGTGCATCGATACAAGCACTCCTGGTGAGTATGCACAGCACAGATGCAAGGAGCCAAGTATGTATGTACGATATAATAACTGCGGCAGTTTTATGCTGATATAACTTGCATTGGTCAAAGCTTGTACTGTACCCAGGGCCTATGAAAGTTTGTTGGGTTAATCTGGATGTTACATATGATTAAATAAGGGGAAAATACCAGGTCACAGTTACATGGCTCACTGCACCTCTGTCCTCTTTCTGATGTCTCTGAAATTACCCCTACCTGTGTCTGGCTTTGTATCTTTACCTAACCTACCGTAGAATTCTGCAATTCTTTCAAATTTTAGACCAGGCCTTGGGTTACAGTAGTACCCTATATATCAGCTGGGTTTTTCCAGCAGGTCTGTTCAGGTATGTAAAGTTCCTCTCTTCTGGAGTCTGTGACCAGCAATGTACAGTAAAGCTGGCCAGAAATTTTCTATCCGAATGATTTTCCTTCAGAAAAGCAATCCCAGATCCACAGCTCCCCTGCCACTTGTCAGGAGGGCTACTGCATACCACGGCTACCAGAGTCCACAACTCCTCCTGCCAGGTGGGCAGCTGGGAATTCTCTGGAGTGTATTTAATCTTGGAAACACCACACCACTGCAGGAACATTTTGGTGTTTCTGAAATAAATTGTTGAGGCATTTCAGTTCTATGAAAAATTTTGAGCTGTTGGCTTTTCTGAAAACCTGAACTTTTTTCTTAAAAAAACCTCAGCAACATTGTTTATTTTAAATAGATGGAACCAAGCACTGAAACCAGATCAAACCAGCATCCTCAGAGCCGAGGGTCCAGACACTGAATGTTTCAGCTTTTAATGCTGAACTGTCTTGTTTTTGTCGGCTAACGTCAGACCCCTACAGTTACGGGACATGGAGGTAATGACGGCATGATCTAAGCATTGAGTATGAAGTATCTAAACTTCTTGGAATCATAAGTTCGAACACGAAATGGCCAATTCAGCTACTTACGATTTCCGAGATAAAATGAATTGCAGTTCATGCAGTTTGAGTCTTCGGGCCTTTTAGATCTTAACAACTGAGGTTTTACCTGCTAAAGACTAGCTTTTCATAAAGTTGAAATCTTAAATGTATGCACAATGGCAATATTTACATAGGAAAGTCATTCTCATAAAGGTCTTGTGATCCTTTTCGTAAGGTTGACACAGTGACCTGAGCCAAAAATTTCCCCTCACCAACATGAGGTACCAAGAGGCAGCTGCATTTTAGTGGGGTTGAATGTATGTTATCTGTGAAATGTTTTGGAACCCTAACTTGTGTTGTGTCATGCTTTGATTAGTACATTTCTTCAGTAAAAGAGAGGGTTTTATATCTTTAATTTGGCAAAGCAAAAGTAATCTAAAGCATTAAAGCAAAAAATATATGTTGTATGGGTAAGACAGTCATAAAAAACAACTCCTGATTTTGAATCTGAATTTTAATCTATTTGGTATCACTTCATGTGTTATTTCCAACTAAGATTTGTGTTGCTGCTGATAGGAATATATATTTTAGGAATGTGCTGACAAAACTCTATTATAATTTATAACAAAATGTACTTTATTATAAGAACAAAAAAATTTAGAAGAAAAATATGGATATTTGAAATGTAAATTTAGATTTATTCATATTCAGGACTAACTTTATTTTAGCATTTTTCCTTTTTTCTGAGATATTGGATTTTCACAAGTGCTTTGCAAGATTGGGGGGTGAGGGGGGACTTTTTATTACTGTATAATTGTTTTCACACAAAGTGATATTTTTATGCCCACAGGTAGTATGTTTATGGAAAATGCATCCTAACTTGACAAGTACTTTAGTATATTTCTCTTGAAAATTGCCCCCTTGAGGGTTTTCTTGGTCAAGGATAATTTTGCTTTGACAAAATGTAGTCACTTCCTACTATACTATGGTATCTACCTTTGGTTTGTCAGATTGCCTGCATTTTACTACTGACAATGTTTTTAAATCTAAATATTTTAAAAAATCCTGTTTTTCAAAACAAAACCTCAAACTTCTGATACTGTGGTTAAACTATGTATGCAACATTTTAGCCCTCAGTGAATTTTTATAGCTGTTTAATCCCCCTGAGAAAGGGGACACATCTATTGCACAGGTGCTACCAAACCACACTACGTAATGTACACAAATTGTGTGATGGATTTGCATCAATGCAGTTCTCGGCTAAAGTGACTCCTGATTAGATGTTAGGCAGGGAAAACAAGGACGCTGTAGAACAGAATTAAGAATCACGCAAATAATCCCAAAAACAACTGGTCAGTGGCAATTTATAACATCAGCCTGGTCTGGCAAGATGCCCATGATGCGACGACCCTACCGAGCCACTGTACTAGGAGTATTTTATGGCCTGCAACTAAGGAGAGAACAAGGTGGAAGCAGCAGACTGGCTGGTTACTTTCTGAATATTCATTGTTTTAATATAATGTTAAACCTTTTATTTTAAGTCTGTGATTAAATTACTGTATTTTACAGTGCCACTACATTTAAGTAAACTAAATTTTCAACTGTTCAGAGAGTTTCTCTATCACGTATCTAAGAAGGGTCTAGGAACCTCTTAGTAGGAGGTTAAAACTTCCTCTTCTGCCACACTGTGGTCATGGCACTATGAGACCTATGGAAACTATTGGGAGCCTCTTGCTGTGACTGGCAAGAGAGGTCACCAATAGGAGCTTCTCAGTGTCCAGCAGTTAGGGCAAATGGCGTAGTTTTCAGGTCGAACACCAGAGCCCAAAATTTTCATGGCAGTTGGAGGGGTCTGGAAAGCTGTGCAATGAAGTGTTGAGGTCCAAACACTTGGTGGCTGCTGAGTTCAACAAAGAGAGAAAAGGTAGGGGAGGTAATATCTTTTATTGGACCAACTTCTGTTGGTGAGAGACACAATCTTTTGAGCTTCCACAGCTCAAAACCAGTCACTTGAAAATAGAGTAGGGAAGCACAGTCAACCAGAGGATGGGATGCCACTCACTGTGTCCCCTCACGACCAAAGAGGTTTTTGCTGCCTGTCAACGTGTGCCGCCTTCCAGTAACTCTCACAGACTTCAGACCCAAGAATCTAAACAGAAAAACTCAGGATACCCAAGTGTGCCACTATAAAGGAAGGATGGTCCAGTAGCTAGGGCACAACTCTAGGACTTAGGAGACCTGGATTCAATTCCCTGCTCCGCTACAGACTTTCCGTGTGAGGGTGGGCTCACAGGCGCTTAGTGTCTCAGTTACCCAGCTGTAAACCTTTGCAGGGTGTTGTGAGGATAAACACTGAAGAACATGAGGTGCTCAGATATGTTATATAGCCTCCATTATTCTAGTATTTAAGCCCGATCACAGACCCGATCACAGCTGCCAGGAGTAGATGGGACAGACCAGATCCACTGGGAGAGGCATTTGAGTTTGTGGGGGAAAAGAAGAGATTCCTCTTTAAGAGATCAATTTTGAGCTGTTTTATAAAATAACGGTTGGGCAGGAAGGTAAGTTGAGTCTATACCAATGGGCTTGCTACCTGTGACATCTAAGTGACAACAATATCCTCTTGAACAGCCTGCAGGTTCTGGTGATGGGATTCTGTAAAACCTGATGGGGAACAGTGGTGATGAAGACATTTAAAATTCTGAAGTTGCACAAGGCAGGGGAATATTTAAGTGATTAAAAACTACAGTAAGAGGTGCTACAGAAAACCTGAAAAGACATAAGATAGGGAGTGTAAAGGAAAGACAGGCATTTCTTGTTGGAGAATGGTGGAGGAGAGGTGTATATTAGGAAAAAAATATATTTTCCAGTTCTGAAGCTTGGGGTCATGAGAGGTTTTTGGAGTCACATTAAGGTATCAGTCATCAGAGTATCAGGCCAAAAGGTTTAGGATATGTCTGGAGAATTACTGACTACAGTAAGAGCATTAGTGCTGCAATCTATTATGTTTTCCTTTTAAATAAAACTGTTTGGCTTATTGCCAAACAGCCAATTGTTTATTACCAATTATTTTATTTTATTGCCAAACATCGGTGTTTATATCTAAAGTGGCTGTAGGGTTAACACCAATCACTCTGTGCAGGAGGTAATCAAGTGGCCAACACAAAGTCCCTTCATTTATAACATGCAGAAAAATCATGTGACGCATTATAAGTGATGTTCTATGCTGTGCATGCAGTTCTCCCAAGGGCATTATCTGACAATTTTGAGGAAGCTAAAGCCCTTTCCCATATTACAATTCATTCATTTCTGCTTTTACACTGATTCTCAACAATTATAAAGACCGCCTCCCTCTGCAGTTTCAAATATGTTAAGTTTTCAGAAGTATTTTTTTAAAAATTGAATCATGATTAATAATAGCCACAGGCTAGTCATACCCAAAAGGCAAGTTCTCACACTCTGATGATGATAAAGCATTTCATCAGTCTGGGAAAAAAAAAACAAAAACCACCTACTACCCCCAGAGTTGCAACATCACATCATCTGTGCGTTGCTGAACATTCAAAATCCCACAGCATCCCCAGCAGTGATGTGTTACACAAAACAACATTAGAAGTCATTGAAGTGTCAGATAGTGATTTCATCGTGTGTCAGGCCTCCTACTTAAAAATGATTAATCTTTCCAGTACTGACACTTCAAAGAGTTATTCAGGAAGAAAAGAAATTCATAAACTTTACATTGAGAGGCATTGTACTGATATTTTACTCCCAGATAGAGGTTTAAACAGATATGAGAATGCAGTGGATTCCTCATAGTATTAACCCTTCTTTCTTTTAAAGAACTAACTTTGAAAAGTGACTATAAAAGCAGTAACATGGAGTTTCGTGTTTATTACATCTCAGTGGCTTCCAGATCAATTGTGCTCAATTTACAAGTAAAGACATGGTTTTTTTGACCACCAGCCTTGAAACTCAAATTGGAACTGGAGAGCCAGGCTGTACTTTCTGGTTTGTGCACCACCACCAGTAATAAAGATTATGTAGGTCAAAATAAGCCAGCCCTTACAATCTGTTAATTGATTACAATCCAACCAACCTCCCCTCCCCCGAAGGCAATGGGAGCCTTGCCACTGATTTTAATGGCAACTGGTTTGGGAGAGAATTTGACCTCCTAATATGAATTACATAATCTTCCTTTGATGTTGCATGAGCCAGAACAGACTGCATCTCACTTCCATTTCCCATAAATAATACCCGCTCTGCAGGGTTAACAGGACTAAAATGTAAACTAATTTATTTTTGTCAGTAGAAAGTAGCCTGGATACACACAGAAGAAAGATGCAGATAACAATATTTTTGTTACCATAACTGCACTTTATAGCTAACACCGACCATTTACTTATAAAATACTTTTAAAATTTAAATTAGGCCAAGCTATAATGTTATACTTTACCATCTTTGGGGCATAAGAGTGACACACATCAAGACAAGAATTTTATCCCAACTATTCCTTTTGCTGGAGGGAGAAAAATCAGGTTAGGATAGTGGATTTCCCCCAGCACTGGGTTGTGCTATCAGTAAAAAATAATTGGGCTGGCCTGAAAACTTCTGTAGCTAACGCAAGCCCCAAACACACAGGGTCCGAAGCAGGTATATATCTTGCTTGTGCCATGCTCTGAATATGAATTCCAAAGATAATACTGTGTTGAATTTAATGGTCAAAGAAAAGAAGTATAAAAGCAAATGATCTAAACTCACATCATAAAGCTATCTGTTCATTTTTCATTCGTCCACACACTTTCTGTAGTATTAATTGGGGCATCTGGAGTATAAATGAGGTCCAGTCTCTCCATCATTTTTGATTTAGCATGACCTCTTCACTGACAGCAGTGGAATGGAAGCTGTAAGATAAGCCAATAAGCATTTGTACTTAGGAATATCTGCATTGCTTTAGGGTAGAAAGACAGGATGATCAAAAAGAAAAGAAAATATCTAACGCTTAAAACACCTTACCATGAAATCATATTCTCTTTTTCCTATATTAAATCAGGTAGAAAGCATGATAACATTAAAGGTTGATCTAATTTAAGGAAATTATTTTCTTGTAAATATTACAACAATCATTACATGCATCATTTGCCCTCTTCTCTGCCCACGGTCTTAAATTATACTCCATTAGATTTAGGTAAGAAAAATATGCATCAATGTTCATTAAATATGGGAATATTTGTTTTTAAACTACATTAAAAGGTAAAACGCTATTTTGCAACATGTGGTAAATATTTCTCTGAAATCGTTATGGGAGTTCGCACACAAACAATTCTGAGGAAGATACTCCTTTACAGGGCTACTTACAATATTTTTATGTAAATCTAGGAGTCAGAATACCATGAATTTCTACAATGTTCCAGACAGCAAAGAAATTGACACATACAAAGTATGACATTGTTCTTGCAATTGTTTACAAACATACAAACCAATTACATATCAGATCTCCTCTACAAAGTACAACCACACTTTCATAATTAGTTCATGTCACTTTCATCTGATTCAATTACAAGAAATATGGCTGATTTGTATCCATACAACCATGAATAACTATCACAGCCATATTTATTTATTTTTATTCATACAAATCTACCTGTGTAGCCAGAACCATGTTTGTATCAGTAAAATCTGAGTTAGCTAACCCATAGTGGCTCAGCAGGGAATAAAGGGGCTGGAAGACATGCACACAGACCTGTTTCATATGGGACTAGATACCCTGAGATGCCCCTCATGAAAAGATCTCTAAGAGGGAAAAGGAGAAGATAATGTGGGTACAGAGACATGAATAACAGGTTCCATCTACACTGCCAAAAACCTGCCCCCAAAAACCACAATGCACCAAACTGGTTACCAGATGAATACCATGTACTAGCCTGTCTGGTGCACAAGCAAGGGTGAAACACAGACAGCTCCCAAAGTAACCAACCAAGCAGTAATCACATTGTGTGTGGACAGAAGCTGCTTCTAGAATCAACCATGACATTAACTGGTTACAAACCCAGTCAAATGTTTTTGTAAAAACTGGGCCCTAATGTTCAGTTCCTACTGTATGTACTGCCATTCCATTTACAAGCTTTCAAAATCAACACACCTCTTTGCTACTCCATTTGTGGGACAACATCAGATAGTATGCACTTTCTCTACCCCTACAATCAATGTTTCTTTCCAGGAAACAATGGCTTCTTGAAGCAGTGAAAGCTAATTCTGCTATGAAGGTTGACTGGTCTCCTGTCTCAGGATTTTAACAGATAAAGGAAAAGCAGTGATGGTACTTTAGGTTCTTTGCCAGTCTGTGTTGAGGATTCCAACATTTAACACATCTCCACATCCACACAATTCCCTACAAGAGTATTAAGACTCTTTTGGAGGGGATAGTTCAAGTTTAAGATTAATATTTATTATTTGTATTGTAGTGGTACAAAGGAAGCAGGCCTCACTGTGCTAGACACTGTATAGACCAAAGAAATGGTCCCTGCCCTGAAAGCCTTATAATCTAAGTTAGCTGATCTCGATTTCAAAATCTGTTCTCCATGGCATGCAAGCTGAGTCATTTCATGGCAGATAGGTAAACTGACATAGTACTGTTGCAACTACATACATTACTGGACATATAACTAGGTTACAAGGACAGGGTATTTTTAAAATTTACAGGTCATACTGGAAAGGAGGGTTGTTTTTTTTTCTTTTAATGTCAAGATGATTTTTTAAAATGAAAAAGAACACAAATATTAGTTTTATAAAATAAGACAGCTATGGAGCAAATGCTGCACCATCTTGCTCTCTCAGTTGCAGAGGGCTGTGACTACAGCACAGAACTGATGCGGTTCCACTGAACAGGGGACAAGGCAGAATGCCAGAAGGGTGCCCATGGGGCCTGTGGAGCTGTGCATATAGTAACCCCAAATGAATAATCTGATCAGCATGCTACACTCATCTCTTCATACTATTGTGAACTGTTATCCCTCCGTAGACTTTAACAAAACAAACAATTAAAAAAGTGACTGCACTTCTGATGCCTTCCCCGTAGAACAAGAGTAGAGAACCATTGGCCCAGGCCTCACAGAAAGAGCCAGCAATCTAGTCTAGTGGCCAAAGTAAGGAGGAGGAACGGTGTTTGCTGCTGCTATTGGGCAGAAAGGAGCTGGAACCACTGTAGGCCATTCATGTGGCCTTGAAAGAAAGCAAACAGCATATTTTTAATATAACTGTTTGTTCACAGATTGTACAGCAGGAGGCAACATGTAAGCCGGCTGTCTAGCATCCTTTAATAAGGTGAGCCTAGTGCCTTTTTGGAGCGTTGTGTCTGCAACAGTGAAGGAAGCAAGTCTGAAACTGTACCAAATCCATCACTTTATAATGCTGCTGCTGGAACTTTGCTGGGCCTTCTCTCTTTTGTTTTAATGATCATTTGACTTTCATTGCTACCCGCTGGTGCCCAATATTGTATTCTCCACCATTTGGTATTGAATATTCATTTTTATTTCAAAGAGGATTCACTGTCCCAGCCTGTGTTTTATAATCAATGAACAAGCTCAAGGAAACAAGGCTCCTAAAATATCCAGACTTTTATATTTTTACCCTCTCTTCAGTAACGCATTTCAGAAAATAAATCCTAGTGATTCTCATAAAACTTGCAACTGCTAATCTGACTAACTTGATAGCAGCAGACAATGTCCTCAGAAGCAGATGGTCTCTCAGCTGAGCCTCTAACACTGAGGCACTGCATCGGCATCAACTGGGTTTAAATACCTTACAGTGACAGAAGAAAAAACATGAACTGAACAAAAGTTATAGTGAGATTTCTATCATAATAAATAAGTGCATTATCAAAAGACATCATACATACTGGTGCGTAGCATTCGCAAAGCCAGTACATTTAAGGGTTTGGTTAATGTAATGGAAGCTGCCATTGGTGTGTGTTATGATCAGGTACTGCAGGCAAAAGTTAAACTTACTCCCAAGTTCATGGACCACACGAGCGAAGTATATATTAACAAGACCAAATGCTTTCCTTATATTATTTACATGTAGACCCCTGCCTACCAATTCCCAACTTAACAGGCTTGAGACATTAGGTGTTGAACTCCGTCAATTCCCGATTAAATTAATGAGAGTTGACTGTCTCCAGCATCTGGAAGCATGAGACCTTAAACTTGCAGCTGACAGAGACAGTTATCTGGCAAACCTCAGGATGACTAAAACAACCATTTGCTCCTTTTGGTCTTTTCAACAGAAGCCCCCACAATCTGAGTATGCAGGCTTATGTTTGTTTATAAAATAGATCATTTATTAAAAAACTTCACACCGCCTTCAGTGCACTAGGTATTAATTACAGCCTATTGCACATAAGCTATCCTTCAAATTTCTCAGCTTTATCTTTAGACATAAGGGTATTATGGAGGCTAACCTTAGGCTAGCACCAGGTGGGACACAGTGCTAGAAGAAGTACTAGCAGCAGTTCTAAGTAGACTTTATTTTAAAGTGAACAATTATTATTCGGTTGCACTTGACCTAATATCCCTAGATGAATTCTCTAATCATAAGGTAGAAAAATTAAAGAGGGAGGGCTTCAGTGCATAGCATGCACTACTGTATTTTGGAAAACATGACTACTGCTATAAACCCCTTAGGCATGAGGGAAGTAGAACTTCCTTGCTTCAGTTCTAATAAGGAAGTCAGATATAGGACTAGCCAGTTGCAGCCAGTTTAGTAGCTTTCCCCAGAATTTTTTTTTGCTTTATAGTTTGTGAAATTTTTATGGGTAGTACAATTATAAAGATCAGGTAACAAATTTTACATGCATACGTATTACACACACAAAACTATCTTAAAAGAACGGTAAGGTTGCAAAGTCAGGCACTTGTAAGTTAGGAAATGTCAGAATGTAGGTTGTCTGTGCAACCTCAATTTGCTCCCTTTGTGCATATGCATTATGAGAAAGTCTTTAATAGCATGATCACATAGTACACCTGCTCATTCATTGCACAAGAAAGCCTGGCTCTGGAAAGGAATCAGGGCTCTGCAGTGAAAGAGACTGTTGTCTCTAGGGCAACATTTAACTGCTTTAACCAGGAGACCATCCTTTTCTTTCTGTAGTCCCCAGCCTCATTCATGAGGCACCTTCCAGCTTCTGCAACAAGTGAGACAGGTTTTAGATTAGATGCTCCCATGCCTGGTGACTCATTACCCAAAAATCAAATCAGTGTCAATACAGAGACTTAAATAATGAGAGGTGTAAATTAAAACCAATGTGGTTATTTTGGTGCAAGTTTGTGTATAGATAAAGCCCATATGGAGAATTTCATATCCACAAAGGTCTTTCATTCTCCCCTTTTGAAGTCTGAACAGTTAGTTGCCACTTTGAAAATGCAGTTCTACCTTAGCTTTTCTTTCTTTCTCAACACAAAAAGACATCAGGGACAAAACACACAGTCAGGTTATGCCCATGGTCTAGACGACAAAGTCAAATGAGGTCTTAAAGTAACTGAAGACAATTTTGAAGTTACAGAAGCCTGCACACAAAGATGACTGCCTAAAGGGGAGTTACATTATTGGTCTCCAAGAAGAAATTGTCTCCCTGTTGCCTAGCAAAGTTCTGCCCTCCCAAACAGAAAACAAAAATGTATTATTCATGGGTGGAGTGGTATAAAGGTTTTACCAGCATGAGTTTGGAATATTAGTGTTACTCACAGGTGAGTTATGCTGGCCACCCCCACAGCAGTGCTATTAAAACACTTATCCCACACTATGCCATCATGTACTCTGTATGTCACATTCCCAAAAAAAAAAAAAAAAAAAAAAAAAAATATAGGAAAATTTTAGAGTTTAAAACAAGTTGGGGCTATATTTCTTAATCCCTCTACCTGTAAACCCAGTTCCTTTCATTACAATGAATCCAGCTATACAGAAGAGAGGAAACCATTAAAACCTCTAAAAATGACACAATAGTTTTCCTATACATAAAAAGGCCTCAATTTTCATATCTGATGTTTTGAGACCTCCTAAGGTTAAAAGTGAAAGCCGTACCACAGTGGGACTCTGGAAAGCCCCCCTTTTTCAACTGTATGAAGCTCTTGTTTCTAGCTTTATAGGAGCTTGAAATGTCAGACTTTGCTACATTTGGGGAGAGGTATCCAGAAGTCATTTGTATGAAGTGGTAATCGCCCATCTGTTCACAATCACAGATTGCCCTGGATACAAGGTTCCTTTTATGGCTAGGAAAATCTGGCAGCAAGCCCTTTGTTTGCAGGCTGGTGAGTTATCACATAAATTCAGCCCATGTTCTTCCTGCCTCTCCTGTACTGGTTATACCAGTTTTATGTTGTAGGAGAAACCAGAAAATGATATATCTGGCATGACCCTATTCGTTGGCTCACTGAAAATCTTGCTCCAAGAGAACCTTAAGGCCACCAGTAAATTTCACCTCTATAGCTGCCTTCCAAGTTCAAAGACACATCACAGTACATGACCCTGGCTGAAAAATGAAATGAAGCACATCCAAAGATGTCAGTTATGAATACTGCTCTTTTGTAAAGAGGCACCAGTGAATGGATCTTTTTCTAGGGCCTCAGATTATGTCCACACCAGGGCTACCTTCACAAAGCAAGAAGCTCTACAGATGGCACTGAAGTTCCTGCTTAGTGAAGAATCCCCTCACCTCTCAACAGGATATTTGGATAAAAAAAAATTGTCCTATGTGGCAATGACCATATTTCTCTAGGGGAAGAAAGAGCTATTTCGGCTTTAAGGATAACCAGACTAGATTTGTTTTGCTTTATTTTATAAAAATGTGTTGCCTGCCTACTCAAGCACTTAGATTTTGTGCTTTAGATTAAATGCAGCCATTTAGATCTGGTTCCATTCTCCAGTACCGAGTAGAGAGGAGAATCTGGATCTAGTTTTGACCCAGAGAAAATATTTTCTTGTTTTCCTCTTTCTCTGGGTACTTGTGAAGTGGAATGGCCAAGACTGAAAGCATCATGTAAGCATTGTCTCAAGACAGTTTAGAGCAAATAGCATATCTCACACCTGTCTTCCTCAGGCCTCTGGCTCCAGTTCAGAAAGCTGTCTTTCCTACAAAGATGACTTCAGACTCACATTGCTTTCTGTATTTGGCATGCTCCTCTTTCTTTCCTCAGAGAGCTACTGTGTCTGGAATGATTAGGTACAGAGGAGTCCAAAGAGCATAAGGGTCTTCTCCTTTTGGATCTCATCTTTCCAAAGACTCGTGCCATTTAAAGGTCACATCTTTCAGAAAGTGGACCTTATGCCCTGCCAGTGATTGACAGATGTGATTCTGCCACCGAGGTTGCAAGCAACAGTTGAAACTCAGTGTAAAACACACTGATCTTGCTGAAGAAATCCAACTTCACTTTCAGATCAGCATGTATCTGTGTAACTGGAAGACAGAAAAATATCTTATGATAAAGTAAACAGATTTGATCTAGAAATCAATGAGACACAAACATGGGACTCCATGATGCCATTTTAAATCACTTTTCAAACACCTCCAAGGCAGAATAATCTAATTAAGTTCCCTATCAAGTTAAGGCATCCATGGGAACTCCTGATCATATTCAGTGGCAGCCACAGATGTCAATAGCAGCTGGTTTAACTGCGTGATTTTGACTACATAGTCACAGCATCAGTGTTTAATCAATCATTTATGTAAAACGATCTACCTTAAGTATTTACAGTGAGTCAGTCAACACAGCACTGAGGTGGTGAAACACAGGGGGCTAAGAAGGGCAGGATTCCAGAACCACAGTGGGTGCCCTCTTGCGTAGCTTCCCCCACAAATGATTGTGAGAACAGAACCAAGCATCTTCACCAACAACAGCCCAAATCTCTACCGAGCTAAACGAGAAACAGCGATAGCATGCTCTTTTCTACTATGTGGAACAGCCACAAGCAAGAAACATGACATCTTGAGCCAAAGTGAACCCTTTCCTAAAAAGCAGGCGAGGTGATCTGCAAAAGGGGGGTAAATGGGTTTAGGGCCTTTTTTTGCTAATTTATGTTGTACAAAAAAGGTCTGATGGGTTTGTTTTAAAAACCAATGTTTCGCTTCTTGTTAAATTAGAAAAATCAGGAACGTCTGGCCTGATTTTGTTGGAGGTCTCTTTGGAGGATGCAGAGATGTGGAATAGGAGCTTTTGCAGTCCTTAACTGAAGAGGCAGAATACTGGATCTTTGACAAAGGAGTTTTTTCTTAAGTATTTTCTAGGCACTTGAGTTGAATAAAAACGTTAATAAAAAAAATTAAAAATTAAACTGTTCAGATAGAAATCACTTGTATATCAGTTAATCAGATTTCACTTGCTTGTCACTGGTAATGCAATAATTCTACTATTCTTCTACTCATCAATAGAGCCTTCCAAGAAAAACAGTAGGTGAAACCTGCATTTATGAAGTAAAGCACAAGCAGAAAACAAACCAAAAAAGAAACCCAACTTGCAGGCCCGCTGGGTACATCATGAAGAACCAAAAGCAGAAGTTTTAGCCCACCTCTAACATAAAAACAAATTCTATTCAAATCATGAGTAGCTATCCAGCTGATGCATGTATTTCCAATTTAGGATGAAGCATGCTAAAATAAAGCTATCAATCCATTTGTGTAAATGAATACTGTAAATAATTCTATGTGGTTTTCTACAGCTATTCACAGTGGGACTTTAAAATGTAATTTTATTATGATTACAGCTCTTACCAAAGTTTATGTTTCATAAAGAAATATATAAGTAGTCACTTGCAGTAATTTTATAAAGTTGAGATGCAAAACTTTTTAAAAAGTTTTAAACATGTGAAATTAGAGAAACCCTGAAATAAACAGCAATAAATATGGAAAAATATGAAGGGAACATTAGGATATTAAAAAGTAACTTTTTCATGTAATGTTTTTAAGTGCAGTTTGTGCACTAATTCTACAGGATGTGAGCATAATGTTCTCTTTATGGGAGGAAGGATGGTTTGTGGTTAAGGCATAGGACTAAGAGTCAGGAGATCTGCATTCTATTCCTAGCTCTCCCACAGCCCTTATGTGACATTGAGAAAAGCCACTTAACCTCTTTGTACCCAAGTTTCCACATCTGTAAGGTGACTAATATTACCTCCCAGGTAAAAATAAATTACTGTTTGGGAAATGTGCTAAAAGCCTCATTGGGAAGATGTTATAAATGCAAAGTATTACCATAAAAGTGTATTTATTGGGTTGCATGGGAAAAAAAGAAACGGCCAATAGTTTGAATATAAAATTAGTATGTAACTAGAAACATCATCCAAAGTCTTCCTTAGACTTATTGTATGACATTAGAAAAATTCACTCAAATTTCTCTATCCCTGTTTGTCTCTCATCTGAAAAGAGAAATACTTCTCCACCTAATAGGCTTGTTGTGTTTTCTTACTGCTTTCCTCTCCCTTCCTTTTATAAGGAAATTAAGCTACTCAAGCAACCCACACCCACACCCTGAAAAATAAGGTTTTAGTAATTTCCTAACTTTTATATATTACTGCATCCATTTATTTATATAATTTGATTCTTGTGTATAAAAAAAGGGGGGAAAACATTCTGGTAAAAGCAAAAGGCACAATAATTTAGTGCAGACTGAGAACATTAAACATCCCATACAATAAACTACAGTAAATGTTGCGTTTACAAGAGAATGTTTATTTTCATTCCTGGGAAATATTTTACCTTGATCGAACAATACAAATTCTCATGGTGAGCAAATCCTCCTTTGCAGCACGCCTTGGAACCAGCAAGTTCCAAGGGAGTTTTGGAAAAAAAAAAAATCTATCAAACTATAGGATTATGATGTGTGTTATTCTACCAGCCCTGCTGTTGCTGTCTATGAGCTTCAACTCTTCAGATTAATCCTCTGCAGCAGCAGCAGGGATTTTGCAACATTACCGGAGCGGGCAGGGAGGGAGGAGTGACCTTAGAATACCTTGGAGATAGATTGAGTAAACTGTATAGAAGCCAGGCATGCTGTCCTGAGGTGACACTCACTGAAAAGAAAGATGCAGGCTCCCCAGTAACCAGTTGGAAAGCAAGACGACACAGTATAATTTAGGCACATTTAATTTCTTGCTGCTGTTTCCAGACCCATTCCAGGCACAGCAACCCTCAGTCTCCCCACAAAATGCCTCCCCTCCCCAGCCCCATTTTGCAGCCTCCCAGTAAAGTACCATTTTCCCAGTAGCAGACGGCTTCCGTCAGCCACAGCCTCCCAAGGAAAGGGAGGTGGTACCTGCCCCCCCATAGCTCCATTTACAGCATTGCCCTCCCTTTACGTTCCTCATCCGTTTCCTCCCTCCCCCCCCATTAAAGGGGACTTTGGAGTCTGTCCTCTCCGCCCCTCCGCAGCTTTCCCATGACGAGCGCCCACCCCACCCTAGAGGAGCTTTGCTGCAACCTTCCCGCAGCGGGTCCCCCCTACACCAGCGCAACGTCCCTGTCAAAGCCTCCCCGCCCCTCCCCTTACGAAGGGCCCCGACTCCCACCGCTGCCTCGCTTCTCCCCATCTATTTCGCCCCCCCCGCACGCAGGCGCCGGTCAGAAAACACGGGGTCGGATTATCGCAGCGGACCCCGCCCTCACGACAGCCCCAGTCCGTGGAGCCTCCCGCGCCATGCACCCCCGCGCCGGCGAGCTGCCCCAGCTCCTCCTCTGCTGCCAGCTCCGCGCGCCCCCAGCTGAGGCTCCCGCGCCGGCCAACGTTCGATCGATCGATCGCCCGCGCGCCGGCCCTGTCCAGCGCCTCTCGAACGTCTCCATAGTCCGCAGCCAGCTGCGCAGACGCAGTTTGGGCGGGGTTTAGGGAGGGGGGCGGGAGGGAGAATCTTGGCGGACAATCTCCTCCCCCCCACACCTAGGGCAACCAATCAAACAGCCCCGGCGGCCAAGGGGCGGGGCTCCGCGGTTCCTAGAACGCGCCGGCGGCGGAGGGTCCGTGGCCGCGCGAGGCAGGCTGGGAATGGTAGTTTCTCCTCTGCCAGCCGTCGCCATTTTGTGGCGAAGGGAACTACAACTTTCCTAGAGACCAAGGACCATTACAAGGGGAGGCACGCGGAGTTCCCGCGGCGCGTTGGCCAGCGACGCCCGGTGCTGATAGCCCCGGCGGGGCCCGGCGCGTGCGGCGTTGGGGGGATGTGACGAGACGAGCGGCTCGCGCGGGGCAAGAGGATAATTCAAGAGCTTTGCAGACAGGGCCGGGGGAGGGGGCGAGCGAGCCGCGCGCTAGGGATCGTCGCCCAATTCCCCGCTCTTCGCTGCTTCTCAGGGTCTCGGCCGCGGCTCGCCGGAGGCCCGGCTTGGAGGCGCAGGTGCCTGACTTTCCTGTGTGCCGCACGAGGCGTTCTGCTTGGCCGGCTTCGGCCGCTGAATGCAGCTCGGCGGGGGCTTGCGGCCGGGGGCCGGGGTGAGAATTGAGGCCAAGCCCTAACGGAGAGATTAAAAAAAACAAGAAAAAAAAGCCCAGGTCCATTTAAAGTTGCTGCTGGATCGCGGCTCTCATTGGTTAGGGGAGAGCTGGAGGAGCAGGGACACACACAGTGCATGCAGCCTTCGCTGCTGCTGCTGCGCTGCTGCTGCTGGAGTTGTCTACTGCTGCTTTCCCTTGCTGCAGCAGCACAAACGTGACTTCCAACATTTTTATTTTATCTTCTTTCAATCCCTTTCCTTTTGCAAGATGTAACTACAGCTCCGACACTAAGGACCTACAGATCGCCTAGGTGGCTTGGGAAAGACAAGAGGGGATATCAAGGGCGTCGTTTTTTCTGTTAGGGGGAAAATTTCCATTATGAATGTTTCTCTAAAGTGATTTTTTTTTTGTTTGCTTCGCATTCGTCTCTCTTCCCTCCCCCCATTCCCCACATCTCGGATTTATTGCAAAGAAAATCACGCTGTGAGGAAAGAAAGTCGGATTACAAGATACTACTACAAACAAAAACTGGATTTTTGGGGGGTATTTAAAAAAAATATTGGTGCGTCTTAAATTCATGAAGCAATCGTCCCCTTTTGCATTCAGAATTTGGATACCAGAATGAGTAAAGAAAGACCCAAGAGGAATATAATTCAAAAGAAATACGTAAGTGATCATAACATATATCATTTGATTCCCAGTTTTAGGAAATGGCAGCGAATGTCAAGTTTATACCTAATCCTGCAGCTATAAAGATTTGGAACAAATGTCTAGTAGTACTGATTTTTATTTTCCTTAGGTGTGGGGAAGTTTCATAAACCCTTTTTAATTGCAAAACCGGTTTGGTTCTAAAGCCAGATTTGTGTACTGATACCTCAAGTGAATAAATGTATTGACCTCAAATGACACAATCATAATCTAGTTTTAGATGAAAGGCAGGGAGCTCAGGAGGGGCTGCTGCGATAATGTAACTAAACTGCATTTTCAAGTAGATTTATTAATAATGCACTTTACATGCAAAAGAACATGTTATATATGTGTATTTATAGTCCTGTTTAGTAATGGTTGTTGAAAGCCCTTTAAATTGAAATCGAATGTCTGGTTATGGCGAGCTTGTTTCTTGCACTACCACATCAAATATAATATATATGATCGTTTGCTTATCTTCCTTGCAATAGAAGCCAAACCAGTTGGAGATCATGTTACAGAGAATGCGTTTGTTATGATTGACTTCAATAATGGGGAAATGGCTTGATTTAGTTTAAAAATGCACGATGGTGTCTCGAAATGCTAGAAGAATATGGTATAGTTCAGGCTGTACACCTATCTCTGTTCTTACACAATCGCTTAACCAGACCCTTGTAATTGTCTAGTCCTTTAAACATATAAATTTGCAGGGATAGTTGGATTTTGGTCTTGCTTCAGCTGCGTTTTGATTAGCATAGAGGAGTCTTTAAGTTTGGAAAAACCGAGGGGATTCGTCAGATATGTAGCAGAACTAATAATGATTTTTATCTGCATATTAAAAATTAAACATTTCATTTTGGTCAGAAAATGCTTGCTTCAAGCTAGATTAGATGCATCACCTTTTTTAAAAAAAAGTTGTATATACTAGATTATCATTTATGGCTCCCCCCCCGTGGGGACGTACATATGTTTCTTTGGGGGAATGACCTTCGGGACTCTTTACCTTGTTTTTTAAATAGATTTAATAAAAGCTACAATTTACTTAAGATGCGTATTTCTATCGTTGTTTGTCTCTTGACAAAATAATTTAGAGAAACGAGAGGTTAGACAAAAATTAAAAAAACTTAGCTATTCTGCACCGAATTTACGAATTAAAGATACATCCGCATTGCAGAGGAATTGGGAGTCTGAACCGGACTAGTTTAAAGTATTGCATCGAAACAGGAACATTGTCTAGAAAGTCTAATGAAACATGTAAGACGTGCACGTTTCCCAGGCAGTGAAACAAAGCGGAATGGGGGAAGAATGTGTAGTGTTTAATCAAAATAAAATAACCTGTTATGTTTAAAGCCACTCCACGTCTGTACGAGTGAACAATGGAACCTTCCTCTGGTTTTGCCTGTAGTGCCGCTTAAAAGATTAATAAAACTACTGTCACCCCTTCCAGCCCCAGAAGAAAGGTATGCGACACACATGCGAGCACGGGAGGGAGACCATGTATCCTGCGTCCACAAGTTTAACTCTGTGGAATGGAGGGAAATCGCTTGGGTGGGGGCGAGGGAGTGCAGGTTACTGCGTTCCTCAGTGTGTGTGTTGGGGGGGGGGTTGCTGCACTATTGCAGTGAGTAGCAGGCGCGCACAGCAAGCATGGCTGCTGCTGCTCTGGGCCGGCCTGGTGTTGTTTCCCATGCATCCTCTAGAGCAACGGCAACAGGTTAAGCGGAATGTCAGCACGAGCCCCCGGGTTCCCGGCCACTCAGCCCAGTCGGGGCCAGGTTCTTGTTGTCCTTGTGACGTCACAAAGGGACGGACCGGGGCTCGGTGGAATCTTCGTCTCATCAGTGTTCTGATTTCCTCCTCCCTCTCCTCTGTGACGTCAAACGTGCGTGAGGCGGGCCGCTTAGGCTGGGAAAGAGGGGGAGTCGCCAGGGCACTGGCTGCTGCTGCTGGGGAGGATGCGGCTCGGGCGCCCGGCCCTGTTCTGTGCCCCTACCAGGTGAGCAGGTGGAGCAGGCGTTGTGCACACAGCAACTTCTCTCAGCCTCTTCCTCCCTTCCCATTAGGTGGAGGCCGAGCCTCTTTAATTTGGTCTGGTTCCGATGGGGGAGCTAATCTGTCTCATCTTTGGGTAGGAGGCACACTTTCCTCATGCCCTTTAAAAAGAAAGGGTTAGTCATTCTGTTTTTCCTGCGTGGTATCTCTTGATAGGGTAAGGCAGAAGGCGCTCCTGTCTGTGTGGTGGTGGCGCAGGGGTTGAAGTCGTACCATTAGAACAGGGCACCTTGCTTTTCCTGCAGCCTTTTAAGTATTGCAGTGTAACGCTAGAGTATCCTGGGCAGCATCTTTCCTTTAACACACACAAATGTGCACCCACTCAAGTCTTTTGTCTGCATGTTTCACTCCCAGGCAGGATCACTCGCACCCCAGCTTTCAACCACAGCTCTCAAAGGGCCTCCAGTTCCCAGCCTCTTGATTTAAAAATATGAAAAAGGTCGTTTGCCTTTGGTTGTGTACACTAACTTTTTTCCCTGAGCTGATCTTTCACACAGCATGTCCACCTGAACTCCCTCCCTAAGAGGGATGCCCTTGTTTTATTTCATGCAAAATCTTACAATTTGTGAAGTGCTTGAAAGTGATCCCCACTCTAGTTGCTTTGGGGTTTTTGATAGAAACTGGAAAATTATGCTAGAGGATTTGTGTTTTACAGCTCATAGTCACTCACAAAAGCAATCACTAATGTATTTTACCGTACTAAGCATTCTCCTGATCTCTGTCTATGGAAGAGCTGGCTTGTAAAGGATTATGTTGTGTTCCTGTATTGGAGCAGAACAGTGGTCCTCCTAGTGTCATAGATTGCCAAATATTGCTGGCTGCATACCATGCTTTACTGCAAGTGTGGATTTGAAGTAAGATAAGATGTTTTTATAGCTATCGGTGACACGAGGAGGCAAATGTCAACTAATTGTCCAGTCAACAAAAAAGAAGTATTGACTACCTGGCTCTGGTTTTTGAATAACTGCAAAGACTGTCACAATGCAACCAGAGCCTTTCAATGGATGCTGAAAAGTAGTAGTTAAAATTGTACCCTAAAAACAGAGACCCTGAGAACCATGAAATGTAGCACAGGGTTAAGGCTGTTGCCTTGAAACTTGACTTGCTGTTATGCAAATAATCATCATAACCAAAAGTTTATTTTAACTTCTAATGTATTACACTGGGAGTTGTTAATCCTAGAAAAAGGAAATTTGTGTCTCTCATGATTTTTAATATGGTTTCATTTCATATAAAAAACCATGATAGATTGGTATGAGTCACTCATTTCTTTTCACCCTCCTCCCTTTCAAACATCTTTAAATATCAAAATATTACCTTTTGGCTCAAACGTCGGAAAATGGACAGCATTGTAAAACATCAGCTGCGAAGCCAGGCTGAGTTCAGTATGCACTTGGAATTAATAGTTCTTAAATAAAAATATTTGTAGCCTTAAATATAATTGTATAGGTGCATTTTTCTATCCCTTTCTGTGATGTCTAATAGCAAATCTAATGTTCATTCTGGTTTAGTTTGTGAAGTAACAAACCTTTTTTACTGTAACAAAGTACCTGTGTAGTACTGCCATGGTAACAGATGGTGAAATATAATTAAGTAGTAATGACACCACTGTCTCCTTGTGTGATTTGTTTCTCTGTCCTTGCAGGGGTAAAAGTGCTGTAGCTTGCCTTAAGGTGACATGCTCCACATAAGGACAGACTAGGTTTGTCAAATCAGGGGTTCAAGGCCTAAAGAAAATTAGTACATTATAGAGGTCTGAAAAGACATTGATGTTGCAGTTTATGAATAATGCTTTTGACTGTGTAATCATACAATATCCCTGTGACATCAATAGGAACAAAAAATTGCTTCATGCATCATTGAAACATAGCCTTCTGTGGGGTGCAACTTTGGCAACGGCACCATCATGCACAAGCAACAGTATGCAGTAGTTTGGGAAGCATGCTATACCAGAGCCAAGTGACACTGCAGGGGGAATTTATTTAGGGAAATGTAACTGCTGGATTTTGGCAAGGCAGTTAGTTGGTGTTACCAGCTTTGCACCCAAGTGTTATGAGATTTCTAACTTTCACAGTTGGGTAGGGCCCCTGTGTTGTGTCGTCTTGGATGAGATACAGTACTTGGTTTGACACTGATATGAAGGACAGTGCTACTTACTGAATTACTGGCACCCTATTCCAATGAAAGGAGGGGCAGAGCTACTCTATTCTGGATCAGCTTGTAGTCTTGGGGGATAGTTTTCCCAAATAAGGGGAGTTCAGTCCTTCTGTTGCCTTAGCCCTATTTAAGGGTGTGAAACAGGCTTCTCCAACAGTCCACTTACAGATAGAAAACCAGCCAGACATGAGAAAGCACTGTTGGGGTTTGTTTTTTTTGGGGGGGGGGGTTGTGGGTTGTTTTTTTGTTTGGTTGGTTTTGTTTTTTGTTTTTTAAATAGTTTTAAATAGAACATATCTAGCCTTGGAAAGGACTCTGTAATCAGCCCTGAGTAGGGCCCTTGGTTAACATTGTGGAGAAACTGCTGTTAAGTACCCAGTACTACAGCTATTTCCCTCTCACTGAATTAAGACTGTAGCTAATGATTCATAATTGCTTTCTTGTTCATTGGGCACTTTCATTGCCTAATAGTGAGGCTTGACGGGCATACTAAACTAATATTAAAGATATAACCCCTCTTTCTTGAAGGAATAGAATAATCCTTAGCACTGTGTATGTTAACGAGTGGTACAAACATTAACTGATCCTTGCAATGAGAGAGGTAAAATTTTTCCCATTTTATTATTGAGACAGATCTAAATGACTCAGCTAAACACAGCATGTCAAGAGAACAGACACAACTAATATCCAGTGTTCCTGGATTCTAATACCATACTCAGTCATCTAGATTAGAGTCCTTCGCTATGGTACACAGCATCAGCTGTAAAAGCAGTACTTTACATTGTTCATGGTTGCAGCCCCATTGCACTGTAACGTGCTAAGTGTTCCTCTAACATAATCTAAAGAAATACTTAGGTGAGCCATTGTAAGTCTGTATTTAAGCATTTATACTCATTCTCTGTTTATTTGAATAGAAATCTGATGTCCTGCAGGTGACAGAGATAATTTCTTATTATGATGACTCAGCGGAGGGAGTATTTCGTTAAGCAGATCCTTCTCATACGCTGAAGCAAAAGGGATTTTGCAGGTTTAAAGTTCAGTTTTTGAATTTCTGTTTGCACATATTGTTAATATTGCCCAATTAATATAAATCTGAAACTGCAGGGGTAAATCTATTCAGCATTCAAAAAGTTGAATAGCTACTTTTTATTTCATTCACTTTGGACACTGGAAAACACTAGTCCCTTTCAGCTCTTCTTGTGCAGAACAATATTGCAGTATTTGGTTTGCAAGAATGCAGAGGAGGCTCAAAGGTGGAACTGCAAAGGGGGAGAGAAACACATTTTGCTTTTTTATTATCAGGAAGTCAGTGTTTTGTGATTCTGCAAACGTGGAATTTTCAGGAGAATAAATGCATTGCAGTAGAATCTAATTTTGCATTTCAAACTATTGGATTTTTTTTTCATCCCCCCCAAAAAAACAAACCACATGTAAATTAACTTGAACTGATGCACTGTCTGCCTAAGGGCACAGCCAGCCTGAAACAATAGCTCTGATGGATTTTATTACCTTTCTTAATCCAAATGGGATGTCAGCTTTCAAGTCTAATATTGTAAATTTCAGTGTTGTCAAACCTAAACTGCCTACATATATTCCTAGGCGTTAGGAGCCCCAAATATTCCTAGCCAACTTTTCAGCTTTTCTGAGCACTTTTATGATTCACCTATTAATTTTCAATACACAATTCTGCAGCACATAAAAATTTAGAGGGAGTGTAAAATTGAATTTAATATCAGATGATTAACAGGAAACACTGTATTTATCACTCGCTTTCATATTTAAGTTGATCAAAAATCACAATTTAAAGAGGGGAAAAAATGAAGCTGCCACAGAATCTTTGAAGTGTTCAAAATATTTTCTGTAACATTTAGGTCCAGTTTGCTGTGGAGTACATGGTGCTTAATTTAAGTTGCATATAAAGAAGGTAAATAAAATATCTGCGGTTCCCCTAGAACTTTTCGGAGGTGTTTGCTAGTTTGTCACTTTTAGGGATATTGTGTATAGTGTTGACTGTTTTTGCTACAGGACTTCATGAAGAACTAGAGAATTTTATTGGGAGCTTTCCTGGCTCTCATTTGAGAAGGCCGATGTATTTCAATCTTTCATAAAAAATACTCTGTTCTGAAGCATTTGTAGGTGCAAACAAAAGTTTTAAGCTATTTGATTGAAAAGCTCTTGTTTCAGTTGCTCAGGTTTCACTCTTTCCTCTCTTGTAATGACGTTCTGCTAGTTCATGTTCAGAGTTTTCCTGTAAAAATAGAGCAAGTGACACCTGGTATTTCCTGATGTGGGGGTGACAGTGGGGGAGGGGAATAGAATAAAACTCTTTAAGCAGGAGTGAACAGTCAGCCCATACTTTAAGTATCCTGAAGATATGCAACATTTTCCTCTTGTTCTTCACTCCGATATTCAGATAGAGTCTGATCCTGTAAGCACAAGCATAAGTGTTTATAGTTCCTTATATGTAATGTTGTTGATGTAAATGGAACTATTCACAAGTAAAATGAAGCATGCACATAAGTGTGGGCAGGGTGGGAGCCAAACGTGTTCTGAACCAATCACATTTCACATTGACTGCAGTGGGGGATCTTGGTGCTCAGAAGCTCTTTAAGATCAGATCTAAATATGTTTTTGAATCATTTTAAATAGCTCATGAAAAAATTCCAACTAATATTAGGAGCATAGCTTTTCAAAAACTAAATGTAGTGCTTAAATACACTGCTTGCATGCACATAGATTACATCTGTGTTTCTTATTTAGCCAAGAACTTTCTAGCTGGAAAAGCTCTATTCTGTTCGCTCTAAAAATAAGGAATTCACTCCTGAAGTTTTGATTTCTCTCTGGCCATCCTTCCCTTTCTCCTTCTGGAATTGCATTGATACTTTCTTTCCTTTTCTCTCTCAATCGTATGTTCAACCTTTCTTTCAACTCTCCACTAGAGATCAGGCCTGTAGAATGAAACCAATATCTAGTCAGTTTCAGTTCAGTGCCTGCGGGATCACAAACTGGGTGTGCAGTCAAATTAAGTGAAGTGGTGGTGTAGCTGTGTCTGTCTCAGAATAGTAGACAGACAAGGTTGGTGAGATAATCTGTTGGTGAGAACGGCAAGCTTTCAAGCTTATACAGCTGTGTAAGCTTGAAAGCTTGTCTCTGTCACCAAGAGAAGTTGGTCCAATAAAAGATATTACCTCACCCACTTCTATTTCTCAGCCCCTTACTGGGTCACCTCTACTTTCTAATGGGTGGGGGAAACTCAAATAATATATGTCTCTTTGGAAAGCTGTCGTGTTGCAAAGCCCTAACAATGCTTGTCCTCCTTCACCATGCCCTTTACTTTTCTGCTTTTCAATCTTCAAATCTGCCTTGCTAGTCTGACATATTTTGAATGATGTACTGGTTACAGAAGATAGAATAGTTGAAGTTCAGATGTATCCAAAAATAAGTTTACCATGATTCAGCAACGTGATGACCGTCTAAAGATTATAAAACGCAAGAATAAAACTACGGGAGTTCATCCTGCAATAATGTACTAAACTTCGTTTTACACTTGGATGGTGTGATACTTTAGAATTTAGAATACCTATAGAAGCAATTCATTTTTTTCTTCTGTTGTGGCTTAATTGGAAAGCCTGTATTCTCAAATTAAGAAAGAATGATGCAATTGAAAAAATGATCAGCAATTTTAACTGATCTCTGGAAAGATGTATCTATGCATAAGCATTGTTTTACTGTACAGTTTTGCAATGAAAATAATCTAATTTAATTCTTTTACGCAAATTGATGTATGTGTAAATAAATATTAACTTTCCAGTATTTCTGTTTACACTGGAACAGAGTGGTATGTATACTTTTTTGTTTATTTACTCTCTCCTGACCAACTGCAGGTAGAGGACAGGGACACAGGGAAGTACAAGAATCCCCCCCCAAACTGAGAATCCCAGACAGAGCTTATCCAATACCCCGTAGGTACTGAGGTGACATGATGTTCTGCCCCTAGATTTTGCAGAGGAGTTGATGGTTTTGTACTGGTTTTTCTCCCCGGTTTTTCTCCCCTAAATTTGACTGAGAAGGGAAGGGCTGTCTTCTCTCCCTTTCCCTATTTTCTTGCTTGTTTGTGTCTGGTTGGGTTTTTTTTCCTTCTTCCCTCTCCCCACAGGATCATGCCTTGCTCTATTATCAGTAAATATTGGGTAAATCCTACTCTTATGCTGAGTGAACTTGACTGTCAGCAGGAATCTTTACCAGTCCCACTACTCTGTTAGGGGCCCTACTAAGAAGCGTATGCTTCCCATTTGCAGGCATTAAATGACCCTCTTCCCCTTTTCACAGAATAAAGATATGTGACAACACAAAATCAGAGGTCCAGTGCCAATCTACGGCCATGTCTACACTACAAAATGTCAACCTAATTTACGTCAGCATGCAATCACCACAGTTATTAAATCACTTGTGCATGTGCACAGTTGGCTCCTTGTGTTGGCGGTGCATGTCCTCACCAGGAGTGCTTATATCGATTGTATCGTCAGTGTGGGATGGCTTCTGAAAGCCAGTAACGGTCAATGTCGATGCTGCCACTGCATTATTCTAATTACGTCATCCATGATTCTATGCCAGTTGGGGAGGTGGTGTTATTAAATCGATGCAAAGAGGCACTTATGGTTGGCTGGAGCCAAATTTAAGTGAAAATATCTCCACAGCTAGGTCAATGTGAGGCAATTTACATGGATCTAGACCAGGCCTGAATAACTGAGACTGTCTACACTAGCACTGTTGTTGGTATGATTTACCTTGCTCGGAGGTGTGGGGGGAAAAAAACACACCCCCCCCTCCCCTGAGCAACATAAGTTACACCAACAAGCGCTGGTGCAGACAGTGGTATGTCAATAGGAGAGCTCTTTCCTATCTCCACAGACCGGCAATACAAGAGATCTTACAGCAGCACGGCTGCATCAGTACTGCTGTGACAGTGTAAATTCTGTAGTAGAGACATGGTCTAAAAGGTTGAGTGTGATGGCAGCCTATCTTTTAAGAACACAAAAGGGAAGTGGAGAGAGTTGAAGTGCAGCACTGCCATAAACCCCATACGGCATTTGATTATTTTTGACAACACTGCTAAAATTTTACAGAAGTCTGTGAATCTTGGACACAAGTTTGCTCAGCATTTAACCCTATTAAAATTTGCAATCCTTTTTCATAGTTTTCATACCTGTGGTCTTAACTCTTAATGTGCTGTTTGTTTTAAAACTAGTCACCTATATTCCCAAGAAGCTCTTACTCTAGAAGTTGCATTTGGGTTTCAAAAATTGCTGTGGCTTAAACCAGTTCATAGTGTGTTGGTGTGTGGGTTCGTGTGTTCAGTCTGTCCCAACATCTTCCCCCTCCACTGCCCCCCTTTGACACACAAGTTGTAAGCCAAGTCTCTCAGCTGTGGAGAGCCAAGAACGTACAAAAAAAATCATAATACAAGTTTTTAGGCCAGATTGTATGCCAGATCATTTAACTATTCATAGCACAACTAGAAGTGGAATAGAATTGCTTATGCTTCTATTTCAAGGATACAAAGCTTGGACCAGTCTTTGAGTTTGCAAAACTGCAAGCCAAGTGAAAAAATAGAATTTTCTGTTACTGGTTGCAAAGCTATCCAGTGGCCTGGCACATACCTCTTAACTGCAGTTCCTTTTTTGTAGTGGAATTACACCAAACTAAGGGTCTTGAAGTGAATTTTCACCGGATAAGGATGGTGTAGATGTGAATGGAAGATGTGGGGGTGCGGTGAGATAGAAGTGTGGGAGTTGCGCCCTCCCCTCCTCTCCCAAGTATAATGATGGTGATGGAGCTCATGGCTCCCTACAGACATCTGGAATTCCTTCTGGATGACTAAGGAGCATCCATTTCATTTAAAAAATATGAAGTAGAAGTTAATGTTTGGTTAGTAGTGATTTTAAATAAGTCTGTCTGCCACTGAGACCACTATCTTAGATGTGAAAAGCTCTTACCACTGTTCATTGTTTGCTTATAGTTATTTAAAATAATAGTTATGATTATAAGAGATGATCCCTATAGACAAGATGTCCTCTAATCTGACTGTAACACTTCTTTCTTCCATGTAACAAATCACATATTTCTTTATAGCTGACAAGTAATTCTGAACTTGACTTTTCCCTCTTTCAAGAATTTCCCTATAATGCCATGTCCTGATTAAGCCACAGCTACATAAATGAAAAGTTGGAGAGGGAGACTTTGTTTGAACATTAAAAAGGAATTTTAAATAGGTTGAGAAAGACGATGTCAACGAGTGTGTGGCTCTAGGAATTCTCGGGCTCATGATGGGTTTCAGTATGTGAGACAGCCTGTGACAGTGATTCCCAACTTTTTTTGTGGCTTGAGGGCCACAAATATCATTTTTACAGCTTTTGAAGGTCCACCAGTCTATCAACCCATAAAAAATATATTGACAGGTACACCATTAAGGACTACAAATCATGACGTATCTCAAGTAAACGTTTTGATGCTACTGTGCTCGTTTTTCCATTCACGATTTTACACCTACAGATTACTCACAGTAGGTCACGCGCGCACAGACAAAGCACTAGTGTAGATGAGTGACTGGAACTACACGTCAAAGCACATGGCATGGCAGCTAAGTCATGGAAGACGCTGATTTTTAACATCCTGCCCCTCTCCTCAAGGATGGTGGATCTTGGCTGCTCTGCCCCCTGTTGCAGCCAGATGGCGGGAATTCAGCAAGGAGACTCCTTCCTTGCTGCTCTCCCGTCCCCCTGGTTGCAGCAGGGAAACCACACACATCCTGTAGCCCCGGGCACTCCACTTGTGTCCCTAGGAAATGGCTCCCTTCTGCAGCTAGGGAGATCAGTGCTCCCCTCCCTCTGGCTCCAGCAGGGGGCTCCAGCAGTTTAGGGACCCAGGCAGAGCACTCTGCCATGCTCCCTGCTGGAACTAAGGGAGGGCAGTGCTAATCTCCTTTCCCCTTGGGTGCAGGAAGGAGTCTGCACCGGTTTTGCAGCCCTGTGACACCGCACTCCAACCTGGGTCCTTAGGCAGCAGCTCCCTTCTGCAGCCAGCAGGAGGGAAGCAGCAGACCACTTTGAAAGACCCCGCGGGCCACATTTGGCCCCCGTTCCATGGGTTGGGAACCACTTGTCTATGACAACACGGTCGTTAAAACACCAGTTGCTGGTCCACGTCAGCTGACTCTGGCTTGCGAGGCTCAGGATGCAGCACTATAAAATTGCAATGTAGACATTTGGGCTTGGGCTGGAGCCTGGCCTCTGGAACCCTGGCTCCAACCTAAGCCCAAATGTCTATACTGTACTTCTATAGCCCTGCAAGCCCAAGTCAGCTGACCTGGGCCAGTTGCAAGTGTTTAATGCAGTATAGACATACCCCTGCTCCCCGTGTGAGAGAGAGACGGTTATTGTAACAATTTTGGCATCAAGATATTTAAGTGTGAGGGAGGGAGGAAGACTATGGCCTTGTGGCGAAGGCACAGAAATGCAAGTTGGGAGAAATGGTTTCCATTTACTATCTAACACAAACTTCTGCTGGTCTTGTTTTACATTGGTTACTTGCCTTGATTTCAACTATTTTACCCATGCTACTGCTATGTTGGAGGGAAGTCATTCTTATGCAGCCTCTCCTGTCTCCGGTACCCTCTGCAAAGGAGGAAAAGGGGCTGCTGTAACAGCATCTGCTTCCTTTTTCCTGTAGGCCTGAAAAGAGAAGGCAAGGAGCAGTGGTTGCACTCACTTCTTGAGGCAGTGATGCTGGGAAAAAACATAGCTGAAGGGGAAAGGAGTGCATTTGTTGTCACTTCCATCCCTCAAATATGGCTCCAAATTGTAAGGTGGTAATACAATTTTTCCCCACTGATTTTTATCCTTGAATGGTATCATGTAAAATTAGGCAAATAGTGCTAAGTTCTTTTATCAAGCCTTGTTCACTTTATTTAAAAACATGGACTTGCTGTGGCCATCCTCACCTTTTTCCTGTTCATTGTCTGAACATTCATGCAGTCCAGTCTCTTTTATATGAATGTTCAGGGAAAGTGAATTTCATAGTCCCATAACTAAGGATTCACAGAAACCACAGTTTAGAGACACACGTCCAAATCGCACTCATCTAGCCAGGAAACAAACAAACAAACAAAAAAACCCTCATGTGAATTAAATGTCCAACTGCATGAATAGTTATAATTAATGGACATTGAATACTCAATCAAATTAAAATTCACAAAAAATTGAACACTTATTTTTTTATTTTTCTTTTAAGCACAAACTTAAGGAAACTAAAGTCTGCTCATGGATATTCCACAAGCAGAAAGAGGCTAAATTATTTGTGACAAATATAGCTCCAGAGCTGAATGAATACTTTTAATTAAATATGTTAATATTTGATGCATGCATTCTATGTACTTTTTCCTTGCCGTATTTTGTCTGTGTATTTGTGTTCGAACCACCTATCTATTCAGGCAGAAGTCTCCATTTAGATGTGTTTTTTCTATTGAAGTATCTTGGCTAAAGCAGATATTCAGTCTTCTGGCAAACTGCCACAAACAGCTATTTGTAAGAGGAAAGGTACAGTTGTCGGGGGGGTCTGTTAGTGGGTTTTTTGTTAATGCTTTAGACAAAAGAACATCCTACAGCATATGTATTTAATTCAACTTTTCTTTAATTTTAATGAAATTTTAAACTGAAACTAGCAAATACATAACGTAACTAACTTAAGTCCAGTTTTATCCGTATTAAACTCGTGGTAGGGTGCTTGTGTTGTGTTTTATCAGTGTCAAATGGTTTCTATACCATTACTGTTTACTAGTCTAATTGTGATACGCACGGAACAGGCATAAAGAGTTTATTTTCTAAATAGAAAAACAGAGGATGGGTGGAGAAACCCAGATACAGAGAGCTGATACCCTATCCGACCCTGGACAAGGTCAATGTCTATGCTGCATTTAAAAGGCTGTGACAGCAAGTCTCAGAGACTGCATCTTCAGACTTGTGCTTCCACAATAGCACTAAAAATAGCTGTGTAGACATTCAAACTCGAGCTCTAAAACCCACCCGTCTCCCTGGGGATTCAAAGCCTGAACTCAAATGCCTAAACAGCTGTTCTTATTGCTGTAGCATTAACCCGGGCTGTTAGACTTGCTCTCGTGGTTTTAAAATATCATGTAGGCATACCTATTGAAGATTTTTAGCAGAGATGTGAATAAAACCACAGCTCCCCGTCCAATGTCCTGTCGAGTGGATCGTGCTGGCTGTCAATGAGAACTTTTTTTTTTTAAACACAATTCTCCTGACTTCAGGACGTGTTTAGTATGTGCAGAACCTTCTACCCTTTTTAAAGGTAATTAAAAAAAAGAATATTAAAACATTCAGTTTAATTTCTCTCTGTTCTAGAACTTAGCTTACTACTCTGAAAGTGGGATGGCACTTGATTTCTGGTTTTCATGTGAGGCCATAAGAACATCTCTTAGTTTACCGTTTCAGAACCACCTTTGCTCCTCCACATAGGCACCTCAAATTTCAGGTTTGTCACTAGTGACTTACTTTTTTCCATGGAACTTTCCAAAACTCTGAGCATCTATGCGTTTTAAGTGTGCTGTGAATACATAAGTTTGGGGGATTTTTTTCTGGGTTTTTGTTTGTTTTGGCTTATTAAATAAACTTTTTTTATATTTTTCTTAGATTATTTCCTTTTGTTTAATATATAACAAATAAAGGAAATATTACCTGTAGTCAGTGAACTGAATTGTTTCTGTTCATCACGTCCTTTAAGATTTTAGAGATAGCAGATCTCATCCTCTCATGCCTAGGTTTTATTCAGAGGTTGGAAGAAGAACAACCTTTCTTGCTTTTTTGACTCCTCATTGGCTTATTAACTTTGTATGAATGAACTAGTCATTGAGCTGAATTAGTTGAATACATTGAGATATTTTCTTTGCACCTGCAGAAGAAGCTACTTCTGTCAAAAGATAGCTTAGCACTTCAACAAACTCTAGGTCCAGATTCTTAGCCAGTGACTTCCACCATTTCAGTGGTTTGACTTCATTTAAAATATGGCAGCAAAAAAGTACTACTGAATATTATTTTTGGTTTTTTTTTTTTTGAATTATTTTAATAGATTAACCCTTAATATAAATTGTCATTTTGAAATTTAATTTTAAATTGGTATATATTTTAAATAAATCTGTATCTTAATTTAAATTAAAATCGAATTTTTTTAATTAAAAATTAATTTTAAAAAATTTACTCATATCATCTGACCCTCCGAGCAACTTTGTTGAATTCCTCTATTTTTGTGTCCCCTCTCCTTTCTGGAATATTGTAGAATTGACTGTGTGGACCACAAGTTCAGTCCCTCTCCTGTAGAGATCAGGAGCTTGATTTCTTTGGAGCTATTTTTCCCCTACAATAACGTTCCTTTCTCTTGTCTGTCTAGCTGCATGTACTTGTGCAATATCGTCAGGGAGTTTTAATGGATTAAAATATAGCTTGGGAATGAGCTCTCTGGAATTTGCCTCCTTTCCAGTGATTCCTTTCAGTGGTACTTCAAAGGGCAGGCATTTGACTACTCCTGCGCTGGAAGTGTGACTCTAGTTTCAGTTGCTTTGCTGTCTTCCACTTATTGCAGCTACTCGTATGCCTTTAAACTTCAGGGAAGTAGCAGTGCTGCTCAGCTCCATCTTCCAGCACAATTTTGAAGTCAAGGTTAGTACAGTGGGGAGAAAATGCCCAGAACATAGTACAGCACTGGAGTATTGCTGACATATGGCTGGCTCTTTGCCATGTGTTCCAAATTAAGCTCCAGTACCACCACCCATCTCTTTCCTCCTCTCCCTGTCACCATTCTGTTCCCTTGCTGTGTTCTTCCTTTCCACCCTCTGTCTCCCGGAGCTATTGGGCCATGTTTCCAGAAGGTTACCTGATGTGCAGCTGGGCCAATGGGGGTAGGGGAAATGTGTTACAGGTATGATGTTTTGGAAGCATAGACTATACAGAGATTAGTGTACTGAGATGTGCTGGATGCTGTTGATCTATGGAATATTCAAAGACTTGTATTAATGCTTTATGTATCTTTATGGGCTGGTTAATGATTGTATCTTGGTGAACTAAAGGGTCTCTAAAATCTCTCTTGGGGTAATTAAAGTAAAACACCAGTGCTGGTAACAGGTCTGTGAAAGTTCCACCCCCTGGGGAAATGGCATATAGTGATTTGACCTGGTTCAAGAGACCTGGCAAGTAAAGAACTTGAAAGGGTATCAAGTGACTTCCCTGACATAGGGAGAGAAATCAGTCACACTCAATCCAAGAACTGACATGAAGCTGTGACCGAGAGAGGGGCCCTGTGTGAAGGTCCTGAGGTACTTTAATCCTATCAGGATCTCTATATGGACCGTGTTTGACAGCTGGTAAGTTACACCTGAATGTAAGTTGCTTATTGCTTTGGTGTTTTGTCTGTTTATGCTTTTGGTCTGAATAAATAGTTCTTCACTTTATGAAAGTTGGCTGGTCGCTAGTTAGCCCTGTCACTGTGCTTGAGAAATCAGGACTGCAGGTGTTGAACTAAAGTCAGACCTGCTGAGATAATCATTAGGTTGCAGACTCCTGCAATTCAAGTTCCTGGTCTGGCAGGAGAGCATTGTGGGATCCTGCCTTCAGAAAAGATGACTGCTAAGAGGCCTGATACCTAAGTGGGGTGCCCTTGAAATGTCAACAAATGGATCAGAGGTGTAGATAACTCCAAAAATGTGAAAAGGTTGTTTCCTATCTCTTAAAACAGAAGTTAGCGTTGTAAATACATATTAGAAGTCTAAATAGTAAGCTGGTTGAACTTGAGTGCATGGTATTGAATAAGGATATTGATATAACAGGCATCACAGACACTTGGTGGAATGATGATAATCAATAGGACATGGTAATACTAGGGTACAAAATGTATAGGAATGACAGAAGGTTGCACTGGTGCGGGAGTGGCACTGTATGTGAAAGAGAGCATAGAGTCAGATATAGTAAAAATCTTAAATGAGTCAAACGGTACCACAGAATCTCTTGGGATAGAAATTCCATGCTTGACTAACGGTATATTCCTACTGTTATAATCTTATCAACCACGTGACCAGGAAAGTGATGGTGATGGTGAAGTGTTCAAGAAAATCAGAGAGGCTACAAAAACAGAAACCCCAATAATAGTGGGGGACTTCAACTATCCCCATATTGACTAGGTGTTTGTCACCTCAGGATAGGATGCAAAGATAAATGTTCCATTAATGACTGCTGCTTGGATCAGCTAGTCCTGGAACCCACAAGGGAGAAGCAATTCTTGACTTTTAATCCCAAGTAGTGCACAAGGTCTGGTCCAAGAGGTGAATATAGCCGAACCTCTCAGTAGTAGCAACTATAATGTAATTAAACTTAATATACCTGGGGGAGAAGAGGAAATACACACCATAGTAGCATTTAACTTCAAAAGTGGAATTGCACAAATATAAGGAGGCTATTAAATGGAAATTAAACAGAACAATCACAACAGAAATGCCTGCAAGCTTCATGGAAACTATTTAAAAACACCATTACAGAAGCTCAAACTATATGTGTAACCCCCATTTGCTCCCCAGTGGAGCAAGAGAGGCGGTTAGAGGCAAAAAGGCATCCATTGCACATTGGAAGTCAAATCCTGTTGAGGAAAATAAAAAGGAGCATTAACTGGCAAGTTAGTGAAAAATGTAATTAGGTTGATCAAAAAGGAATTTGAACAGCAGCTAGCAAAAGACACACAAACTAACAGCAACATTTTAAAAAGTACATCAGAAGTAGGAAGCCTGCCAAACAATGGGGCCACTGGATGATCAGTGTGCTAAAGGAGCACTCAGGGAAGACACTGCCATTGTGGAGAGGCAAAATGAATTCTTTGCATCAGTCTTCACTGCAGAGGATGTGAGGGAGATTCCCACAACTGAGCTATTATTTTTAGGCAACAGACCTGAGGAATGGTCCCAAATTGAGGTGGCAATAGAGAACGTTTTGGAACAAATTGATAAATTAAACAGGACCGGAAGGTATCCATCCAGAAGTTGTGAAGAAATTCAAATATGACATTGCAGAACTACGAACTGTGGTACGTAACCTATCACTTAAATCAGCCTCTGTACCACATGACTGGTGTATAGTTAATGTGACACTGATTTTAAAAGAAGACTCCAGAGGTGATCCTGTCAATTACAGGCCAGTAAGCCTAACTTCAGTACCAGACAAATTGGTTGAAACCCCATAGTAGAAAAAGAAAAGAATTAGCAGACAGGGAGATGGACATACGTGGGGGAATAGTCAACAGCTTTTGTAAAGGGAAATCCTGCCTTACCAGTCTTGAAATTCTCTGAGGGTATCAACAAGTATGTGGGCTAAGGCGATTCAGTTGATAAAAGTGTACTTTCAGAAATCCTTTGATTTGACAAGGTCATGCACAGAAAGCTGATAAGCAAAGTAAGCAGTCCTGGGGTAAGAGAGAAGGTCCTCTCTTGGATCAGTAACTGGTTAAAAGATGGGAAACAAAAATGGTAGGTATAAGTGGTCAGTTTTCACAATGGAGAGAGGAAAATAGTAGGGTCCCCCAAGGATCTGTTCTGGGATCTGTGCTGTTCCACATACTCATAAGTCATGTGGAGAAGGAGGTAAACAATGAGGTGGCAAAATTTGCAGTGATGCACATTGGAAAATATAACCTTAACTATACCTACAAAATGATGGGGGTCTAGATTAGATGTTACTACTCAAGAATAAAAATCTTGGCGTCATTTTGGATAGTTTTCTGAAAACAGCATCTGCTCAATGTGCAGTAGCAATCAGAAAAGCTAACAGTGTTAAGAACCATTAGGAAAGGGACAGACAATAATACAATACCACTATATAAATCCATGGTAGGCCTACATCTTGAGCACTGTAGTACTGGTCACCCATCTCAAAAATATACATATTATAATGGGAAAAAATACAAAGGGCAACAAAACTGATTAGTGGCATAGAACAGCTTCCATAAGAGGTGAGTTAAAATGACTGGTACTGTTCATCTTAGAAAAGAGATAACTAAAGGGAGATATGATAGTGGTCTATAAAAGCATGAATGGTGTGGAGAAAGTGAATAAGGAAGTGTTATTTATCCCTTCACATGATGTAAGAATCAGGAGTCACCCAATGAAACTATAGGCCTCAGGTTTAAAACAAACTTGAAGTACTTCTTCACGCAACAGAGTCAAATTATGGAACTTGTTGGCAGGGGATGTTATGAAAGCCCAAAAAGATAGGTCCATCAATGGCTATTAGCCAAGACAGTCAGGGATGCAACCCCATGCTCTCTGCGTGTCCCTAAATTTCTGACTTCCAGAAGCTCAGGCTTGACGATAGGGGATAGATCACTTGATAACTGACCTGCTCTGTTCATTCTCTCTGAACATTTGGTGCTGGCCACTGTCAGAAGACAAGGTACTGGGCTAGATGGACTTTTTGGTCTGGCCAGTACAGCCATTCTTACCTTGATCTCAGTAGCCTGTTTTCTTCAGAAGAAGACTTTGACCCTCACCTATCGGGTATCATCAGTCTTGCATGTACATGTGATCTCTCTCCATTCCCCTGGAGCTGTAAGCTGATGTTTTTTGTGGTCACCTTTGAGCAGAAAAGTTCACTTTCCTGCAAAGATCCAACCTCAGTCACACTTCAGCACTTCTTGTCCCTCTCTTCCCTTCCTCTTTCCCTCTCTCAACCCCAAAATGCAGATATTTCTAGTGTCTCTTCTGATTAGAGACTGCTATTCCTTCAAGGACTGTACTGTGAAATGTTAAACTAAAAAACCCCCAAAATATCTACAGTAATGGTATCAATTCATCTGGAAAACTAAATTTCTTCTTTGGAAGAATCCCATTCAAATTATTCCAATGGATTTTAAAGTGTTGACTACCTCACTGACCTCAATCACTTCCTCCTTTATAATGAGGAACCTTCAACCAGTTGGGCACCTATTCTCTGTTCTTTTATACATATGCTTAATGTTGATGTGACTAGAAGTTAAGCATATGCATAAGTGTTTGCAGGATTGAGGCCTTAGGCTCTAACGAAGCAGACCCAGTTAAAAGAAGGAAGAGCAAAATAATTATTCCATAAAACATCCCTAAGGATTTTAGGAGCAGGCAATAATGTCTTCTGAATTTTTAAGTTCAGTTGAGGGGAGACTCACCCATAGACCTTTTGTGAAATTATTCTAAAATAAAAGGATAGAAAGACAAGTACTTTTCTGTTCCTAAATCTAACTGGCTCTTTGGCCCGTATCTGATTAGGAAAAACTTTGACTTTTATTATCAAGGCTCCTAGAACTGTTCAAGATAAAATAATAAAGTTCCCTCAAATGTGGTTTTGAATCTCTTTCCATCTGAGTATTGCTATGATTTGCACTATTATGGCTTTTGCTGCCTTTTGCTCAGCCTGCTTGCCCATTTGTTCATGCAAAGCAATCTCTGAAGAGAGCTAGAAAATGTTTCAATAATTGCATGACCTTTACAATCTTGAAGATACAGGTTTCAGCCGCCTTAAGATACAAAACCCCAAATTTGAGCTCTTTTCTTCATGTACATGCTTTGGGTTTACTTCAAGCCATAGCACCCAGAAGTCCTTTTGGTCACACAAGTGAAGCCTGAATTTAATGCTACCACAAGGCTTCACTAGGCCCCTCTTTCAACTCTTGGCTAATGCCTCTTCGTATTTTGCGTCTGATTAAATGTAAGCTTTCTCTTCTCAGCTATCTTTGTGAGGAGATCAAATTGCTTAGATGTGGTTTCACTACAAGATCTACATTTACCTTTCTTTCTGGATAAGGTAGTTAGTTCAAATACCTACTCTATTGCCCCCCCCCCAAAATAGGTTTCACCCAAACCAATCATTTCCTTGACATCATTTTCTCCCCTAATTCTAAATGTCCTCTGGAAACACTAAATGCTCTGCATGTTGTAACTTAATCATCTAACTGTGGCCATAGAAAAGACTGAATGGTTCTTTCCTTCTTTATGGGAGTCACAAGAAAGAATATAAGGTTGGTTGCTCATTGGCTTGTCAGCCATCTTTGAGGTTTATATAGCATCCAAGATAAACCCTCTGAAGGGCATCCTAGCATCTCCTGCAAGAGGTGCCTCCACACCCAACCTGGAATTACAGCTTCTTTAAAACAAGATTTACAGAGCTGCACTGGGTTTTTCCATTTATTTCTTTACCAATTATTAAAAAATTGACAGCTTACCATTGGAGGCCTCTGCATCCAAAAGCTGCCAATTTGCTCTTATTTCATGGTAGCTAAGCAACATGTGTGGTCAGAGTGGGGGAGGAGAGAAATCTCAAATCCACTTTTTTGCTGTTTTTGTTTTTTCCCCTTCAAATCCATCCAGCTTCCATTCCACAATTTTTGGTACTTCTAGAAGCAGTGACCTGTAAGCTGAAAATGTTATGTTTGAAAAGAATTATTTAAAAAAATACTTACCTGTAACTTTGGTTTCTGCTGATAAGGCATTCAGTTCTCTGGCCAGATAGTGCATTGAGCAGAAATCTGCTCTTTTTTTTTTTTTTTTTCCCATCCCCTTTCTCTCTCTTTCTGCTAGACATGTTTCTATCTACTGAATTTAATTAATTGCCTGTTTCTGAATTGTCCCTTGTGCTCTAGCAGAGCAGTGAAATTGACAAGTATGACAGCCCCTCCACCTCTCTACCGGGATACCGTGTCTACACTGACACCATCACCTTAACTCTGCTGACAAAAGTCCCATGTCTCTCCTAGAGGTAGTTTTATTTTGTTGGGGGAAAAGGCAATTTTGTCTGCAGGGAGGTGACTGTAGTGTGTACGCCAGCACTGCTTTGGCTACAAATGCTGACTTTTTTGTTGACAAAACTCTCTAGTGTAGATCAGGCCTAAGCCTCATAGTGCTTCTGTAAGCTAGCTAACTGTCCTCATATTAGCGAGAGTTATGTGGCACCTTAAAGACTAACATATTTATTTGGGCATAAGCTTTTGTGGGCAGAAACCAGTTCGTTGGATGCATGTTATATGTAATCATGTTCCAGATGGAGAAATGCATACAGAGGTTAATTGAGTTGCACAAGGTCACAGGGAGACCCTGGCAGAACCACAAGTATAATGTGAAAGTCCTGGCTCCCAGGCAGATGTTCTCTCTAGCTAATAGGACACTGTGCAGACAGCTTTCTTTGGATCTCTCAAACTTTGTTTGAAGAGTGATGTTAGGTAAGGAGTAGGAGAGAATCCTGTTCTTCATGAGTTGCTGTAAACTTTCTAAAACAATAAATATTTCATGTGAGAACTTTATTCTTCTACATAATTCTCAACCCTTCTCTCACCACACACGTGCAGGATCTACTGGTTGACTTTGAAAAAATCCATGTCAGTCAATATCTTGCTGATTGTTACTATTTAATGCTGTAGGCCCTCTGGCTTAATGCCAAAAGGAATCTTCTAACAATGGGTGTTAATCATGGGCCTCACATACTTTTGATTACTTACAAGAGTCTCCATTCCAAACTGCCTCTGATCTCAAGGTCAGTCATTCTGAGGGTCGTGACAGAGAATTATATTAAACACTTGTTTGCATTGTGAACTTGTTTCATGAAAGTTTGTTTTTTAACATTTTACAGGGTTTATTTTTAAACTTTACCTTGTTTTTCATTTAAATGATGTATTATGATTATCCATTATGCTTTGTGTGTGTAAATGAAACCTACAAAATCTGCTGTCAATTAGCAATCAGTGTGGCATCCGTATTTTTAAATGTTATAAAATTGCTTATTAGAGCTAATTTTATAAGGCATTTCTATCTCAATTTTTAATGTGATGCAGAATATTTTACAATAATGCCTAGGTTAACAATGATAGTCTTGCTATAGTGTGCAAAAAAGGCTTCTGTTCAGACCCAGCTGGGTTTCAGGCTTAATTCACTGCTCTATGGTGGGATCACCACAGCTGCTGTGGGGCCTTTACAAATGCAAAAAAGCTGTCAGTGTTTGTTTCATCAGATGCATAAGTGATGAGGCCAAGTTGAGGAATCCATTCCAGTGTGCAGTGTGCATGTTTTAGACATTGTTTACAGAATTAGTGTTTTAGAGCTTTAAAATATTTGGCATGTATTATGTCTTAAAGCAAACAAAAATGTTAGGATTAGGACCAGTTTAAGGTTAGTCTAGCCCAGACTTCCAGCGACACTTGAATATATATAAAAATGTGATGGTGTACCTGGCTTTTGCTCCTGAGCAACACAGTTCCCCCTCGCTCCCAAAAGAAAAATCTGTGTTTGGGTTTTAGTTGTTGCAAGCAAGCACAAAATTAAAACATCTAAAAAGCTTTTAAATTAGATTTATTTTTTTAACCATAGACTGGACAAGATGCTCTGTAAGTCACATTGCCAGTCTTTCTCTCGGGTACCCAGGAGTCACTGCCACCTTTATTTTTTTTTTTCATTTGGCAGACAGAGACTGAAGAGAGCTCCTTATAGCCAATTAAGGAGTAATGTTGGTTAATTGGTTTCAGAGAGTGCTGTTTAACACTGCAAGGCATCCCCCCCCCCCGAACCCCTCACCCAGAGGCTGATTGTACTGCCTCTACACCACTTCTATTTCCATTTGGTTCTGTCAGTGGGAGTGTAGCGTAGGCTAGCCTGGCACATTTTTCAGTTCTTAAACTCCATTCTCATTAAGTGCTCATTTGATCTTTTACTGTTGCATAGTGGTGGTGTGTATACCAGATTTTTTTCTTTCTGTGCAACTCCACCGGTGATAGTGGTGAGAGCCCTTGTGTAGACCATCTGCAGATATTTTAACCACCTGTACCAAGGTGACTTCATGAAGTGCCTTACTATAGTGGAGTTGTTTTTAATACTGAATTGTATATTTGCCATATTCTACAAACTGAATGTAAGTAGTGGACAGTGGAAATTAGGTTTTCAAATGATAGAAAAACATCTTTAGATGGGAAATCCAGTGCATTAAATGGTGTCATCTTAGTCCAGAAAAGCTTGAAGTTTTTTGGGTGGTGTCTACGTTGTCACTACAACATGTATCTGATTAAGAGTGAAGTACACTTCTAGATCCATCCCAAAACCTGCTTGTGGCTAGTCAATGTTTTGAAGGCATATACAGAAGTTAACAGACATTTAGCATGGTTTAAATGTAGATGTATCCAAATCAGGCTATGAAACTCATTGTGGTCAAGGCCATGCTGTGTTCTGACTAGATTAAAACTGCATGCTGTAGTCCTGATGGGGTTCTCAAACTTTTTTTGCTGGGACCCCCTTTGCAAATATTTCAGGCGGTAATGATCCCCGCCCCCAAAAGTGATGACCCGGTACTGGCATGCATCAGGGCTGACCGCTCACAGCCCTTCTCCCCCCCCCGGCCCCAAAAAACCAAAAAACCAAAACTTGCGACCCCCCCCGAAGGAGTAACAACCCCAAGTTTGAGAACCCCTGGGCTAGAGCAAGGTGTGTTTTACCCACTTATAGTGTTGGTCACGGCCCCACACACCAGCCAGCCAGGCTGTTTCACAACATAGTTGGGACACAGCTTTGTGTTACATGGTATAAAACAGTGCTGCTCATCCATTGGCTTGTGAAGGGAAGTCCAGTGGGTTGTGCCCTTTATCTGAGGTGCAGTGGGGGGTGAGGATTTAGACCATACCCCAGGATGTCTACAGCCCAGTGTGAATGGGGGAGGAAAGAATTTACTTACTTTGTGCAGTTGCTACAGCTTCCCTCTTCCTGTTCATTCCTTCCCTTCCTTCAAACTTTATCCCAGAATGCTGTTGGGGTACTGCTATGTGTAACAGGGTAATGACCTGGCCATGGTACAATACAGTTTTTGGTTTGGGCTGTGTGCACAGGATCAGACTTTTAGAATACTGTGGTAGCCTTGGCCTGTACAGTCTCGGTCTGTACAGATCTGTGGCACAGCACAGTTAAAACATAGCTTGGTCCCATCTATATAGGTAATACTAAACCATGGAACTTGGTTGGGCTACTGCTGTGTCATAAGAGTGTTGGTATATTAACACTGGGCCTTCAGACTAATTGCCAAAACTTGGAAATGTACACTTGCTGACTAGTGGGGGAAAGTGGAGTCCTGTTGGTCCGGGAAATCAAATCAGTGAAAATGATGCAGTTAGAGACTTTGCCCCCCTATTACAACGATTCAGGGCTACAGACACGGCATGGATGCAAGCCGTTGAGCCAGACTTCAGATTGCTGCCTTCCCTTTATCCTCCTCCTGCTTCTGTCAGTCATAGCATTCAGCAGTCACAGGAACGTATAAAACAGGTATCCCCATCTTGGAATTAGTACAGTCCTTTCTTTAGAGAACTGTGGTAAATGCAAATGGGCAAATGCAAGTAGGGAGATAAGAGGAGATCCAGAGAGGGAAAAGGTGAGAAAAGATGCATGCTAAGTCCTCATCTATGCTACAAAGTTGGGTTGACATGAGCTGCCTTGTGTTGACCCTACTCTGCGTGTGTCTACACTTAAATTTGTCTCCCACCGATGTAAGTGCTGCATTACAATAGTGCAGTAATACCACTGCCCCAAATGGCATTGAGCCATGGTCTGAGTACTGACCTGGACACAGGAGGAGGGAAGACTGTAATTATGTTGTCCCTAACAATTCTCCAGCAGCTGTCCCACAGTGCCTACTGCTGACTGCTCTGGTTACAGTTGTGAACTCCATTGGTCTCCATGACCCCTAGGCAGAAGGCTTCCCTCACCTTTAAAGCCCCATGAATTTCTGAAATGCCTCTTCCTGATTGCCTAGCTTGACCAGCATACCTAGCAGCTTGCCTTTGTTCTGTGTGCAGCTGTCCAGCTGACCACGTCAGCTACATGCTCAAAATGCTCTCTGGCTTGGAGTAGACCTGAGATACTGGATCTCCTGGGCCTGTGGGGAGAAGAGACTGTAAGCTCAACTCTAGCTGTAGAAATGGTGACGTCTACAAGCAGATTGCACGGGGGATGTATGAGGAAGGGCACAACAGGCCAGCAGCAGTGCTGTGTGAAAGCAAAGGAACTGCATGCATTTCAGAAGGCCACAGAGGCCAACAGTTGATCTGCTGCTGATGTGCAGACCTGCCTGTTTTACAAAGAGCTGAATGTCATATATGGGGGAGACACCACCCCCACACTGCCGATCACCATGGCTACCTTGGAGGAGCCACAGGCCTCTGGCGTGAACAGCGAGGAGGAAGACAAGTCAGGTGGGAGGCCCGCGACTGGGAGGTTCAGCTGTGCCATGAGCCAGGACCTGTTTGAGACTCTGCTACAATCCAGTAAGTCCCAGCAGTTGAGCATGGGTGAATCTGATGCAGGCAAAGAAACTGGGGTAAATGTGTAATTTTACAGTGAGGTACCAATGATGCCCCCAACTTAACAGGACAGAGCTCTTGACTTTTCGTTACTTTACATGTGCTAGAAGAAGCAGTAGTCTAATGAAGAGAAGAAGTGTTGTGATTTGCTTTTTCATTGCTCTGTTGAGTTAGGCCAGGAGGGAGCCATCTGGAATAGTTTATCTACACAGGGATGTTCTCTGAATCTGCCTGAAAGACCTCGATGAAACTTTTGTGGAGTAAACGGCACTCCTCTCCTGAGAGTTACTGGGAACGACAGCCTTATTTTTTCCTCTACTGTAGGACAGTTTCCTATGCTGGCCTGCAATAACTTTGGCTAGCACCACTGCCAGACATTGGCTAGCAGCCTACAGGCCTAGGTGGCTTTGGGACGACAACAGCAGCAGCTGTGCTCTCTGTGCCTTTGGTTACCCACAGGAGTGAGATATCGGCTAAAATCACCACTGCCTATGTGAAACGGTGCCAGCACGCAGCGCCAGTGCCCTGTGCTGGTAGTTTCACGCAACTGTGCGATTTTCCCTCTTCATTTTCCTCCCCCCGGTGAGCCATACTTGCCATGGCTGGAGCTGTGCATGGTGCCCTGCACAATCATTCACTCCAATGCAGAAGTGCCAATACGCCTGTCTTGTTTAAAACTTTAGGGGAGCAAGGGAGGAGAGTTGTGAATCTTGAATTTCACTTTCCATTGTGACTAAACAGTACCTCCATTTTGTCAGCAGCTACTGCTGTTGCATCCTTGAGGGTCTTCCCCCTTGAACCCACTGAAAGCTTGAGCCAGATAACGAGGAAAAAGAAGTCTTGGGATGACATGTTCAGTGACATCTGGCAAACCAATGCGGCATCAGGCTGTGAGCACAGGACCTGGAGGGTGAATGTTGCAGACAGCCTGGAAGAAAGAAAGAAAGTAGACGGGGAGGCCCAGGAGGAAAAAGGGAGACATGCCCCAGGATCTAATGGGACTCCTCTGGCAGCAGACATAGATGGTGGAGACTTCTGTGGACCTACAGGTTCAACAGTCACGGGCTCACTTCCCTTTGCAGCCCATGGGAAGACTTCATTACAGTACCTCCCTACACGCCTCCCCCTCAACATTCCACATGGCATGGGGGCTGTATCCCTGCCCCTGTACCTACCACTGCACACCAGGGGACATTCACTAACCTTTGAAAGAAGCCATGGTCACTGTGTGTAGCTAAAATGGACATGAATGCTCTTTACCCTTGTTAAGTTCTATTACATAAACTTCATAAATTAATGGATGTGCTTTTAAATCGCCCAGATTTATTTTTTGGACTGATTTTGTTACTAAAATTCTATTCTTTGGAGAATAATTCATCTTTATTTGTTCACAACATATGCTGCAGAGTGTCTAGCAGTTCTTGTTACTGTACAGTGTGACACAACTCATACACAAACAGTGTAATCATAAATGTACAGCAAGCACCACAAAATTAATAGCAGCATTGACGTTGGTATATTCACAGACATGCATCAAGCACCACGTAGTTCCTAACAGTCCCCAAACCAGAAGAGCCAGACAGAGCATGGTGCACCGTGCATTACTATGGCTCACTATTAAAGTGCTCTTTCAGAGTCTCACTGAGTACCACACTGAGCTTTTCTGATAGTCCTTGTGTCTGGCTCTTCAAACTCATCAGACAGCTGGCCCACCTCCATCTTCCACCCATGTGGCACCTTTCCTCCCCCCTGACCTCCCACCCCCTTTGTTTCACAGATATTATGCAGGACACAGCAGGTAGCTATAACCATTTGGGGTGTGGTGTGGGTTGGCTTTGACTTTTTTTTTTTTTTTTAAACAAATCTTGTAACTAAACACGTTTTCCATCTACCCAAAGCGCATTCAGCACCTGCTGAGCCAATAGTTAAATCTTTCTTTGGTGTTGTTGAGGTGGACACGGTACAGCTTCATCAACAAGGGATAGACTGTGTTTCCCAGGATCACTGTTGGCATTTCAGCATTGCCCATGGTAAGTCACTGGCCAGGAAAAGAGAGTCCCTGCTTGTAACTTTCTGAAGTCTTGTGTTTTTAAAGATGCAAACATCATGAACTTTCCCTGACCAGCCAACATTAATGTTCATGAAGCATCCCTGGTGATCCACCAACTCTTGACTAACATTAGAAAAGTAGCCCTTTAAGATGATGTACTCTGTGACAAGATGGTCTGGTGCCAAAATAGGGATATTCGTGTCATCAGTGTTGCTCCACTGCAATTTGGGAACGCCACTACTGCAGATCCATCCACTATATACTGCATGTTGCTGAGAGCCACAGTCCTGCGTAGCAGGAGATGATGAATGGCCCTTCACAATGACCACCACTGTGGATGTTCCAACTTCTACATGATTTCCCACTAACCGGTAGCAATCTGGCATTGCAGGTTTCCACAGTGCGATCACCATGCACTTCTCCACCATCAGTGCAGCTTTCCTTTTGGTGTCCCCATGCTAGAGGGCTGGGGTGAGCTCGGCGTACAGATCCTAGAATGTGGCCTTGCGCATCCATAAATTCTATGTTATGAGGTGATTCCCACCAGTCAGTGCTCGTCTCTTGGGCCCAGAAATGATATTCCACCTTCTGCATCTGCTCTATGAATGCCATCAACAACCTTGAATTGTTTCTCACTATGTCGCACAGCAATCTGTCTTCTGTGATATCGTCATGTTCCTTGCTGATTCGTTTCTTCTTGTGGCTCTGTGAATACCAGAGGATTGTGAGCCTTGTGCTTGCAATGCTGATGACAATAGGCACAGAAGCTGCACAGTTGTGCACTCGGTCTGAGAGAGCGAAGAGTAAGATGGTCGCTCGGGTTTGTCGGATTTTTTTTTTAAAAAAAAGGCACCAGAATTATGGGATAGAGATGACATTATGGGATGGAGACAGTTGCATGCTAGGAAGCTGCCCCTTGCGCAGCTTGTTTGTGTCCTACCATCCAGTGCCAAAACTTTCCAAGAGACAGTGCGCCGGGTGGTGGCAGGTTACACACATGGCGCACTGCCCTGTGCATCGACACATGCACTCCTGGTGTGTACACACAGCACCGACACACGAAGCCAAGTATGCACTTGCATAAGCGATATGCTAACTGCAGTGGCTTTATGGAGACCTAACTTGAGCCGACCAAAGTTTGCAGTGTAGGTATGGCCTGAGGGTGGGGTTTCAAAAGAGCCTAAGGGAGTCATGCATCAAAATCCCATTGAAATTCAGTGGCTATCAAACTGCCCTAGACTCCATCCAAAACCCCAGCCAAAGAGAAGGCTGCTTATTATTATTTATTATTGTATTTTATTTTGAATGTTTCCTCTGTTTCAGTTGATGTCATAGGAGCTGTTCTGTTATGGATGGAATTCATAAAAACTTTTGATGAAAAATGTTTGCTCAGGGAAGAAGTGTAACTGAGGTTGGCACCAAATAATTGGAATTTTGTGCCTTCTCACTATCTTCAGTAACAAACTCTAAGACTTATGAGTGAGTAATTAACTTCATTGTGTGGAATTATGGGGCAAGAGGCCATACTCATGTTGCTGCCATTAATGCCATTGTTAGTGACATGGCTAAAACCATGCACATGAATAGACTATTACAAAAAAAAACAAACTTTCCCATGATTTATTGTTTCTATGGCTTAGAAGATTATTTCTAATTGTGGAGTTTCTGTTAAAAATAATCTAGTAAGAGTTTCTCACAAGACTGTGGGTATATGTAACAAAGTAACTATAATATAAGTATGAAACAGTTTACATCTGTTTTTTGCATCTGGAAGCTTTAAAACAAAAGCCTCAGAATACATCACCAGGACTGTATTACAGCTGAATAGTTCTATTTACTAATAAAAAATATACCAACCCCCCCAAAAAACCTCCAAAACCTTGCTTGGGACAGCGTACAACATAATAGAAACAAGATAACAGCAAAACAATTAAATGACCCTCTCCAAATTTTAACAAATAAAAGGAAACCAGGTTCATATGAACAAGTTTCATTGTTTCATATGAGCAAAATGAGGCGGGGGGTAGTGAGAGGGGAATGATAAGGAAAGGTAATAAATATTCGTCTAAATCTTGCTTCTTGCAAAAAGCTTACTGTGATAGAATCTGAGATGACAGATGCACTAAGCTGTATGGCTAATAATACACAAGGGGGCAGGGACAAGAAATCAGACTTGAAATTCTAGATCTTTTGTATTGCGCAGCACCACTGAAGGACCAAGGTTATTGTTTAAAAAAAAATGTATGTGCTAGCAGTCCACCATAGTACTACTTTGCTCAGCATCAAAAGAAAACTTCCCTAGTGCATTGTCCTTTTGAGGCTGACTCAGATGAAGTTAATGTTTAATGCTGCTTCAATTGTGTGTTAAAATTAAAAATATGTTTGGGAAATGTGTTAATTTACTTGAAATGCTGTCTTTATCTAAGGGATCTTTGCAATGATGATCTGAAATCCCACTTGGATGCAGACAGGTACCCTGTAATGTTTATAAGTGACATGAGTGGATCTTTCTAGGTATTTATTTCATGCTCATTATTGTAGTATGGTATCCAATGGCTGCTGTTGCTCACATTGTCTAAAAACCTGTGGTGAAATCCTGGCTCCATTGAAGCAAAATAGCAAACCTCCAGCTGACTTCAGTAGGGCCTGAATTTCATCCCTGAAGCTTTGGAACAGATTTGCCACCTGGGGTGGGATCCACAGTCTATTGAAGCCAATGGACAGATTCCCTCTTGACTTCAGTGGGCTTTGGATCAGGGCTTTAGAATTGTGGCATAGTTTAATAAAAGCCTGCATATATTTTCCTTCTGGTGTCTTAATATATTACAGCTATTGAAGCAGAAGAATATGTCTGTCAGAGCAACCTATGGCTACATGTAAACTCTTACAGCTGTAAAATAGTTCAGAAACCTGAAGATCACACAACTGTGTAAATACTCATTGATTTCAGGTTTTATATAGTGTTGACAGTTATGAAACGGAGGTTGACAATGCCGGTAACCTTTAGAGAAATGGGATGTGGGGTACAGTAGAGAACAGTGACCATGCTGCTTTGGCAGTGCAAACAGAATCGAGAGGCTTTGTTGTTTCACCTGCCTTAGAAAAGTGCAGTAAAATAAGATCTATATTATAGCTAACTGGTTCATTTTTCTTCATACTGTCATCATTTTCAAAGTTCATTGGTCTCTTTAATTCTTGAGCTTTACAGGGCCCAGACATGATATAATAGGCCATTACTAGCTAAGGGTCACTTACCCTCTCTATACCAGAAAATTAAAAATCCAACTGGTGCTACCATAGTTTGAACTAATAACAGTGTTAAAAGTACTGGAAGCTGCTGAATCCTTGTCTACTGTAGGGTGCCAGCCAGTGGGAATATAAGCATGGGGTGAAAACTCTCATTAACTTGAATGGGGGCAGGGTTTCACTTACACAATACTTTTTTGTTCCCTAACGTAAACATGGTCTTAATGTAAGTTTCACTACTTAACACAATTGAATCTTCTCTACAGGCCACCTCCTTATAGATTTGTAGGAATCCAGATGCAATTGTACTTAACACTCTTAGGTTATTTCTTCATATTTTAATTCCTTGTTACAATCAACCTTCAAAGACGGATATGAAGCTGAAGGGAAAATTTAAAAACCTGATTTGTTTATGTATGCTATCTATTTACTATTACCACATCAAAATTGAGCATATGGGCAAAGGAAAATAGACTGGTCACTCTCACTTTTTGCTTCCAATGCACTTGTACATAATGCTGCAATATTTGTGTTACAATTACCACACAGGAGTATTTTTAAATAAAACGAAATTATTTTCTAAAGAATTTTTTTAAAACCTTCATGGCTTTGTATAACCTTGTTTTTATAAAAACAAAAATTATTAGCGCAACTCAGTCTGACAGTTTCCTTATTAGCCTTAAACTGCCAGCACTTCGCAGAGCGATTCTGGTAAGAGAAACGCTTACAGGCTGTATATAGCCTTTATTATTATACATTTCTTAATATAACTTACACTGATATTCCAGCAATAAGCAACTGTTTTATTAATACTTTTAAACACAAATCAAGTATTAAATTCTTAATGAGAGACAGCCTCCATTTCCATTAAGAAGTCAACTTTAGGTTTGTAAATAAAGGACTTGTCTTCATGGGGGCATCCAGAAAAGTTAATCCAAATTCATTTTGGAAGTGAATTAAACTAAACCAAATTAAAACTTTTTACATTGTAAATGAGGATGTTCACATGAGATTTAATGCAGTTTAACTAATCTACTTCAAATTCATGTCTTTAGTTCATTTGGATTAATTTTCCTGGTTATCCCTGTGTAGATAAGCTCTCATTCTCCAATTTAACACTTCTATAAGCATTAAACACTGATGTGTGTTAAGGAACACAGTATCATGACTACATTGGTGTTTTAACCTGTATGAAGTGTTGAGAGTATTAGAAACTTCATAAACAAGATGGTCATTGCTTAACAGAAGATTAAGAAAAGCCAATTTTAATTTAATTTGAAAATGTAGCTCAGTTTCATCATAGAGAGGTGTGCTACTTACCGCTGGACCTCTAGCAGCAGTGGAGCAAAATGGTTGGAGTCTTCCTTTTAAGCATACTTCTTCAGTAATACTAGTGTAAATAGGGGGCAGTAGTGGGGAAACACAGCAATATGTTTTGTATATGGAATTGAAGAAAGTTTGTTCCAGAAAACAGATGGTTAATTATTATATTGCAAAGTTGTACTAGAAGGATGGATTCTGGTTTATGGATAGTATGGTAATGAGGTGCCAATATGAGAAACTAAATGAGGGGGTGGAAGGATTGGAGGCAACCTATTGAGATTAGAGGGTAAGTGCAGCATGAATGCCTGTGAAACATCTTGGGCTCTCTAGGATGGTTTGCAGACCTTTCCTAGGCACATATTTCCCTTTCCTTTCTCCACCCCTACCTGCTTCCTTAAGTCTCCATTATGTAATTTTAACATAGGAGAGCTTCTTCCTGTGTTTTAGTTGACAGAAAGTTAATTCACAGGCAGCTGCAAAATTTGTGGTTCCTTTTCACAACTTTTCTCTTTTAAAGACCATGAGAACCACCCAAAAAAAAAAAAATCTGAACCTGGAGATTTTCAGAACTTGAAGCAAATTTAATTAAAAGCCAGGGAAATTGGGATTAGAGCCTCTTTGTTTGCTGGGTCATCTTACTCAAACATGTAACTTAACCAGTTAGACTGCGAAGTGGAAAATGCAAGTGATTACGAATCTATATTAAGAAAATTTGAATTTGGTCTTTCTGTATTATTCTTGAGGTATATCCTCCAGGCTAGCTTAATGAACTCAATCTAGAGGTGTGCAGAGGCACATCTCGTCACTTGACAGCCAGCAAGATGGCATGCTATGACTGGCAGACATATCTTGAGCTTGTATAATTGTCTGCTCTTGTCATATGATGACAAATGGAGTGACGATCATATTAAACAACAAAAAAGTTCAAAGTAGCAGGAAGGGTCTGAATAAATCCACAAAATCAAAGAGATTCTCATTTGACAGTGTGTCAGCATGGATTTTTTTTTTACTCTGAATTAATGCAATCGTAGGGGAAAAAAACCGAAAGTACAACTGTGTAAAGTTATAGACTGACTGTCAATCAGAATTTTTAGCCTAACTCTGAATTTACTTACAGTTGTGGGAGCCAAGTCTCTTAAATGGTAGTTTAAAATAAAAACCCAAATCAAACTTCAGTTCTTACCAAAATCCAGGTCAGTATGTCCCAAAAGTTTAACTAACTTTTGTCTGCTGGCTGCCAAAGTCTGTTTTGCCCAATGAGCTTATTTTAAAAAGAGATGCCACAAAGATGAGGGTTTGCAGAATGATGAAAACAGGGTTGAGCATAGCATTGATTTCTGGCAAGTATTTGTGAAAAGAATAGTGCATAGAATGGTCATGTAGATAGATTAAATTCCATGAACATTTTACTCTTCTTCTATTTTCTTTTCTTCAAATGGTAAATTTGAGCAGGTTGAACAGGAGAAGTTTTGTAGAAAAAAGTGCGTTTCTCTTCTTGATCTAATAATGCAAAATAAGTAATTGCGTAAGAGAACCCCTTTCTGAAAGTGTGAGATATAAGAAAACTGTTCTTAAAATAACTTTTGGAACTTAATGCAATACAGGGATATTTTGGAACTTTACTTCATTGCTGTTGCATCAAAACAGCTGCAAAGTATAAAGCTAGTGAGCCAGAAGCTGAATTTTTCAGAAGAACTCAGGCCACTCATGAGTGTGGTTACCAGTTAACCATGGAAAAACAAACGTGAAATGAAACCTGAAATTTCTTAACACCTTTTGCTGCTTAAAGTACCACAGATCAGCACTCAGTCATTTTGGGACCCTTACTGTAAAGGAATTCCTGTGAAAGATACTGGTGACAGTGTTAATTAAAACTTCCATCCTTTGCAACCTTTATATCTTGTGATACGGGAAAAGATTTTCAGCAGATAATCGCCATCTGTGCTGCAGAACGGAGACAATACAGAATCCCTTCCTTTGCATTTTTCATCCGTAGACTCTGGAGAATTGCCTCAATCCTGGGTTCTTCTGTTGGATTTCTAGGCCCTACACTTTAAATGCTAATGGTGTATTCGGAACAAAAGAGAACATTTTTTTAGGGCAGCTGCCCTGGAGCTCAGAAATGCTGGGTTTTCTTGCAATAAACAAACACCGTGGGACTTTTTAGAGTTTGCATTTCTAAAGTTAACTATTTACAGTGTTAAGAGTGACACTGACTGTAACTGTGACTTTTCTTTTCCTAATGCCTAAGCACGCCTGTTACTGATTTTTTTTCCCCCCCTCGCGTGTGATATGAAATGGAAAAAGAGATGCGTAACTTGCCTCTGATTTTTTTAAAAACTATTTATTTTGTCAGTTGGATTTTTTTTTTTTTTAGTTTGTATTGTGACAATAGTTTTGTCATTGGCTTAGCTGGTGGAAAAATTGCCTGGGTCCATTTCATGGGTACAGCTGGGACTCTGATTTTCAGTGAAAATGCTTTAACATGCAGCGATGGTCAGAAAAGTGACTGTAAGAAAGACCCTGGTGTATTACCTAACGCCTCAACCTATATATAATTTAATCATTTGCATCCTGTAACTACATTGACAAAAGTACATTTTGATTCATCTTTGTATTTTGAAGCACAACTAATGGCCATGCCCACGCTGGGGAAAAAGTTAGAGAACTGTTAACTATCATGTTAAAACATGGCTTAATCCCTGTCCCCACTAGGTGCTATGGCCAGCCATTTTGAGTATGACTGTTTGCACGTATAAAGGGTGAAATTGTGTCGGATACTTTAAAATGTGCTAACATGTTTTAATGAACACAATACTTTCCCAGAGCAGATGCGGTGTGAGGGAACTGGGTTCAGTTTTGGAGAACAGGTCACCTTCGTTAGTTCTGCAACTAAAATGTGTTAATCATTCTGACACTGCAGAAAAACCAGCATGACTTGCAGATTGTAGGCTGAGTTAGTAGTGATACCAGCTACAAAAAAAAATTCTGTTACTTTTTAAAATTGAACATGCTTTCATCTGGAAGTCCTTGGAGAACCAATAAACATGGCGCTCCGGAGCATGTGTCACTTTTCAGAATATAAAAGTGCTTTGGGGAAGATGGATTGATTACATACTCCTTCTTTTATATATATCCAAAGATTTAAAAATAGAAGTTAGTATGATTATAAAAGGATTGAGGATATTGTGTGCCAGAATGCAATTAGGAAGTGTTGGCAATCTCTCTGACATTAGTTATTCGTTTTTTGGTAATTGTTTTGCATCTGGTTGCATCAGAAAACTCCATCTTAACAGAATTACGTGGTGTTTGGTAACTACATCAGAGCACAAAGGAAGGGAACATTTTCAGATAGCTATTGCCAGCAGTGGAGAAGCTCGGTATAAAATAACACTACTTCATCTCCTTGTGTTGTTAGTCTGTTAAAATGGGATGACAGTAGTTTGGGTTTGATGGATGGTCCATATATGTATAAGAAGTGTGAAGAGAAGGCCTCTTATTTTACAAACAAAAGCTCAATATCTGTGCTAATGGCCCATCTATACTAGGGCTAATTAGTGCGGGAGTATTTATGTGACAGTGACAGTGCCGGGCTTGTCTACATGAACAAGTTGCACTGGTAGAACTTGACATGTGAATTGAAAACGGTGCAAAATGCTGCCTGTAAGCCCTCTTATCTACACTTAAAATTTAGATCAACATTGTTTTGGCACACAGGTGTGAAAAATTTACATTCCTGAGCACTGTAGCTATGTCAACCTAATCCCTGATGTAGATGTGGCTGCGCTGATGGAAGAATGCTTCTGTCAACCTCGCTACTGCCATGTGTGCAAGGTAGAGTTCCTACAGTGATGAGAAAAACCTCTTTTGTTGCTGTAGGAGACGTGATCGCTGCAGTGCTACAGCATCATAACTGCTGCTATAGACCTGTAGCGTAGACATAGTCTAAGTGGTTTATTTCAGTCTAGTTAAACTTGTTTCTAATCAATTTAAGATAAACCAAAGCCACTCTTGTGCCAGAAATAAGAGCATCCACTCTGCCTCTTGCACTGGTTTAACTAGATTAGTTTTAAAATTGATACAAGTTACTAGTGCAGCTCTTTCATGTAAACAAACCCCAAATATTCCCTCTTTAGACAAGCTTTAACTTACTATGATAAGGTAAAATCCTCAGTTTTAAGTGGTTCGATTAAGTGACAAATACCTGTTCTAGATGTTTTAGGCCCTATATGTGCCTGGTAAATTTCCAAGATTGCATTAGATTAAAGATTATTGAAATAATCCATGTGCCTTTGCTTTAAAATTTGTGTTCCCACATGCTCAATTTTCAAAATTTAAAACTAACTTGTCTAATCCAGAAACTTCAGCAAAAGTTAAACTTAAATGCCAAAGGCCCAATCACCTCGTTAATAGAATGTAAGCCGTTCCCGTGGAAGTTGATGACTATGATTGCGATCCAGAGGGCTAGTTTAAATTACTCCTTTTTTATTAATCTAGTGAGATTTGATGAAACAAAGATAAACTGGACTGAATTTCTCACTTGTTTCCCTTCCAGGAAAAGAGTACACTGTTGGTTTAATTTTGTGTCATATTTAGAGCCCTGCAAATCCACAGACATCTGCAGACCATGTTTGCAGATCGCAGATGGATGTGGATCCAGATTTTATATCCAGAGCCCTGCAAATCTGCAGATATTTTCTTTATATCTGTGGATCACGTTTGCGGATTGGCTGCAGATCCAAATTTTGTATCCATGCAGGCCTCTAGTTGTATTACTACTTTTAGTGTCTAGAATCCCTAGTCATGGACCAGGATCCCATTGTGCTAAGTGCTGTACAAATAGAGAACAATAAGATGGTCCCTGCATCAAAAAGCTTAATATCAAAGTATAAAACAAGAGACAACAATTGGGTCTGAACATGGGAGTACCAGGAATGTACAATGAGACAATGGAGGGATTTAAAGAGAGAGAGTAACTGTGACCAAAAGGGATGGGCTAGGAAAACGATCTTCCAACCCAGACTATGTCTAGATCTTGCGATTCTTTCTGCATGACATCTCTGTAAATTCTGCCTTTCCTATCCATGCACACAGCTAAAATTGTTTTATCCAAGCTCTCATCTTATCGAATCACAATTATTGGAACATCCTCTTCTCTGGCCTTAATGCAGTTTTTCCCCACTCAGACCCATTCAGACTGTTTCTGCAAAGAGAGCTTTCCTAGCCTGTCATTCAGGACACGTCATCCCTCCCTTTGCATCCCTTCTCTGCTTTAGCTTTCTCTAGCACATCAACCATAAGCTACTTATCTTGGTTTTCAAGTTATTTCACAGCCTAACCCCAACCTACTGTCACTTCTTGTTTGCTATTGAGAGGTCAGCTCCTGCCTCCAGTTGGCCCACAATGCCTCCGTTGCCCACTGGTTACATTTTCAAAGAAGCATCTTCGTGCCACACTGCCCCTCATACTGAGAAGCTCCCCATAAACCTCTTCAAAGCTGCCTCATTGTCTTTCTTCAAATCCTCCTTTTTGCCGTGATGCCTACAAAAAACTTGACAACGATTAGTCTGCTGGTGTGCTAAGATGACAACCTAGCATACTGATAAATTCTCATTGCTCCTGGCACTCCCCTGTCAGTCTCTCTGTATCCATCTATTGTCTTTTGTTTTATACTTGGATTGTAAACGCCTTGGGGCCAGGGCCAGCTTGTCTCTCTTCTAGAGTGCCTAGCACAATGGAGTCCTGGTCCATACCAAGAACTCCTAACTGCTGTGGTAATAAAGATAATTACATCTTTAAGCACGGGGCTAGCTTGATGATTTAGGGGAAGTTTGAGGAGATTCTTTGGTATCCACTAAAAACATAATTGGCCCTTCACAAATCTGCCCTGTGTTCCTCCCTGCTTACCAGCTCTTGAGCAATGTCTTCATTAGAATAAATAAGTGGGGTTTTTTTGTTTTTTGTTTTAAACCAAGTGTTAGCTAATGCATGCTAAAATCATAGTGTGGGTAAAGCAATGTTTAGTTTTTTAACATGTCAGCTATTCAGCATAAAACCTGGGATCCCTCCTAAGTCTTCAGAAACTGTGAAAGAATAATGGGTAGACAGTGACTTTTATAAAATGCCAGTGACAAGCTCTCAGCCCTAGTTGACTGGATTACAGAGTTTTGCACTGTGTCCAGCAAAAGGGTAGAGCTTTTTAAAATGAATGCTGAGAATCTCCTTCATTTTCCCCCATCCTGCCCCCCAATGGTGGGGAGAAAGGGCATCCTGTAGCTCTGAGTCTTGCAGGTCTTCAAAAATGGTCCCTGATAGTCATAGCTATTTATAGGGAGCATCATAGAGAACTGTCTGTAGGTTTTATTCTTTTAGTATTGCTAGAAAGACTCATAAAATGTCTTCTTTCACTTTTAAGTGAGAATCCTCCTTTACCCAGTGAAGAAAACTAACATGAATGCCTCGTATTCTTAACAGCCAGCCCTAACATTTTACAAGAGTTGGTTGTGTCGGTTACAGCTCTTGTGGTGAGACTTTAGGATTATATACATTGGGAGTTATTCTGGACTAGCCACTTCTGATTAACTCTGTGTGGCTGTGTGCGTATTCTGGAACAAAATTATCCACAGGTGGAGTTAATGTCCTTTCAGTTCATACCTTTCCGTTCATGCCTTTCCTTATTCTGGATTAATCTTCATGAGTAGACAAGCTCTTAGTTCAGGTCTGTCTAAACTAATGCAGTGAAGATCCGGGGCTGTGTGTTTCCCATGATTCTGTGGCTTCAGAATGTGCTGAAGGAGTTCCAGAATTGCAGCTTAAAAAAAAAAGTTTCTAACCCGTACAGTTGAAAAGTGAGCCAAGAGCAAACTAGTGCATGAATGCCTGCCTGAATCAGCAGATGTTTTGCTGTGTGCACAGTAGCCTTCTACCAGGTGGCAATGGAAGAGCAATAAACTGAAGTATGCAAATGTTAGACGAGCAGCAGCAGCCGTCCTAGAATTACTCCTATACTCAGATCAAGTCTTCTCTGTCCGAGCCATTGGGCCTCTCTGTGGCAGCAGTGTAACTCTCTTGACAGGACATAATCTTTCAGAATTTGAGTTGGTAGAGAGGTGAACCATTTCTTTGATATTTAGCCATTATAGAATGCTGTAGTTCCAAAGTGACCTATAAGAATTAACACGGCTTCTCAATGCCTACTCGCTATGTTACCGATGGTCCTGGAAAATTGGAGACCGAGTTTAAATGGGTTGCCCAAAGTTTTAAAGTAACTATATAGCAGAGACAATATTAGACCTTGGGAGTTCTTGGCTCTGTGCTAAATCCTTTAGACAGTATTACTATGTTTGTGATTAAAGAAGTGTCGAGAGACTACCAAACTCTTTTATAAGAAAGTGGTTGCATGTGTGACTCTCTCAACTAATTTTCATCTCTGGCGTACTGATTCATGCTAGTTTCACAGCATATTCCAAGAGTAGGCCTACACAGCTGGTGGGAGGTGCAATTCACTGCTTACTTAGGCATTCAGTCGCTAGCTCAGCTCGAGTTAGTGCATTAAAAATAGCTGGGTGACTGTGGCAGAATAGGCAGTGGCTTGGTCTAGCCACCTCAGTACACTCCTGCTTGACCCCTGCGGTGCATACTCGGAGCGCTGCCTTAAGCCACTGCCTGTGCTGCCCTGGGCACACTGCTATTTTTAGCAAGCTCTCCCAGTGAACCTGGGTCCGCCTGCATGTGTCCAAAGTGGTGTAAATATAACTTGGTGCTTCTGGGAATAGTTCTCCATATTGGGGTGCAAGCTGCACTCTTTAATGAAAACATCACTTAATGGCTGATAAACAGAACCATTACTGGCATTTTTCTCTCACTTGACTTTAAGATGCTGGATTGAATGACTAGAGGAAATAAGATGGAATGTGTCTTGGCTATGCTGCTCCCTCCAGTGTGTATGTAGTGTGTGTAAAGTTTTACATTGTAAGGAAGAATGAAGTGAACACAAACATACTGTTGCTCATGTTGCAGCACTTCAGTAATATTAAAGAGAGCAGGAGGGGGAAAAAAAGCTTAAATGACTCTGCCTATACTATAGTCTGCCAGAGAAAATGTTGGCTCAGTATCCGTTGTGGTAATAGCGTTTTTCTAATTTTGTTTGAGTTAAACTAAAGCAGGGCCAAGTTAAGAAATTAATTTCGCACTATTTCTATCTCCAGTTCCAAAACACTTCAGCTTGCCCCCATTTCCCTCCTCTCTCTTAATATTAAAAAACGTTCAGGGCAACTGGATTGGTGGAAACTGTTGAGGCTCCATCAAACACTCTTGTGGCAATAAAATTTCTATTGAGCTTGTCAGTGGTGCAGATAGTGGTGTCTAAGCAGAAGTATTTTGCAGTTTGTATATGGGACCTGCTAATAATGTGGTAAGGTAACAGTTTAATATATTATTTGGTGTGAAGAATGTATGCTGACATCGGTATCTGCTTCGCTGATATTTCACATCTGGATTTACTTTTGGATTTGCAGGCATGAATTCAGAATGTCTGGATTTATGGCTAGGAGGCTCCACTGCTTTTAAAAACTATATAAATAAAGAAACTGTTAATAGGCAGTTTCTGACATACATAGGGAAACTGAATTAATGAAGATGCTTCACTCAAATGTGTGAACATGCATGCATAAGTTTAAAAATCTAATTCTTTTATCAGTGTTGGAATAGGAGGGAGAAGCCTCTCTTCACCAAATAAAAAGGATTCCAAAATTTTAGAGGGAAATTCTTCGTAACATTTACTTATTTTAAATCTACCTTAAAATATCAGCTCTGTTCCTGATCCCCTCTTCAGCCAATTTAAAACAGTGATTAGAGTGAGTGGTTTGACACGTTCTTTCTACAATACTATTTTCACAGCTCATTGTGGCTAAGGTCAGTGGGGGAGGGATTTTTGGTGAAGGGAAAAAGGAGGAAAGTGACCACAAAAAGTTTCAAACCTGGGTGGGAGCAGAGGGGAGATGGAGAAAATAGAAAAGTAATTGCTTGATTTTAGAATAAGAATTATAATCGCTTTTTAGTTAACAATCCAGTGAACTATACTCATTTAATTAGATTGGAACCCTAGATATAGTAAGAAACTTTTGAATTTCCTCTTTCACTCTGTGTGGCAGAAGTGAGAATGAAGAGACCCATTTGATGCATGTACCAGAGTAGTGGGTGTGCCTTTTGAAAATGAGAACACTAGTTCAAGTGCCTAAATATGGATTTAGGAGCGTAATTTTAGGTGTCCATGTTTGAAAATATTGGCCATGATCTTTTAAAGATACACATTTTTTGTAATAATGGGACTATTTGAAAACCTGGTGTTCTTGCCATATTTCAGTTGGTTTTAGGGCCAGATCTTCAGCTAGTGTAAATTGGCAATTGGACTCTAACATTGCCATGCCAAATTACATCCATTGAGGATCTGCCTCATGATCTTTTTCACTTTGTCCTTAACATATCAAGTAGTGTCACTATGCAGTTAAAAAGATGCTATATTTTAGGGATGGCTGAGTGATTTTTATGAGTGTGTAAAAAGTTTGCTGAGCACTTTTAGGATATTTTATGGTGAAGGATAATATATAATTTAGATTTACTAAAACTTAACTCAGCATCCGTAAAATGTTACTGTTTAAAAATCAATTAAGTGTAGCAGAGAGGATTAGTAGTTGGGGTTTCTCTACTGCAGTGTTGGTTAATTTATGTGCTCCTTCCCAGTAAAACGTGCAGTTTCTGTTTGTTGTTTTGGTCTTCTGCCTCTCTCAAGTGTTTTGGTTGGAGGCAGGATTAGTCTTGGGAACGTCTGTTTTCCACATGTCTATACACCACTCATGAAAATGCAATCACTATAACTCATAAATACCTGTAAAGACATGTTAAACATATTTGAGGTATAAGGCTATATAAACACCAACCAATTCTGAGGGCGACATACAAACCACAAGGGAGGAGGAGGTTGGCTTGATCTCTTCAGAACCTGGAAATGTTTGCATAGTCTTGTTACTTAGTTGTCTTTTTTTCTTTATACATCATCACATCAAGGAATTAAACAAACGAATCATTTGTGTAATAAAATAACCTCCTGCCTTGTGGTCTCAGTGGGATGAGAGACCCTCTGTGCAGTTTCTTGGGTTAGAGTCTGATTCTCCATTGCCTTTCACCTTTTATATGATCATTTACACCCGCTTTTCACAGGTGTAAATTATGAAGCGTGCAAGGAACAGAGAATCAAGTCCTCAATCTGCTGCAAATCCCTTTCTGTGAATTCAATTCCTTGTTCCTAGAATTGGAGCTTGGTTCTGCTGGAACTAAACATTTAGCTTGTTTTGTGCTACTTGTATTTGCTTTGGAAAACAAGGAGTTAAACTTTTTTTGGTAGAAGGGGCAGCCTCACCAAAAATAGAAGCCATTATGTACATCACTCTTTGGTGCGTACACCAATGAACCTGTGCACTGGAATTCGTTTTGGGAGGAAGAATGTTGGACAGCAGGTAGAAGGAAGAGCGGACAGTCAGGCTAAAATAATTAATCACGTGGGTGTTACAAACAAGACCAAAGATTATTAAAAGAGAAGAATTTGAAAAAAATAAATAAATCTAACTTTTCATCCTTTTATGCTGTTTGTTTTCTGAGCTTGGACAACAAAAATAAACTCATTTCATTTATGTTCTCTAATCTTTTCAGGTTTTTATATACTAACACTGTGTGCGTGATGTGCTTGCTGCTTGGCTGAAGTATATCTGTTTGTTTTGGGGGGACGATGTGCTGATCCTAGGGCCTACTAGGCAAGGCTGAGAGCTTCTTAACAAGGCTTTGATCCGCAAGCCCTTTAGCACCCATCAACTCTTAACCAGGGGATGGGGCTATTCAGAATCAGGGTTTAAAAAGCCCACTCCTAAGCGACCAGGGGAGCTAGCAAACGGGCAGCTAACATGGGAGTTTTGCTAGGGAGTGTGAGAGTGGGTAGATACGTTTCATTATCGTTTTGTAAATTAAAGACCATAAACCCCCACCCTGATTTAAAAAAAAAAAAAATTAAAAGAAAGCGCTGCAGGAGTAAAAAGAGAATGCAGGAAGAAATCCAGCAACAGAGTTGGTGCTATCCAGTTATTGCACTGAATGCAACATGTCTGATTACCTGCCCTATGGGCCGGTGGTTTATATGTGCATTTGGTGCAATGAGCTTCTGGCCCTCAAAGACCACGTATGGGCTTTGGAGGCTAGGGTGGCTGAACTGGAAAAGCTAAGGGAGACAGAGGTACATAGATGAGACTTTCCAGGACATACCCAGTTCCACCCCCAGTATGACAGCCTCTGTACTGTTAAGGAGGATGAAAGTCTCAGGGAAGAAGAACATCAAACTGGAGCAAAGGGAAATGATCCCGCAGTTTGGTCCCTCCTTCCAGATAATGTCGTATCCTGTCGCACTGAGGATACCTCTCCAGGGGAAGGAACTCCAGTTATTAGGATGAGACAGACAATAGTAATGGGGGATTCAATCATTGGGAACATGGATAGCTGGATTTGCAATGACCGGGAGAACCGCATGATGACTTGCCTGCTGGGTGCGAAGATTGCAGATCTCTTGAGATGTTTAGACAGACTGATGTGTAGTGCTGGGGAGGAGCTGGTGATCATGGTAGGTACCAATAATACAAGGAAGGATAGGAGAGAAATCCTGCAGGCTAAATTTAGGCTGCTAGGTAAGAGACTGAAGTCCAGGATCTCTACCATAACATTCTCTCAAATGCTTCCAGTTCCATGTGCATGGCCAGTTAGACAGGCAATTACATTGCATAATGGCAGACAGATAAAAAGTGACTCTTTTAAAGTGCTTATATACAAATGCTAGAACTCTTAAATACTAGGATGGATGAACTTGAATGCCTCATACTAAATGTTGATATAATAGGCAACACAGAAACTTGATGGAATAAGTATAATCAAAAGGGCACAATAATACCAGGGTACAATATATATCAGAAGGACAAAATAGGTTGTATTGGTGGGGGGAGTGGCACTATATGTCAAAGCGAAGAGTCAAATGAAATAAAAATCTTAAATAAACCAAACTGAGCCGTAGAATCTCTATGGATAGTAATTCCATGCTTGAATAGTAAGAACATAGCAGTAGGGATATACGACAGACCACCTGAACAGGATGGTGATTGGGAAATGCTTAGGGAGATTAGAGAGGCTATAAAAATAAAAAACTCAGTAATAATAGGGGATTTAACTATTCCCATATTGTCTGGGATCCAGAGATAAGTTTCTTGACCCCTTAAATGACTGCTGCTTAGAGCAGCTAGTCCTGGACCCCACAAAAGGGAACAAATGGTCAGTTTTCAGAATGGAGAAAGGTAAATAGTGGTGTCCCCAGGGGTCTGTACTGGGACCAGTACTGTTCAACCTATTCATAAATGATCTGTAAAAGGGATAAAAAGTGAGGTGGCAAAGTTTGCAGATGATACAAAACCACTCAAGATAGTTAAGTCCAAAGCAGACTGTCAAGAGTTACAAAGGGATCTCATTAAACTGGGTGACTGGGCAACAAAATGGCTGCTGAAATTCAATGTTGAATGTTCAATGCACATTGGAAAACATAATCCCAACTATACATATAAAATGATGGGACCTATATTAGCTTTTACCACTCAAGAAAGAGAGTTCTCTTGAAAACATCCACTCAACGTGCAGCGGCAGTCAAAAAAACTAACCGTGTTGGGAATTATTAGGAAAGAGATGGGCAATAAGACAGAAAATGTCATATTGCTTCTTTATAAATCCATGGTACGCCCACATCTTGAATACTGAGCTGGTTGTCCCATCTCAAAAAAGATATATTGGAAAAGTTACAGAAAAGGGCAACTAAAATGATTAGGACTATTGAAAAGCTTCCATATAAGGAAAGAGTAAGAACACTGGGACTTTTCAGGTTGGAAAAGAGACAACTAAAGGGGCATATGATAGAGGTCTATAAAATCCTGACTGATTTGGATAAAGTAAAGAATGAAGTGTTATTTACTCCTTGTAACATAAAAACTAGGGGTCACCAAATGAAATTAATAGGCAGCAGGTTTAAAATGAACAAAATGAAGTATTTCTTCACCCAACACACAGTCAACCTGTGGAGCTCCTTGCAAGAGGATGTTGTGAAGGCTAAGACTATAATGGGATTAAAAAAGAACTAGATAAATTCATTGAGAATCGGTCCATCAGTGGTTATTGGCTAGATGGACGGGGATTGCTGGTTGCCAGGGGCTGGGAATGGGCGACATGGGATGGGCCATTTGATTACCTTTTCTATTCATTCCCTCTGAAACACCTGGCATTGGCCACGTTGGGATATTGGGTTAGATGGACCATTGATTTGACCCAATATGGTTGTTCTTATGTTTACAATGCTGCATTATTTGCACTGCAGACAACTCGGGAATTTTTTGTAAACTTCAACAGAAGCAGGGCAAGTCCTCTTCCATGATGCCCATTCTGCTCATCATGGGAACTTCAGCATTGTTAACTCCAAATATTTTTTTAAAGGACAGCCCACAAATTGTAAGATGAGTTTTTTTAAAAAATCCATAATTTTGGAGTTCTTCATATTTTCTTTCTGGCTCTTGATACACTCAGGTCATGTTTTCAAGCTTACCTCTGCAACCATGAGGGCTGGAAACATACATATGTATGTGTTTATGTATGTGTATGCACATATCATATGTTTTAAACAAAAGCAGAGTCTCATGTAATTACATGTCTCCAGGAGCTGAGGCTTTAAAAAAAAAAAAAAAAAAAAAAGCCAAATATCATGACTCTTGAAAAATTACAAGAGTTGGCAATATTTGGAACATGGCTATTTGTTAGGTATTGTAAGAAGGTGTTTTTTCTCACAATGTGAATTAGGGGCAATGTTTGGCCTCACTCTCCATCTTGAGCTCTCTTGTGCTGAAAAGTGTAACTGAACCTTTAATTTTCTCCTGAGCACAACTATCAGAGACTGACAGAAGTAACTTAAACATCTCATCCAAAAAATTGCCCTTCTACCCTAATTCTGCTCTTTATCGGATTATGATCAGAGTGGTGTTTGTGGGTTTTTTTTTTTTTTTTTAAGTCATGTTCAATTGAAGTGCATTTGAACTTCATTGACTTTAGCCTTCCTCCATATCATTGCAGGAGTCTCGTTGATGATCCTCAACTGCGGTGTTTTATGTTTTGAGAAATATTAAGTCAGATCCAATCTCCTCTATTGTTTAGAATAGGATCTGCCCTTTGGAGATAGCTGCTTAGTTCATCACTTGACAAACATATTTTAAATGGGTTGCAGATTTCTATTTGAAAGGAGTCCTTTCTTGTGTGTGTATATTATGACCACAATGGTTGATCTGGCAGCTGATTTTAATTACTCTCTTCTGAGCTTTATCATGTATGTGACTTTTAGTTTGTGAACTTGGAGACGGAGTGCATATAGATAGGTCCACTGACAGCAATTCTGGGCCCTAGGGCAGAACCTTCAATGCCGCTGCCCCCTCCCCCACAGAAAGCGATGGCTGAGGTCCCAGTGGGCTTCCGACAGAAGTTTTTGCTGGTTTTATTATGTGCCATGGAGATTCCTGGGTGGCTGAGGAGGTGGTGTCTGCTACTCATCTTCCCAGGTCCCTTGAACTGTCCAGGTTACTGATGAACCCGTGAAGCTGAGTAGCAGATACCGCTGCCTCAGCTGCCCAGGATCCTGCATGGCACATAATAAATAAGCTGAGCTCTAGGGAGGGGCAGAAAGCGTGAGTGGCGGCAACCTTTGGAGAAGAAGGGTGTGGAGGAGAGGTGGATACGCATCTATCCTTCCATCCCCCGGGCCCTTTTAAATTGGTGGGTCCCTGTGCAATTGCCCCTCTTGTCTGTTCTCCCCAGCAGCAGGCCTGCATACAGGTAAATAGCAGTGGAAAATAAGCAAACTAGTAAACTTTGAGTCTTATAGGATCTGTAAAGGAGAAGTAGAAGTCCATTTGTTGTAACACTTTGTGGCATACTTCATATTTACTTTTGGGATCTTGAGGCTGTGGGATACACTCTTGAGTAAAATCTGATCCTCTTGTGTGCTTCCCTAGTGTTCTGAGTGTACAAGCATTTCTTTTCCAGTAGCATGAGCAAGGCCGGATCTTTCCTTCTGTGAATGTTATACCTTAATAAAACCTTTCCATTATTATCTAACTCTGGATCTGCTATGTGTCTGTTTCCTTGCTGATATAAGATCTGCTTTTAAAAAGACTTTCGAGCTTGCCAGAATAAAGAATCCACGAGCTGAAGTTGGGGAAACAGTTGTATTTGCAAAACTAGCTTTGGGCAAAACAGGCTTATTGTTTCAGTGACTTCCTTCCCACCATCTTGCACTTAAAGCTTCAGTTAGAAATGTTTTTAAATCGTAATTTGCTAAAAGAAAAATGTGTTCCAATACAGTAATCTGGGTCAAAAATTGTATATATTGTTTGTTCCCTTCCTATTTGTAACCATATTCTTTCTCCAGTGAAGTGTAAACAAATCCTAGGCCTGGTCTACACTTACGTTCAGGATTCAGCAGCAGTCAACAGAAGATATCCAAGTGATGTAAAACACTTGCGTATCTCCCGTCGACTTCGCTGTGTCTGTTCCACGCGCCGTCGGCTGTTCCTGTCGGTGTAGTGCTACACCACTTACGGGGGTGGTTTGCTCTATCGGTATAGACCCACCCCTAGATAAAAAATTCCTTGGGAGTAAATGTTGCTGACTATCACACTCCATAAATCCAGTCTACAGAGAAAAGCAGCTAAACAGTGAATATAACAGCTTTAAGGAACTAAAAATCTTATTTTCTGATGCAAGTTTGTCCTTTGTATTGCAAGATACAAAATGACCACCCACCCCCCAGATAGAGGCAAACCGTTTTTGGTTTTGACGTTAAATGAAGATGAGTTGTGAATCTGCCGAAGGAGGCCAGCTGTACTGCTCTTTTCAGATAATTCTATGTACTTACTTTTCATTTTAATTAAAGACTAAAGGTATATTTAGAGATCGTTAAGATTTTTCTCTGTAAAGTCTGTTCCATGCTTAAGTAATGAGGGCTTGTGATGGAAAAATTAGTGGTGTCCTTCCCCCTAATCAGAACAGATGAGTACCTGTGGTCTTCTGAGGGTTTGTTATATATTGGAATACGTTTGGTGCCTCACATGACAGCCACAAAAGTCTGGCTTTTGATTTTTCTGTTGGTGGGGGGGTTGGTTTTGGGGGGAACTATGGGTGAGTAAAAATAAGATTGAATCTAATACTTATGAAGGGGAAGGACTTGTAGAAGCTGACCAAGTGGGCAAATACAGATATCTTTTTGAGTGGCGAATGCTGATCATGTCCCATTTCTCCCCCAGCCTTTCTGAAGTACTTGCAAATATCATTTGAAAGTCTACTAGGAAAGCAGCATAATATGACTCCAGTTTGGAACTGCAAAGTAACTTTGGTCACTTAAAACTTTAAAGGGCTATGTGCAGTTCACAATAATGTATTTTTCTCTCTAAGCCTTCTTGCTATGGCAAGGGTAAATAACACAGGCTGGCAAGCAGGAAGTCATGGGCAGGGGGGGATCACATGCCAACTAGAATAATAGGTGGGAATAATTTGAAATTTTTTCTTTCTTTTTAACTCCGCAAAGAGACTGTTTGGGAAAGTTTGTTTAACTTAAAAAAATGTTGCATGTGACTGTCATCCCTAGAATAACTATGTGCAGGATTGCTGTCTCCCACCAATTCTCTAGCTTTGTCCTCTTAGATTTTTAAGATCTTCAGGATAGAGATTATATCTTCCTCTTTCTTTGGAAAGCATCTGATATATTTTGGGCACACTTGTATTCTAAATGGTTAATAGGAAGACTATCTCAAAGCACAACTAATTAAACATTTAAAAAAAATACTACTTATTCAAAGAATGTCCTTTTCCTGATTAAGTAAAGATACAACTAAACTCCATAAGTTGATTTGTCTGTTGGAGCAGATGAGGCTATTCATGGAACCCTAATCCTCCATAATTAAGTAATATACTTTCAATGATGTCCTCAAAAGGCTTCTGCTTCTCTCCATAAAACGGAATGTCCCCAGGTTAGCATCTGCATGTGTTTGACTCTTTTCCCGCAATTTAGTGTCAAGTAGTGAAACCAACACTCATAACACACCACCCCAAAAGAATATTAAAGCACTACATTAAAATGCATTAGGGAACCTCTAGTGTGCACAAGCAGGGTCTGTGCGGCCCGATCAATGTGCAACGTTCGTGCGCTTTGGAAATCATGCCCCCTGTAGTGCACATTACCCTGGTGTGTATACAAGTCCTTGATACTGATCCCACAGTTTCCAGCACAGGACCCAGACTGATTCTGGGAGATTCTGAAAAGTCATCTGTGCATGGTGGGACAACAGTGAAAGAATTATTTGAACCATTACTGCTATTACACAAGTTACCTCCATCTACACTGGTGACTAAATGGTGTTTGGTATGCACTTATTTAGCATGGATCACTCTTGTGTGTGGATAGGATGCATTTTACAAGCCTGTTAAGAGGCTCTTAGAATGGTAAATTTCTCTAAGGTAGATGAGGCCAAAGTGTATTACCTTATTGAGTAAAAGATATTGTAAACAATAAAGCTGTTCTACATTAGTTTGGCCTTCTCTAATGCTGGTTAGCAAAGTCACTTTTTTCCCCTTAACACCCCCCACCACCACGTTTCTATTTGTTTGTCCTGCTAGAACAAAAAAATCAAGTAAAATAGCTATAAGTATTTTCTTGAAACACCTGCTTGGTGAATTACAAAGCTTTTTCCTGAAGTTGCTTCCTGAGTGTAAAACTGGGAAGACTTATAAACAACAAAATTACACTCAGCCTGAACTGTACAGATTCTGTGGGCAAGCACATGTGAACTTGCTGTGGCTAAGTAAGAAAGAATTCTTTTTCTCCTCAAGAAAGCACATGAATGAAATGGCTGGATGTGAATAGACTGGCTTTCTTCCTGAGACTCAACCACTCGAACCGGGATTCTGCAGTTCAGGGTGAATCCGAAGCTTACCTGAAAGCTATTTTAAAATCTGAAGCCTTTAAAATCTGTGGTGTGTCTATCTTATAAGTCAGAAAAGTAAACTTAAAAAAACCCAGCAACCAACCTTGTTCCTATTAATGGACTATTAAGTGCGTCCTTGTGTGCGTACAGACTTTTGCTTTGTCTTCAGAACTGGATTTCCCCTGATCTGTGGTCTTTACAAGGAAACTCTTGTGCTGCTATTATGTGGACTGTACTATTTTTCCTCTTCCCCAAGTCCTCAATTCCTCGGAGCTGGGGGGGGTTGTGTGTGGGGAGGGTGAAATCTGCTTGAATTGAAAGTCTGTCATTTTAATTTGTAAAACCTGCTGCTTAGGTGGGGTTTTTACTCATTTTAATTTGAATTAGTCTAAAACTCTTGAGCAATAAATAATAATTTGAATGTCCGGTATGACATTTAAAAATATCTACGAAAGCTTTGCTCTGAAATGCAGTTTGCTTTTTCACACACTTGCTCTATGCCCACGTTGGAAGGAATTTGAACTGTGTTCAGAAACGTTTGTTGCTTTTTACTAATACTTAAAGAAATGCAGGGAAAACCTAAACCTCTAGGAACATTTTATCCTTCTGCATCTGCCATTTGGTCAATAATAGCTTTAATTTAAAAAAAATAAATAAATTATTGGTCTATGTGAATATATTTGCATCATCTACTCAACTTCACTTTCCTTTCCTTTATTCCTTCCACCCCCTCCTCTTTTTGCTTTCTTGCTAATAATGAAAGCTTCTGCTTTGTGTTCTGCATAGTGATCTGAAAACAAGGCATGGCCTGGAATTCCTTCTAATGATATCGCTATAGTATAGTCAAATGCCTGTGAGATAACTGCTTCCAATCGGCTCAGGAAGAATTTGTGCTTTTATGGGAGGGGCACAGCTTACCATAGTGCCTTAAATCCAGGGCTATCTTCACCTTCTGTCAGCTTCGATTAATTGATGTTTGATCAAGGAATCCTGGGTTTGAAAATCCTATTTGGAGAGATCCTGGTTGTACTTGGCTCCATGTGAGTCATAAACTATGCCACTAATTCAGTCACAACACAAGATTCTTTTTAACTGCTTATAAGCAGGAGAGTAATGACATTTAAAAATACAGATAGTTCATTTCAACCCTTTCCATTTCAAGTTATGAATGAAATTGATGACCAATTATGGGATGGTTGAGCATTTGAAAGACTAAGCAGCCACACGTTCTCATTGCAGTTTTGTTTATGTGCTGTGGAATCAGTCCTCCCTGTAGCTCTTGGTAATATAGGGTCACATGGGAGGCTGGCAGTGCTTCCTGTGTCTAATATCACAGCATCCACATTCTCAGCTTGGGGCTGTTGTGAAGAAATATTGATACTGCCCAGGCCTACAAACTCATTGCTAATGGTTCATTCGCAGTAATGGGGCAAGCAGCTTAAGTGTGTAACAAACAAAATATGGTAGAAATCTTTATAGTTAGAATTAGTATTTTGTACAAAACACCACATATACAGTATCAACTGACTCATCTCTAGAGCTGGAGCTGTGACGTGAATCTGCAAGATGAGAGATGGGGAGGGTGTGAGATTAGGCTAGTTTTTAACACAGACTGAATTTTGAACTCTACCTTCACTGTCCCAAATCACAATTTTATCTTCCCTTCTTAAAAAAGGGGTGGTGGTGGTGTTGCAATAACAGAAATATTTTGTAATGCTAGTAAATCCCTTCAGTTGGAGTCTGACAAGATATTCAGTGAGAGGAACATCACAGTGGACATCTTGGGCTTCTGTGAGTTTACTTTTGTAGTTAAAAACATCTCAATTAAATCTTCATAATACTGATCATTATCAAGTGCTATGTTCAGCATAGTAGGAATCATGATCTTAAAAGATGAGTTGATTAAATCTTCACTACTAGTGCCATTGAAACTTATTTCTGTGATATGTACAAGTAGCCACTTAAGATTATTGTATTCATCTTGCTCTTGTCACTTGTCCTTCAGGACTGTGTTTTTCCACACACAGTTTGTGTGTTAATATGGATAGGAAAGGAAAATCCCTAAAACCCAACTAATGCAACACTGAAGTTCTGACTTTCAGTTGCTCAAGAATCAGGACATTCAGTAGTGCTCCCAGAGCAACCTTACACTCACTCTTTTTTTAAAACTATGTTGAATAGTATACCATGCTGCAGTTTTTTCAAGCTTCTAATGAAAAATGCCATCATAATGCATCTGGTGATTGTAGTGGGGCAGAGTTAAGCTGCTTTGGAAACACTATCTATTTCCTGACTCCTGTCAAATTAAAACTTCTAATATAAAACCCCATTTTACATAACCTAATTCTTTATTGAATAAAAAATACCAGCAGGTCAAGAAATGTAATTCAACCAACTGGAAGAAGTTCTTTAGGAGACAAAATAGAAGCTGAAGTCAGGAGCACCAGATAAGGTTGACCTTGTGATTTTTATGAGATTTGAGGCAGGGGAATGGAATTGGATTGATCCATATGCTATGTGTTACTAGAAGTAGTTAGATATTCCTCAATCGCACTACGCCCCCAGCATTTTGTAATTCTCTCATGCAGGGAATGTCCAAAAGCACAGAGCCCGAAGCAGTCACTGTGGTGTTAGTGTCAAAGATGGTTAAACTTCATCAAGTGGAGATTGTCAATCAGTTTGGTCAGAACGGTGTCACTGGAGTGAGGAGAATAAAATCCAGTTGGCAAAGGGTTAAAAAAACAATTAGAGGATAAGTAGTCAACAGCTTCATCTAGGAGTTAAATCAAAGATGGAGGAGGAGGAGAATTATGAAGGAGAGATTAAAGAACACTTTTTTGGATAGATGCAACAAGGGTGCATATGGAGATGGAGTGGACCAAGAGGCAGAGGATAAAGGATGAGAGGGGGAGGGACTGGGTCTGAAGAGACACACGGGGGGAGGGTAAAAGGAGTAGAGCTGGTCAAACAGTGGGAAAGCACTTCTATGAAAACATAATTCCCCCCCCCCCTTTTTTTTTTGGTCAGAATTCAAAACCTGGAAACTAATTTCCAAATTTTACTTACCTTCTTGTGTGCTCTCTTCTCTCTGTCATCTTCCCTAAACCATTAGATAGTGGTTTGAGAGGAGGGAAGGATGTTCCTGTCATATAGCAGCCTATGTGGGTTTCCCCGTACCTTTCCTTAGAAAGATTAGAGGCCAAGAATTGGCATAGTATTAAACGGGGTTAGAATAAGTGAGAGAATTGCAGATTGCTGGGGATATGTTGGGTTGAAGGTCAGTTACTTCTAAAAGAGAGAAGATTAAGAGACTGGGTGTGGGTACTTTTTTAAGAATGATCCCACTGTGGCTTGGTCCACACTGCTAAAAAAGGTAGGTGGTATGTTTTTTTGCCTTGAGGTAAGTAATGCATGTGACCTTTCATGAGGTAAAAACATGGCTAACACCACCAGATGCTTTAGTTTTACCATGAGGTAAACAACTTTTTCTTTTTTAGCAGTAAAGATAGGGCCCTAGATAGCAAATCTTTGCATAAATACATATTGCCAGCTCCCCATCAAGACTTTCCTTCTACTCTGACCTATTTATAATGTCCTTGTAAGGAAACCTAGTATCAAGTTCTTCTGGGTGTTTCATTTGAGGCTTACTCAGAACTTACTTCATTTATAAGGTCAGGTAATTCCTTGTTTTAAAATGAGGGCATTTAAAACAAAACAAAACATGCAACCTAAATTCTGTAGCCTAAGGTATCCTAGTAGGAGATGGACGACTAACTGGATTTCTCTTCTGTTTTTTACAGCACTTTATAAGTGCTGAATTTTTTGAAAGGTGGAAATTGTTTTAACACTATATTGAATTTTTTCATGTATTTTTGAAATCTTAAAACTGTGATTTATTCCTCCTAATCTAGACCACAATACGGATGCATGCATTGTTGTCAGATGCAATCTTTTTTTCAACAGTGTGCACTTAATACTCAAATAGGATATTAAAAGCTCTTATGGGAAGCTGCAGAAAAAGGTTTAATGTCAATATTATTGCCCAGTTATTCTGTTTAGTCCTTTATGAATCTCAGTCAGCTCAATCTTTCGTTCAAATGCCTTTTTGGCCTGCAGGTGCTTTCTAGCTTTCACTCTGCCTAACAAAGCCCCATCCCAGAACACAAAACATGCCTGCTGGTTCTGCTTAACAAATTTCAATTGAGTATCCATCAGCTGAGAGGGACAGACAGGGGAACGGCAAAATGGTCATTCCTTTCTCTCCTCACTTCCCGAAACTCTTTGCCGCTTATGTGTCTGGATGTGTTCTTGTAGAAATTCTCATTTTCACAGACAGCTGTTGTGTCTCTGGAATTAGTCTCCCCCACCCACCCAAATGTCTTTGAAAAAGTTAATCTAACCTAGTTGCAATGAGTGATCTCTTTTCATTTCCATATTCGCTGTTTCTCTGGAGTTGGAATTACAGGTCCCAAAATCTCTTCCCTTGCAGAAAACACTTCTGGGGCATATTAGTTTCTGTAAGTACTTGTGACTGTTTGTTTTTTTTTTCCACTGACAGTTTTTTGCTAATGTTATTCAGCGTTGTCCCCTTTTCCTTCTAAAAATATTATATTGTACAATTTTGGGTCTTCAGTATAAAATAATTGTGAATGTCAGACTTCTTTCAGAGCTTGTTGAAAATATTCCTTTTTATGTTCTTTTCTTAACTTACTGTTCAGTCTTTTATCAATGTTACTTGTTGTTCTGATTTGACTCCCCCACCCCATTCTCTCTTGCTATTAATTTTAACTGTTTGTAGAAGAGTGTCTGATTTGTCAGTGTTGATGCTTTTCTGTGGAGTGCAGAAATGAGCACCACTTTAGAAGTGCCGTCTCTTTCTTGCACTTCTCTTAAGGTAACTGCATTTCCCTTGGATCAGGGAAAGACTAGTTTCTCTTCACCAACGTAATTTGATGCCAATATGTGATACTGAAGCAATAATTCTGAGCGTCATTGGCTTCATGTTACTTCGTGGTTCTGTTCCAAAAACGTTGTTACAATTGTAATTTGTATATACTGTATGGTGGAGAAAATGCGTGGAATCTTTAGCTTTTTCCTTTCGTGCTTGTATGGAGAGGGTAATAGGCAGGGTTTGCTTCCTACGTTTTGCTAGTAGTTGATGCATAGCTTAAATGTATTTAGGGTTGGTCTCTTGTGGCCTGCATTTCCTCCAGTCTAGGTGGTCTTACAGAGTTTTTTCCAGAAAAGAACTGCTGTAAGTATTCATTTCTTACAACTACCCTTCTATAGGAAGGAAAAGTAATAATAATTCGTCTATTCATATGTCCACTGTCTTTGATGTCTTGATGAGGAAAGAAAACAGTTGTGCTGGAAGTTTCTCTTCTAAAACTCACGGTTGTGTTTCCCCTGCCAGGTAGATTCTAAATACGTTAAATGAGGTTATTTATGCATGCTAAAAGAAGATTTTTGCCCGTTCTTAAAGCTTATATTGTTGGATGAGTTTCCAAAATTTGCCTGTCTGTTGGAATGGAAATATTATGCACTACTGAGAAAATACATTATTGGATTAAGCATTTGAAGAATAAGGTATTTTCCAGGACTTGCAGTGAAGTCCAGGAAGTGCTTTAGTTGGTTTGTAGTAGGTTGCTCCTCTTCATTAGGCTCTTTCAAACTCCCAACCTTGTCTTGGGATAGAGATCCCTTCTGTTATCTTTAGGGAGACAGAAATTTACTTGGGAATTGCTCTAGTGCATAGATATATTCAGATATATTTATCAGTCTGGACAGAGCGATGAGGTTATAGTTGAATGAGAGTATAGTGAAATGAATCCAAGATGCCTAACAAAGGAGCTTTGACTCCACTAGCAAACGAACAGTCCCAGGCTACCTACAGCCTCAACCGTGTAGCCCCAGAATAGGGCATCTCCATTCCTTCTGGGCTCTAGCCAGCTCTTTTGTGGATGGTAAAGCTGCTTGTCATATGCTGAATCTGCTGCCTGGGCCTACGACCTAGTCCTTAGATCAGACTCAGGGACTGCAATGTCCATGCAGTAGCAGCACATGTTCTTCTGCCTGAAGCTCTGCTGTGCAATTCCCTTTTGCGTGGCATTCCCATCTGCCAGTGTTAGGAGGACTGGCAGCGAGGAGTCAGGGCTGGGAAATCTGGCCAGCTCTCTAGCCTTTGAGGGGACCAAAAGGTCAGTTCCTCTTCTCTGCTTGTCCCCTAACTAATCAGTGATCAGGATGCAGGACCGGCCCTTTCACAGCACAGCACTCTGCTTACGTGTTAGTTAGGGAAGGCGGGTGGTCCATAAGGAGACTATAGTTTCTTCTAGTTGCTAGCAGCAGAGGGTGAACAGATCAAAGATAAAGGGAGCGAAAAGTAAACTTCTTTTCTGCTCACGTGAAACAGTATTAAAGTAATAATACTGATTGTTTTCATCAGCAGATCTCAAAGGAGCTCTATCATTATCCTCACTTTACAGATGAGGAAACTGAGGCACGGAAAGGGGAAGTGATTTGCCTAAGGTCACCCCAGAAAATCAGTGGTAGAACCAGAAATAAAATCTAGGTCTCTTGAGACTCAGGCCAGTGCTCTGTTCGTTGGACCTATCGAGTATCTGTGATAGTTTTTAAATTTGGTTAAGCCAACAGATCTGTGGGAATAAAACATTCACCCCCCTTCATTTAGTAATTGACAGAAGGAAGAAAGTAATTGTTGATTGAGAATAAACAGATTTTAAGCATTCCTAGGCTGGGAAACCTGCTTAGTTTTTTAAAATCGGTCTCCTTGGTGCTCTGCTAAAAGCTTCACTGGCTGACATTTTGCATGTGAGAGATTTACTCTACTGGCCCAAATTCAGTTATTTTGAGTGAATGTTCTGTGGGGTTTATAAAATATCTCTTCAGACCGCGCATGTGTGTTTAAGCTCTGGACCATTGCTTTTGAGAGTAACAACTAGCATTAGCTGTTGTGGCTTTGGCATAGAGCAGGGGTGTCAAACTCAATTGGTATGGCGGGCCACATTTACATTAAGTTGAGTTCAGGGGGGCCACGCATAACACACACTACTCTACTCTACCTTTCATGCTCTACTCTCCGCCGAAAAATCTCCCCGCAGGGTAAAATTCGGCGGCACAGTAGGAGAGAGAGGCTCTCACAGGGACTTGCACACTCCACTCTCCGCCGTTAAATCTCTCTGTGGGGTCACATTCGGCGGCCATTTCCTTTTTAACATGGCCATTTCCTTTTTAAGAGCTCTCGCAAGATGTCCCACAACTTGCCTGAGCTCCGCTCAGAAAACACTGACAGCGCAAGCCTGCGGCCGGATTCGGACTGCGGGCCAGATAACACAAGCCCGCGGGCCGCAGTTGGCCCTCGGGCCGCGAGTTTGAGACCCCTGCCATAGAGGAAGATATAATGAGGAATTCATTTTACACGTTTTGTTAACCTCATGAGGGATTTTGTTGGTTAAAAACAAAATATGCTTTTTCTGTAACAAGGGAGCTTCGTCTTCCTGTGATTCAGCAAGAGGGGACATGCTCTAGTATTATATGTTTGAGATCATGAAGGCAACTCTTTTTTAAAAGCTAACAATTGCATATGAGTTCAGATTCTATGGTGATAGGTCTTGCATGAGTAGTCAGATTTAATTAAAAAGTATCGTTATGGTTACTTTTGGCATCTGAGCATTAAACTGCTGCATTAGCACCAGATAAGTAATTTCATGTGCTGCTTTTAGTTTTGAAAAAGAGTAATGTAACTACAACATTGTCCCAGCTTGGGTTCATCCCTGACACTGAGAAACGTTTTCTAAAGTGTCTAAATCCCATATTCAAAAGTCATTTTGGCTCTTAGGTGCCAAAGTCCATCGAATTTCAGTTAGACTCGGGGCCAGATTTTTCAGCTTATTTTGAAAATTTTAGCCAATGTCTATTAAGGATAATTATCTTGATTAATAAGTAGGAGCAAGTGGCAATTTGAAATACAGCTATTTTAAAGTTCATGCTGTTACTATACCTCCCTGCTATAACCAAATGAAATATTTTGCAGATGGATATTGCAAGTAAATAAGATACTGTTTATTCCAAGTGCCACTGATCTGTATTTTTGTGCCAGTGAGCTGAGATGATGGGGTAAATTAGTTTTGGGGAGGAAGAACAATAATCTCAGCTAGTATAACTTTTTTTTTTTTTTTTTGAGCTTTTTGGTCACTTGCAGAAGCACATCCTTTGATTGTCAACGCTTAATAGAAAAGAAGATCAGAACTGAAGTACCAGTGGAACGCAGATCATTTCCTTTCTGTTGTGGTTCTCCAAAGTACACTTCCTTGTTCTGTTTTTAGCATATTGCGATTAGCATTTTCATTCAAGCTTTAATATTCCTTGGACCTTTGCCTAGGAAAGGACCGTGCATGCTTAACCCAGCTGCTGCAAAAAAATCCACATCATACTAACTGTGAAATTTGCAGGTCAGCTTTGGAATTTCAAGATTCATCATCTGTAACTTGTAATTTGCTGGCCAGTTTGGATTCTTTTGTTTGATGTCAGTTTCCTTTCCTCAAGATCCTTCTGCAAATTGCCATATACTATCAGATGAGAATCAGCTTATTCTAGGTTTTCCTTTTTGTACCACCACATGACTTTATGTAATATGTGAGCAGGTATCAATTTTTTTTTAAGGTGGACTCTCCTGTTGCTAATAAATAGGATATATTTCCCTGAAAATTTGGGCCTCTCAGTGACTTCATATGCGCTTACGTTGTTGAGACTTGTAGATTCAAATCCTTAATCAAAACTGATGAGTTTTTATTTTCACTGAGTACTGTAGACTTAAACCCCAAACTCAAATTATTAAAAGAATGCTTAAACCAAACAGTGTTTTCTGGCAATCACTGTAGCACTCCATATGTTAGGCTCACCTTTTGTTGCTAGCAGATCAAGGAAGAACAAAATTATGAGGTTCAAGTGTGTGGTGGTGGAGGTGGTTTTGTTTTTAAATTGCTTACTTCTCCAGCTTTTTCCCTGACTCTCAAGATGGGAATATATTTGGAAGTTACTTTAGTTCTGTATGATCTGTTTTGGACGAATGAGTCTCAAATTTTGTAATGACTACGTTTCCTATCCACCGTAGTGCGTGCATTTGTGACTCTGAACTGAGCAGTAGACTGACTTTTTAAAAATTCCTAGAGTTCTTACTATTTTGACATTCAGATTGGATGAATTAGTAGCTGGATGCGCCCTGGCATGATAACTGTCTCTGGCCACCAAACCTTTCCTTTCCTTTTATACCCATTATATTCACAAACTTGCAGTATCTTTTTCTGTACTGCTTTTGTCTTTTGCCCTGTTGCTCGAATTTTTATAATGTTTCAGAGGTTTTTAAAAAATATTATTTTCTCCATTTTTCCTGCCTTGCAGAATATAGCTGCTTAGTAAATGTCTTCCTTTATCAGGTTTAGTTTGTCATTTTATTTTTGTTGTTGTTAGGTTTATCTACATTGTTCCTCTTTCTAGCCTCCTGTCTTTTTTTAAAGGCAACTAAGGTTAAAGCGGTCTCTGAAGTTTTGGGGCTGTTTCTTTATATATTTGCATAAACATTATAAAAACAAATATGCAAAGTAAACTTACTAACCTGGTGTATACTCCTTTTTACAAACAAACCAACCAACTTCAAAATCAAACAAGTCTTAGTTTAGAAGGAATCCAATATTCCTTAACCCCAAATATTCAAATCTCTGTTATGAATTTTGGTTTCTGTACAAATGTATGAATGTTCAAAAATCAGTTTTACAAAAATGTGGTTGTCTGTATAAGGGTTTATCTGTGCTAAAAGTTCTTATCAAGATGGACCAGGAACGCAAAATAGTATGTAGTTGTGGAAAGTGCCTTTCTCTTGTTTTACCAGGTTCAGAAGCCTGCTTCATCTAAACAATGGCAACGTCCTTGGTGTAGAGAGGGGAAGTTGCAGAATTCTGCTATTCAGAGTGATACTCCGGTTACCTTTATATGCTTTCTTTAAACACTATATTTCTGACACCTTTGTGTTTCACCAGTGCTTCCTGTGGTGGTACTGCAATGCAAATGTTGTGTAAAGCCTTGAACTGCTAGACAGCCATCAATCCTACATCTGTGAACTACTGGGAATGCAGAAATAACTTGGTTTTTAACCTGTTTGATGTGGGAGGGTTGGATTTTAGCACAATTTATGGCGGCCCATCCTTTGAACCTTGATTAAATGTTTATTCAGGAGTTTTAATCAGATTAAAAATGAATGGTTTATGCAGCATACTAGTAGTATATGTTCAAAGATTCAAATTCTATTCCAAGACTAGAAAAAACCCTGCAAGAATGTTTGCTGAAGAAGGAATCAACTGAGGAAAGTGAAGTCTATGTAAGTAGGAGAGAGAGCAAAAGAAGACTCTGTCCTTGTTCATGATAGACTTTGGTACCTGTCAGTTGTAGAGGCAAGAAGCAAATATGTTAGTCAAAAACAGATCAGCTGAAATGCAGCAAAACAATCGAGAGACATGTCTGTCTTAGCAAGATGGCCGATACAAGCACTAGGCATAAATGGCAATTATAATTAGTCATCCAGTTCTCACCGGGTGCATGTCTGCTTGTGGCCTAGCACAGCATGCTACTCTGCCATAACTTCAATGGCTTTTCAGCCTTGATGCAGTCCAACTAGTATAGTCAGCCAGTCTTTGCTAATAGATGACACAAATAGCAGCAACATGCAGAAAAGAATAAGTCTGAATTTTGTTCCGGTATGTCAGAGTAGCCTAGAGCTCCCCCACCCCACCCCCAAAAATCATCAGAATCTGATTCTGTAGGGCACCCTTTTTTCTCTTATACCTTTCATCTCAAAGGGTACGGAAGTTCTCAATAGGGACCCTTAATGTGCCATTGAAATGGAACTGACAGATACTTACATTAGAGCTCAGCACCACTGTACAACAGTTTAGCTCAGAAAGTTAAGACTATCTGAGGCTGTATCTATATTAAAGAATTGAACCATTGTCAGTTGAAATTATGAAGATAAATTGAGGGAGGCAAAATGTAACTATCAACATTTTAAAAAATCCAGCCAGAAAATGGGTTAATTCACCCCTACTTTTCACAAATACCATTGGATCTTTAATCACAAGAGCGCAATCTTTAAGAGTTCTGTCTTTTATACAGAAATGTAAAACTGGCAGTGACCCCAAGAGGGAATATTGAGATGTTGGTTCAATTCTGACTCGCAGGCAAGAATGCCACCTATGGAAATCATTGCATGCTCCGGTAGCATCTGTAGTCTGTTTTTTTCCGTTCCAGAACTGATTGGGCCTGACCCAGCTTGTGAGCTGTGACAAGATCACAGCGCAAGAGGGTGGATATAGATGCAAGCAATACGTCACTGACCCGTCAGAATTAGATCGGATCTCTAAGGCATCTCTTAATATGGGTAGTATGGTCTATAGGCATTACTGGAAGGAGTGTGTGCATGTGCATGGGGTAATATAGAATATGATCTCTTTTCCTTTTCTTAAAAATGATTCCCAATATTTTTTATCAGGGATTGAATACTCTATAGAATTCTGAAGGATACCTTTAAAGAAAACAACCAACTCTATAAACACACTTATATTCTTTTATATTCTATGGGATTTTTCAATAAGGGTATCTCCTGGAAATGGGAAAGAGAGAGACAGATAGGCCATGTCACTGTGGTGTAGTGACCATAAACTATAGTGACCCACTTCTTATGGCCTCTCCTTGTCATGAATTGGCCAGACTGTACAAATTACTAAATAGAAAAATGTGAGACTTGTGTAGCTACTCCCAAAACTATTGGTGGTATTGCAACTTGCATCAGGTTTCTTTTATATCCAGAAATAATATCCTATATTAACACAGCTAAGAAAATGCTTTCTTACGGAAGAGAGTGAATTTGGATCTTGACCACTTGGGTGAAGCCATTTTTCATGCTTTCCTTCAGCACATTTGGGCTTTCTGTTGAAGGCTTAGTTTATTGTTCCTATTTTTGCTTGAGATTGCTGCTTCTGAGAACTGTATTGATTCACTGGATGACAGAGCATAACTTTACTTTATTTTACTGTCCAAAATTTTTCCCTGGCTCTAGCTTGAAAGCTCTTAAATTTTCATTTTGATGGTGAAATATACATTTAGAAGCCCAGCTGTAGGCTCCTATTTCTTTTAACAAATGTTGACTGAGGTAGTCTAGGTTTTCTATTCAGGAAAGTATTGCAGGGATTAATTTATTTTCAGGACTCTTCTAAGGATGCTTCTAAATAAAGAAATCAAGATATGATGCAAAATGGGTTGGCAAATCTTCATGGTGACTCGTTCCCACTCTTCTGACAGGCTAATGGTAAAGCCTGTGGATTATAACATGTTGGAACCAAAACACATAAGGTAAAATTTTAGATTTCCTCCTCCTAACACCCCCCTCCCCCACACACACACACTTTTCTGTTACCAGATTAGGACAGGAATAGAAGTCTACACATTTATAAGGAGCTGTGATACAGTGTGTAGGGGCGTGTCCCCTGAGTGGTGAATGACGGTAGTCCATCTTGGAGAAACCCAGAAGGGTTGCAATGAATATTATGGAATAATATGCCGTGAAACAAAAATATCTAGGAGAAGGAAAACTCTGATTTCAAACCAGGACACACACAGCTCTCAGTGTCTTCAGTGAAGTCTCTCTAGTGGGAAAAAATTTGATTTCAAATTTGAGCGGTCCAAGCTTGTTAGCATTAGAAGGCGAGTTGATTAAGGTAGACCTGCTGATTCCTGTTCTTAGCAGGCTCTGTCATGGCGGGGTAGGGTAGATTGGCCTAACAAGGTATTAAATCCGAAATTCACTTGTTAAAGAAACAGTACATCAAACCAAACTGATTTTTATAGATTTCGACCCAGGCCTAACAAATGGTTTGGTCACAGATTTCAGTTCATGGCTAAATATATCTCACAGATTGCAGGCTGAAATGTTAAAAACTAGATGGAGCTGATAGTGGAGAAGTTGAGGTTACAAGTTTCCCTTGCTGCCATGCCAAACATACACTCACTGGATACAGGAGAGTTGACATGGGAAATTACACTTTCCTTTACTTTGGACAGTCAAGTGGACAGGTGAAGTATAGATACAGGACTGTTATAGCAGCAGACAAGAGAACAGTAACTTCAGTGAACAACTGGAAACTGGTATCTGAACGGATTGTTATAGCAAGGTTCACTACTGCCTACAGTTAACTATGCATAGCTAAGATCTGCTGTTACACATCAATAGAAACAACAAAAGGCAAGAGAAGGACTGATTTTTATCAGCAGTTGAATGACCTTGTAAATGAGATTCCTCATCATGATATGTTTCTGATGATGGGAGATATGAATGCAAAGGTTGGTAATGAACATTGTAAGCAAATGAACAGTGGGAAAGGTTGAGAACTTGCTGTGAGATGCAGTAGTACTTGGTTTCCTCACAAAGATGTGCACAAGGTTAAATGGAACTCAGCAGATGGTCAAACCAAAAACTCGACTTACCAGTTTATTATCAGTAAAAGATAGACTGTTTGTTGTTGAATGTTTGTCTATAGAAGTGCTGATTGTGGCTGTGATCATGAACCACTAATGGGAAAGATTACCTTAAAGTCTTAGTAAAAGATGGGTGAAACCAATCAAATATGGTCTTGATTAGTTAAAGGGTAGTTCTGTGAGGGAGACATACAAGGTGATACTTGGTGGGGTAGGGAGGGGAGGGCGGGTACTCCATTTTAGGTCATTAATTTGTGGCAATGAAGAAATCACGTTACAGACCAAATGAGAAATATTCAGCAAAGTAATACAAAATGCAGCAGAAGAAGTTATTGGAAGGCATAAGCACTCAAGGAAAAGCTGGACAAACAACAAAAGAACATTACAGGAAAAGTGTAAACAAGCCAAGACTGATGGAAAGTGGAAGAAAGAGAAGCATTACACAAAGCTGTGAAGAAATCATCAATACTGAACTAGCAAACATTTTGGAGAAAAGAGGATCAACAACTAGAGAAGATGGCAAAAAACAAGATATGAACACAATATACAAAAAAGGCTATGTTCTATAGAAACATTTGGACCAACAGTGCAAGCAGCAAAAAAGGCTACTGCTGAACTGATGACAAATGCTGAAGAGGTGCTGGAAGTATGGAAGGAGCCTTGTGACAAAGTGCAGAACCCTGCACTTTATCCAGACGCAAGCATTCTCGACATGCTAGATGAACTGGGCAGCTTCCACTCTAGAATAGGCATCAGCACTGAACCACCATAAGAGGAAGAAATAGAAAGAGCAGTGAAGTGGTTAAAAAAAAATGGAAAAGCTTTTGCAGGAATAGACAATAAAGAGCTGAGCTGCTAAAAGCTAGTGAGATAAGGGCTATCAAAGCATTAGCAAAAATATACAAGAAGGTATGGACACAAGAGGGAGGTACCATATGTCTGGCTAAAGGCAATAGTGATATCAGTCTTGAGGAAAAGAGATCCTGCTGATCCAAATAACAACAGAGATATATAAGCTTGTTGTAAGTACCAAGAAAGTATGATGAAAGTAAGTGTCAACAGATTAAGGCCAGTTTTAGGGGAAGTAGTAGACGAGGGACAGTGCTGTTTCAGACCAGACCAAAATTGCATTGATCAGATATTCACGCTGCTACGGTTGATGGCAGTGGGTGGGAGAGGGAAGACAAGAATGAGAATTAAAGATATTCCCTATTTTCACTAATTTCACAAAGGCATTTGATTCGGTTTGGCGGAAAGCCTTATGGAAAGTAGCAAAATAGTCGCAATTATAAATGCTAAGTAGAAAGACTCTTGCAGTGCTGTAAGAAACGTTGGAACATTAAGCAACTGGTTCAAGTCAATGTTTGGTGTAAGACAAAGGGGCATGGAATCACAGTCCCTTTTCATCATATTCTTAAATTGGGCATTCAGAATTTTAGCCTAGTTGGGTATTAGCATGACATTATATGATCTAAAGTTAAGCTTGTGCAGATGACATCATACAACTGGCAAATGCATTTGAATTGATGATACTGTTTGCTACTTTGGAAAATTGATGTAGTTGACTTGGATTTATAATAAATGCCAAGAGGACGAAGTGGTTGCATCTTGGAAAAGGGACAACAGATTGTGTTGAAATGTAACAGCAGTGAAGTTGCAGAACAAGGAGAATCTTATGGATACTAAGGAAGCTTGATCGTTAGCAGTGATTTCATCCGGGATGAGGTCAAAAGAACATGTGCCTTAGCTACAAGTGCTGCACGGAAATTGACACAATTACAGACTGATAAAAACATTTACCTTTTGGTACCAAAGAGAAAATGTATCAAATCAGAGCGCTAACATTGCTACTTAGTGGTCAGGAAGTAGCTGTATTAAATGAAACTGACATAAAAAAGCTGGAGGCAGTAGAAATAGAATTCTTTGGAAGATGGTGGGTGCAAAGTGGAATGATTTTAAAACAAATTCGGAAGTTAGAATAGGATGTGAGATCAGGCTACAGGACTGGCTACAGTTGAAAAGGTTATGATGTTGGGAACAGTGCAGCAGACAGATGATAGGATGCCAAAGAAAATAATGCAAACACAATCAAGGTCTGTCCAACCTAGAGACTGGCCACTAAGTAGATGGTGAGACGCTGGATGCAGGAACATGACTAGACAAGGCTTAATGGAGGAACAAGCCATAGACCAGAACAAACAGTGATGCTGTGATGTTCTTCAGGTCTGCAAAGATGCTCAGTGATGAAAAGAAGGGTTACGGCTGGAGAACCTTTTCTAAAGGCCCAGTGCAGAGTTTCAGCAGGAAATAGAGTGGGAGAGAAAGATAGTCCTAATTTCCTTCTGCCCTTCTGTTTGCTGAGCATTAGACTAGAATGCATCTGTACTAAACACATACAAGCTTGTTTTGCCCCTAGCTTTTGTAGAACAGGGTTTACCCCAGTCTGAGAATGTGATATTGAGGAAATTTCAGAAACTTAATTCCTCAGTTTAGAATTTTCTAAGTTTTATCTGATGCTATCCTGAACAAACGTTTACATAGCTTTTTTTTTAAATGCCAGCCAGAGATGCAAAGTCTAAACATTTCAAATTGATTAGAGCAATGACTAACTGAGGACTATACTTTTTTACTAAATTTTAGTAAACGATCTGAACCGTTTTTGCCTGCCCCTCATGTAGGTGCGCATGCGTGAATATATAGGCATGTAATACTACGAATTACTCTGATACCTTCTATGGATGGAACTTGAAGTGTTTTGCAAACATGAATGGATTTTTTTATAACGTTCTAGTCAGACAGGGAAGACTATGATCTTATTTTATAGATAATGAATCAGGCACAAAGTTTCTTGCCCCAAATCATACAGCCTGTAGAAGAGCTGGGGAGTACACCTCAGGTCACGTGATTCTCAGGTCCTGAACTTTCACCCCAAGTTCCTCTTTCCAGCAGTAGGTTTAGCCTTTTCAAACATCTCCCTCATCCCATAATGTTACTTCAGCCATCTTTTTCTTTGTGATATGTGTAAAGTTAGGGTGGGTAGTCCATGTAAAACACGGAATGGCTTTTTGCATAGTTGGCAGGTAACATTACAAATAACAAATCTGGCATTGAAGAAAATAAAATTTGCTACCCTCACACGAGGCATATATATCAAGGGAATGAGGTGAGGAGTGGTTTTGCCTGAATAAATTCAAGCGTTTTACAGTGTGCTAACTATTGATACTGGCACTCATTATGGTTAGCAAATGTGTTTTGTGTCTGTGTTCTTCTGTCTATCCCCACCCTCATTCCCCTCCCCTCCAAAGATTCCTGAAATACACTGAATAATGTCTTGTCTTGCACTTGGTGACTCAGCACTGAACAAAAAGTATTATGAGCAGGCCGACCCACAGATGTCATGGGAAGCAATAAAAAATTGCACTGCTTCACTTTTGTAATATTCCTGCAGAACTTTTTTTTAAAATAAATTATTACAATTCTAAAGAAAGCAACATCCTCTGTCTAAAATTTTGCTGTCAAAAGGAAACGAAACCTAGAATTTGTTTTTTGTTTGAATTGTATTTATGTAACAATGACCTGTCTAAGTTGTCCACAGTGTGTGGTCCATGGAGTTGAAAAAGCTTCTGTTTAATTTATAATATGTACAAACGCAGCAGAGTGCCTTTTTTTTTTTTTAAAGGAGGGGGGAAAAAAAGGAGAGGAGGATTAGAAGCAAACTGACTGTGTGTTTATTACACAGTGTATAACTTACCAAACGGCTTCATTTTTCTTAGCAGTCTAGACTTGTCACTTCCATTTGGCAAATCCGGATAGTGAAAAGTCTGAAAGCAGCTGATATAGGGTCCCTCTGGCCCCTGCTCAATTTTTACATAAATTTGATATCAGATCTTTGTTATTGAGATAGCAAACAAATATTGTTTTATGTAGGGATTGGTCATATTTGGGTTTTCTCCAAAATGTGAACAGAGTACAGTACAGGATTTCCAGGAGAGAGAGTGCGTGCACGTACACATACACACAGAGAGAGAGGGAACATAACTCTGCCTCAGATGTTTAAAGTACTTTTCTTGTTCAGTACCTTTCTTTATTCTACAGATAGGGCTGCAGCAACTAATGGGTCATCAGTTATGTTACGTAGATGGAAACTATGGTTAGGAAGTTTTCAGTTAAGAATCTGAATACGGGAGTGTAATGGTGATGAGACTGAGCAAGGGAGGTACAACGTGCTAACTTCTGGGACGTCACGGATTACAACAATCACTCCAGGTGGTAGTAACATTTGTTGTATTTTTATAGTTGGGCATCTCCTGTCAGGGACCCATAGCAGCTTGTGTGTTTCTTCCTAATCTGGCTACAGAGGCTGCTTTGCTGAATCTTTTTTTTTCTTCACAGAAAGCTCTGTTTTGATGCTGGATGGCCACTGCAGAGCACTACAATCCCAGTCCACCGAAGGCTTATCTAGCAAGGTCTTGAAGGAGTACTGTAGAGGCCTTAGTGTGCTGGAGCAGGAAAGTGACACACTCCTGTATGTTCCACTGCTGTCTCACTCCTGAGAGCTCCTTGATCACCTGCCCTCCATTCAAGTTCTGGGAAACTGCGTTCTCTCCTTTCTGCTTACAGGCACAGTTATTTGGGGTTCACTTTGCTGCAGGCTGAGCACCCTGTTGTTTACAGCTTTTTTTCAGAGCTATGCCCTGAGCAGCACCAGTAGAGCGGCCTGAAGGAAACCTGCTGCTTACCTGCCTACAGCACATCAGCTCCCACCTTGTCCTGAATGGCCTGTCACAGCCGAATCTTGTAGCCAAAAGCATTGCAGTATCGCTGAAACAGCCAGTCTTGCTTGACTCCTGCATTTCCCTTAGAAATATTGCAAGGGGTGCATGTGTGGAAGAGTCAATCACAAATCCCTACTTTGGATCAGCGCATTGTATCCTAATAGGCTTCTTTTTGCTTCACGTATCCATCTGCCCCCCAGAATCCCAGTGCCTTGGTGCCCTTTCCTGTCCGATTTCCCTTCACCCTTGCATAAGAATACTCTCTCCATCACCTTCCTTTCTGTCACCAGGGTTGCAATCCCATGCTCTGGATGTCCCTGAACTTTGTATTGCCAGAAGCTGGGACTGGATGACGGGAGGATGGATCACTTGAAATTGCTGTTCTGAAGCATCTGGCACTGACCACTGTCAGAAGACAGAATATTGGGCTAGATGGCCCAACTGGCTTACCCAGTATGGCCCTTCTTATGTCCCCTCTTAGACATAAGGCTTCAGATACGGCGGTGGCTAAGTGTCAGCCATGTTGGCTCTGAAAGCCTCTACGTTGTCTCTTCCTTTTTTTCTCCCCTTTCCCTTTAAATCTGTGGCTGAGCTTTACTATTTGATTCTGGAGGGTTCTGATTTACGCTTCCACTCTGGGATTTGCTCTTATGCTAAACTCCTTGTATCAGTGGGACTCTGAACAGGTGAATTGCGTAATTGCTTAATGAAAGAGTTCATATTTTCTGCTGCATATGCTGTAGCCTGGAAGAGTGGTTACCTTTCTTTTCCTTGTGGACAGACTTGAGTCCATATATTCTTTGCCTGCCTTCCTTTTACTAGCAAAGCAGTTAAGATCGTCAGAGTGTGCAGTGAATCAGTGATTTACTATTCCTTTTTTTTAGCCACTGGTTCCCTGATTTTAGTGGAGAGTCCATTTGCAACCTCTGGGCTCTTCCAGTACTTAAAGTTCTCCTCTGCAAGGTCTTTAGTTCCCCTGGGAACTTCAAACATTTAATTTGGTGGCTTGGAACTTGAGATCATGAACCTCTTGAGCTGGCAAACATACTGAAGTCTAGGAAAGCTTCTACTTTAAATGTAGTGAGAAACATTGAAAGGCTTGTTCTTTTAGTGTGTAGGCATAGACTTAAATTCATGCAGATGACATTCAAAATTCTAGTATGTCTTGGCAACCTTCTCTGAGGCTTGATTTATTCAAACATATTGGCACTATATGCTATTCACCTGTTACTTTTCTTTATCCATTTTGCTCCTTCGTTCTCCTGTTTCGGGATTCTTTGTATGGGTAGGGTTTTGTGGCCTGCCTTGTGCGGGAGGTCAGACTAGATGATCATATTGGTCCCTTCTGACCTATGAGTCTATGAACATCGGCATACATTTAAAAAATTGGGTTTGTGCTCTATTTACTTCATCATTTGTGCAGAGATTTGTATCTTTTCTGCACCCCCATTTTTCCAACACCTTTTTTCTTGGGTGTCATATTTGTTTTTTATTTTTATTTTTTTTAAATATCAGAAATATAAGGAATGTCAGGTTGATTCTTCATCATCAGTTTTGCTGCAGGTGCTTTTGGGAATGGCCCAGTGATAGAGATTCAACCTTTCCAGACAACTGTATCCTTGTTGGGAGTCTGATTTGTCTTGTATACCCTCAGTTTCACCTCACTTAAAAACCACTTGTTTACAAAATCAGACACAAAAATACACAAGTGTCAGAGCATGCTGTTACTGAAAAATTGCTTACATCCTCATTTTTTACCATACAATTATAAAACCAATTGGAATATAAACACTGTGCTTACATTTCAATGTATAGCATTTAGAGAAGTATAAAGTCATTGTCTGTATGAAATTTTGGTTTGTACTGATTGCACTGGTGCTTTTTATGTAACCTGGTGTAAAACTAGGGCGATATCTAAATGAGTTGACGTACTCCCTGGAAGACCCCCTCTGCATATCCCCGGGGGTATGTGTACCCCTTGTTGAGAACCATTGGCCTACTCTGCAGGTTATGTTGATATAACTTATGTTGCTCAGGGCTGTGAATAAGCCATCCCCCCCCCCCAGCAATGTAAGTTACACCGACCTAAGCAAGCTCTCCTGCCGACATGCTACCTACCGCCCCTTGGGGAGGTGGTTTTATTATGCCATTGGCAGAGACAGTTTTCACTAAACATGCTACAGCGGCGCAGCTGCTTTGCTTCTAGTGTAGACTAGCCTCAAAGGTGGTAATGCTCTTGAAGAAATCTGTACAAAAGTTTAGTGTATATCTATAGCTATGTAGCTGATCAGTATCAGCTATTCTGTGCTTCTGAATGTTACATTATGAACATAGTAGTATTTAGGTTTGGAAGTGTGTGGCGGCTGACCAGCAGGCGAAGCAGGATCATTCCAGTTTAGAAGAAGAAAATGACAGTTACTTCTGTAGCCCATCTATATGGGACAGAACTACCCAGTAGTTACATGAAATCCAGTGTTGATTAACTGTATAGTCAAACTTGACCACGCTTTTTGGTTTGTTATGAAATATTCTCGAGAGACCAAATAACCATTGTCAACCAGATTTATTAATATGGTACAGGAAAAAGATTCCATATGATCCCAGTCTCCAAAGAGCAGTCCCGTACAGCAGTGTTACATTCATCTTGTACTGAAACTGTGGTCCCCAACGTATACATTTCAGTTTGAATTTATATGATTCTATTTGTTATATATTTCTTTACAGGTCACTAATATCCAACCCATCAGTTTGTTCCAGTTCCCTAATTTGTTGTTCTTGTTCCTTCCTCATCTTTGTTTTGGATACTAACATTTCAGGTACTGAGCCATGAAGGCACTTCCCAGCTTGTATTAAGACACAGAAAACTGTTCAAAATCAAGATATATTTGTTCTATCTGCTTATGCCAAATGCTTAGGTCAGCAGATACAAGTTGTTGTGGGATACTCTGCATAAGTGAACAGGATTATGGCATATGCTAGTTTAGTTACAGTATTTGTGCTTAACGTTGTTAGTGCTTACTACATGCTTATATAATATTAATATACAATAATGTGTTTTCAGTAGGAGAAACCATAATGGCAGGTAAGAAATCCTAAAATTATTTTTTCAGCGTGTGACTTCTATGGCTCAAGTAGCATAATAAGGAATCTTCTACAGAAGTACTCAAGTTCCAGCTTGCCCAGATTATACAGTGGGCATATCAATTCTTTTAATGTGTAGACATACAAAAGCTGAAATGGTACAATAGTCTAATTTATAGCCACATTCTACTGTTACACTGCTGGAGTTACTTCACTTTTAAGCTGCTGTAACAACAGAAATTTGGCCATAGCGTGTTCGGCACGATGTGAAACTAGAATGCCTGGAAAGAGATGTGGTAAGAATTGCATTGTTAGCCATCCGGTCAGGTATCTCTCTACTGTTGACGCTAGAGAAGTTGACTTTTATTCTGGGAAATGTAGGCCTTTTATGAAAGCTACTTTTCCAATCATGCATCATCAAAAACATGATTTTAACACTTGCTGTGGCAATAATTAGCTCAGATCTTGTGACTCATGTCATAATAAGTATAAATTATAAATTCAATTAGAAGTGATTGAATGCTTTGCTTTCTGACCAAAAAAGGAGTATTTGTCTTATATAAAATGCCCAGCCTCCTGGACTCCTAAGCCCAACTTCTAGAATAGTATTTATGCTACAAATGGCATAGTAGGGTAGCCAATTAACTAGATATTTTTGATCAGTTTAATTTTCTAAAACCTCAAATGTGAATGAGACCAGAAAAATCTAGACCTATGAAGTAAATGGGTGATATATCAGGGATGAACATGCTTGTGAGCTTCCTCGATTTTTGTGAAATGTTAATTCTGTATTAAAGGTAAATTACAAAATGTTTTGAGTTAAGATTTTGCAAGAGGCAGGAGTGGGAAGAACATGTGTTGATAAAAATTACAGTAGCATTGCATTTGCCTTACATTGTGATAATCACTCATTTAATCTTATTGTGAGAAATCTGAGCTGGTTCCTTGGTGACAGTGTCACCTACAGTATCAGCAGGATCTGAAGGGTCATTCAAACTAACCGTTTTTTCATTGTCTTGTCCGTTCATTCACAGAAGTAAAATATTTGAAAGACATTCTCATCCTTAACCTCCTCCCAAAATGGAATTTTGTTTTTGTTTTGCTTTTAGAAAGCTTTCAGCCACCTGGGTGGGGTTGGAATTGGGAGCTTCTTTCAAATTTGACATGCAGATCTTCAGTGACTAGTGTCCTAGACATGCTAGTCTTGAATAAATCAGAAGAATTTATTTTTAAAAAATTGAGACTGAAGATAGGAATATGAACTCTGCATGGCCACATGTCATTTTTGAGTTTTTAATTTTAGAAGATGTGTGGATCACACTTTTAATGATGATTGGCACTAAAAGTGGTTACTTAAAATTCATTATTTGAAATGTTTGCTTTTTTTTTACAAAAAAATTCCTTTAAAACAAAATCACAAAAATGTATAAATTTTTTCTTGAAACTTGTTGCAGAAAATAATTGCCATTTTCTCACCAGCTCCCTTTAGCACTTCTTCACGTCTTCAGCATGGTTTCCAAACTTCCATTTTTTAATCTCTCCTTGTGAGGTATGAAAATAGTGTTACTCTTGTGCACTGTTGTTGAGATACAGAAGTGATTTGTCCAAGGCTGCTCCGTAAATCAGTAGCAGAATCGAGATTAAAATGCTAGCATGTCTGCCTTTCTGTCCTGTGTGCAGCCCCAGGCTGCCTTTTTTGTAATAGGAAACAACTCTCTGGTCATGCCCAGGACATAATCCTGGCTACAGCTGGTGGCAAAATAAGAGAGGGAAATACTTGTATCAATACTATCAATCATGTCTAGTTTTGATTATTAATTTTCATTTTCAGTGATTTATAATTTGTTTGGTATATCTGAAGGAATTTGTTGGACACTCTTCCTTCTTGAAGAGTAAATCACTGGCAAGTTTAAAAACAAGACCAGTCTTTTAAAAACTGAGAGTTATCCAAATGCAAAAAGGGCTTCCTCCATTTTAAAAATAGGCATACAAAATGGTTTTCACATTCAGACAGTTGCTAACTTCAATGCTGACAGAAACCTCAGCCTGAAAGGAAAGCTTTTTATAGTCACCATATGAGGGAATATAAATAGGGCTTTAGGTTGGAGACCTCTTTCATCCTGTGTCTGGAAATTTACTCTTGTCGTAGAATTTGCTAAGTTTGTGGCTCAGATTCATTTGGATTTGAGAGAGCCCATTAACTGAAACATAGTAGTTTACAATGCAGTGATGCAATTTACATGTTTATATAGATATATATTTTTCCTTTTTGGGGGATTTAACCAACAAGCCCTTAATTGTCAACAAAATCATTGCTATTCACCATTTTAAACTCCGCTCCGAAAATATTTTACTCCTAGTATTATTTGAATTGGAAGAAGTCCTACCCCCCCCACTAACACCCCCCTCCCCTCCCAGCACTCTACTTGGTTAAAAACTCTTTTCCTAATGTTAGACTTCTCTCTAGTAAGGGATAAAATATGACATTTGTGATGAAAGCACAAGCTTTACAAGCCGTTGTAATAATATTTTGTTTTTAATTACATTAAAATATCTTTGACTTCTGATTTTATTTGCCTTTACACATTAAAGCACAAAACTTACTCAGTAATATCTAAAGGCTTGGATTCATAAAATTATTGGCCTAGCTAGAAAGGGAAGCTAGAGGTGGTAGTGTCTAGGCATTGACAATAAACTTATAGCATGAACAAGAGTTACTATGCAGGTGGGATCCTGCAGCCCAGAATCTAGGGACCTGTGTTTACAAAAACCGAACATCGAATGTAGGCTATACTGCTACACAAGCCTGGTGCGCACTAGAAACGTTAGAATAGAAATGGATATAACTGTGTCCATGTCTACTGTGAGTGCTACGGCCTCATCATATGCCTCTGTAACCCACTAGTATAGACACAGACTGGAGCAATGGAAGGGGGTTTTCTGTTGCTGTAGGAAATTCACCTCATTGAGTAACAGTAGGTAGGCCAGTGGAAGCATTCTAGCTGCATGGGGGGGAAGGTCAGCACAGCTCCATGCTCAGTGGTGTAGATCCTTCACGTGAGTAGCTATGTTGACCTAGGTTTTAGGTGTAGACCAGACCTGTGTCAGTTACCAGTGTCTTCCTCCCCTCACCTCTTAAACTGACATAAACCCTACTGTGGGCGCTGTAATACTGGGATTAAGCTGCTTTATACTGGTATATCTTATTCTGCTTTCCAAACCAGAATATACTATACCAGTCAATATCAGTTTATGCTGGTCTAAATGTCCACACATTATGGTACAGTTAAAGCAGCAAAACTTTCTGGCCCTTAAATGCAGGTTTGAGATTTAAAATTTAGAAGAGAGAAAATTGAATTTCTGGATTATATATTTAAGACACAGAAATCATGATGTATAATAGCTTTTCTTTACCTTTTTAATTAATTTTTTTTTTAAAATACCCCAGAATATGTGACATAGCAATGAAGACTGGTAAGATCTGAACATTTCTGAAATTTGCAGAAGTTCAGAGAACAATGTGCATGTCAGGCACTTCTATAAGCTTTGACCTATCAATAAGAGCATTGCGTGACTACATAAAACCTATTCAGTAGTTTTCAGTGAAACAATGACACCTAATTTTCTAGTTATAGCCTATGTGATGTACTTTCTTCCATTGCAATTGAAGTAAAAGCAGTTGATGAATGACATAAATGAAAGTGGATACAAAGGTTTGTAAAATCTTTAGTGTAGGAGATAGGGAGACAAAGTACACGCAGAGCAGGTTCTTGGAACATCCTGTGTATTGAAAAAGAGCTTTCATTAAAGTTCCTCCCCCTCACCCCCAAACCTCTCTTTAAATGCCAAAGTGACTTAAAATGAGAGTTGCTGCTTCAGTAGTTGTACACTGTCAAAATACAGATACTGTTGCTGGGAAATGAAGACAGACTGAGAAACCACACTATCATGAATCTTTTTGTGTTTGTAATTTAAAAACACACAGCAAATTTTATGAGTTTTTTTTTTTCTTTTTCATGCAATGCTTCACATGTCACAAGTTGCAGGGGGAGAAGGTTGACCTTTTTTCTTTTTAAAGGCTCTTCTGTGGCAGGCCTGACTCATGAAGATTATAAACTCATAAACTGTAGCAGCTTCATTAAAATCAATCTGTTTTAAAAGGGAACTGGGCAGGAGGTAGGAAGCAATGCCTAGTGAGATTCTTAAATTGCTCAGGATGTTGTAAACACGAGTGCCTTCTTTTGATCTTGTGAAGGGTCATTGAGATGCAGTAGTTTGACCCAAGGATGTTAGAGGCAACTGGCAGAAATCACACAGTTTCCGTCCTGCCTCCCATTTCATCCACATTTCCATTTATTTTGCCTGCGGCTGGCATTGAGAAGGTGTAAGGAAGCAGCCCAGACAAGCTTTCCTTTTGGCTCTTATCAGTAGTGAATTAAAAAATTGTTTGTACTTTTGGTCTGTTTCCCCAGATGACATGGTGTCGTCTTGTTGCTTGCTGGCTAACTAACTCTCTTTAAATACAACATGTCATTGCTGAGGAAGGAAAAAAAAAACACATGACTAACAGGAGAAGCTGAAAGAGGAGGTGATAGCCCTATATTGCCATTTTGTATGTGCGTTAAGAAATATATTCTAGCTATTTTATCAATATAGCTGAGGTAGGGAAACTTGACATCTCGGGGTGTGTGTGTGTGTAACTAAAATAAAGATATAACAAATGTATGTTCAATATTTCTTACAAATTTGTATGTTGACTCCCTGATCTCCCCTCTTTTCCTTGAGAAGATAAGCATTTGAAGGGTTTAAATTAGGCTGAAACAGGAAAGAGGGAATTGGCTTCAGCTGTGCTGCTGATTTGCCGAAGTTTTGTGAACGTAATAACTTACTCTGTTCTCTCTCACTGCCAGAACCTAAGCATATTCTTAGTCTCCGTAGGCCCTCAGTAAAGAAATCATTGATCTTAGTACAGCGGTTCCCAAACTCTGCCATGTTGCGTACCACCCACATAAAACGCCACCCACCTGAAGTGCCACCACCAATTTTTTATTAACAGACTATGTATGAAAACTGCCTTAAAATCTAAGTGTTGTTAAAACAAATCCTATCAATAGCATAGCTATGTATATAAAAAGCTGTAGTCTTGCAAAATATTAATAGATGCAGTATAAACTTACCCCATCTGAGAGTTCTGGTATGCCTTTAATGAGAGGGATGTGCTTGCTTGACTGAGAACGTTGATGGGTAACTTTTTGGGAGATATCTGGTGAAATCTTGGGAGGTGGGGGTGGCCGCTGTGCTGGTTGGGGCAGGAGTGGCTCCTGGTCAGGACACTGGGCCCACATGGGAGAGGGGTGGGGGAAAGGGACAGCGCTGGGAGGGGGGGAACTGCCGCCGTGCTGCTTGGGGGCAGGGCCAGCGCCAGAGCAGCTCCTGGCCAGTCGCTGTGAGTGTGTTGGAGGGTGAGGGAGACAGAATGTCCGGGGCACAGAGGGCCACTGCACTGTGCCCCTACGTGGCCGAGTGCCACTGGAGGCTCTGTGGCCGGCCCTCCAGCAGCACAGAGGTATTGGTGGAGCCGGGCTCACGTTCTGCCGTCTTAATTAGTCGGTGGGCACGTACTATTGGGAGGTGGCCACTATTGGTGGTACACGTACCGGTGTTTGAGAACAGCTGTTTTCGTGTTTCCCAAAATCAACATAGTGGTAACTAGCATAGGTGGGAGAGGAAAAACTGACTGATCTGAAGAGTTCTTATAGTTTGTTTTCCGGGAAGTGAGGTAGTCAAAGCAAGTAACATTTTGAGAATATGCCTGTAATGCAATGTATCATATGAGTGTTATGGATATTTTCATAGCTTAAGAAGCTCTCTCCACTCATTAAGACTACTGCTCTCTTTGCTTTGAAGAGATCGTGTTTGATTTAATGCACAGTACATGGAAAATGGTCCTATTGCAGGAAAGACTTCTGATATTGTGTCTAATATATGTCTGCTAGGCAATATACATTTTCTTCAGGGATACTACCATTGGTTGTTTGTTGTATCCTACTGAATTTGAGGTTCTGGTAATGCAACCAACTCCTCTGATTCAGTAATTAGATCAGGAGTGTCAGAGCCATCTTATGGAGAGGCCCAATTCCACTTTGAACTTTATCTGTGGACCTGGGTATAAATTTACAATGAACTGCTCCTTGCAGTCCTCAGCAGAGCATCCAGCGATGTCAGTGGGAGGTTTGCATAGAGATCTAGGGTGGGTTATGGACTTTAAGTAGTAATTAAACTTCTAGTTAGTTGTTTAGTATCTTACTGTCACATTCAGTTAGAAAATATGCTCCCCTTTTGTAGGTCCATCACTATTTCCGTTTTTATTTACTTTCCTTCTCCATCCTCTGTTCTGCTTCTTTCCTTCTTCCCATCTTTTGTGAGTTTCATCTGTTGTTTTCTCTGCAATTCCGTCTCTACAGTGACTCTCATTTCCTTTCTGGAAGCTTCAGTTCCACTCTTTCCCATTTCATTAACTAAAGTAATCAGCAGTGAAATCATTAATACATACATTTAACATGCCACCATTTTGATTTAATTCCCAAATGAAATTAATGGGGAGAAGGTATAGCAGAATGGTCCATTCACTTCTCAGTCAGTTTTAGGCTTTTTGCTGACTTGGGAAGAGAACACTGCATAATTTTGCACTCAAGTTTTCAAGGCTTTATTGGCAACTACAAGGGCTAGAAACTTCTTCTCTTTTAATAATTAAAAAAGAAAATCACTTCAGAATCTCTGTTCCCTGAGGAGAATGTGGGACTAAACAGGATCCATAGACAGATCAAATGGGCAGAATGTTAGATGGCTCTGTCACTGTGGTGATAGGTGGTATTAAAATGTCACTCCATGAGTCAGTTGGAGAATCTGGATTAAAACTTGGAACTTCCTGGGGCATGTCTACACTGATGGTGGCAAAGTCGTCGCCGTCAGATCAACTAATCTGGATCGACTGAGCAGTCAGCGTAGACCCGCTCAATCAATCAGGAAGTTGATGTACTAGAGCCATCTCCTTAAGTGACATAGCACTGCGTCCCATCGGTGCAGTGTAGTGAAGACACCATGCAGAACACAAGTACAGCAGTCGACGGGAGTTACGCCAGGTATTCTGCGTAACTTGCGTAACTCCCGTCGACAATCGCCGGATAAGTGTAGACCAAGCCCTGATTCCCACCCTGTTTTCATTTCTCCAGTTATGCTGTCTCACCATGATAGATGATTTCAAGGACTGAAAACTAACTTTCTTTCTGTTAACAGTATTGGATGGCTTCTCTCCTAAGTGGGGCAAACTGCTGTTTGCGCAGTTTGTTTTGCAAATATGTACACCAATCACAGGCCATTCATGTAGAATTATGCTTGCAAAAATCACGTTTCTATTCATGTATGTCTGTGTATTTGTAACAATGTGAAAAATACTGTTCACACATTCATGCCTGTTCATCATAGAAATATTTTCACATTTCCTTAGGTGTGTAAATTCTGAAAATTTGATATTCGCTTAATCTGGGTGCCTGGAAGGATGGGAGCAAAGGCTAAGATAATTCATTAGAAAAAATACATATACGTATGCTGTAAAGCCAGTGTTTTGCAGAAGAAAGTTTGGTTTTGAAAGCTACTAGAAATCTGTCTTGAGCTGCTGGTTTAGATCTTCATCAGAAAAGAATATAGGAAACAAGTATTCAGTGTTTCTTTCTGGCAATTAGCCTCATGAGGTCCATTATTACTTCTAGTATGGTTCAAATTAGGTCAGTGGAATGAGCTTCCTGCATAAAGTCTTAGAAGTCAAAGTTAACATTTCTGTTTATAGATCTCTAATTTGAAAATGAACGTGGAAGGTAATCTAGAACCTTGGTAGGAAGGTGAATATAAAAAGTAATAAAATAGTTGCTTTAAACTTGCATATTAAATAAAATGGTTGTCTGGATTGCTTTGAACTAAAATAATTGTTAGTGTGGCATTTTCAAGATTTATGATTCTGATATAATATGAGAACTAGAGGCCTATAAGCAGATTTTCTCTTTATTTCAAAATGATAAGTGGCAGCAATCTCAAATTTTACCTAGTTTGTATTGTGATGGTTTGAGGAGCAAAAAAAAGAAATCAGTTCAGCCTCGATCAGAATAAATGTGTAACTAAAAGTGTGTGAGAGATGCAATTTTCTCTATATTTATGTGAGTCTATACTATATTTTTGAAGCCTAACAATGCCAAGCTATGTTGGGGGAACCATATGATTCTCTACCCGTTTTGCATCTTTAAAAATAGCTACATTCCTAATCAGCTAAACATGATCATGCACTAAGTTGCAAAATTGCAGTGGTACAGTGTCAGAATGATGGAATTAAGATATTTTATGGGTTTAATTAGTTCTGAGTTCACACTCACTTCTGAGCAGGTGACCATCTTCCTTGAAATCTGATGAACTTTGTACCACCATCCAAAAATTGTTTGAGAAAACTTGATGTGTTTGTTCATCACTGTAGTGTCCATATATCAAAGTTATGGAAGTGCTCAAGCTAGCTGAAGAGAAGGACCTACATAAAGTGGGGGAGGAACCATCTGTATTTTCTATCTAGTCCCCTTGTTGGCAGATAGAAGGGACTGTCTGTGTGTAAAAGAAGGCTTGTCATAATATGAAGCCTTTGTGTGTAGAGATGAGAGGAAGGACTGGAAAAAAAAGTATGACAGGGTTGCCAGCTACCATGCATGACATGAGAGAGTTTTCTTATCACCCTAGCTTCTGGAGTTATGTGAGAACCTCAGCTTTTGTTTTTTAAAAAGTGGGCTTCTAATATTTGTGGTTGTGAAGAAAATCTCAAAAAAGGTGAATGATAAATGCTCAAAAACCAAAAGGCAAATCAAAAGACCTGCCCCCCCCTTTCCCCCCTCTCTTCCCCTTTTCTGTTTATGCTTTTAAACAAATCTCTTGTTTGGTAGGGGGAGGGCCCAACTCATGTTTTTTAATGCTTTGAGTTGGCAAAACTGGTGTTAACAGCATAAAATCCTAATAGGAAAGAGACAAAATAGAAAAGAGAAATACATTATATACTATCATGGTGTGGGAATAAAAATGGTTTCAGTCTCGCATTTCCTTGGCTAAAGATAACCTAGCACTTGCTACTGAGGATTGTGGTTTTCTGATGAGCTGATTTTTAAGAAATAGGGACATGAAATACTGAGAGGATATTGTCTTCTGACTCTGAATGGAGAGATACTATCACTTTCATATGCACTGCTTTAAATTTTAATTAAACTCAAGCAAAAAAGCACTGCTGACTAGACTAAAGCAAATCCATGCAGAGGCAAAAGCATGGAGTGGGAGGGACTGGTACATGTTGAAGATAAGGAAACAGTTTTTAATACTATTGTTCATGTCTGTTGTTTAAATGTTTATATACTGAAATTCTTCTGTGAAACCCAGTTTGAATTGAGGTGTATTTCTTAATGATTTACAATGTCAAGAAGTCAAAAGGCAGAAAGGAAATAAATTCAATATGGGGAGGAAAATATCCAGTAATGAAGAGAAGGAGAATTGTAATCACTCCTCTATCATTCTGCATTTTCTCTCCACTAGTTCGGATGACTGAGTTAGGAGACATGTGCAAGCAAATGTTCTTTAATTTTTGTTTTGGTAATTCCTTCTCCGCACTCCTGGCTTTCTGTCATATGTGGCTCCAACCTCTGATTTATATGCATGGCTGCTTGCAATTACTGCTGCAGGGGGGCCAGGGAAGTCTCCAGGAGGCACATCAGCTGGCAATGACCATGCACAATGCAGCAAATGATGTAGTGTGGGAGCTGTCTGAGGCTTGGTGTGTCTGCAGATATGGTTTAGAGGGATAATTGACAGCATGCCTGATTCAGTACAAAGAACAATGTTTAAGAATGATTGCAGTGATGTGCTGAAATAAACTCTGTTATGATTTTGCTGCTACATTCTTGGCAGACTTACTGTAAACCACACTGTGTTTTGGTGTGTACGTGGCTTTTTTTTGCTTTCGGGTAAGCAGATTAGTTCATGTCTGCCTTTCATGAGCAGAAGCTTTCATCCTTAATACTAGGGTAAAACTGCATTCAAGCTGTCTATATTCTGTGAAGGTCAAACTACCATTTTGATTTCATCTTCTTGCATTAGGAGTTTGTACCAGAGTTCTGCCCTAGCAGCATGGCTAAATCTCCTTTGCAGAGAGGGAATGTGTTTCCTCTGACTCCGTTTCAGTCATAACTATTGTAATATATGTGACGTTTCTGTTAGAGGGCTTGTCATTGCTCCGTTACCCCTCATTTAGAAGTGTTAATTCTAATGTGCATCTTATTAAATATGCAACTCAAAAAGCAGAAGTAGGCTGTGTGCACCTCTCTTCTGTCCCCCATTAAAATACTGTGCCTCGATTTTAATGGGTAATGAAATCCTGCCTATCAGACCTTAACGAAATGGGATGTAATTAAATTTAATTTCCAATAGCCTCTTACCTGAGGCCTGATGTTCTAAAGGAGAATTCTAATGATGATGTTCCAAGAATTAAATATACTGCATGACAAATAGACAACCTTTTTCCTTTGTACCCCCCCCTTTGAACAGGGCTACTCTCATGTTATTCACTACATGAACCTTTCTCAGACTGCTTTAACATTCACCATATGGTTCCAAAACCAAATTAGAACAGTGCATTGTTTTAATTATTTTCCACTTGTGTGGTCAGGAGGTTATTTGGTCTGGTGAGCTATATACTTCAGGCCCTTTCTCTCATTAATACCACCTTGTGCACATCCTGCACAAGTGCAGGAATGGATAGGTTATCCACTTGTGTGGCCAGCTCTTGATATGACATAGTGACTAGCATTTACAGTTACAAGATTAAATTTACGTAATTTATCCTGCATTATTTCCCAGTAATGGTAATTCCTTTAATAAATTTCAGTTCAACTCTTAAGAACAAATTTTTGATAAAAATATATGTTGAAAGATTCAGTTATCAAAAACTAAATTTTGGTTTCTTGAATTTATAAACGGTTTTCTCATTCCGAGGAATCTCAAGGCAACACTTTTTGGTTCTGAAAACTGATAGGGTTACAAAAAAGTGCAAAACGTGATGGGGGTAAAATCTACATATATGAAATAAGACATGCTTTATTGTTGACATAGTCTTCGCTGCAAAAAAACAGTCAGCAGTCACCAGTGGGTCTGGCATCTGCAGTACACAAACCTGGACAGGACATTTCGTTAGGTTTTTTTTTTCCCTTCCCCTGACCTTCAAAAGTATAGAAAACAAACCCTGAGGGAATATTACTAGAAGAAAACAGAATGGTAATTAAGGACACAGCCTTTGGAACTTCGGGATTTTGAAGCAGTCTGCTTCAAGACACTGCTGTAGAAGCAGCAGACACCTTAAAGGGCTTTCTTGTAGCTTTAGAGATACAACATAACAGAATTATTGACAGGGACAGTTTTAAGAGTACGAAAGGAATTCATGCGAGGGCTTAGAGAGAGACCTTTGCACGTGAGAGCAAGAATAGCAGTTCTTGGCATTATACAAATTTGATTTGCTTTCAAGTCACCAGAGAACTTCGCTAGCATCACTGTATTTAGAGTGAATATACAGTGGCAGTCATTTGAAAATTAACAATTCCTTCAAGTATTATCTGGGTGCTGTTTGTAATATTAAAGCACAAAATTTTGTATGTCTATAAGCTAAAAAACTTAAATTATTGATAAATGTTACATTCTAAAGATGACTCTCAATTGCTGTTTTCCTGTGAAAGTATTATTATTTAGAAAAAAAAATAGAGTATCTTTTGTGTATTGGACAAGTATTGGAGTCCTTTTAAGGTCCTAGATTATTGACATCTGTAATCATTAGCAGAACAAGAAAGGGGTTTAAGTGTCTATATATTTAGTTCCTGGTCACAGTTGTGCAGTTTGGTAATATAGCACTGTTTTCTACTCAGATATGAAGGGATGTGTAATACACACTGATCTTCTTAAAAGGAAACTTTGAAATTTTATTTTGTAGAGTTGAGGGTGTTTTAATAATTCAGTATACTCTTAAAAACATGGATCTCTTCCCCAAATTATGTTTGTGGTCTGTTCACTGACTTTTGCAATTTTTGCCAGTACCATAGCACAGGCTGCCCCAGTATGCTCCACTGTGGTCGGGCGTGGTGCCACTGTTGAGGCCTGCCTTGATTTCTCTTCACCTGGTGTATAAACAGGTCCATGCAAGCTTCAAGTATTAAGGAGCACCTCTCATTTATTTGACAGACAGTCCACCACAGCGCATAAACAAAACCTTCATCCCAGCTTCCTAGCTGAGAGACTGGCTCAGTCCCAGTCCACTTGTACACACCTGAGTCCATTATTTTCTGTCCCCTTCCAGAGTCGGGTTTGTGGAACTCTGTCAAAGGCAGCTCTTCCTTGGGACAGCTGTTGGGGGGTTTCCCCCTGCTGATGCCAGGCCCATGTGGATGTCTGCCAACTACTGAATGTCAGCTCTCCCTCTAGAATTCTCCTATCTCTAAGATCTGCCCATGCATTTATGCCATGAATTCAATGATAAAATTCTTCTGGGAAGTTTTGACCACTCATAATTTTGTGCTCTTAGTGATGGCCTACCACAAAGATGAGTTTTAGCACCGATTCTGTTTGGTATCCACACCAACTTTCCTTGAACAAATGAATGGAAATTGGTTGTTGCACACGACATTGTTCTGACTACACAGCCACAGAATTTACCTACCGTAGAACAAATACTAATCAAAGACCTTAAAACCGTGGAAGAATATTTCTTATGTTGGCAGCTAAAACCAAACCCCATTGTTAGTGATTATCTTTACCTCTAGGGCGCCCCCTTGTGCCCAGACACTGCTTCCCGATTCCGTGTCTGGGTTGTTGGCCCTTCAACCAAGTCATGTAACAGTTCACTCCCCTTTTTGGACTAACTAAGGTCCAAAACAAAGTTCACAAACAAGGTCCAAAGTTATTGTTCTTCTGCTCCTCTGAGGCTCAGCTGAAATCTTCTGCTTCCTGGCCCTTGAAGAGATTCTCTTGAACTCCTTCTTCCCCTGTAGGAGTCCCCCACTCAGGAGCGTAGCTATAGGTAGGCCTGGGTGGGCCATAGCCCACCCACTTTGAAAGTAGGCTTATCCAAGTTCCACTTCAACTACCTTTGTAAATGGAGCTTTCTTGGATGGGTGGCTTCCTGAACTTCCTATTTCTGGTCATGTGACCGGAAGTTTGGGACGTGCTTGTTTTTCAGCCAGCTCACCTGTCAGCCACAGGACCTGCCAAATAATCAAGTCTGGCTACACCATATTATAAATTTAACTACAACATTTTTGCATTTTAAAAATAAAAATAGTTAAGGATTATAGACTTCAAATAATCAAAAAAAAAAAATTAAACTACAGAGATTTTTGCTCTTCATTTTCTTGTAGGAATAACCTGAGCAAAACAGCAGCTAAATTTTGCTTCTGGACTGAAATACTATGTAGCAAATTCAACCTAAACATTCATCCTTCACCAGTGGAGATCATGAAAATGCAACTTCTTATGAGGAATGCTGCCATAATGCTAATTTTATTGCCACTACTAGTCACTCTGCTGTAATATTTAAAAATCCTGGTTGCCCTGTTGCTTTGTAAATATAGTTTTGCTTAGGATTTGTCTTCACTGATGGTGGCACATTTGCTGCCATCAGATCAATTCATACAGATTGATTGAGCAGAAGTGAAGACCTGCTCAATCAAATCCGGCAGTCGATTTTAGTAAAACCACCTGCACAAAAAGCGTAGCGCTGCGTTGCCGGGTATGCATTTCCTGTTGGTGCAGCGTAGTGGAGACAGTCACAGAACGGGCTTTAGGAAGTTGATGTAAGTTACACAAGCTACTGTATGTAGCTTGCAGAACTCCCATCCACTGACACCGAATTTGCTGGTAAGTATAGATCAGGCCTTTAGTTTGTTTGAAGATTGACATTTTGTGCCCTCTGCAATTAGGTACTTAAGAGTAGAAGCAAGCACATACTTTGCTGTGGCTTTTTTTTCTTGTATGCAAAAGAATAGGAACAGGTGCCTTTGTCTAAGATTTTGAATAAGAAATATTGTTTTTTGTCTACAGTGCCTAAATCTCTGGAGATATTTGGATATGTGTTAAAATTTGTCTTATGAGTTTTTGTAGTCTTTGTGGTCAATAGAATTTTTAAAAATATTTCTTGATAGATTACTTGGAAGATAAAATACCTCATGCAAACGCTTTATTTTTTGTTTTAAAATTCATAAAACTTTCAAAGGAGGAGATTTTATTAAGTAGCACAGATACTCTTCTTTCTGTCATACAAAAATTTATATTTTGGCAGGTTGAAAAATGGATTGATTGTTGCAAACACAGCTGAAGGGATTTCTGTATTTTCTTGACTGGATAGCTATTACAGCAAAACATCTTACAAATACATAAATTGACAAGCCAGATTCAGAGAGAACGTCTTTTTTTTTTTTTTCCTAACGACTCCTTTCACTGTTGCTTAATTGTTGTGATATCTTTTATAATGCTTTGTAAAACTCTATAATGCTCAGTAGCATAGTTTAAAGTAAATTTAAAATATTTTATTTTTCTTTTAAGCATATCAGTGTATGAAACACTCTGCCAGCATGATGGTGACCACAGGGAGCTTTCAAGATATTTTGGCTCCTTCCCTCCCCACTTAAATAAAAGTGTGTTCTGTTTATAGGATCCATTGAGTCTGAGAACAAGCCTAGATCTTATCTTTTAAGTCTGTTACCCTTTACCTTCAGGGCAAAGCCAATCATTCACTTTACAAATCCTCTAAATCTTCTGAGGTGTTTTCTTTGTCTGAGTTTCTTAGAGTTTGAATAATCTCAGTAAAAGATGTCTGATAACCCGGAGAACCTTGTTTTGTTTGTATTTTTGTTTGGTTAAACTCTCTACCTCCCACTTGAGGGCTTAGCCTGGGTGGGTTCCGGAACCCATTGTCTTTGTCTTATTTGGTCACTTCTTTAAAGACAAAGGTCACAATGTATATACTGGAATGTATAACTAATGTAAGAGCTGCTTCCACAGGTATACGGAACTATGGTGGCTGAGTAATTAAGGTGCTTGACTATAATCCTAGAGTCTCCCTTGGTCTCACACTGAAAGACAATCTCCAGTTAGTTCACTGAGCTGCAAAAAGGGTAATCCATTGTATTAGGTCAATCAAAGGTGAAAGTGACGTGTCTGATCACTGCACGATTGGATTGGGGGAACTTTGATGACAAGTGAATAAAAAAATAGTTTGGCAGACTACTTAACAGCATTAATAAAGCTGCCTAGAAAATGTCAAATTATGTCTCATTGTTTGGAGAGGAGCAATCTATCTCTCAACCCTTTTTTTTTTTTCTTTTCCTTTTTCTTTTACTCCACTCAAACCATTTACATTACTTGTCTGTGGTCTGATAATTATTATTAAAGGGGGACTGGCTGTTCTTTGAGTGATTCTTGCATTGAGCCTCCTACTAAAAGAAAGTTTAAACATCTGTTTAAACTTCCATTATTAGGCTGATTTGCCACTCCACTCCAAGCCTCTCACTGCATAGTTTCATACCTCTGCTTGTCTTTCTGCTTTCTCATTGGATGTCTTGATGTCAGCTTTGAAACTTATGGTCCAAGCTGACCTCTTGTTTTCCTTCCTTTTTTCTGTTACTATTGACAGCACTGTCCTAGTCCCAGTTAGTTATTTCAGACTTGGTACCTGTGTCTTGTGCTAGCCCTGAACATTCAGGATATTGCAGCTTCTTCTACACCATCGCTGAGATCTGGTTTTGTTCTCTGTCCATGCCACTAAAACTCTAGTGTTTCTTGTGACTGTTTTGGCCTTTGAGGCCTTCCTGACACTCACCTTTCCCCTTTCAAGTCCATTCAGAAAAAATGCTGCTAAAAATCTCCCTTTTCACTCCACCCCAAGCCAGTTCATTTTGACAGTGTCACCTAACACCTTCTCCCCATTCAAATCCCTCTACGGTTTCCTACTCCTTCAACACATTAGACTCCTTGTTCTGACCTTTTTTCGGCTCTTCTTCTAACCCTCTAGCTTGTCTGCATTTCTATTTTATTGTGCCTACCAGAACCAAAGTATGGCAATCTGAGTCCCTAGGCAAACAACGGCTTGGACTCCCTGTGGCTCAGCTTCCCCCACTGCCTCATTTGTAATGGTATGACAGAAATGTCTCCCTTCTCTCAGAGAAAAGCAGGGGATGTGGTATTAGGACCCCTTTCTCCTCCCAGGAGCTGTAGTAGGAGCCCTTCCATTTGGGATGAAGGAGCCTCCAGAGTAGTTAGCACTCCTTAGATTAATGACGCAGTTCCCACTTCTCTGAGCTGTTCTCTCAGGGTGTCTGCAGACCCAGGCAGACCTCACTACAGATTATGTTGGCTTTCCATTCTGAAGTTCTGTTCACAGCCATGATTGCTTTATTCTTAAATGAAAACTGAGGCTCTGGCGTCGTCATGTGATTTGCATGAGCTGTGGCTGTAGGTACAGGACTATCGTATCTATACCTTAATGGGCTTTGACCCCTACCCTCTGTGCTCCTCCGAAGGCACTATCTGTCCAACATCAGTGCACCAAATCTTACTATGAAGCTTTTAATATGTGTTAGCAGTATTCATATGGCCACTGAATGCGCAAGCTGGTGCACTGTAAATTATTCTAACTATTCTCCCTGTTAAAAATGTGAGCTATATTTCCCATCTAAATTTGTCTAGCTGCAGTCATTGGATCTTACTATATCTTTCTCTGAAACTGAAGAGCCCATTGTTAAGTATTTGTTCCCCATGTAGATACATGTAGGCTGTGATCAAGTCACCCCTTAACCTTCTCCTAGTTAGACTCAAAAAGATCAGTCTGTTTAGCTTATCACTGTCAGGTATATTTTCATGACTCTCCCTTGAGCCTTCTCCAATTTATCAACATCCTTCTTCAACTGTGGGCACCAGAGCTGGACAAAGTATTCCAGCCACGGTCACGTTAATGCCAAACATAGAGGCGAATATCTCTCTTCTTGTACTCAACATTCTCCTGTTTATGCATCCCAGGATCACATTAGCTATTTTGGCTGCAGTGTCATGTTGGCAGTTCACGTTCAACTGATTATCCACCACAACCCCCAAATTTTTTTCAGTCACTGCTTCCCAGGATAGAATCCCCCATCCTGTGAGTATGGACTATATTCTTCATTCCTAACTTGGACTATAAGATCTTTGAGGCAAGGACTCTTCCTACATGTTCATACATTACCTAGCATGATGGGGTTCCACTCTTCATTTGGATTCTGGGTACTATTATAATGAAAACAATATATCTATAATGGTGTTCAGGAATAATATTGACCAGGTAGACCAGGGCTAAATCTGGTGCCTAGCATTCCTGCGCCCATGTGTCAGGGCTGGGAGGGAGAAGCGCTGTGGCTGCCGTGGTCCAGCCAGGGCAACCCACCACTGGGCCCACATTGTCTGGCTCCTTAATTTTTGGGCTGGCTCCTGACTCCTAGGCAAATTTGTCGAGCTCTCAGGTAGACGTTTAAGTGAAGATAATTTTTATTCTTCTAAGCAAGATTATATTTATTTTTCCAACTGCATATTATCTCATAAGCTGCCAGGTGTTTCTGAAATAGGTAGATGTCTGAGTAGCTTGTCAAAGAAAGTGGGAGGCTCATTTCCTTAAGTGTGGGGTTAAAATGACATTTTCACCACCGTGGTGTCCAGCAGTGCATTGACGGAGAGAGGGAGAGAGAGAAAGTTCTGTAGTGTTTGAAAGAGGTGCTAGGCCTGTCTGTTATGAGAAACAACTGAAGTGACTAACTCTAGTGACTTTATAAGTTACAATTGCAGTAGTATTTACATTAAAACTCTTTTCAATGACCCATAACTTCCCCCAAAACATACCTTTTCGAGGCTCAAGTTTTCTTCAGAGTTTAGTCTCAAAGGAAGTCTGTTCAATCATTTTTAAGCTTGAAGTGTGAAAACAGTGATTCACATACTAAGAGAATTGTTCACACTTTCTCTGTTCAAAGCTCACTAAAGTTGTATTTAAAATCTTAACCTTGGCAGGTGGTTAATATTCAATGAGGAATTTGTACTTTAGGCTTGGAAAAATTTGCTAAGAGATAAGTTATGAATGACTGAAAACACAGCTCTGGTATTTCCCTTTAATTTCAAGTGTTTATGGAGGGCAGATCTATATCTGTCTGTATGGATGTGTGTTCAGAAATCTTCATCTTAAGGACCCTCCCAACATCCATTCAATCATGCTTATCCGTATCTTGTCTCTTCTACCCGACACACTATCTTAGAAGCTCTGGAGGAATTGGGTCCATTTTGAATAGCTTAGAATTTCTAGTTCCCTTTGGTACCACTACCCCAACATAGAAGGAATGGACTATCATTCAGTCTGAACAGATGTCAGAACTACCGCATAAGCTTATCTTTGGTGTTTCATGATCACGTGAGGCAATCTTTCCAAAAGCATTTAGGAAAGTAACTTGATTCAGAGCAACAATTGAAAACCACAGACTCCACTTCCTTTCCCTGAAATATTGTCCAGGTGTAAAATAAGCTTTTTGCCAGGGTCTTCTCTCATAGAACTCCTTTTTGTAGTCATGAATTGTTAAGTTTTAGAGCTAGTATAAGCTAGTAATGCAAAATGTTTTAGTCATCAGAGACCGCCTCAGAAGCATAACAAAGTGCACTGAGCTTGTCAGTGTTGCAACCTCTGAAACAATGCAACTCATCCTCATGATGTATGGAATGAACATAGTCCTGTATAATGGGACGTCATGCTGTAATTATTCTTGTGATTTTCTCTTCGTTTGACTCTCTTCTTCCTCTAGCCATGTTCTCCTAGCTTCTTGGGGAGGAGAGATTCTGGTGGCTCTTATCTTCCTTTTGGAGGGCAGAGGAGTTGATAGTGATGCCTTGTTGCTACTCCTGTTTGTTCATTGTGCTCCTGATAATTTTGTGTGGATAGAAGCAGGATAAGCCGTGCTTCTTTTGCTGTTCCTGAGATGAATGAAGAGCAAGGATGAGTAATGAGATCAGTGGATCCCTGGTGAGTGAGTGAATGATTTGAGAGCTCTGAATTGAGCACACCTGGATAGCCTATCAAAAACGCTGTCATGCCCCCTCTTCTTCCTGTGCCAGCCTCCCAAATTGAGATGCATAGAATTTTTTCCACTATAAACTCAGCATGAGTAAGAATATCTTCCTGTTAGCAAAAATTCTGAAAATGTCTTATTTTAAATTTTGTTAGCGCACCGTGACATCAGTGGGTTATATATGTGTCTATGAAATAGCACCTAGTATTAAGCAGAGATCCATTTGGTTGCATCATGTTTCAGTTTGGTAGGACATTTCTCTTCTTGCTGGTTCGGTGGGGTAAACTCAGTTTTAACTGTTAGTAGTGGATTATAGATGTAGTGAGGTAATGTTCTATCAACATTTATGTATGAAATTGGTCATTTTAAATGTGCATCCTTCAGGAATTAGAATGGGTAGTATTTTGATAAATTTGAATTGAAGTTGTGTATAGGGCATCAGCATTATCCTTTTGCAGCTAGTTAATAATTTGATCCCAGTGAGTACAGTGTGCCTGCTAGAATCTCTTTAAGTGGGTAAACAAGTTTAAAATGATATACGATAATCTAATCTTCATGATGTCAGACTATATTGCATCAAAAATAAATAAATCCAAATCCAGGTAAAATCCTCCTTCCTCAACCCATCCTCAGATTGTTATAGATAAACAGATGGTCATTACAAAATGTTTGGAAAACCCACAATATCTGACTTAAATTTGCTTCCTTCAGTGGGTGGGACACAGTCAAGGGCTTTGTATGGAAAACACTTTTGCATTCAGAGCCAGATATGAAAGTGTAAGTAGGGGATTTTCAGCCTGAGTAGTTGATGAAGATGGACAGTCTCAGGAACCAAACCATGAAGAGCCTTTAAGATTAACATCATCATTGTGGATTGCACCTGGCATGAAAGGGAAGTCAGTGCAATTTATGTAGCACATGGTTAGCACGTTTCCTGTACAAATAGCTCTAAGTAAACTGGTAGGTAGTTGCTTTTTACACAAGCTGAGGGTTTCAGTGTTAAATTCTTCTCTTCAGCCTCCATTACATGAGCATTTGTAAACGATGCAAACAATGAATAGCCTATCAAAAACAGATCCCTGTCCAGAGCCCTGTTGATCTTACCCATGAATATTTGGGAGTGTGTATGGATCCAGCTAAATAAGCTAATTGGACTAATGTTAACATGATTAAAAGAACCAAGTTTTTATGTTAGAAAAGTATCTCTAAGATGGCATGTTGGTATTCAAATTGCAGCCAACTGAGTGTTTTATGTCCATTCATGTTACCTAGAAGTCCAGGTGAGAGAGAGAGCGCTTATAGGCTTTGTGTATATAACCTACTAGCTGATGAGATCCCTTGTGATTGTGTTTATTTAATGTGTTGTTGGAAGACAAAATGAGGTTACTTTTTTATGTTAGTCTTGCAGTAAGTGAGGTTCTGTTGTCATTTTAAATAATGATATTTTGGAGTTTAACTTTATGCCTTATCATTTAGTCCTGAAATATTTAGCAGATGTTTCTCTGAGTTAATGTCCCTCAGTTATCTTTGTCAGAAGCAGAGTCTGCTTAATATCGGAGGGTTTAGGCTAATGTACATTGATTGTGCCAGGGAGGACATGGACTCCTTGAGCTTACCAGGAGACACAGGCCTGCAAATTGTTGCATTAACAAACCAATTAATTAATAAGTAGGAAATTGATGTAACCCTGAGGCAATATTCAGGATACTGAATTTTTCTGTTTTAAAAATAGATGCTGCTTTTATACATAACATGAGGTACTCTGCATGTGGGCAAAGTATGAATCACGAAACTATTTTCCCTTTTTCTTCTGTGATAAATAATCAGAGCTTCTGAGCTAATTGTCACTGATGAAGATGGGGGGGGGAGAGTTATTCTGGGCAAGTGCCCACAGTGTGTTTCATAATTATTTCAAGATTTTCAGAGGCTGTAGTTGCACAGATATGGCAGTACATACTGGCTCAGTAGAAACTGAATTGTTTCAATGTTTATCTGCAACTTAACTAATTGCAAAGCTGCTGTCACTTTTAATTTGCTTTCCTGGATTAAATCATGAGTTTAAAAATGTGGCAGATGACTATTATACAAAAATGGATAGATCTGGGGACAGACAGCATCGATGAAGGGCAGCATCTTATGAAGTCAAGGATGGTTCTTCTCCCTCTCCTTCCCTAAGTTTCTGGGGGAGATGGTTGTTGGATTCCAAACAGGGTATGGTCTTAAACCACCAAGTAGGGTCCAAATTTTTCATATCCTACCTGTGGCTAGTAGTGGCTGATAAACGTAAAAGATCTGCCTTTGCTCTCTTGCCTCCCTCAGCTGCTAGAGGGAGATTAAACTTTCTCTCTCACTGGGATCTTCACTCCCAACCTCAGAGTCCTCTAATTTTGGAAGTAGGGAGTATTTGGGTGAGACGGGGGAGGCACAGTATCAGGCACAGATTCAATATCAGATTTGCTGCTTTGATGGGTTGTCTTTGCAACTCTTAACTGTTTGGGATTGGTCTGGTCATTCTTGGACCTTATTCCATGACCCAGAACCCCTATATATCCCGTGTCCTTTTATAATGTTTATAACATTCCTCCTTGCACGCTAGAAAAACGGATGGAGACCCTTGGAATAACGAATAGTTCTTAATTGGTTGTTAACATGACTTGAGGAGATTTCAGCTGCAATAATAAGGAACCTGTGGTTTCTTTTCTCAGAGGCAATTTCTAATTGATTGGAGTCTTACAAGGATGGGAGCTAAACCAGCTAAGCTTATTTTCTAGTTTCCTTTCCTGCATCCCTAACACAAATTTTATTTGAAATACATACATAAAGTTCAGGGCAGGTCTACACTACCGCTTAAATCAATCTAACTTAGGTCTCTCAGGAGTCTGAAAAAGACCCTCCCCCAAGTGACGGAAGTTTCAGTGACCTAAGCACTGTCCACACCAGCGCTACTCATGCAGCATAGCTTCTGCTTCTTGGGAGGTGTAGTAATTATGCCAACGGAAGAGCAAGTGCTCTCCTGCTGGCATAGAGCGTCTCTGACTCTTCACCAAATGTGCTAAGGTGGCGTAGCTGCATTGATGCAGCTGTGCCGATGTAGCACTTCTAGTGCAGACCCTGCCCTAAGTGGTCAACTTCTACTGCTTACCTTTTTATAAGAGAGACTCCATTTAGATGATCGGTCTGGGTATATGCTTAAATTTTTTTCTTTGTATAAACTGAATCAGAAGGATGGAAGTTTTGGAGAAGAGAAGAGCATAAAAGCTATGTTCGTTGCAACAGCAATTTCATGACTGCAAGTATAGGTGTCTCTGTTTTCAGAGTAGGGCCCTGTCTATACTTGCCTCCAAGATTCGGCGGCAGTGGGCGGGCATTACACAAGCTACGCAAAAATCTTGCGTAACTCCCGTCGACTTCTCTGCTTCTGTTCTGCGCGCTGTCTCCACTGCGCTGCGCCACTTGAGAAGGTGATCTTAATATGTCGATTTCTGGATCGACTGAGCAGGTCTTTACTGACCGCTCAGTTGATCCAGAGAAATAGATATGATGGTGGCGAATTTGCCACGGTCAGTGAAGACATAGCCTAAATTTCTCAGATGAAATTAAATTCAGGAGCCACGGTGCCTGCGTGTTTGAGCTGTTGCTAGAACTTTGTGTGTCTAGAAAACACTGCAAAACCTTCTTTGAAAAGGCCTTTACTTTACTTTACTCCTACTTTACTTGTAGGAATGACAGCTGTGTAAGAATGACACCCTCACCCCCTTAATCAGTCAAATCACTACCAAAATACCCATAACAATCAAAACCAAAAACCTTTCCCCAAGCAGAGCTTTTACCACAAAAAGAGAGACGTCTCGGAGATTCCATGAAGTCCTCTAGAGACTTCATTATTAGTAGTGAATTTGTGGATGGCACTCAGATACTATGGTGATGGGTGGCAGTATAAAACCCTTAGCTAGAACAATTTGCAAGACAATTCCATCTTGGTGTGTAGGTTGCAACTACATTAGAAAGGTCTGGGTGATAGGGAGGAAAGATGTTGTTGAGGGGGAAAAAATGCATGAGCCCTGTAGGTGTATCGAGAGAGACATTAACAGAATACTAAAAATTTTGTTGTGGGGAGATGGGGCAAGAGGAGGTGGAACAGGGAAATGCCCTCTTTGCTTTTTCCTTGTCCTCCACTTTTCCCCACACCACCTCCAATTGTCTGTAATTGATGACTTAACCCTGGGCTAGGAGAGATTTGTCTTAGACAGCTAGCGTCTGAGAATGAATATACAAATTACAACAGAAACATTTAAAATATGAGCTGGCTTGTGGAACTTAATGTAGAAATGGCCTGGATAAAGTTGGAATAGGATTTCCTTCTCTGTCTATACAAGGGAGCAATTTACAGTTAATACCACTAGTGATAAATGTTTGACTGTTTTGTGTTAATGCTCTAATCTGATTTTGCCCCATTAATTTTTAAACTAGCAGTGGAGGTTGTCAGATTCCAAGTCTCTTTTTTTGTTCTTAATGCTTGCACCTCCATGTTCTTTTGACTTTCTAAGATTCTTGCTCTAATTAGGGTGGTGATGTGGTTCATGACTTGTCAAGCAGATTAACGTGCATTTTAAAAATTTTTCTTCCACCCCGCCCCCCGGCCCCTTGCTTGTCTTCCTAGCTTTTTTGGTGGTTGCTGCACCTGTATACAAAGCAGTGTGAAAAGGTTTTAATTCCCACTGTGCTGACTTGGGTGAAGTATAAGGGGAGGGATACAAGAGAGAATCTTAACACAAATCTCTCTTCATAGAATGTCACATAAATTCCAGTTTCCCTCTGAATTTGCATCAATTGAGTGACAGATGCATGCTTGCTTGTCTTACTGTGTTTTTTTAGCCATGTTGGATATGAAAGGTTTTAAAAACTGATGATTTAAAAAAAAAAATCATCTCTGTATTTTTCTGATTAAATTAGAATTTGCTAATTCTTATTGCAAATGGTGCATAACTTTTGCAGAACCAGGGACTGGATTGGCAATTTGCCAGGAGCCTGAGGGCTGCTATTTGCATGTAAATTTACACAGGATTTTAATTGGAGATAAATGAACTTTTTTTTAATTTATTTAGAGTGCACTGCAAGTATACACAGTGCTTTTTACACTTACTCACTCTGCTTTCGAGCAGTGCAGCTGCACCAATGCAGCGCATCTGGTAAAGATGCTCGGTGGTGATGGGAGCTTTCCTGTCAGCATAATCGAGCTACCTCCACAAGCGGCGTGGCTTATTCACACCCCCTAGCGACACAAATTCTGTTGACGTAAACTGTAGTGTAGACATAGCCTAAGACTATAATGGAGTCTGGATCCAGTCCAAACAAAGGAACCCAACAAATTAGTTGTGTTGTCCTCCACTCCTTGGACCAAAACTTTGAGTCCATGAGTCCCTTGCTGGTTCAGGTATATAGATGTTAATTTAATTCATCTCTGCTTGTGAAGGGAGGTGGTGAAAGGACTAGCTAGTGGGAGAATCTACTGCTTACCAGAAACCAGTTTCACAATGAGGTTGCCACACACATCAACTGTTCTTTGCTATTGTCCGTCAACATTTTTTAGTACCGACCCCAAGCTCTCCACTACCCACCTCTCCACAACTTTCATCATTACTGTGCTGCTTTGGTAAGATTTTGAAGCTAAGGACTGCATGTTATAGATTGGAGTCCAACTAAATTTTCTCCTGTCTTCTCTGACATCCACAATGAGCTGGATGGGTAGCACATTGGAAGATGAAATGAACTGCTGAGTAATGTAAGCTAATGCGTATTGGAAGCAATAATCTGAGCTAGACATACACACTGCTGGTTTATAAGGGCCAGACTATAGCCACTCAGGAAACCGACCTGGGCATCACTGAACACAGCTCACTGGAAACCTCTGCTCAGTGTGCATCAGCAGTCAACAAACAAAATGTTTGATGATTGCCAAAGGGAATGGAGAAAATTTTGAAGATATTCTGATGCCATTTTATAAATCAATGCTATGCCTCATTTGTAACACTTCGTTCAGTTTTGTTCACTTAATCTCAGAAAGGATTTTACAGAAATAAAGGAGGTCCAGAAGTTAATGATGAAAATGAGTATATGGCTGGAAAACCTTCCATATGAAGAGAGACTGAACAGGTTGGGGTGGAATTTTTAAAAGCATCTAAGTGACATAGGTGTATGTGCTACTGATCATAATGCTGCTGTTAGACTCAGAGCTAGCACATCTATGTATACAAATCTTCAGGCAAAAATAATACAATTGTTCCATTTACATGGAAAAAGAGAACCTGGCACGGTTAAAAAGAAGTATCATGCTACCAACTGGAGATGCATAAGTGTGAAACCAGTTATAAAACAAACACCCTGTGGTTCACATTTTCTATTCCACATGCACCCTGTGAATTTATAATATCTGCTCCAAATTTCAGATGCCAAAGGCTGCAGCCTTCTTGCATCCCTTTAATCCACTTAAGAGCCGGATTAAACTGATAATGCTGATTTGTTTCCTTCGTTTTTGGGCAGAGTGAGAACAAACAGAAGTTTAGATATCTAACATGCATGTGAGGGCTGGGATATTTGAGTTTGGGATACATTAAATGATCTCTTTCCATCTGCCAGCGTACATACTAATAAACTTGCTTTAACATTAAAGACAATAACTTCAGTGTTTTAATTTTAATTTGACTACATTCTTTTATTTGATTTTGATTTCAGTCTTTGATGCAATATCTGACCTGATTCTCAAACATCATTTTACTGAAAATGGCCTTTAATTTGTACTGTACTGAATAATGCTTAGCTTTTTTTGTTTCAAGGCAGGTGGATTAGCAAATAGCTACTCATCAACATGCAGCTTGTAAAACACTGTACCTTTTTGTTTTCCCAGATCTTTCTTCTCCCCCTAGTATAATACTTTTGTTTGCTAGTGCTGTGAGATGTCTGCATGCTGTCAGATTCCTTTTTGTTCTGTTTAGTGAAATATTGACAGTTTTGGTTTTAGCTTTTATTATTATTATAATTCATAAAAAATATGGTTGATTAAAGATTCGCCACATGTTACTTGTGTGTGTGTGTGTGTGTTCTTTTTCTTTGTTATGTTGGTTTCATGCTGGGCTAGGCAGCAGTACGTATCTGAGAGGACTTCTAGTCTGTGAGAAGGAAGAGGATTTTGTGTTTTGTTTCCCCTCCCCCCCCAAACTTTTTTTAAAATGTTTCTTTTAATGTAGTAATTTTATTGAACAGGTTTATATACAGGTCATACGTGCATATTAGATGTGTATACTTGTGGGGAAAAAATGGAATTCATTCCATAAAGGGAAAGAAATAGCTAGAAATACATTAAAGTTGAAATATTATTTTCCCTGGGGACTTCCATAGCCACTGATGTCATTCTTCCTCTGTGTTTTGCCTTCATTACATCTTTGTCTTTTTTTAAAAAGCAGATTTTTTTCTATTATGTTCTGCATTTTTAAAGACAGATTCCTGAAACGTTTGTTTGAAGTTAAATGCCCCAAACCTTCTGAAATCTGATAGTTTAAACAGTTTCTATCTCAGGGATTTTTCAGGCATTTCTATCAAAGTTCTATATATATGTGTGTGATGGATTTTTTTTTTTAAATCTTTCTTGCTGTTCCTTAGCAAGTTAAGGTCTCTGGTAAATTCTCCATCAAGTGAAATCTGTAAATAGAGATTGGATGATTTTTCTAAAAGTTATGCTGTAGTTTAAACATGAGTTTATTTAGCATGGGGCAGAAATTATTGGGTGAAATTCTATGGCCTATGTTATGCCAGGAGGTCAGAGTAAATGATCAAAAATCCTTTCTGGATTTTAAAATATATGAAAGTACATCATCTGTGGAGGAAACTCTGATACTTCAGTTTGAATCTTCTTTTGGCCAGAATAATAAAAACATCAAACCTGGCAGATTCTTCATCCTTTTTATTTAAAAATCTCTATTTTGTTTTTTAAAAATCCTGAGCTCTCATGTTGCAGCTTTGAAGAAAGTGCAGCTGGATAGAGATGAGAAGCAGCTGTAGTAGAAGTGAGCTGGAAAGTGTAAGACTAGCTAATCATAGTATCTTCCATGTTTTAGTTCTAGGTTTATGGCACGTTTACCACCCCTTCAGATTCAATGTAAACATAATGTATGTTGTATGCATCTTTGGGGAATGGAAGCCAACACTCCATAGCTCACAAATATGGGATGCAAATGTTAGTTATTGTTCTAAAAAGTTGTTTTTATCTATTTAGAAATTTGTGGTTTCTAAAATTTCTTGTCTGTTTCTAATAGCATAGAATATTAAAACCAAAAAATAAAAATCACTTTTTTTTTTGCTTTTTAATTTCCCTGCATTTGGGCTATGAAAATAGATTAATCAGTTCCGTTTTAATTCTCATTTAGAGTAAAATGCTGCAATATCTTATTTGAAAATATGGCAGGAAAATGTTTTTAAGGTAATATCACCAGAACATCCTATGTTTCCTTGAACAAAAATATCAATGTTTTGGGGCAGTTTGCAAAACAGTTTGAGGGTAAACTACTTGGGTATGTTTCCCATGAGCCAGTGAAAGAAATCTTGGGGGTATGTACAGTATGGAAGCATTTGCAAATTAATTCAGATTTGCTAATTACTAGGTCTTTTTTATAGCAGAAAGAGAACACTTAATAGGATTTTCCCCAAGTCTTGCTGTAACTTGATATAGGAGACAATTATAGTTTTACTTTTTTGGTTTGACCTTGCAATTAGTGTTGCTTCAACATTACATTCCAAGAAATTACCCTCATAGCAGGATTTTGGGCTTTCTGGTTTAGAGACACTACAGTATTATTGGCCCAGTTGGTTTGTTTACAGGAAAGTTTGAAATGAGAGTCTGTGGTGACCGTTGTGGCATCATCCTTTTGGAGAAAAAGGAAGATAGAAGGTGAGGAAATGTAAGGGTTGGCTTTTCGTGCTTTTTATAAACTGGCATCTGGAGGTGTACTAAACCAGACAAAAGTGCTAAGTACAGCTCACTTTGAGAAGAAAGTTAGTGCTAACTCCAGATGTTTTTACTTTTAACCCTTTCTTGTGCCCAGTCTGCTAGACCATACTTTTCTGCATAATCTCTTGTAAAAGAATAACAGTTAAGTCAGCTGGAAGAGGATTGGTGCAGGGGAGCTTGGAGATGAATCATTTTATTCGCTGGAAAATATTCCTTTTTCTATTTCTAGCATGGTATTCAACCAAGTGGTAAAGCAAAAATGTAAAAGCTCTCTTTGAGGCAAGACTGGATTCTGGCATTGAGAGTTTTGAAAGTGTAGTTTTGGCCAAAGTTAGTTTATATGTTTTGGCTTGCTGACACGAGAGTAGCTCCTGGAGAACAGCTGAATGAAAAGGATACCATAAAGGGAAATCATACTTGTGAATAAAATGCCAACATTTTATTCTTTAAACTGCAACTCTGTATCAACTAACCAATGAAAAAATGCAAGTGGCTCAAAACGCAATTTTCAACTTCCACCTCTGGTTTTAATCTTCTGCGTCCTTCTGTGCTTTTCTGCCAACAGCTAGAGGTTCTACAAAGCACTAAAGCGTGTGCAGGGTTTCCAGTGATTGTAATCCTATTTTAACAGAGTCTTATTGATAAGATGATAATCACCAAGACAAGAAAGGGGGTGTTCCTTATATTGAAACCCCTTTGCCCTTTTTACTTAATGTGACATCATAGCATGTAATGCTACTGAGCATCGGTGGGAGCAATTAAGAATACAATATGTTGTGAGGTGCGTTCGTGTCACAAGTTCCTTGCCTCACCTTCCTGTGGGTAGTCACGCATCTGGCTATAGAACAGAAGTGTCATCTCCAAATGTACTTATTGTTTTCTTAGCACCTTAACTTCATACTTCTGTCATTTTGAAGAAAAATCAGTAATATTGAACAGCAAATGTATTAGAATAAGAAAAATATTATCCTAAAGCTACTCTGCCCTTTTCTGTTTCCTTGTAGAGCTTTTTTACCTAGAATCTTTCCCAAGCCACATTAATCTGCTTCCTGCTAAAGTATTGAAGAAACAGTGGACAGTATTGCAAACATTAAACATTAAAAAATCAGGTCAGGCCCCCCTCTCACCCCCCCAAAAATGCAAATATTAACTTCAAAATTATGGGAGAAGACCTGCCCCATTGAAAACGATGCGAGTTTTGCCACTGACCTTAAATAGAGCAGGATTTCCTCCTGTGAGATTAAAATACTAAATAAATAATGGCAAGTTTCTTTTTATTTTCCTTCTGATTTTGAGCCTTTTAGGATTCTGGTTTTAAACCTTTTTCTCTGCAACTGGCATGACAACAAACCTTTTTTATTTTATTTTTTTTAAATGAAAGGTGAGATTTGCTTGTGATTGCGTGAATTTAGGATCTGAGTCTAAGAAGAACACCAAAAATCATAAGTTTGGGATTAAAATCATGAGTATTGGCAATACCGAATACATATATTACCACAAATAATTGTGCAGTGATACAAATAAATTTTCAGTAAAAGATACACATGAATTTCTCTGTATGGCTCCCTGGCTTTCAGCAATATTTTACAATTAAATGCCTACCCATTGCACTAAAAGTGTGCTCCCAGAATACATTCAGCGGAAGTAGTGTCAGGCCCCATAGGCGAACAGACACATTTGTGTGTGCGCGCGCACGCACACACCCGTCATGCTGTTTCACAGCCCAATATTTGGGTTAGAAAGTTTAAAATCTTACCTACTGGTACTAACAGTAACATCAATCAGATTTGGAGACATACTTTCTATAACTCTTCTCACGGCTCACTCAGTTCTGATTCCTCTTGTACATTTTGCCCTACGGTGGGACGGGCCTCCAAAGGGAGGTGCAGGAATGTGTCAAGGGAGGCTGGAGCTGGTTTTGTTTGTTTTTTAAGTAAGAGTGCTGGCTATGCGCACTCCTCCTCCTCTTCTCTCTCCTTCTCTCCCCCGCCTGTGCAGAAAGGGTGTGCAGAAAGGCAGTACCCACCGAGAGGCGGGGATAAAGGGACAGCTGGAGCAGCACTGCCCTGGGGCTGATAGCCAGAGCCCTGCTGCTCCTGCTTGCCTTCCTCCCCTCCCCCCATCCCTCACCTGTAAGTGGCAGCAGGGCTCCAGCTATCAGCCCCAAGGTCGGCCCCCGCATGGGGGGAAAGGGTACACTTTACCAGGGCCCAGCCCAGGCTGCAGCCCCCATTACCATGAGGAAAAAAATTTTCATGGCTCATGAGATTGTATGTATGGGATGAGGGGTTGTGGTGTGTGTGGGGGAGGGATCCTGTGTTCCACGTTTGTAGTGGGCCTGAAAAAATTATGCTTGGGCTCTGCTCAGGGTGGCAGCAGCAGCACGGAAGTAAGGATGGCAAAGGGGCGCTAACTCTCTGCTGTGAAAAGTGACATCGACAAATATCACTTTTCACATTGCCACCATTACTTCTGTGGTGCTGCTGGCGCGGCGCTGCCGTCAGATCTGGGCACCTGGCCATCAGCCACTGCTCTCTGCTCTGTCTTCAGAGAGACGTGGCAGTATATGTACTTGGAGTGGGAGGAAGGCGTAAACAATTAGACACTCAGAAGGAGGCCCAATCAAATAACTGAGAACCACTGCTCTAGGGATACTGGTTCTCGCTGGAGTCTAAGAGACTATCTATCTACATTATTTATACAGCAAGGCAGGAGATTTGGTAGACAGCCATGTTGTAACCTACTCTACACCACATGGTTCCAGTCTGTAGTGTAGGCATGACCTTAAATGTGTTTTCTAAGTGTAAGGTTGGTTACAGGACATGACTAAGATCCCATCTATGCTACAGATCGTACTGTGATAGAACTGCATCTCCTGACTATGGCTAGAATTTTTTTAGTGAAGCATAACAAGACACTGCCCCTTCATCTAATGCTGTGAGGAGGTTATGATTTCAGGGCTAGAAAAAGTTTAGGTTTTCAGATACTTGAGGCTGATGATTTGTGTTTAGACACTTGGGGGAAACTCTGCCCATTTTCGACCTGTTTGATCTTTTGTATATTCATAGAAGGCAGTTTCCCCCCAGGGACTTCGTGTCCAAGCAGTATAAAGTTTTCCTCTGAACTAGCCTCCCTTTCCCACCATTATTTATTTGGGAGATGCATCTGACTAGGGTGTCAACATGTTATCTTCCTTTGGGAGGATGAGGAGAGATGAGATGGCATATTTTTTTATGCTAGAAGGTGTTAATGGGTGCCATCAACCAGTTCCTTGATCTACCAAATCGTTTCAGAGATGCTTGAAACTGTGGCTAGCGAATCATATGGCAGGGGCCCATGTGTCCTCCATTTCCCCTCTTTTTATTCCCCCACCCACAAACACACACATGCAATCAGTAGGGTTCTCACCATTGATGTCTAGAACAGTTGCTCAAACTTTGGAATTGATCGGATGCAGTGTTCAAAAGTTATGCTATAGACAGTCAGAGAAATGGTGTTGGGTTGAGTGAAAGGCCAAGCTCAGCCAGTCAACAATAGCAAGACTGCCTGACAGATCTCCTGGGGCATGAAATGGTCTTGTTTAGCCTTGTTAGTTTTTTGCCTAGAAGTGGTTCTGGTTTACTCAGGGCCTAGATAGTCAATAAAAGGTGGTTTCTTCCCCAGCCTCCAGTTTAGCCCTACCTATGAATATGATTCTTTAATGTCATTATGCAAGTTGCTGAACAGCTTTCCTTTTTTCTGTCTTTCTGCTTACTTCTCTGTGTCCACGTCTACATCTTGGGCAGAATGGGATGCAATGCAGCCTCTTGGATTGTCAGTTGTGACTTTTTAAAAATTATAAGATGGCTCTACCTGCTATATTTAGGCAGATTTTTGCCTTTACATTAGTGATTGGCAATAGACCGGAATCCCAAAGGGATTTGTGATGGAAGCCATTCAATCTGGACTGTGTTTTGAATGTATTTGGAGCAGTGACATTTGTGGTGGCTCAGTCTGAGTCTGGTTTCTGTCCTTCATCTATAGCAGTCTGCTAAGCCTTCCAAATCAGCCAGAGGGTTTGCATCAGGGCTCTGAAGCCCGGTCTACACTTACCTTGGCGATTCGGCAGCAGTTGACAGGAGATACGCAAGTGACGTAAATCACTTGTGTATCTCCCGTCGACTTTGCAGCGTCTCCTCTGTGTGGCGTCCATACTGCGCTGCATCGAAGGGAACAGCGCTCCCTTCAACGCAGCGCTACTCCACTTAACGGGGGTGGTTTTCCTGTGTCGTTTCCTGGATTGGCTGAGCGCGTCTACACAGACCGCTCAGTCGATCCAGAGCAATCGATGTGATGGCGGCGAATTTGCTGCTGTCAGTGTAGACCCAGCCTGAGTATTTCACTTTCCTAACTAGCTGTTGAGATTGTTTGGCCAGGTTTGGAAGGTGGTCTCTCTGTCTGTGTGTGTCTGTGTCTCTGTCTGTGTGTGTCTGTGTCTCTGTCTGTGTGTCTGTTTGTTTTCTTAGAATCCTCCTTTCTATCTTGTTTCTTAATTTTCCTTTTATTTCTCTTAAAGTGACAGTAAGATTCCTAGATTAAGGTAAATGGGATGAACAGTGGAAGTAGAGATCAACAAGAATTCTTCAGATTCCGTAGGTGACAGTGCCTGTCTGCATTAAACTTAAAGGGCAAAGACTGGGTAGGAGGATAGAATATTCCCTTAGTCTGAACTGGTATGAATGAGGTACAGCGAACACCATCACTGCTCGGAACAAGATTTTTTTCTGTTTGTTTTTATCACTTTAGAATCATTGTCTATATATTACTGTGTAACTGTAAGGACATTTTCTTTCTTTTAAGGTGGCAAAACAGTTGTTGGTCATTGTATTTATGAATAAAGAAAGAAAGGTGTCATGTTTCTTTTAGAAATGTACTCTAAGCCAGTAGACCCCAAACTGTGGATGGAGTGTGGAACATTCCCGGGGTGTGGCAGGGCCTGGGCCAGCTCCCACATGGGATAGGGAGGGAGCACCACCTGCTTTGCCCCCAGCTCAACTCGGCTTTGACCCCCAGTTCCCGGCCCCATTTCCACTTTCGGCTGAGGCCCCATTCCTGGCCCCAACCCCTGGCCACGCTCCCAGTCCTGGCCAGGGCTGTGCCTCTGGACCCTGGCTCCTTGGGAAGTGTGGACTAGGTAAGGGGGAGCGCGGACCCAAAAGGTTTGGGGACCATTGCTCTAACCTATTTCCCCCAGCTTGCACAGTTTCCTTGTAATAAGCGGCAGCTAACCACCAATTTTGGCAGTTATTAGCTGGATTTAAATCCTGGTCCTCCTTTCATGTCCCTTTTCTTTCCCTTCTGTTTTGAAAATTTCTTGAAGGGCAATCCTGCAAGGAAGAGTCACCTGTATTACTATCCCAAGAATTGTCCAAGAAATAGCAAAGCTAACACTAATTCTTGCTTGTTCAGCTCTGCTTCTGCATATAGAACCCCAGTTGGAGCAGCAAAGTGAAACCAGCCAGTATCATGCTGGTTTCACTTTACAGCTTCTTGAGAAACATTATGGACAGGAGTGAGGGATGGTCGGGAGAGGTTAATGGGAAGGAAGGAGCATGATCTTTAAACAGAAGGTGAAAAAAGCAATTTTTTTTTTCATTTTTTTTAAGAATACAGACTGTCTGAGTTTTTCTCTTGGTTACTGATTTATAGTAATAATCAATTGGTTTGGTAACCAGAAATTCAGATATCCCTTTACTAAATTTGAAATAGGTGAAGAGTAAAAAACAAGGACATGTTCATTAAAATCCTACAATAGTACCCTTTCTATTCTACTTATACAGAGTAGAGAAGAAGAAGAAAAATTTTTTGTGGTCAAGAAACGGTGAACTGCTTTCCCTTTTTTACTACTTTTATTTCAGTGTGACTTTCCATTAGAGTTGGTTGGAAAATGAAACCTATTTTTGAATTTTGAAGTGTTTGAAATGGTCCAGGTTCTGTTTTTATAAAATTTATTGCAGTATTAAAAAACTGTTTGGAAAATGTATGTAAAAATTGTTTTAATGCTTTCGAAAACAATTGGGGTTTTTTGGAGGGGGGGGAATAAAAAATGCAGCATTTCTTGGCACCAAAAAAAACCCCCAAAACATTTGCTATGATACACTTTCATAAAAGTTTCACTTTCAAAACATAGCACTGTTTTTATAACCAAATAATTTTTTGTTGAGAAATTTCAACCAATTCTGCTTTCACTGCTGCAACTAGAGATATGAAATTCAGTGTCGGTACAGAGAAGGGAAGTTCCACTGTTTTGAATAGGTTCTAAATTATTTGGAAAACAGCCATTTTTAGAGACTGGGTGTGTAAATGCAACCACCACTCCAAGGTAATCTTCCAGCTGTGTGGCTATGACCAGTAGAGTTTAGCTTCTGCTCTAAAGAACCACACTAGACACCTATGAAAATGAGCCTACAAGTTTGGGGACACATGAGAATCCACCACATTCTGACTTTTTTTTTAAATGGGCGATAATACTTCTGTCTCCTTTCCATGAAGAGCTGTATAAGTAGATAGGCCTGCCTGTCAGACCATTCCTAAATCTTACAGCTACTTCCTGTATGATGTTCCTAAGCTCTGGCTCTTTCTTCTTTGTCAGCACTTTTATAAAACTGTGTTCTGGGCCTTCATGATTTCACATTATGACTACAGCTGTCTCCCTTCTGGCCTCAACAAATGCCATCTTACTCTCTTTAAAGCAATTCAAAATACAGCTACAAAGAAAATGGTCTTGACTCATCTCTCCAGCTATGCTACCCCACCATATTCCTCCACTCGCAAGCCACTGTATCAAACATAAACTGTCTTCACTTATAAGCCTTCACTCTTATCCCCATTTTACCTATGCTCTTACATGCTATCAAGCTGTTGGCCCTGCCTCCCCTGCTCCACTAATAATGGTAGCTTTTATCAAATGCTGACCCTTTTTTCTTTTTCTTTTTTTTTTCAAGAAAAATGTTTTCTCTTATACCACTCTTTATGCATGAGAGGAGCTCCTTGTGAAAATCTGCAAAGCCACCATGTTACCCACTTTTTACATTGCCTGTTAAAATTCACCTTTGTCATGATGCCTATAAAACCCTTGGAGTGCAGTGAACGCTGCTTATTACGCTAACCATCATTGTCTTAATGGGACATACGGCTCCTTTATATCTCCTATTAGTCTATTGTAGCCATCTGTTTTCTCGTATCTATTTAAATTGCACACTGTTTGGGGCATGGACCAGTTTTTCACGGTTTGCCTAGTGGAGGTCTAAATTTTAAGTCCAACTTGGACTCAGACCCACTGGACCCAAGCCGAGAGGGTCGAGTTGTTTTCTGACTGGACCTTTTCCCCTAGACTGGAGTCTTCACACTGTCCCCTGCTGCTGTCTGTTCTCCTCTGCCTGCCCTTGGGGTACAACGGCAGCTGCAAGCACACTTGAAAATCCCATCCTAAAATCCTAGCCCTGGACTTTGTTTTATATTGTTATATTGTGTATTCTGGGTACACTTGAAGTCAGGTAACAGTTTTTAAAGATATGAAATGTTTGTTTTGAGGCAGGGCTCAACCAATTTGCTTTGGAGTTAGGAGCCAGCCCATACATTAAGGAGCCAGACAATGTGGGCCCAGCAGTGGGGTGCCTTGGATGGAGTGCAGCAGCCTCTCTCCCCTCCCGGCCCTGCCTCTTCCCACAATGGGGTCCCAGGAGCGGGGAGCCCTGGCCAGACGTAGCAGCTGCTATCCCGGCCCTGCCCCTGCCCCTCTCACACAATGTGGGCCCAGCAGTGGGGTGCCCGGCAGGAGCGCGGTGGCCACTCCCCCCAGAAAAAACTAGGCACCAGACTTGATTTTCTAGGCGCCATGGAGACCTGGCACCCGGGGTCTGTCGAGCTCTGTTCTAAGGCAACTAGCTTGTTGGCTTGTCTATGGTCCATGGTTTGAAATATAATAACATAATACTGCAAGTCTGTCAAAGTGTCAGACTGACTTCTTGAGAAGTCCTCCTCATTTTCTACGTCAATGAAACAGCATCTGTTTAGACATTGTAAATTGAGAGAGATGTTTTCTAAAGACGTGACATCCTGGTTGTGTAATGAAGGCTTTAAAAGTTTTCCTAATGTGGTGAAGCTTCCTGTAAATATAAATTACTTTCATTGTGCCTCAGAGAGCAGGTCATGAGTTCTGACCTACAAATCCTGGTCCCCCTTCCCCTTTTTTTGTTCAGGACCTTGAAACTGAACAAGCGTCTCCATCCCTTGAAAATTTGTTGATAGGGTTTCTTTACGGTCTCTTTGACACCATAGGTATTTTGTGTGTGTTGTGTGGTTTTGTGTTCACTGATCTACACGGGAAATCCCCCATTAAAAAAAAGAGTGCCTAATAATAGCAGCCATGAAATCTTGGACAACATTTAAGAGGAAACTTCTTGTAGTGGCGGTAGTGTTCTCCAAGAGTCAAGCTAATCTTACTTCTATATACTGTTTATATGCACTATCACTCTGGCTTTGAGACACTGATTTAATTTTCTATTTCAATCTTGACTTCAGAGCAACATGCAAAACTTATTTCTTTGACCTTTAAACCCTCCTGCCCACTTAATCCCTTCCTCCTCCCAGAAGCGCACATTTTAAAGTTTTGTTCCTTTAAAATAAATAATTAAATAAATAAAACCTGTAAAATGAATTCCTGCAGACTCTGCTGAGAACGAGGGGGAGAAAAAAGATAATTACATCTTTGTGCGTACTTTATAATTTTGGAATGTATTCAGACACAGTGGCGATTGTGGCTTATAGGAAACCTAGATAAAGAAATTGTTTTGACACAAGTTTAGTACAATAAACAAATACCTGCATTGTGGAAAGAGGGGAGAGAATCTTAAGATATGTAAAATACGTGTTTCAAGAAACAAAATTTTTAAACTACTCAGGCATCTGGATTCTATGGTGATGAACATGATACACAACTTAGCTGTGCTCTCTGTATTGCTCGTGTGGGAGAAAACTCTGGACCATACCTGTGCTGAAAGACCACAAGGCTGATAGTGGGCAACAAGTTTGACATGCAGTTTTTAGTAATGTTTGCAGCAAAAAGGATTGTTGCAGTTTCAGGATTGTGTACATGGAGGTATCCAATCACAAGAGTAGGTTTGCAGTTATAAATAACTGTTTTCTAAGTACCATATTTGAGAGGTAAAAATGCCAAAGCAGGAGAATTACTTAGAATGGTGCAGGCAGGTATCGCTAGATAAAATGGAAAGGGAAAATTCAGAATGAATGTCAGAAAAATGTTGAGAATTCAAACTGATCAGGGTGTGGTATGGTTTTCCAAAGGAAAATAGAGAGAGCCCCTTCATCTGGGGTATTTAAAACTGTACTGGACAAAACAAGAAAATGTACTGTAGAGAACAATTCTTTGTTGGCAGGGGATGAACGAAATGAACTAAAGTCCTTTCTCATCTCTTAATTTCTGTGGTTCTACAAACAATTGTGTACTCTCCCCACACATTCCCCCTCTGCGTGACATCTGCAACATTTACGTAAGCGTGCTCTTGTGCATTTGTGTAGCAAGAACAATTATGAAAGCTGCCATTGGCAAGGATATAGCTGCTTACATGGCCACCCTGAAGACTGTCCACTGTGGGGACTGAGATGCTTGCAGCTGCCCCAGAGCTTGTTTTATGTGGCTTTTGTAATGGAACCCTTCGTCCTCTGTTGAGGAGGGAGAAAGTTGGTAAAGTGCCCTGAGATTTGGGGGCTAAGGTGAGAGGATTTAGCCTGTGCTCATGGTCATCAGGGAGAGTAGGAATAAGGCAGTTATTGAAAGGCGGACGGAAAGGGAATAATTGGCTGCTTCAGAATGCAATGTATAAGGTTAAAGCATCACAACACATGATATTTAATATCTTTTTATTAGGTCACAATAGATGAACACTGTGTAAAATACATCTTTTATTAGTCTCTCACTTGGTTATATAGCAACCCCAGAAACTTCTACCAATTCTTCACATATATATTGAATGCTGTTTCTTTTAGCAAGTGGAAGGGAAAAAATACATTTAATTTTCCAGGGGCATGCATGAGCCTGATTCTGGTAAATCAGTAAGTAAACAAATGGCCTCCACTGAAATGGAGCCACATTTAGTAAAAGAGGTATGGAAAATCTGTTGAAACAAGCAAAGAAAACCCTTGTGATCTCTTTAATTTCTGAGCTCCTTCCCCATCTTGTTGTTAGACTCCAATTCAGGCTTTAAAGTGGTCACTGTCATTTGTGCTTGACCTTGTTGATGCTTGCCAAACAGTTTCTCTGCCAGAGGCCCAATCTACACTTACCTTTCGGATTCGGCGGCAGTCTGCGGGAGATACGCAAGTGCTGTAAATCACTTGCATATCTCCCGTCGACTTCGCTGCATCTGTTCCACGCACCGTCCACACTGCGCTGTGCCAACGGGAACAGCGTTCCCTTTGACGCAGCGTCATGCCACTTACTGGGTCGGTTTTCCTGCGTCGATTGCTGGATCGACTGAGCGGGTCTACACAGAGTGCTCAGTCAAACCAGAGCAATCGATCAGATGGCGGCGAATTTGCCACCATCAGTGTAGTCCCAACCAGAGTCTCTTCCAGTTGCTGTCTTCTTTATTTCACCTCCATTCCCTGCTTCCTCCACATAGTTGTATTCAGGGGCTAAAATAAAGAGGGTTCTGTCAGTGTCCCCCGGCAGCACTTTTAACTAGAATCCATTTGTGATGCTTGGATTGAGTGGCTTGTGCATGGAGAAAGGAAATGGGCAAATCTTTGTTCTTATGGGAAACCTTGCTGGGTTAAGATAGTTTTGCAAATTTTTCAGCTTAATGAAGAATATGCTTTGCCCTTGTCTGTGAAAGGAGGAAATTTATTAGGCTAAAATTAACTTTATTCATTTGTTTAATTTCTAGTGTTGGGGGGCAGGTGTGGAGTTCTGCCAATCTGGAATATGGGCTTCCCAGCCCGCAGGTTGGAAAATACTGAGAATGCTCTGCCTAGAATTCTAGAAGGATTTTGGTATCTCTTTCTGGAGCTTGTCTTGAATTGCTAGGTGTGACACTATCCAGGTGAACCCAGGGTCGTAAAGCATCTCATTGCTATCTGCCCTTAGTGAGAGAGAGTCTTGTCTGTGGCTGTTGTGGATGAAATCATCAGGCTCTGGCAATACCAGGCCTCCTTATGCTTCGCTGTCTGTACAGGTCAGCAATGAGCACAAACTAGTCTCTGTGTCCTCCAGGCGTCCCTCTGGAGTGTTTAGCCCCTGATCCACTGAACACTAACAGAACTCTGAGATCTGCTACTACTCTGAAAGGACCAGTACAACCAGCATGTAAGAGTCAACTGAGAATCACTACTTTGCTTAACACCACCCTGCTTAAATATAGCTGTAGTGTAAACAAGGGTAAGTTTATTGTCAAAGAAAAGAGATTCAAGTTATTGGACTATTAGAAAGCTGGGTGGCTGTTCCTGGGGGGGACAGGGAGCGGAGAAACCCTGGATGACCTCTCCGCTTGCTCCCCACAGGCACCTAGGGCAGCTTTGTCAATTTCATGGCTCAAGACTGTCTGGCTCCGGAAGGGGCGAGAAGCTCCAGGTGGCTTCCCCCTGCAAACGCGGAGGGGAGGAGCCCAGGGCTAGCTCCCATGTGGGGGACAGGGAGTGGGGAGGAGGGGGCAGCCCACTAGAAGTCTGTGGGCTCTCAGCTACCCACACCGCCCCTCTTAGGTCAGTGGACGTGCTTCTTGTGAGGATCCATTCCACTGGCCCAAGGAAGGTAGTATGACTGTTAGTTGACCTATGTTAGGTCGACTTATTTTTCTAGTGTAGACAAGGCTTAAGTGGAGATGTTCTTATCTAAAGGCTGTCCAGGGTTAATGCTGAGGGTTTTCTTTAACCCTTAGGAATTAATGCTTATTCCACCAGAAGGCTCCTAAGATAATGAGTGGTTGCTGTTCTATAAAAGATAGCTTAGTACTGGCCATCTAGTCACTACTCTTCCACGTATGTCCACCTCATCACTCTTCCAGAAAATCAACACTTGCTGATAAAATGGTTACTTCATGGATTCTATTAGGTCAGATATTGTGTAGATTTCTGTAAAGCTGGTTGTTGCCCTTTTATGTGGTTTTTGTTAAGCGTTATTAAATTATACGTCTTGCCATCTGTGAAAGCTTCTTTTGGTGAGGAGATGTACCGCAATCTCTAATGCTTGCATCAGTTTCCCTAGAGCTTCTCTAGCTTTTCTCTTTGCTTTTCTCTGCTAATCTTGTCCTCAGTGTTCCTTGCTCCAGACTCATTCCTCACTCACTGTGTTTACACGTACAGTACTGTAAACGATGAGGGCAGTATTGATACATTAACATTCAAAGATAAAAGTAGTTCCTAAGATTGTAGTATTTTACGTAAAGCAAAGGCTCACAGCAAACTTTCCTCCTCTTTGCTATTTTCCTCAGACACGTGAAGTTTTTTTCTGATTTGTAGACATTTTTATTCTTTCCTTATCTGTGTGAGGCAAGATATGCTCTTTTCACATTATTGGCAGTTTTCAAGGGTGAGAGGATGAACTCTAGGACACCTTTTATTACCCCAAGTCTTTGTGGGAGTAGGGTTGGGGCTTTCTGTTGACCCATTTGCCCTTTATTATTCCCTCTGCACATCCCCCAGCAGAAGCAGCTTTCAGAATGACCAAGATCAGGAGCCCTCTCTGTAACGTGGGTAGGAGCAGGCTCTGAGACGTCTTTCCTTCTCTGTGGGGTGGACATTGAGATGTTCCCATCTGTGATCACTGTCCATAGCAGCAGACTATGGCATGAAATAGCTCCAGGCTGCAGATTTGCGGTAGAGGGAGTAAAGGGTCTATAGCTGCCAGACTTGTCCTCTTCCTGCTGTTCCTGTTGAAGACTCTGGTGACATTTGATATACCCTGATGCTTCTATTTTGCACGTGCTATTATTGCCTGCTCATAAGATGCATAGTACACATTTAGTTGCGATCTTGGAGGCTGCTTTAACAAACAAGGTTTGTTTAGAAATTCTGGGTGGGAGGGAGAGAGGAAGACAGACAGACAGACCCTGGCAGCTGGTTGAAAAATAGGAGGTGCCATTTGCTACTTGTTGCATTTTGTTTTGTTTTTTCAATTAAAGTCCAAATTTTCCAAACTCTAGAAATTAGTCTTGGTTTCTTTACATCTTGGCGTTTTATCACCTTGGCCAGCTCAGTTGTGATCTAGAAAAGGTGGATTGGTTTTCTTCAACATGTGAATTAAATACTGTTTTCCAGTCTTTCATCATCTGATGCATGTTGCAGTTCTCTGCTTAGATATTTTTGAGCTCCCCAAAGTGGGTAAGAATGCTAAGAAACCTGAGAGGAAAAAGAGATTACAGCTCTTCTTCAGTAAGCTTTCTTGGGAGGTTGGCAGTTTTTCCTGGATATATTGTACAGTCTGTAGAAATTCTGAAAGAGAAAACGTCCAGGGAAGAAAGTAACCAATACACTATTAAAAAATTAATTCCTGGGAAGTAACATTTACTAATGGGAAATATGGATTACATCTTGTGGTGGCAAAGTGCTTGCTGTCATTCAAGGCTTTTATCGTCTATAAATCTAAATTATTAATGCATTGGTAAACTTAAACTTTTGGTAGGTGGGAGGGAAGAGTGAGAGACAGTGCTATCTTGACAGAATGCTGTTCCGAGGCCTGATCCTGTAAGTTGCTCCATGTGAGCAGATTTCTGTGGCTTTTCAGAGCCCCATTGATTTTTCAGCAAGATGACATGGGTGTAAGAGACTGCAAGCTCCATTATATGAAGTAAAAGATGGATGAAAGACTGTGCAGAAATGCTCTGTGATGATTAGTCTCAGTATCCTTGAAAGTTTCAGTTGTCTTGTCAAAGATTGACTAGAAATTTTGCTTTTCTTTTTGGATTCGAACATAAATGTCAGATATCCTTGGTGAGCAATATTTGAATGTGCTCTTTATTTCCTGGTACAATGCTACTCAGATTTATAATCAGAGGGCTCTTCTGGCTAACTTCTATTTGTACTTTGTTTTCCATCTTCCCAAACATTTAAAAAACCAGTCAAGCCATAAATTGATCTGTGAGGTTAAAAGCTTGTTACCAAATGAAAAGGATGGCTGTAAAAGAAAAAATGTTTAATCTGCTTTCATCCTTACCATTTTTTAAACCTGAAGTAAACATGAAGCTGACTGAATTTCTATTAAGCAGCTTACTTTGCTTTCTTATCACGTACTGAGCAGACAATTGATGGCATATTTCCAGTTGGCAGGGCTGTGAAAGGTAGCATGCAACTTCAACTCTTATTTTTTCTTTTCAAACATATGATTGTACAAATCTAACTAAACTCGTTGGAAAGTAAATATTCTTTTTTTTTTTTTACACAGCAGGTGCACTAGACATACAGATTTTTAAAGCTGATTTTTAAAGCTGATGTGATATTCACCTGGGTATAGACTAGCTATTAGTTGAAGTTCCTTATCCCCTTTTTCATTTTAGTTCAGTAGGTGCTGCTGATCCATTTTCTGACACCCATATGGAAAAATATTTAACTTCAATTTGATTGTGTTCATTTTTATAAGCAGAGGAAAACAATATTTTACTGCATATTAATGGTTTCTTTTAAATTTCCATTTAAATATTTAAAGGTATTTGGCTTTAATTATAATACTTTGCACTTACACAGCACTTTACATCTTGATACTGCTTGTACAAACATTAGCTACTTCTCAATTTTCCTCTGAGATAGGTAAAGAAATATTGAGTGATTAATCTAATTCCAGTGAAGTCATTGGCAAAACTCCAACTGACTTCAGTAGAGACAGGGTTTCATGTCCCTTAAATTAGAGCTGAATTCTGTTCCCAATTATTATACCTTTCCCCAATTAATTTATATATAAAGCAGCTTCATTTTGCTCGGTGGGATTGAACAATTGCAACTAGGAACAGAATTTAGACCATAGTGGATGGAAGACACAATCATTAGTTAAATTGCTTAAGTCCATACAAGTCACTGGTGAAACTAGGTTTTTAACTTGAAAGTTCCTGGCTTCCCCATCCTATGATGTACCTTTGGGAACATTATAAATTACCTGAAGTCCTTTGTGACATATTGGGAATGCTCAGGAGGGGTAAAACAAAGGTAAAATAACAGAGTATAGATAACACAATGGAGTCAGTCATGTCATTTGAGCCTAAATTATGGCATTACTAATTATAGGCTCAGACACTTGTCCTGTAACTGACTCCACTTGGGCAGTTACGTTTCCATGGGGAGCCCCATTTAAGTTAATAGAGCTCAATGCAGAATAAATTGCAAGATCAGGACCTAACTACCTATCTTTTTTAAAGATGTAAGATTGCATATATTGCTCATTTGGCTGGTAATCTGCGCTATTATTCATGTGCAAGTGTACTAGTAAATTACTGCAAAATATGCCACTACATAGACCTGTATATCAGAAAGGAACACTTAAAGGAACAGTGTCAATTTTAAAAGTACTTTTCATCACACAGTTTTGTATATGCTGTACTATTGCCACAAGTACCATCTAGGATATCAGAGAAAATAGAGAAACAATTTTTTCTGTTTTTCAGTTGTTTCTGTTTTGCATGTAACAGCCCTTTGTGTTTAGTCATTTTGATTTCCTTGCATATTCAGTCACCCTTCCCTGTTGTTGGGCACATGTGTGAGAGTCTCTCTTTTATACAGCAACAGGGAGGGGAAAGAGAAACATTAAAAATAGAAATTTGTAAAACCACACCATTTGTCAGGAGGCTTAGAACAAAGGTACTGTACCAGAAAATGTCTTGGGCTATAGCGTGTAGACATAGCCCGTGTTGGCAAAATTCACATCCCTGAACTACATAAGTTACATTGACATACACACTTATGTTCACTGCTCCTGCCGACAGCTTCTGCTGCTCATGGAGGTGATTTTATTAGTGTTGACTGGAGCGCTCTCTCCTGTTGGCATAGAGCATCTTCATTGGTATAGCTGCACCACTGCAGCACTGTATGTATAGATATACCCTAAATCTCATTAGAAAGGAGAGGAAAAAGGGGAAAAAAAGATTCCATTTCAAGATGACTGTTCCTTCAACACTAAATGCATATAAATAAATATCCTTTTCTGAAAAGAAAATTAACCTTTGGCAATAGATAGAGAGGTGGTTTCTCTCCAAATTCAGGTAATCAACGTTTCTTATGTATATGTGTACAATAGACACATTTAGCCCAATTTAGGGGCTGCATTCCCAGTTTCCAGAAGTCCAAATGTTACATCCAGTTACTGTAAAATAGATCAGATTGTATTGAAGACCACACTTGGCCTTCTAAATGTACTTTGGCCACTCTGTGTGTAAGTAATTTCTGTACAAATGTGAACAAACACCCTAAATGTTTTTCTGTCATGGGCTAAAAGTCAGTTGTATTACCTAGAACAGTGGTTCTCCGCCAGGGATACATGTATCCCAAGGGGTACTCAGATGTCTTCCAGGGGGTACATCAACTCATCCAGATATCTGGCTAATTTTAGAATAGGTTATATAAAAAGTACTAGCAAAGTCACCACAAACTAAAATTTCATACAGACAATGACTTTTTTATACTGCCATATATACTATACACTGAAAAATAAATACAATATTTATATTCCAATTGATTTATTTTATAATTATATGGTAAAAATGAGAAAGTAAGCAATTTTTCAGTAACTGTGATACTTTTTTATTTTTATGTCTGATTTTTGTAAGCACGTTGTTTTTAAGTCAGGTGAAATTTGGGGGTACACAAGACAAATCAGGCTCTTCAAAGGGATACAGTAGTCTGGAAAGGTTGAGAGCCACTGACCTAGAATATAATGTTCTTTTGTCTCTTTCTGAGGCAGAAACAGCAGTTAAGTCTGAGGGTTATCTTTGCACCCCAAAATAAATTAGAGACTTGAGATCAGACCCTCTGCATTCCAAATACTAAGCCAAATGGTTATATCTTACAACTGGCAGAGCAAAAGACATAAAATTCATTGGTTGCAGGACATGTATGGGGCAAATTACATTCCTCCCATACTTTTTCCATTGGACATTGGGACCTTATTACACCACATAATACAAAACTGGAACAACCTTTTGATTATCTGCCTAATAGTTTGCTGAGGAGAATAAGAATAAGATAATGGAACTGGTCTTGTGTCCCTTTCTCTTCTTCTCTTGGGGCGCGGGGGGCCCCCCAGAAAAAAGGACAGAACTAACAAACAGTTGACATGAATACTGGTCATTCACTTTATTGAATCTTAAAAGCAATGTGATATGGACATTAAACTTTTTTCCCCAGACTAGATCAATTTAGAATTCACAGTTAGTGAGAAAGTTAATGGTATAATATAAATACCTGAATTTCCATAGTATTGTCCATGTCTCCAATAAGTACCTAAAAAATTGAATACGATGCAGTTTGTGAAAATATTGTCTGGTTAAGCTGTACTGATGCTAATTCAGTATATATTTATGCTGGAAAACGTGAACTTAGGGATGTGATGATAATAGGAAAGAATAGGCCAGCTAGGTGTTCTAGGACATCAAAAATTTCATAATGCTGAATTTTGATGGGATCAAGTTTTCCCTTCTAATGTGCACTGGCTAGCATGAGCTCCCTCTCCTGCTAGAGCTGCCACTTTCAGAAGTCTTGCATTTTGACCAAATGTGATCATGTTACAATGCATCATGAGACTGATAATTCTGTTCACATAATGATGTTGTACCTGCCTGAAATTTTTTGGGTATTTCAGTAGCCTTGCAAGTCTTCAGGGACGCAGTAAAATGTCACTGGAATAGTAATGACCCTGAAAAATTCAGGAGGGTTGGAAACCCAAGTTTAATTTTGTTCAAGTTCAGCCTTTAAAATCCATTGAGAGGATCAGAGAGTCTAATCAACATTATTTGGTTCCTCTAACAGGATAAGTTTTGTGGGGATCTGATGAGTGGGTTGGACCATAATGGGGAATGGTAAATTGTTTGACTATGTTTAATGACCCAGGAGTGGTTCTAAGCTTGATCACTTCGCTTGTTATAGTGGGAATGTGGGTAGGAGGGGAGGGAGGTACTTGTTCCTTTAGTAGTGACTGTCTGTCTTAGCCAATAAATCGCTGCACTCAACTTCTGGATTCTGACATTTCCCCTGTATGGGCTTGCAAAACACATACAATAAAATCGATAGGCTTCACATTACAATAAACAGCAACGCGGCTCTAAACTTGCCTAGAGGATTCCATGTCACCTTCTCCTTCAGTGAGTGACTGTGATCATAGGTCCACAGAGTATAGGGCTACAAACACTTAGATTCTTCTTGCTTTTGTCTCTTGTTGCCTTTAATCTTGCCTCAATTTGGAGGGATGGACTAGATGACTTGTGGAGGTCCTCCCAGCCCTACACTTCTCTGATTCTTCTTTGTTGTGTGCTTGGGGAAATCAAGACTAAGTCCAAAACCCTGGAAGGCTCAGGGTATGCTTTGAGCATGAAAATCAGTTTGACCTTGTAGGAAGGGCAGATGTCTTCCTGCCCTGAAAGTCCTGGACCATACAATGGTATACCTTCAGACCATTAATTTTATCCTAGCATTACTTGGCACTGTGTTCTGTGCCAATTGCAGCCAGTTTCTGGGACCCATTGGTATAAACCAGTGCCATCTACATGATGGAATTTGAATTCTGGTCTCCCTAGATTGCAATGAGAATTTTTCTAGATCATTATGAATGTTCACGTCTGTCTGCTTGACAACAGACAGTGTAGGAGGCTGGTTTCTCAGAAGGCATTGGAATAACGTAAAATGTCTAATAATTTGAACAGAAATGGTATTGGGGATGAACTGCACTTTATAATCATGCTTACTCGGTGGTTGCTGAAAGGTGGGTAAAAAGTACCATGGGACTGAGCAGGGAAGATCCATCTCAGAGGCATGGCTGTGCATACAATTCACAGTGGTGATGCAACTGTGTTAACTTGACTAATGGAAGAGGAAGAGATGTTGAGAGTTGCTCAGATGTGATGCAGTTGTAGAGGTACTTGGGATACTTGTGCAAGGTTAGAAGCAAACAATCTTGAAATGAGTTAGTTTTATGATTATGTACTGGGTTTTTATGACTATAATCTGTCATTGAACTCATGCTTTAGGAGTTGAAAGGCTTTGAGGAATACAGTAGCATGGGCATACCAGTAAATCTCCTTTGAGTTAAAGCAGTGTGCTAGTTAATTTGAATTATATACATCTTGGAGGCTTCAGTGAAATTGTTGGATTCACTTGTATGGGAAGAAATCTATTTTCAGTTCACATTGTTCATCACAGAGCAGAACTAATATTTAATCTTCATTATGGTATTTGAAGCATAGAGGGAAAACATTCAATACAACTGCAGCAGAAAAGTTGATTTGTCTGTTCAAATGGTGTGAGGGCTGGATGCGTGAACTATAGATAGTAAACATGAAGTATGTAGTATGGCATCATCACCTGGATCCTAAAAATCAGTCTGTATTTCCACTGTAAATCCAACTACAAAACCTGGTTTTGTTAGGTTTTGCTACTCCCATAATTGAATCAAACATCTTTCAGAGATACGGTATACGAGTCATTTGCTGCCCCTCTCCCCCCTTTGTTTTAGACCTCCATTAACTACCTATAGAGGCCACCTACGATCAGTGTCTAGTGAAACCAAAGAGGATTTGTCCTCCAGCTGGAAGCAGACCAAAGCCAATCAGGCCATTATAAAAAAGGCTAGTTCTGGGAGAAGCTGGAGTAGGAAGAAGGATCTCTTAACCTGAGACCAGCCTGGTCTGGTCAAGGACCCAATTCTGAACTGCGCCTTTTTGGTTGAGCTAGCAAAGGATTGTTGTTTTATGTAATAGAATTTAAAGCTCTGGTGGCCATCCTGAGTTAAATATCAGTTTACTGCTATACAATTTAAACAAGCTGGCTTTGTGAAATCTCCATTTGCCCAAGTGAACTTGGGATGTCTTCATCATCCTAAAAACTAGAACCCAAATGCTCAAATAACGGCCTGTTTCCTGTGGCTCTGCATTGATTCTCTCTCTTCCTTCCCCCACCTTCCCAGTCTCAATATGCAATCAAGATGGGCTTAGGTATTTCTTAGTTGATGGTTGTTGGCTGCAGAAATTCCTCTGACAGAAGGCCCATCAAAATCCCTCAATGGCTGCCTTTAGCATATGATGAGTCCTATTTTATTTCAGCTGGTCTTTTATTTCTTAGTGTTCATTGCTGTAATGTCTTAGAGCTTACTAAATGGGGCTCCGTCCCTGTGTCTGAGAGGGACTCTTCAGGGCTCCTGTGTTTGCCATGTTTAATGCTTTTCATTGCTGTCTGGCTGTGTACTGTATTTGCCTGCTGATTCTTGGATTTGTAAATATTTTATATTTGTAAACAAACCTGTCCAGACAGCATCTTTTGCGCTGAGATTCTGTGCAGGTGAGAGGCATTATAAAACCATAAAATAGGTCTAAACATTAATTAAATAGTTAAAATCCAGTTTTTTATTTTATCTTTCTCACTGCAGTAAATACCAGGATTGAATGTGGATTGTTCTAACCGACAAAGAATACAAGTGTGTAGATATCTAATTGTAATGGAGTAAATGGATCCAATCCTTCAGTCAGTCATTCACTTGAGGAGCTCCTCTGAAATTGGAGGGACCAACCAGGTGATTGTGGCTGGGATCGGGCTTTCGCGTTGTAGATTATGTACTACGCGTTAGTATCCAAACGGTGGCATTTTATGTACTCTATTATAACACAGCACATTACAGTTATTGTGACAACAGTAACTTAGATCCTATGGCGGTACAGGAAAACCTAAAATAGATTAACTTAGTTTTCCTTGTGTTTTATTCTGGTTTAAAAAGCCAACCAACCAAATAAATAAATAAAAACCAAACCTGTGAGGTGGTTAACATTTTTTCCATGTTCCACTAATATATTATGAACCACCTGGTGCATTTTTAAATACTTGTACCTTGAAAATAGCAATGCTTAGACTGCACTGTGACTTTTGCCACAGCAGCTGCATAATTCATTAAATCTTAGAAGCTTGAGAGTTATAGCTGTGATGCCATTTACAACTTTTATTCTTAACTCTTAAGTTTATTAATGTGTTTCAATTTTTTAAGTGCATTATGTTTGTACTTCAAAATAATTTGAAACTCTCTCTATTAAAACATGACTTTGAAAATCAGTCTTCCTTTAAAATGCGGGGGAGGTGCAGCAGAAGTTGAAGCAAGTCTCTTCTTAAATGGAGCAGTAAAGCACAAAGATGGATGTAAAAGGTATTTTGTAAGTGCTAAAATATCAGTTAGTGCACTTAAAAGTTTAATGGTTGTCTTTGATGTGCCTGTGATAACTTTGGTAAAGTTTAAATGTTTCCATTGATCAGATAGGGATGGAAAAAGGAGAGTAAAAGAATGGTAAACAAAACTGTTCTTCTAAGGCTGAGCAATTTGTTTTGCACGTTGTGGTCTTTGTAGATACTTAATGCACTATGAAAGCAGGGTAGAAAATAATTTTTTTTAGACATTCTATGTTAGGTGAAGGTTTTCTTTTACTCTTCAATATTCCCAAATGGCAGAGGGGGTTAAAAAATGCGGCAAAAATTTCATGCTTTAAAATAAATTTAAGTTTTTCACTGACATTTTAAATTTTCAAAAAAAGCATGCCTAGTCCATAAACTGGTTGAAAAGCAGTGAAAAATCTTCATGGAAATGTCAAATTAAAAAAAAATTTTTTTTACCCATCTCTACCAAATAGTTCACAAAAAGGGGCTATCTATGCACTAAAATGTCTTTTCCATGCAGATAGAAGAACCTGTTCCCTACAGAAAGTTCCATGCTTTTTCTAAGTTTTTTTTTGCTTTGTTTTTGTTTTTGTTTTTGTTTTAAATGTTGTCATCACTGATCTCATCACTTCAACTGCTTCAGTAATACCTGTGGCTATCAGCTGCTCCAGCCTCACTGTTTTTAAAATATAGTGGTCACGGCAGATCACATACTGCAGGGCTTAGTGTTGAGGAGCTGTATATACATTCGGCAGCTTTTTAGACATCCAGCGACATGACTATGTATCTTTATATTTTGACGTGCTTAGTTCCAGCATACCTAGTGAGCTGCTGAGAGTGCAGTACTAGATCTGTGCGTTTATAACCTCTGTCAGTCTGAATTAATTGGGATAGATGCTCTGCAGTACTTCTTGGAAGTTACTGGACAGATTCACCAAACAGTTGCTAGGTGACAAACTATGGAGCAGATGCCTTTTTATTTAGTTATTTATTTTCCTGGAACACTGAGAGAGAATGTCTTGCATGTTGGGTAGTTATTGGAAGTCAAAATGTAATTTGAAACTAGAAACAGTACCTCTTTGCTATTTGTGTGTGCAAGCCCTGTATTTCCTGAAAGACAGTAAGTGTATGTCTACACAGTGCAAACAAAGTGACGAATCTCAGAAACTGGGTCAATTTGGGCTTGAGCTTCAGGGCCGTAAATAGCAGTGTAGACATTCAGGTTCAGGCTGGAGCCTGGTTTCTGTGTCCTCCTCCTCACTGGGTTTCAAAGCCCAGGATCAGCCCGAATTACTACAAACTGTTGTTTATAGTCCTGCAGCTCAAGCCCCACAAACCCAAGTCTATTGACTCAGGGTCTGGTGTGTGTGTGTGTGTGTGTGTGTGTGTGTGTGTGTGTTGGAGGGTGGGGGGGTGGTTCTGCTGTGTAGACATCTCCTTAGCCTCCTCCAACTATATGGCCTGGTCTCTCTCTCTCTCACCCACACACAGTGTGTCCTAAAATAAATAGTTTAGTTAAATATGTACAGCCCCCTTATGTATGTAGACACACTGAAATTGGTTTGAGTGGTTCATGTTGATTTAGCTTAATTGGGTTTGTTACCAGCCCTGTGTTTAAGTCAATTACACCTGCTTTAAAGGGTGTTCAGCTGCTTGGGAGGATGGACAAGGAACTAAGTTGCCCATAAGAACTCTGTTTACCAAATTAAGGTAAATCAATATTGACCACTCTTACATTGATTTAAGAATGTCCATACAAGATGGTTGCATCAGTTTAACTAAATCAATTTAGAACAGTGGCTCTCAACCTTTCCAGGCTACTCTACTTTTTCAGGAGTCTGATTTGTCTTGAGTACCGCAAATTTCACCTGACTTAAAAATGACTGGCTTATAAAATCAGACATAAAAATACAACAGTGTCAGTTACTGAAAAATGGCTTACTTTCTCATTTTTGCCATATAATTATAAAATAAATCAATTGGAATATAAATATTGTACTTACATTCCAGTGTGTAATAATATATATAGCAGTATAAGCAAGTCATTCTGTATGAAATTTTAGTTTGTACTGACTTTGCTAGTGTTTTTTTATGTACCCTGTTGTAAAACTAGGCAAATATCAAGATAAGTTGATGTATCTATCCCTGAAAGGCCTCTTCATACCCCCCAGAGGTACACATACACCTGGTTGAGAACCACTGATTTAGAAAAGAGTTTTAGTTACCTTGGTGAAAAATTTGGAGTGTAGACAGGCCTAAAAGTCTTAAAGGAGATAAATTGGAAGTAGTCTCAGAAAGGTTTAATTCACCCCTGTAATTACCTATAGTACAAGAAAAAGTTAACAGAAGGCTTTTATCTAAACTTAATCTTGGTGACTTCCTGAGTCAGAGAGGTCACATAATTGAAGGTGAAAGAAGTTTTAGTTAAATACTTGACAGCTAAGGGAAGGGATGGCTTGTGGCCAATTTAGGTCTGGTCTACAAAAGTGTTGTTGGTGTAGCTGTGTTGGTTAGGAGTGTGGGGAAAAAAATCACACCCCGAGCCAACTTAGCTGTGCTGGCAAAAGCCCTAGTGTAGATACAGTTATGCTGGCAAAAAAGTCCTTTTGTCCATTTACTTTATTTCGTTTGGAGACCTGATATAACCTGTACCAACTTTTCTGGTGTAAACAAAGCCTTAGTTTTCTTGTTCATGTTCCCAAATAGTTGAATGCCCTTAACTGTAGGGCTGGCCTACTCTAAAAACGTTGTAGTCCTGTGAATACATTTAGTTACACTGGTGCAACTTCTCTAATGTTGACCAGCCCTTGAAAATGTCTAATAGCCCTGATGCTGACCTACAGTGACCTTCCAGGTGCTTTGAAGTGCCTAATGCACTGTTAGGCCTTTTAAAATAATGACTAGCAATAACAGTATTCATTTAAATGGACTTTCAAGCCATTTTAATTTCTGTTCTCTGTTAATGCTGTAATTATGGTGCTACTGTTGGTACACGACAATGGTTACAACTTCATGAGTGAAGGGTTAGGTGTTCTGTTCTGTGAATAATTCAGTCTGAAGGTAATTAGTCAGATGCAGCAAGACTGGGTTGAGTTCAGGAAAGCTCACGTCTACAGTCTTTGTCAAACCTCTGAAGTGTAAAGATCACTATTTTTACTGTACTTGCTAGCATAGTTGCATACTGTGGCTTAAACACTATAAGAAATAAGAGTTGATTCAAAATTAAATTAATTAGGAACAAGATATTTGAGTTTAATTATCTGGAGCTACAGTAACTCTTTCCTCTGCATTCTAGGTACTGCATGCTGAGATGTGCTCAGTGAAGAGCTTTAATCAGAGCTCAGAGGCAGAGAGAATATTTGGAATGTGAAATCTCCAAATTCCACACAGCAATTTTTAACCAGAGGCTGGATCTAGCAACAATTTAACACTCCCCCCGCCCCTCTTTTTTAAACAAGCCCATTTTAAAATTCAAATTAAGGCCAGATTTGTAAAATCTGCTGTAGTTCTTGGTCTTTTGCAGTGTAATGAAAATTGTTGGATCAACAGCTGTAGAAGGTTTTACCTCTGCACTTAATGGCTTGCACTGCTCTGTTCTTTGGCTGTACTATTTAACCATAAATATGTAGTGCTGTGGATGTTACAGCACATGTGGCTTCCTTGACTACTGTCTCAGATGTCTGACATGCCCCAACTCCAAAGAGCTGAATTGGCAACTGCCCAGCAGATTTTTATAAAGACTCAGTTGGTGGCCAGAAATTCAGGCTGTCAGAGTTGTTACGCAATAAATTGCTTTTTCAAAAGAAGATCATAATCCGATTTCAGCTGTAGTATTTTAATAGGCTGTAATCAAAGATAAGTACATATTATTTTATGGTATTTTGTAGAAGTCAAATCTGCTGCACATGAGTGTGTGCAGTCCATTTTATTTTAAGTTGAATACTGTTTCTCTATATTGGAGCCATTGACCTTCAATTAATTATTTTGCTTCAGTACCAAAGGGTGGGAGGGTGGGTGGGTGTGCGTGTGTGTGTCCGATTGCTACAGCTAAAGTGACCATCTGTCCTGTATTTTAAAGGACATTCCTTTTTTAAAGACAATGTCCAATAACCCAAATCCAATAAGGAACTATTGCAAAGTTTTTGATCAGATATAAATTGTTTTCAAGTAATATTCCTGTAAAAGACCATATATTGTGATAAATGTGTGATGATTTTTTTTTAACATGGATAGTATTGTGGGTGGTATCTTTTTTTAAAAATTAAAAAAGCTCTCATCTATATTTACCATACAGTTGTCTCTTTTATTTCCTGATATGTAGGTCATTTTAGATTTTGGTGGGTGCTGACCCTTGAAAATTGTGATGGAATTAAGAATTTAAAAAGAGTATTTTGCAGTCTGAATACAATGTTGTATACAGGTTTAAAGGCAAGTTGAATGAAAACAGCCATACTGTTTTGAAGATTTTTTTTTTTTTTTTTAGTGTTAGACATCAGAGTGATTTTTTTTTAATCCCTTGAATTCCTTCTGTACTACTTTCCCTGCCATTAAGCTTACTATAATGTTGAGTTATCCTCTCTTGCTTTTCTGTCTCTCCCTCCCATCTACTGGCTACCCAAAAAAACCCCAACCCTCTTTTGAGGCTTGTTTGTGTGTGTTGCTAGGTTTGAGTTGAACTCTAAACTCCTTCCATCTGGATGCAAAATAATTAAATTGTAGGTACATTTTAAGGAAGTCATAGCATCTGGGTAACTACAAATTAACGAAAGACAGAGGCGATATTCTGTTCTAATTGATAAAGGAATAAACTTCAAAACTGATGTTAGAGTGAATTTGTTTGGGATTAGCGTTTCTTCAAGTATTTACCTGGTAGACTAACAATGGAAACAGTTGTATTTTTGTATGCTTTCAGTATGTTCATATACTTTCCTAGATTTGCAAAACCATTGCTTAGGTCTTTGAACTTATATAATGAGAATGTGTTACCCATGGAGCCAATACTAAATGGATTTTTAACATTTTAAGGCCAAGTTTTAAAAGAAGTCTAATGATTTTTGGGTACCTCTGTTTTTGGGTCCCTATCTTGAGACAGTGTTTTTAAAGAGATGTCTGACATATAAAATGCAACTGCAGTCACTCTCTAAAAACTAGACTTCTTCAGGGTGGCACCCAAATATTTGATGCACCCAAAATCACTAGTCACTTGTACTTAGAAAAAGATTTTCAAATTATATTATTCCCCTCCACTGATTGTATGGTTATGGTCACAAGTTGAAGTGAATCAGACTCAAACCTTTTAAAATCCTTTTGTTACACAAAACCATGTGGAGAGTTTAACTGCCATGCAGCTCTTATGTGAGAATGCTTTGTGTGTCTGAGAGAGACGTGCTTTGACACACCTATATGTCACAAAACCAAATTTTCTGGGGCCATGTCTACATGACAGTGTCACTGCTGTGGTGCTGCAGCTGAGCCACTGTAACGTAGATGCTGCTTACATTGGTGGAAGGAAGCTTTCCATTGATCTAGTTAATCCACCTTTTCAAGAAGTAATAGCTAGTTTGACAGAAGAATCCTTTCTGTCGACCTAGCTGTGTCTACACCAGAGGCTAGGTCAACCTAAGTACAGTGTTGAGGCCACACAGTTTTTCCACAACCCTGAATGACCAAGTTAGGTCGATCTAATTTTTAAGTGTAGAGCGGATCTAAGAGTGGAGGTTGCCAGGAATGGGACTGCTAATACCATGTTGTGGGTAGACAGAAGGGAAGATTTTTATTTTCCCTTTTCCCCTTCCTCCTATGAAGAAAAGAGGGTTCTCCTCCAAGTTAACCCCATACTTGCTAACCAAGAGCTGTCTCGTACCAGAAGATCTTCAAGGAAAAATGCACTATTTTTTCCTAGAAAATTTCCTATCTAAATACCTAAAGCACTAAATGCTAATCAGCTGCTAACAAAGACAACCCCTCCCCATGTTACCCAACACATATTTAAGCATGACTTTGTACTTAATGTAAACATGATTTAACATCTTTTCAACAATGTCAGTTGGTCATGAACGACTCTAACTGCTTATCATAGAATACGTAAGCCATTTTTAATGTTAGACTGTTAGGTGCAAAGTCATATTTGACAATGTGCTAGGTCATGTTAAAATGTGTTAGCTATTTTCATACGTTAGACAGGATGTTTGGTTTCTCAGCAGACAGAAATTTGTCTCCATAAAGCCGTATCAAACCTCCTCAATTTAACTCCTTCACAAGATTTTACTTTTTGCACTATTTTTGTAGGAAACGTTCGTTTTAAACGAGCAACTGTTGCATCCTCTGGATAGTTAAAACTTGCTAAAAAAGTTAAAGAAGTTTGAACTGTATTAGAGAGAGTTTGATAGAAACCTAGTAAACTATAAAAATTATGCATAATCCCTTGCAAACTGAATATAGCTCTACTTAAGCATAATAGAGAATGTCTAGGCTGACTGATAGTTATTAGAATCTGTGGAAAGTTTTACTTTAAATAGCTGTGTTGTAGAGTAATGGAAAGTTCTAAAAAGTCTGGCTTCAGACATCTGTGCTGTAGGTATAAATGAGCACAGTGGTTTATTAGGTAAGAAGACGGAACTAAATTTTCAATCCTAGAAGTGGTTGCACCAGAAGAACGTTGAAGGATGTTAGTGGGACAGTAAGGGGAAGTTCTGTGCTGTACATGGAGGATTTATCTCCAGGGTTGTCGACTTGTAATGTTTTACAAACTCTGAACTTATGATAAAAAATGAAGAAGTAAAATGATATACTTTATAAATATAACTGAAAATAGTGGAAGGCCTCTAACTTGAATTAAGCAGAAAAATAACTGTCCTATGAACTTTCCTATGAGAATCTCTGTGCTTTACAAACATTAACAAATGAACACACAGCACACCTGTACAAAAGTATTATAATCCTATTACACAGATGGAAAATCTGAATCACAGTGAAGTTGTATAACTTGCACAGAAAATTTGTGGGAGAACTGGGAATAGAACCGAAGTTTAATCATTAGACCATCTCCCCTTTTGTCTTTCAGCTGTGTAATTGCTGCCATCACCGAGTCTTGGTTAAAATCTATCACAGGGTTCCATTTATTTAGTAAACAAATACTTCATTTGTAGTCCCCTAATGGGGCTGGGAGGAGTGTTGGCATCCAATTGTTCTCCCAAAAAATTTGTTCTTCTATTCATACTGAGGGAAGATTTTTTTCATATTTTAGCCAGCAGGAAAACCATCTTTTAAATAGTTCTCATTTAAAAGTATCTTTGAGGAAAGGACAGAAGCTTGTGGCTTATTTTTTCCAGTTGTTGCAAGCTGACCTAACCTCTGTGGGGAGAACCCCTTGGAGCTCCCAAACAATTAAAGCATATTCATTTAATGCAGTGAGTGCCAGTCTTTGGGGCTCCCCTGCTAGGCTTTTTTTGTTTGATTGGATTTGTTTGTTGTTGATTGCAAGCTGGCATGAGAAATGGGGTCAAAAAGTGCTTGCTGAGGAAAGACCTAAGATAACTGGAAATATGCCAGAAACATACTGGGTCATAACATACATGCTTATAGCTATTATTGTACCTTACAAAGTCCTGACTCTTCAAATAAAATCAATGTTGTTCTTAAATTATTTACATAAAGTAAAACATAGTCTTGCCCGTTGCATACATTTGCCCTTGCTTCAGCTGCTTTTTACCCTATGAACTATTTGCTAAAAGCTGAGCCTAAGAATGTGGTGAATGACTGAAGAAGCAAATATAATGGATCTCCATATGGCTTTTGGTGCTTATTGTTGTAAAGCAGTAGTGTTCAAAAGGGTGAAATTCAACCCTGTACCGAGGGCCTACGTACCTCTTAAATCCTCAAAATTGAGCTTAAGTGGGACTTAAGTGATGTATAGTCATTGTGCTGGCCCTCTGCTCCAGGCTCATTTTCACCCACAGTGAACAAATTGTAAACTGTGATTGCATTGTGAGGTGCCTATTGGCACAGGTGAAGAACTTAAAATTCATTTTAAAGTGGTTGTATTTTATATGACAGTAGTTTGTCACTTAGTTCTAAAAACAGTGTATGAAATGTTACAAACAAAGAAAAAATTACAAACCAGTTATCTTGGAATAGGATTGTTCTTGCTACATTTAGGAGAGAGAAGGGTTCCGCAGAAGCTTCATACTTACCTCTGGCTAGCAAGGATTGTGCGCCAAACCATAGGGAATGAATGATGTATTTTCTTCTTCTGTACTATATCCGCCAGTCTGCCACTAGCAGGCACTTTGGTACTTGATGTTTAGATACTAAATGTGTGATGCAAAGTTCTCCAAAACTGTTTAGCAGATGAGGAGAATAAATAAATAAATTCTTTTTATAACAATTTAAAAGAAATGTTGCGATTGGCATTTTCACTCTGTGATCTGTTGGAATGTCTCCAGCTTTTACATCTATTACTTCAGTTATAAATAAAATTAACTCCTAGATTATAAGGAACCACTGTGGTCAGCTAGTCTGACCTCTTGTATAGCACATGCCAGAGAACCTGCAGCACTGATTAAATTTTTGTTTGAAATACAAATTTTTTTAGAACAACATCCAGTCTTGATTTTAAAATTTGCGGTAATGGAGTATCCACCATAATCCTTGGTAAACTGTTGCAGTGGTTGGCCCTTACTGTTGAAAATGTACACCTTATTTTTAGTCTCCATTTGTCTGGGTTCGGCTTCCAGCCATTGGATCTTGTGCATTTTTTGTCTGCTAGATCGAAGAGTCCTCTTTTATCACACTTCTGTTTTCCATATTGGTCCTTTTAAACTATGATCAAGTCACCCTTTAGCTGTCTCTTGAATAAGCTAACTAGATTGAGCTCCTTGAGTCTTTCACTCTAAGGCATTCCAAAATAGTTTTTGATGCACATGTACATTATTTTATCCAAATTGTCTGGCAGCGTATAAAGTGAGGCATCCCGTAGGCCTTCATTCACTGATGTTATGAGGCAAAAATGTTCTGATCTATGCACTTATAATTAAATGCATCAAGAGTTGGAACTTGTTAGCTGAAAGAATGCAGTTGGGCTCCCGGTCAGCTGCTTTCTGTCTTCTGACTGCTTTTACATTGGATGCTAGAGGGGAAATGCAGCTTATGATGATGAAATTTGTTATTGCTTTTAGCTATAGAGATGTGCAGCCATGATTACTGGCAATGGCTTGATCGCTTATTTTGCTGTTCTTGGAAATTTAGTGTATTGGAGCAATTGGAGTCTTTACTGAAGTGGTATCGCTGCTTTGTTGTGGCCTTCTCATATTGCAGTGTGGGTCGGACTCTGACTGGGTGGGTGGAAGTTCTGGTTGTGGAGACACCCTCCTTCTTGGGGGTATAAAGTGCAAGTACCACTATTGTGGTGTAAAGATTAAGCCAGCATGATCTGTCTTGGTTCTACAGTTACACAAAGGGAGAAGATTGCTCTGTAATATTGTGAAATATAATCTTTATAGTTTTAGTGGTTGCAGAGAGCTATCTTGTTGCTAATTTTTGGAGCCTTGTTCACTGATGCAACTACTGCTTATCAGGTCTTCCAGTAGGTGTGAGGCTTACCCAAGAATGTTCTGTGGAGATGCTTTAGCTTCCAATTTTAAAACAAAAACAATAACCAAAAAAATTTCTCTGTGCAATGGCATTGTGTCGTGGTAAAAGTTCTACCAGGTCCTCTTCGGGATCTATCATACTTTGTGGGAGGAGGAGGATAAAACCATTGATCAACATTTTTTATTAATTTTTAAAAGGTGAATTGTCTAAACTCAAGTAAAGTAGATTAGACATGCCTCTTCCTTACGATTTTCCTTTACTACTTCCTCAAATTGGGTTGGTAACTGTGATGTCCCACAAAATATACTATACCTTTCATAATTCACTAACTCGGTTGCAATCTGCTCACTGATCAGTGTGTGCCAGGAATATTTTAAAGATCAGTGTCAGCAGATTTTACTCTCATGGCATTGAAAAAAATACGCTCCCGTGTTCTTTCGGATGGAAGTCAGCTTCCATATCATGGTTAAGTGGATTTCAGTAGGATTTCTTGAATTTAAAAAGCTGCATTTTTAGTAGCTGGGATCAGAACAGGCCGTGTTGGAGTTTTCAGATGAATTTCAAGTCTTTGGGACATGGAGTGTCTGTTCCAATTGCTGTGAGAAGTGAGAGCCAAGCTCTTTTTGCCTGTGGTTTATCTATTGGGTCAGTGCATCTACGAAAAAGTTGTCATGGAGTTTCTTGTCTTTAACTATTAATTCTGATTTGTTTCATATCTCTAGCTAAATAAAATATGTAACAGTGTAGGATGATAAAGTTTTGTTGTCTCTTGTTTGGTTAATCCATATAACTCAACAACCATGGCTTTGCAAATTGTGAGTAATGTGATCAGGCCATATTTGAGGTATCATTTAAAGCATACCACACCGTTTTCCCTTGCCTCTGCCATCTGTATAGGAACATGTACAAATAACAAAGTAATATTTTAAGAAAAAGTTAAGACTTTTCATGTTATAAACAATAATTGATAAACTCGGACAAATGCATTGAAGGTTACTTTTTTTTTCTGAGCAAATATTCCTTTAACACATAAGGGAAAACTCTTACTTAAATCAACATTAATTTCTTATCTAGTAACTGACTTAGAGGTCAAGATACTGCAAGCACTGATGACACACGAGGCCAAGTTTATTGTCAACAGTGTTCTATGTTAGAAGTGATCCCTATTGTAGTTTACTTTCAATCTGTGTTAGTGTGTGGGGAAAAAATACAACCGACAATCCTGCTAATCTTCATTAAAATTATGGATAATGTGGAAACCTGTAACTTGATGGCTGTCCTAACTCTGCCACTTCTTGTCATGCATAGTAGTGAAGAGGAGAAATGCGTGGGCTGAAGTTGTATTGGCAGCAAAATGGCAAACTGAAATTTTAATTTGTATAAACATCTGTTGTCAGGGCAATTGAGTTCACCATTTTCTTTAAAGTACTTGCCTAGAGAATTTTTCCATAATTGTTTCAGTTCAGTCACAAAGTCTGCTTTCTTGACTTGAAGTTCCATATATTCCCAAGCTATTTGGACAAAGTTCTGTGTTGTCTGTAGTAAAGTAGCATGTCCCTAGTGTGAGACAAACATCCTGCTGCCAGGAGACTAACTTTTTTTTTCATTGTGGTCACTGTTTGGCTTTTTTTTTGGGTCAAGTAATCAGCAAGGCAATTGGGGGAAATGATTTGTGCTTAGTGTTCAACAGCCTTCTACCAGCCCTAAGAGAAGGTGTTGATAATCGCTCTAAAATAAGTTTATTTTTAAAAAGTTGATTTTATTGGTCACTTCTCTCACACAGTGTAAACACTCTTGCCCTCTGGAGTGGATCACTGATATTGGTGTTTTGGTTTCTCAGTGAAGTGTGGCAATGCACTGCTTGCCTAAATAAGGGCTATCCAGAAAACTCTAATCTTCTCACTTGGCAACAATACAGCCCTTGAAGAATTTTAGGGCTAGAAACAATAAATAAGGATTGTATTAATCCTTTGACCACCACAAGGAAGTTTCTGCATCTCATTTTCTTATGCTGTAAGACTTACCTTACTCCCACATATACCTTTAGAACAGTTTTCTAACTATACTTTATTTGAATGCAAAAAGCTTTGGGGAAATAATTTTGCAGGGAGCTAATCTTTTAATTAAAGGAATTACCAAATAGTATACACTCTAGTATTGCTTTTTGCAATGCAGTATTTGTCTCCTACAAGTAAAATAAAGAACAATAATGCTCCACAGGCCAAATTCCACGTTGCTCTACTCTGATACTAATCCAAAGTCACTTCATTGTAGTCAAATGTATTGTACTACTATAATCCAGATGTACTGCTATATCAGAGAGCAATTGATATTGCATCAGTATATAAAATATTGAGACAAGGCAGCATCAAGACACATAAATGACAACATGTTAAGTTGGTACACTGTATTTACTTAATGTTTTCTGCAGCTCACTTTTACTCTTACTGGTTACTGAGAGGGGGGGAATTCTTCCGGCTGTGATAAATTTCTCTATGCAGCAGGGTTCATTATATGGATTTAAATATAAATTTTACTTCCTTTATAGTCCCTAATATTGACTACTGCTAGGAGCAGAATAATGGATTAGATGGACTAATGGTCTGATTTCATATTCTTGTCATGTCTTAATGCCTCTGATGTTCAAATTAGATGGGGTTTGCTTGATACACAGCTTTTATTCTTTAGCATTTCTAGGTCTAGGTAGAAGATACTTTTTTAATTCTAAAATTGTTTTGATCTTTCCACTAAATATTTCCTTTCCATTATCATTTTGTCTAGGATGACAGTGATGGGATTCCATGGTCAGAGGAGAGGGTGGTACGAAAGGTCCTTTACCTATCTCTAAAGGAGTTCAAAAATGCACAGAAGAGGCAGCATGGTGATGGCATTAATGGGAGTCTCAAGACTGTGACTGGTAAGTCAATTCTCTGGTACAACTGAAAGCGTTCTGTCATTTTAAGCACTTTTAAGCAGCAAGAAGACTACACAGGCTGACAAACGCACTGTCCTTTTGATGTGCACAATTCAGCAGAACTTGGTTTTTGAGCGCTTAAGGGGTTCACTTGACCGTACTGGCTCATTTGTCCCCAGCAAACAGTGTAGACGTGGGTCATAAAAGTGGGATCCTGAGGCCATGTCTACGCTGCAAAGTTTGGTAGACGCAAGTTATGTTCGTATACAACTGCTGCAATCAGTGTATAGCTTGTGCACATGCATGCTTGGCTGCTTGCGTCAGTGCTAAATGTACTCATCAGGAATGCATGTGTCAATGGAAAGTGTAGTGCGCCCTGGATAGGTAACCTGGTGTACCATGCGCAACCATCTGGCACAGTGCCTTTTGGGAAATGTTCACAATTTGTTGTCGGGTAGAAATGAGTCACACAGGGATCTCTGGGAGCTAGGGGTCAAGTTCCCATCATGCAAATTTCTCCATCTCGTAATGCGTATTAGAGACTGGAGACAAGTGGTTGGAAGGGAGGAAAATGTGAAAACAGCAGTATACTGATGGGGGGAGGGGATGTTGGCTGGGCCCTCCACCCGCTGAGTGGGAGAGGTGGGCACCATGTGGAGGGTAACAGGGTGGAAGGGGCAGCAGAGCCAGGCTCCGCTATCATGAGCACCAGAAAGACCCCAGGGAACAGGAGGAGAAACGTGGCAGGTCTCCCTCCACTGTCACCCACCACTCCCCGCAGGTACAGATCACCCTCTGCCTGGGGCAGCTGGGGGGCAACACCTGCTGGAGGGAGCCGGGGACCCCTTCTGCCCTGCATGGGGGGCGGGGGCACTTGGAGGCCTGGGGTTCACAAATTTAAGCATTGGCCCTCGGGCACGGGAGACCCCTGGCGCACCACTGGGTGAAAATAGAGAAGTGTTGCTGAGATTGGAGTTTATATTTCGTCTTCATCATTAAGCCCTTTGGTCAATGAAGGAATGGTTTCACAGTCTCTGTACAGTCTTGCTCTTTCTTCTTGAGTAAGCCAGATGTGATACCTTCAGAGGAGAGTATAAAATGTGGCTCTTCTGGGCTCATTCAGTGATGTATGACTCTTTCTTAAATAGTCTTTAATATACTGGGTTGAAACTAGAAAATGAGTGACTGTGTTCAGGTTTCTGGGCAAGTCTGTTTCTTCACTAACAACAGCTCATAGGTTTCTTTGTACAGGCTTAATGCAGTTGCTTGTCAGAATATGCATAACTGTACATGTGCTAATACATTTATAGCAGCAACTGGGTGCTTATTTGGTGGATTATTCATATTTGTATGCAGCTTGCATTTTTGACATGGCGAGTCAAATTTCACTGCAGTCTCTCTCTGAGGTTGACTTATTCCCGTGGAGGCAGAAACTAGTGGAATGACTGGATGGATGGATAGACAGACTGTGTATGTCTTAATTATTGCATCAGATAAGCAACTATAGCCTCTCCAATGCAATTAAGAAATATCCTCTGACTTCTGAGGTCAGTAATAATATCATTTGAAGGTAAGGGTCAGTCTAGCTTTAGCCACAAATCACTAATAAGCTTGAAGGTATCTATGCAAAACAGCTTTGGCTTTCTTTTTTTCTCCAGCATCTTTGCTACATTGATCTTCTGTCAAGCATGATTTTTTTTTTTTAAGTTTCTTTCCGTTGTGGGGGTTTCTTTAGTCAAAGAAAAAAAAATCTATAGGCGTGAAGCACTGTAATCGTGTGTTTAAAAAGCTTTGATGGTGTGCCAGGTTACAGGATTGACGGGGGTTTTGATGGTGTCTGGTTTCTCCAAAGCCAGCCTAGATGAAAACTGAGTTGGCTGAGAACGCTCTGTCAATACACGTACCAGACGTGGAGTGCACCATGGCCTTCTCTGTCTATATTGTAGCTTATGTCTTCAAAGCATGCCTCATTAATTTGGTATTTCAGAATATAATTCCTCCCCTCCTTCCACCCACATGGGTGACTAAGGATCTGTCTACATTGGAGCTAGAGTTGTAATTTCCAGCTCAGGTAGATTAAAGCTAACATGCTAAAAACAGCAGTGCAGCTACTATGGCGCAGGCATGGGCTAGCAACCCAAGCATGTACCTAGAGTCTTGTACTCGGGAGGCCGGGCTGTGCTACCACACACGTCATTGAGGCTACACTGCTATTTTTATGTGCTAGCTTGATCAGAGTGGATGTACACAGTGATGATATCCCAAATTTCCAATAACCAGTTCTATAAAGGCAGGTGATATTTAAGAACCTATTCTGAATAGGTTCTTAAACATCATGCACACAGCACCCCAACAACCCAGCACAGTGCCCTCCACCGTGAAATTGACCCTCCCTCGTCAATTTCGGCGGCGGGGAGCGCTAAGAACCGGTTCGCTGAATTTTTTCTATTTTAAGAACCGGTTTGTGCGAACCATTGCAAACCGGTTGGATATCATCACTGGATGTACATCTGCTGGAGCTGGAAATTTAAAACTTTGAAAAAAATTTAAAAGCCACTGTTTCTAAAACTTCTTTTTTATGGATTACAATCATTAGTCACAAACATGTTACTGAAAATACTTTTCCAATTAGCTTTAAAAAAGTATTTAGTGAACTTTCTGTATGTGTAAACAAAACAAAAAACCCCCAACAAATACCAAACAAACAAACAACAAAAAAAGCCTAAGCCAAACAAGAACAACAACAAAACCAAAACCCAAACAAAAGCCCTCAAAAGAATTAAAACCAGTGCCAGCTGTAGTAAAGGTAATGTTTTGGCAGCTGGAACCCTTAACATCACCATATTTAGCTGACTGTGTGAAAAGCAGATCCAATAGAAATGGCCCCATCTATGGGAGCCCATATCTGCCCTAAGATTTCTACTGGTTCTAAGTAGAGGAGACTGACAGACAATTAACTGGGCTATGTAAGTATAACAGAAGACTCTTAAAATTAAAACCATAACTTGAAATTTGTTGTTTAAAATAGTCTTTAAAATAGTGAAGGTTAAATTGCATTAATTTTACCTATATCACTGGTAAAGACATCACAGTGGGTAGTTATTTCGAAAACAAACCTGGCTTGCAGAATCCCTTGTGTTTGTCTTGTCCTGGTTAGTAGTGTTCAGTAGTTTCCGTGAGGCTTGCCTTGCCTTCCTCTTCATATCTTTTTCTTGAGCTCGTTTCTTGTTCCTGTTAGTAATTAATTTCAAACAATTATTTTGTACACTTAATGTTTGTTTGCCTTCCTTCCCTTCTTTCAGCCCCTTTTAGCTAGAGGGCTTGCTAGAGGGAAAAACATAGGAAGCTGTTGAAATGTAGTTACTGTATCAATGGATATGTTGCAAGAATGTTTAATGACTCTCTCTAGATGTTGGGAGTATAGAATGACCCACCATCTTTTTGCTACAATATGGCTTTGTTCACTGGATTCCTTTCCAACATGTGGGAACAAAAAATCAGAATCGGATGTTTCTGGAAATTGTCAAGAAATCCTTTGTAGAACTAAATAGGATACTTTATATCAGATTACGGTAACAAGTTTGCACATTAGAAAACCCAAAGGTGACCTGTTCTGTGATTTTGATGATTATTGCCTGTCATTTGGGTTCAAATGTTAATAATAAAGGCTCATGTTTGGTATTTATATACCAATTTTCAGAAGTCCTATAATAAGAGGAAAACTAATTCTCATTGAAATAGTTTTCTTACGTAGCTTTAAATGTGAAATACGGTTGTAAAAGGATGCAAGCAATAATTACCTTTTTTGTGTTTATGAGAATAAATGCAGTAGCTTTCACTCTTTATAAGAGTGAAGTTGCTTTATAAGCAGAAGAGTACTTATAAAGCAAGCTTTTATGACCTTTTTCAATTCTATTTTTAGAGTTTTGTTTGTAGTAGCATTACCTTCGTAAACTATAAAAGTGCAAATAATTCTTTTTCTGTTAAGATGATCGGTAATAGTACATTATAAAGATGACAAGGTAGTCATTATCTAGACAACACAAATATTCAGATGTTCATAAAGTAACCTTAGGTTTTTTTCAACAGAGATGATGAAAGAAATCATCTCCAATTATGCTCACCAATATTAGCCCAAACATTTTAATAAAAGTGACCTAATCGATGAATTTGTAAACATGGGGATGAGTTCTGGTGGTGGTTGGGTTGGGAGATTCAAAACATTGATGTATTTTCCTTTTTAAATATTGAGTCCCTTTCTTGATTTACAGAACGTAGTACGCCTGCTGTTCTGTTGGAATAGTCATTTTTTCTCCCTTTAAATGTAGGTTGTTAAAGTAAGCTCTTGGGTCAGAGCTTGTCTTTGTGCGCAGGGCATGTGTGTGTTTGTACAGCACCTAACACAATGAGGTCCTGGTCCAGACTGGGCTCCTAGGCATTACAGTAATACAAATAATAACAATAAATATTTAAATAAACATACAACATAATGCCCAAACTTAACTGAGGTGTCTTAGTATATAACTCAGTATGAGCCAACCAGACAATGAAGTAGATCAGTCTAGAATATTATGATGTTTTTTCTGCCTCCGTATCTGTCCAGCTGCCAAAGCCAATAACCAGGCTACATAAATAGTTTAGAGTTACTGATCATTTGAGATTCACTTGTTTCTGACCAGTACCTTTTATATGGAATCTTTGTGTACAACCTGTGCGTTTTTTGTATAAATATTGAATATTAAAAGCAAGAAGACCAGATTCGTAATGTCAGTTTGTATTTAAAAGGTGGTCAAGTCAGGCCCCTCTGTGAGACAGAAACAAGGGTGTCCATAGATAGTCCAGACATAGTAGTCTGTGTCAGGTCCGGTCTGTCCAGGGAAGAGAAGACTATACTATGACTTTCCAGTACAGTGTGTTTGTTGTTTTTTTTTTTTCCCCTAGTTTAGGAATTTAAGTAAGTCTATCTCTGTCTGCAGCCGCTGAGCTGTCTAGCATACTCAGGGAGCAAGGCTGAGGCTCCACCCTGTCCTAGCCCACACGTGCAGGAGGAAATGGCCGAAGGGAGATTGCTCTTCCCTCTGTGCCACTACTTTTGGGGGTGACATGGAGGCTTACTCCATATTCCCCTGTGGAAGCATGCAGGCTTGGCAATAGTCTAGGCTTTAATAAACAATAACCCTCTAACATGGCACTGAGGCTCAACTATTCTGTTAGTTTGAAGGCTACAGATTAAATATTGGAAATAATTTTCTATGCTCATTCAGGGAGTGTTTCGGTCCTGAAGTGATGTGCATTTGAGTTATTGGCAGTATGTTGTCCTTTTCATAAAATTTGATGTAAGTTTGCCCAGAAACTTGGGCATACAAATATATTTTTGTAAGTTTACAGAAGGAAGACCGTGTAGAGGTGTGTAGAGTCATGTATTCCTCTCCAACCCCTCCCCTCAATATAATCTAAAGGGATGCTTTTTAAAAGTTTGAACAAACTCTTTTTACCACCCTCTTCTTAAATTGAGACCAAACTTTAGCAGAAGAGGAAAATTCAGAAAACATTCATCTGAAGCAGAATTATAATGGAAATCTCAATTTAACTTGGTGCTTACTCTCAACAGCATTCAAGATTAACAAATTACAGAAGTTTACTACTGAAAATTCCCAACTCTTTTCCTTTTTTGTTTTTTACAGTAGATTTCGTTTTATAACATACCATGAATTCTTCTTACAAGACCACTCAGCTGACTGACACAAATATAATTTATGATATAATAAAGATGAAGCAGAATCATATTGTGTATATAGGAGGACTCCTTGGGAGAGTCTCTTAAGTTAGAATACTACCTAATAGGAGTGGCCTCTTTTACAGGTTTCTAAATTAACTATGCACGTTCGAAGAGATAATATTTACCATTATGAAATTAATTACAGTAATAGTATATTTCAAAATCCTAATCTAATGAATAATAGTTATAGTGCAGTCCTATTCTGAACAGTCTTTGTTTTTATTTTATAACAAATAATCTTGGTTGTCATTTTTGTTGTACTGAATTAATATCACATCTCTTCAGTGAAAAGATGCAATTATTTTTCTGACTGCCAGCTCTGTACGCTTAGATTGGGCTCTGAGAATCAAGATGGGCTCTTTCTGCTTTATCCATCGTCATCAATTATAAAGATCCTACAGGCCAAATTATGCTCTCAATGACACCTGCACAATGTCACTGTGTTCAAATGATGCCCTCTTTGCAATTCATTTTTGTCTGGTGGCAGTGCAAAGAAATGAGAGGAAACTTTTTTCTTTAAAGACCATCCCTCTCGTACACTCCCCCCCCCCAAGTTCATACCCTCCCATACCTAAAAGACAGAGAAAACACTGAAGTTCTATGACTCATTAGCTTGTTCTATCTCTTTCTAACTTTGAAACATTGTACAGACCTTTGGAACTAGCTGCTATTGTAACTAACCGTGTTTATTGTCAGTGAGTCTAAAAATATAACTTCATTGCGATTATCCACTGCCAACTGTGGGTGATAGAAGGTGATATATAACTTGTAAAGGTCCAGTCATGATGTATGGAGGCCTAAATTAATAAATAATAATTTTTTAAAAGACGTTTGGGAAGGGAAGCAGGAAAGAGGTCAAAATATAAGGTATAAAAATACACAACTTTTCTCTTTTGGAGTGGTACCACTTTGAGAAGAGAGACAAAAGCAAAGAGCCACTAAACTGATAAAAGGAAAGGAAAGTGACCTAATGGCTGATGGGTTTTGGAGATTCAGCCCCCTGTTGTTGTCTAGAGGGATGGTGGCCTGCATTACAGTGTCACTGGGGTGGGTGAGGAAATAAAAAGGGGGAAAAGTAGGGAACCTTACAAGACAATTAAGAGGCGAGGGATTTTTAAATAAAAGGTTTGAGAGGATTAAATAGAAATCTGTGTGCAGAAGAAAAAGAAATGTCTGAAAACAAAGGGCAGGAAAATAGCGATGATGATGATGATGATAATTAATACCTACCTCCAATGAGAGTGTGGAAGAGAGAAGCACAAAAGCCAAAGGGCATTGGGGGATGAGTGGGAGGAGAGGAGAGAGAGAGAGAGAGGCGCGCGTGCGCACAGGCGCACACAGAGAGAGAGAGAGAGAGAGAGAGAGAGAGAGAGAGGTCAGAAACATATAAAGGGATGCTTTGGTTAATTTTAGGCTTCAGAATTTTAAACTTTTCCTGTGGCTCTGTCTAACAGTACTAGGTAATTGGATTGATTGTCAGATGCCCCAGAAATGAAACCTTCCCTATCCACAAACAGGGTGAAGAAAAACCCACGATTTAAATGAAATTAGTCTTATTTTTTAATAATAGGCCTATTTAAAATTCATTTTTTGAAATCATGACAATCTATTAGGATCAACTAAATTTAATATAATTTATTAAAATAATTTAATAAGAAAACATTAAACAGGGCATATCTGTTTACCAAGTTTTAAAGAAAATCAGACCACTGAACTGGTGGAAGTCACCTGGAACCACAGTTACCTGAAGTGCTAAACCAGCTTTTGACAGCAACAGCCTCTTCTGCAAGTGCAGAGAGAATATTTTCTTCATTTCAGTTTATTCAGCTAGTTCATTTCAATGACTAGTTGATTCAGAGTTAAGAAATCAGTTAGCAGTTAGAAAAAGCAGGAAAGCTTGTTTTCCTCTTGTGACCTATGAATAAAAACTAGGTATGAGAGGGTGAGGTCTACTAGTTCTAAGATCCTGAAGTAAAGGGTAAGCAGAAACAATCGGTTCAGTTCACTGACTACAAATAATACTGCTTTTGTTTATTAAATCAATTAGTTTTAAATGCGAAACATATTTTGATAAACACTTTGATACACTTTTTTCTTGTGTATTAAGCACATTTAAGGTATTTTTTAACTAATAAAACAGTTTTTGAAATGGTGGTTTTGTGCATTAATTTATTTTTAATTTCCATTCAAATAGTTTGACAAATGTCAAGTACAAAATTGATCTGTATTTAGTAAAATAAGAAACTCATCATTAACCATTTTCTAACATAGTTTAAAAAAAATTAAGAAGCTATTAAATGTAAATTAAGCTACAAACTTGCTACAAATAAATGTGTGTAGCTATAATGTACCCTCTTAGTTAGTAAAAAGAAGCACCAAATTTAGTGTAAAGGCTATCTTTAGGTGAAAATCAACATGTTTTAATGATTGCCAGCCAATGATTTCCAACCTTTTTTTTTAGGAAAATAACTGGAAAGTACAAATGCAAAACAAGATTTAAATGGACAATTTAAATCAAGGTTTATTGCTTGCTGATTTAAATCAGGATTAAAACCAATTATTTAAATTGCTTTGATTTAAATCAATCCACCCTTCCCACAGCAGAAAACAAAAGTATATTCCTGATTTAGGGTTATATCTGTTTGTTTACTGCCTAAAACATTTTTGTCTGATCATGTCAGCTGTACAGGCCACTATAGTCTAGGGAAGACCAAATTATATTCTGTTCTGCCTCCTGTAGCAATAAAATTGCCAGCTAAATTCATACTGTGGAATCTTTTTATAGCTGATGTTTGCAGCAGAAATAACACAGTTTACATTTCAGCTATCTGGTAGAGCTTGCAGTGCTGTCAGAAATCTTATTTTCTATCAATTTCTGTATTTTGCTTGCTTTAGAAATCAAAACAAGATTTCACTTCTGTAGAGTCACTTTTCTAATTACTAACACGCTGTCCATTCAGTTCTGTATCTAGATATGCATAGGTTTAGCATACCCTCAATTAATCATACAAAGATTTTTGACAGCATATATATAATAATTGCTAGATAATTTGCCTAGTTACTCTCCCTGTTCTAAAACCTAACATCTTGGTCTGAAGAACACTCATTCCTTTGGCAGGCAGATTGTAGGTGACTGGATTTCATCACAATATGGAAAATCAGAGAGATCTGCTTAGAGCATCAATTTTCAAATTTTGACAACTTGGGATCTATGGAATGCTTGCTGGTGAAGTTTAGAGAACTGTCTGATCCTATGGTGCTGGCTGGTTTTCCTTGTTCCAACTGCTAAATTGTATTAAAAGAAGCCCAAATTATATTAAATGTTTTAGTAAGGTAAACAATTGCTACAGGAGTGTTATGGGATTGTAAATGGGAGGGGAAGTGGGCCACAACACAATCAATCTAGTAAGCTGCATTTCACCCTGTGACAATGTTTGAACCCCCCCATCTTATTTAGAGTATGGAAATAATGTGGGAAATGGGGGCAACAATATAGGTGGAATATGTTATGTTCAATAAATATGTGGAAAATCCTTTTAATTTAAAAGAGGAAAGGGAATGAGAAGGATTTAATCCCTGTCTCCCTCCAGATAAGTGGACCTGACAGGTAACTGGTTAGTGCCAGCTGAATACTCGTTTTTGGTAATTTTTGTTAAAATTTTCAAATAACAGACGAAAGCTTTATAGCTGGAGTACTGCAATTACATACCACATTTGATTACAACTATGTTTCTTTGACAGGAATCCTGCTGATGCCCTATTGGCCATTCAACAAGTGCCTTTGCTTACTTTTTTAGTAGGGAATCTTTGTACTAAATAACCAGTGAACTAACCTGTATGACACAAAACAAAGGATATAACAGATAAGACAATAGGATGAAAGATGGGTGGGAAAAGAGAGTATATTCTTTTACTAGGGGAACAGCTACAAAACACAATATAAAATAGACTTAGCAAGTAAATAAAAAGATTTTTAAATCTGATTACATCTAAGATTGTTTGATATAGTTTTAGACAGTTCTTTAGACAGTCTAAAGGAAAATGTATCTTGTGAAACTGCATGTACTTAAATGTAAACATTCTACACATACACACGCACTCCTTATGTACATACTTTCCTATGCTTGAACTTTTTTATTGTGAGATTAGCTTTCCTGCCCCCCACTCCCGTTCCCTCTCTCCCTAGGGCTTTTTGCACAATGGTACACTTTATGCAGCATTTCCAAGGTATGGAGAAAGAAAGAAATTTTCAACTTAAGTTCTTCAGTTACAGGCTTCTTCCCCTCCTTCCTTTTTTTTCTTTTAAAGGGAGCATTTTAGAAACGGATGACCATATAAATGAATTAAAATAGTTTGTTGTTTGAACAAAATATTCTTAAAGCCATTAGTCTGTGTTGAATCAGTCCATATGTCATATATGGTATAACCTATGCAAGGGTAGTAAGGTGTTTTTTTTTGTTTTTAAAGTACAATTAAGTGACCAATGGTGTTAGCTCTACAGATGAGCACAAAAAGAATTATTGCAAGTTTCCTGACACAGCTGCTAACACACCTTATTCCTGACCTTGAAGTACCCTCTGCTATCTGTACTTCCTATTTTTGAGCTTCTCCCAAACAAACCTGGCTACAGGATATTGATACAGCTAAACTTACTTCAGCTATGACCAAGCCACACTGGAAGCTGGGATTTCTGTTGTGACAGGCTGAAGAATGAGTAACGCTCTGAATGGCCGGCAACCTGTTATGAAAGGAATAGTAATTTTAATTTTACTGTTCAGCTAAATTATTAATCCACATTCTGAACTAGTTACTCCATTTTGTAAAAATGAATCGAAGCAATCATTTTAGACAAACTCATTTTGGCCCTTTGTGGTGATAAGACTTTTTGGTCCCAGTGCCTGGGAGTGAATATTTTACCGCCAAGTTCTAAATGCTAGAAAATAAACATGGCATAAAACCTAGAAAATGTTTAATCTTGGTGGTATGAACTACACCAGCATGATACATGTGTATGCAGATTTGCCTTTATTGTATGGTTAGCTCAGATCCAGCACTGAAGACAAATGGGGTATCCGTTTCAAGGATTTGTTGATCAGCTATCATTTTGGGCATTTTTAATTACCTGCATTTTAATATTTTTAATTTTAAGTGAAGTTGGTGCTAGTGAAAGACATCCAGCACATAGCAGCATACACTAAAGTCTTTCATTTATGCACACAACAGGAGCCAGTATTGGCAGGGCTGTGCAAGATTCACACAGTCTTGGCCACGTGTCCCAAATATTTCTGGAGTGACCATCTCCTAGGCCTTGAGAGTAGTTGAATTTCCATTGTTATCAATTCTTTTGCCTCCATGCCAAGATGGCCACAAATGGTCTAAATGCAGTTTGGGCTGTGTGATGTTGAGAACTGTCTACTAAGAAGATAATTAATTCCCCATAAGTCAGTGAATGGACAACAGTAATTTCTTTTTTGGTTCAGAATTTCCTATGCTTTGTTCAGTATCAGTTTGTGAAAGGCTCCACATCTAAAATGGGTTTTGTGTTGTGTTCTCTAGTCAGGCTATGTGCTAAAATGGAAAAAGGAGAGAGCTGGAAGGAGCTCTGTGGGAACATTCCTCTTAGAATCCCACATAGGAAAGAGCTGGCAAAGATGGTGCATCTGACCTCTGTTACGATTTTGGGAAGCCAGGAGCTAAAAGCCAATAATTCATGTACTGGTTTTCACCCAACGGATTTGGTCCTATCATCCATTCTAACTTAGGCCTTTTTTGATGCAGGACCATACCACCTCTTCTGTTAGTCATTTCCACACCTTTCTTCCATTACCGAGCCTTAGTCACAGCTGGACTTTTGAATCCTCTAAGTCTTTTATCTTCATGCGAGCAAAAGGCAGAGAGGTAAATCCAAGCATGACTTGCTCCAACTCATCCAATTCCCTTCAAAAGTAGACCTTTTCATAGAATGCCTCAGAGACAGATGATGTCTTCCAGATGTTTTAAATGGAGAGACATTCACCATTTTCTTTCCTGAGGCTTAGACCAGTTCTCTATTCCCTAGGCCTCACTGCCTAATAATAAGCCTTCTATTCAAGTCTTCTGTCTAGGAGTAGCTGCTTCTAATTCATGATTGCTCAGCCCACCTTCTGTGTCCTGTCTTCTCCAAACATAAGATCCCTCTCTGGAGCTTGCTTGCTTTCTTTGTGCTTTCATTCCAGCCCTTCAGATAGGATATTGCTGGCAGGTATTACAAAGTGGGCACTTCCTTCCTGGTGTAGGGTGTGGTTTGCGTACCACATCACATCTGACTTAGATTCAAAACAAAACAAATACTCTCTCTGTGTGCCTATTACACATACAGAAAGCTATATTAATATAAAATTAAGGTTGCAAAGTCAAGCACTGAAAAGTTGGGAAATAGACAACCTTCATTCTGGTATCTATTCAAACTTAATTTGGCACCTTTGTGTGCATGCTTATGAAACAGTCTTTAATTACATGATCACATACTATTTTTTCATGGGACCCTTGCTTCATTCCGTTTGCATGGGGCTCACCTAATGAGCCGCTATTTATTTTGGGTTTTCTCCTGGGCCTTATTTACTCCACACTATTCAAGCCCTTCTCTGAAGACAGAATTACTTCCTTGTGTGCTTTTCTGTGGTGCTCACCACTATATCTGTGTTCAGAAATAAGTGAATTTATTTTCAGAACACTCCTGTGAGAGGAGGGGATATTATTATTTCCATTTTACAAATGGGGAACTGAGGCATAGAGAAATTATAGTAAAAGTAACCATTAATTTGGGTGTCCAGTTTGAGATACCTAGGACCTGATTTTTTTTCAGAGTGTTTACCATTAGGTAGCACTTTGTGTTTAAAGCACAGCTCCCATTTCATTTGTTGCACCTGGAGAGCTCGGCACTTCTACAGATCTCCAGGGTCTCAAGAGAGGCAATGAGGAATACACGATTAGTGACCATTTGAAAAGTTTGGCTTAAGTGACCTGCCCAGCATCACAGAGAAACTCTGTCGTAAAGGCAATGATGGAATCCTGTTCTCCAGGGCAGCATTCATCTGTCTTAGCAATGACACCATCTTCTCTCTTCCTACAGTCCCTTGCCTCATTCACTGCATATCTTCCAGCTTCTGCAACAGATGAGGTAGGTGTCCCACAGACTTGTCTCCTTCACAACTATGACTCATCTCCAGAGGAGGTCCATTCTGTGCCCTCAATGAGGCAGGGGATCTGTGAGAAAAAATGTGATCATGTAATTGGATTAGATTATAATGCATATTCATAAGAGAGCTGAGTTAAGTTTGCACAGCCAATCCCAGTCTGTGCTCCCAATTCTCAGTTTCCTTGCCAGGCCAATGCCAGTCTCTTCCCCATTCCTCAAGTGTTTACAAATGTGCTAGTAGTGGAAATATCAGCTCCCAGAAAGGAAAGGGTCTGTATCTGCACTCTGGCTGGGTTAGCTCCTTATCCAATTCTCTTCATAGGTAGCACTACCAATAAAGATGCTGCAGAACCACGGTATTGTGACAATCAGTCAGTTAATTCTGTCTTAGAGGATCCATCATTTCTGAGTGGAGACACATTGTCCTCTGCAAAGTTTCTTATTGCAGGAATTATTGAAGCAGTCTGCCTTTCAGTGGAGGTACTCATTCATACGCTAGGACCGATGGGCTGCTGTATGGATATTCTTTGTTGGCCTGTGCTAACATGAAGCTGCCACAGTGCTTCCTCTTATCTACCCCTATGTGAGGGAATGACTCCCCAGGAAGAGTATCAGGTCATTCTGACGGTGGATGAATCTGAAGAGATTCAAGTTAAGCTTTCTAATAACTGCCCTGACTGGTATGCCTGTCATTACAGATGGAAGGATGGGGCTCTCACACAGGGTCAAGGACAGTCCAAGAGATTTGTTCCAAATAAGAGAGCAAGCGCAGTATATACTGACAAGAGCTTAGAGCACTCTGATGTCTTCAGGCTCCACTCCCCTATATCCTAGTTTCTCAACCTGTGGTACGGGGTACGCGAGACACAGGCAGGGGGTACCCAGGAAAAAACAGAGTGAAGGGGAGGCGAGCGGCAGCTGCCGACTTCTGGGAAAGCCGGGCAGCAGCAGCCTGCTCCCTCCCCAGTTTCGGCTCCCAGCTGGGAGGCAGGTGGCAGCTGCCACAGTCCCGGGAAGCCGGGCTGCAGCTGCCCGCATCCCACCCGGTCCCAGCTGGGAGGCAGGCCGCGGCTGCTGGCTTTTGAGGAAGGCATGCAGCAGCCGCCCGCTACCAGCCCGGTCGCAGCTACCAGCTGGGAAGCAAGCGACAGCCGCCAGCTTTTGAGGGAGGCGGGTGGTGGCTCCCTGCTTCCCACCGGGTCACAGCTCCCAGGTGGGAGCCCAGTGGCAGCCTCCTGCGTCTAGCAAGCTGGGCTCACAGCTGGGTGGCAGCCATCCGTGCCCCTGCTTCAAGCCGCCTGTCCACATCCCTGGGTCCCAGCTGGCATGGAAGCCTCCTCTGCTCCAGCTCGGATTGGGAAGCAGTCGCCCACCTCCAGGGCTGGCAGCCAGGCAGCAGCTGCCTGCAACATGTCCAGGTGGCAGCCCAGCTGCGCCCCCCCCTCCCCCCCCTCCTCTCTCTCTCTCTCTCACCCCTTCTTATTCTCAAATCTATGGCAAAACATTTGGCATGGCCCTTTATATTTCCCAGCACTGGCATGCGGCTCAAAACCTCCCAGCTTTGGCCAGCATCACCTCTATCCCATACTTGAGTTGTGCATGTCTGGTGTAACGGTGGTAATCCCACCCACGCTAGATCGGACGTCTGTCATATCATGGCCTTATATACTCAGCCCTTCTTCTAACATATGGCTCACATTAGTCTGTAAATATAACATCCCATAGAAAATTGTGTGTTGGGGTACTCATTAAAATTTTCAGAAGTTAGGGGGTACTTACTACTTAAAAGGTTGAGAAACACTGCTCTATATGGACTTCCCTTGTGCTGGTCATGATGGACACACCACCTCAGTGAAGTCATATGCCAACAGACAAGGAGGAGCAACATCTACAGTCCTTCAAAGAGAAACTGATCTTCTGATGACTTGGGTAAAGGAGAATCACACTCATCCAAAGTAAAAATAATGCTTTGGTCAACTAGCCTAGCAGACAAAAATTAGCTTATCCAGAAGGGGAGATACACCCAGACACATTTGGCCTCTGAGCAATGGATTGTTTGCCTCCTATCTCAACCACAAGGCTTTATTGTTCTTCTCTTGCCAGTGAGATCACAAAGCCAAGGCAACAGATGCCTTGTTGCAAAGAACGCAGTTCAGAGACTCAAAGGTCAAGTTGTTGTTTTGTCTCGCATCCTTGTGCAGCAGATAAGTAGGGGATTTCATTTACCCGGATGTCCAGGTTTTTGTTTGAGAGCATAGTCTCTCAAACCTCACACTGGAAAGGAAGGGGTTAAGGAATGACGCTGGGCTCAAGTGGCCCACCCCGGCAGCACCTGCATAGGCTGGAGGATGAGCTTTAACAAGGGAAGCAGAGTTGCTCAGTGTCAGGCAGACTGGAGGTGAGCTAACTTACATTCTGTGCTCCTGAGAAGGTGGTCCACAGGAGCTCTCGCTGTCTGAAGCCTGGATGTTGTGTCCTGACCAAGCCTGCAAACAAGAGACATATGACTCTCTGAAGGTGAGAGACTTTCTCTTTTTGTTTAGTTCTTAATCCTGTGGGCACTGATAGCAAGTGATCCAGGGAAGTAGCCGCATAACACATCAGAGTGCAGAATTTAGCTACCTGCTGTTGGGCCCTGGATTGGAGACTGGTGGAGAGAGTGGGCCTGAGCTCCCCTACAAATCCCTAAAGAGGGACCACTATGGAATCTTATCTTCATACCAAAGATTAACTTCAGCCTCCATAAAGAACAGTAAATTCTCCTTCCATCCTTCTGTGCAACTCATCACACACAAAGAGAAGTTGTGGCATACTTTGGATATACTTTAACAGTTCTGTGTACATAGTCACCATGCAGCTCAACTTGGAAAGACAAAGGTTTTGTTTGTGCTGTATCATCCAGCATCGAAGAGAGAGAGACTTCAAAATCTTCCATTTCCAGATGGCTAAACTGTTGCATCTCAGAAGCATACAAGTAAAAAAATATATATCCAGCCTCCAAAATCAGAGCTCACTCCCTCAGAACTGTGGTAGCTTCCTGAGCGAAAGATCATATGCCTCCTACGAGGAAACTTGTACAACAGCCACTTGCTCCTCTGTTCATAGCTATTCTAAATTCCACAAGCTGGACATTGTCATCGTCTGATGCTGCCTTCATTAGATGGATGTTCCTTGCTGTAGGATCCCAGTAACAGTTCAGAAAGGGTTATCCCCTTTCAAGTCTACACGCAACTGCCTGTAGTTCCCCTCCCAAGCAGACATAGCTATGAAAATCCCAATGTCATGGCTCTATAGACTTCATTGTGAGAAAGAACGGGGACATTTATCTATGCGTTACCTGAAAATTTCCTTTCTAGGCGTAACAAGTCCACAGATCCAGTTCACCCTGAATGAGCAGTTAATGGGGGAAAGATGTGGGATTATGAATTGGCACTCAGTTTGTTATTCATTGAATTCCTTGCTCTGCAGCAATATTGTTCTACTTAGTCTTAATGCTTAATTTTCCTGATCAGTTTAGAGTGGTTAGATATTTCCTGAGCTGTGGAAGGGTCTCAACTGGCAGTTTCTCAGAGATGGAGCCACGCCTCCGATCATTGACAGGCAGGATTTGGTCTGCCTCCAAGGCTGCACAGAGATCTAATGTCCTGGGTCTGTGGAAACTTTTGGATAAGGCATGGTTAAATTTTCCTGTTCTACACAACCTAGGCCCAGCAGAGGATGGTCATCAAGAGCTTAGAACAGTGTGTGTCTGTTCACAGTTCAGGTGACCGGACCTGGTTCCAGAACAATCTGCAGCAGCCCGGCAGTGGGAAGGAAAGTCTTGTACAGCATTGCTAAAATCTAAGTCTCCACTAGGAGCCTTTGCAAACTATGCAATTTTTTTTCCAAAGGCCAAATGATTTCCAATCAGCTGATCTCAGTATTCTAAGGAGTCACGATAATTATTACAGTAAGTTTAGAGAACTTCCAGGAAATGCTGCAAATTATGAGGTAACAGTATTTATCTTACATAAAACTGATAGTTTTTTTGATTCCGCCATGGTGTGTGTGTGTGTGTGTGTGTGTGTGTGTGTGTGTCTTCTCCTCCTCCTCCTCCCCCCCGCTCCCAATTTCCAGGCATTGGTATCACAATTTGTTCTATTCTTGACTCCGAAGTTACTAAAAATAGAATTATACACTATGCTTGACTGAGAAAATAAGAGCTGGTACATTCCTCCCTTCCCCCCACACTGCAACTGGTCTGACAATTCTCTATCCTCTTATTTGAATTTCAACTCCTTTTTCTGCCATGGAAATGCAGTCAAAACAGGATCATGGTTTACTGAAATAAAACTTACTCACCCTTAAGGTTGCCTTCCTCGTTGCCATCCCACTCTCCTTCTTCCCCTCAACCCCCGTTTGCCACCCAACTTTTTTTTTAAATTCCATTTAATCATTTTCAGTCCCTCACTCTATTCAAGGTACCTAAATTCCTGAAACCCGAGGTTGTAAAATTTGGCACAATCCCCTCAACTTTCTCTCCTGCGGAAGAAAACAAAGTTTCATGCAGTTAATCAGTTGGGGTTTTCTGATGGAGACCTTCTTCACAGCCCTGGTAGAACTCCCCCCCCCATCTGTTTTGGACATTGCACACTTGACCTGTGTTCCCTTAAGTTTGCTTTGGTCTGAGTGGGCTGCATCAGTGTCTTTTTTTTTTTTTTTTTGGCCTCTTTGACATGCTTCCTCAGCAGAGAGACTGTTACCCCTTCGTGGAAGCTGTTGTAGGCCCCCAACAGCAATACTGACTCCCTAAAGGCATTCCAATTTTTCACACATCTCCAGAGCACCAGCCTTGTTGGCAATGTGGTGTACCACTTACCTCTCCATAGACATATGGCAGTTGAAACACCCAACACACAGGCTTTGCAAAGGTTTCTAATAAAATTAATTTTTATTTTAGCTAGCACAAGCAATATACAGACCTAGACAAAACAGTAAAAAGACCTATATCTATTCTCTGCCAGTTTCCTCAAGAGGAGGTGAGTGTTCTTTAGGATCAGGTCAGAGTCTTTTAAGGAATCCAGGATCCTTCCTATTTCCCTGCACTCCTGCTCATGGCTTCCTTTCCAGTACACTGCTTCTCCTCTCATTCCTGCAGCCACAACCAGCCTTCTCTCTCTCTCTCTCTCTCTCTCTCTCTCTCGGCTGGTGAGAGACCCTTTCCTTCAGGACCTCCAGTCCCCATTGTCTGGTGACTCCTGATAAACCTCATCCGGTGAATGAGGTGATTACAGTGATCTACAAACTGGTTGTCTTGATATGATCACCTTCTTTGTCTGAGGGGCTTTCCTTTAACTAGAAGACAATCAGGACTTAATAACCTTCTGTTGCTAGCCTTGTGTCCCCACCCTGTGGAATGTCAGTCCACCATGGAGGTAGAAGATAACAGGAGCAAACAAGCCCTTCATTCAAAATGGAGTTTGTAGTCTGCCACAGATAGTCTCCACTATCAAACAGAAATCATGAGCTGAACAGAGACAGATACCCCAAATCATCACACCTTAAGCTGTTTGTGCATCAACGTTTCTGTCCCCAGTACATCCATGTATATACAGAAGAATTTTAAGAAAACCTCTCTGGTTTAACTTGCACAGTGGTCAACATACTGGAAGCTGCTGGAGTTTTGTTTACCGTAGGTCTCCCGCTGCTGCTAACATCAGGTTAGCCGAACTCATTGGTGAACAACCAGACACCCCCTCCACTCCCCCCGAATTCCCTAATCAAGTCAAGGACTGTGTTTGAGACTGTGAGCTATGACTGTATTGAAGCACTAGGACTACCCCCACTGCTGATGTGCAACAGATGTTGCTGAATCAGTTCTGAGTACATTTAGAGCTGTTTCTGAAACTGGCTAAAACCTGTTTAGGTTTCAGAAACATCAGAGCATGGTTTGGTTTAGACTTGAAGATAAACAGTTTTCAGCATCAATTTAGCTGGACCCATTGCTGATGACCATTGCTGGCCACATTTATATTCCTTGGTGCTGTTTTTTTGTCAAATATACTAAGAGATTTCTTCTTTAAAATTGTTGATAAGACTGATGCATAAAATAGTTCTCAGAAAAATTCTCTTTCCATGCTTTAAAATTATGATTCTCTCTTCTCTTTTTCCTATGGATTGTATCCCTTCTCCTTTTCTTTTCACCTGAAGTGGGTGGATTCATTCTCACTTCTATTTCATGTTGTCTTTTCTCATTCTTGGTATTCCTGTTCATTCTCCTCTCCTTCTAAGTTTTGGTTTGTCTCCTCTCTACGTTTTTTGTCTGTGTTCCTGTTTCCCCTTAAACATAAGGTCTGCTTACTGAATTTTACCAGACTTCATGGAAAGCTGCATGCTGCCTGGGACACACTTACAGTCCTGCAGATCATAGGCTTTCTGTAAATTCCTGAATCATTCTACCTAGTGTGAGAACAGGATGGTCTTAGAATTTGGAGAGAGGTTCTGTATAATAAGCATTGGTAACAGACTGGCGAAGAATCAACATGGTTTACCAGCTCATTTGGAGCAATGACTACATTAATTCTCTAATTTACAATTAGTTCCTTTCAGACATTGAAATTTATATTATCAATACTAATTTTATTTGAAATCTCAAACATAAGGCAGTTAAAGCTTAGTCTTACTATCCTTTCACCTTTCAGAAGCAATCTCTATCTCAACATCCGGATCTACTTTCTCTTTTTACCCTTTCCAAAAGACAATGAGTGCATTTAAAGTCCCAAAGGGGACGTAAATTTTTTTGCGTGTGTTAACGAAGTTTGGGGAAAATGTAGTGAAACCTTCATGTCCTTCAATAATTATACATTTTATTTCTTTGTAATGTTTCTCTGTTGCCTGCATGGAAGAGCAAGGAAAAAATGAAATTGAAAAAAGTAGTGTGCATTGTCATTCCCTTGCAAACTTCTGCTTTCATGTATCCAGCTGCTGCCAAATTCTGCTGCTGGTCCTGCATTTCAGATAAAGAAAAACATAATAGTCCCTTCTGAATTCCCTTCCCGCTTACATCCTGCTTTTTAGTTGGGATCCGGCAATTCTGTTTTTTTTCCCCTTTAGTGGCAGCACTTGGCACTCTGAGTGTTTGCCTTTTTGTGTTAGTTTTTTTTTTTAAGTTGATGTTCACATTCATTATTGCACTTGTCATAGTTTGTTTTCATAAGCTCCTTTACACAGATCCACAACATTAAGTCTTGCCTTTTGCTTCATGAGTACACTGAGGTGGAAGAGTGAAGAAAGTATCTTCTCTTCACCCATTTTCTGTCCCCAGCCCTTGCCACTAGAGTTCTCAAATCTACTGGATTTTGAGGGACTGGAAATACTTTAGCTGACTCAGGCTTCCTGTTCCGCTAAACCCCCAAGTCAGCTAGTGTTCCACAGGAGGCTGGGGACATTGGGGATGGGAGGGGGGAGAGAGAATGAATGAATCTCCATGCAGACACCCTGTAGCCTAGGAGAAAGTTCATGAATCTATTTGAGGGGTAGAAAAACCTGCTGGGGATCTGAAATGTCAACCCTGCTGGTCACCCACTTAGGGGATGCTTTTAACTGCACACAATAAATTCCCTCCCCCCCAGTTTTGTAAACAAATAAAACTGGTTTATTTAATTCACATGGGAAGAAAACCTACATTAAAAACAGGTTTGATCGTTAAAAACCATTGTAATCAATCACTTTTATGGCACAACATACCACAAAACAACAGCGTTTCAACAGTTGTCATTTGATTGCTTGTGTCATACACTGCCTGGTTTAAAAGTTGAGGGGTTTGCCTTAAATTCTAACCTACCTCAAGGATTTATTTACCATGATGACTGGCACCACAACAGCATTTACAGGTCATGACCTAGTTTCCAGCCACCTTGCATCTACACAGAGGTATTTAACATATGCTGGCTGTGGAAATAGGTTATTGTTTTTCCAGAACATATTGTGTCCCAGGCATGGTGTGTTTTCCAGCCTGATCCATCCTCCGCTTTGCCTGAAGGATGGCTCTGGTAACTACTGCGAGTCTGGCATCACTCTTTCCTCCTAATCTTGCCACATGTGGGTCCAAATGATAAGGAGAGGGTTTTCTCCTATGTGGGTGGTACTCATGTTATTCAGTGACTTTAACTATACATTTATGTACACAGAACTTTAACTGTTTCCTCTGCTTTAGGATGGACTGGCTTAGTATGCCTGTATAACATTTTGAACATATGAAGTAGTATACATGGTAACTGTTCAATATTAACAAAATGTTAGCAGTCTTTGTAATTCCATTTTGGTCCATGAGGTAATGCTTTGAGGCTACACAGGGATTGCATTGCGAGAGATGAAAATGGGACTGTGTGGCGTCAAAGGCAGTTTACCTTGACTGATCCCACCCCCCATTTCCTTAGCTATACTCATAAGTTATGATGTCATAAAAAGGTACAGAGGGCCTCCAGTTTCTGTTTCTTGATATTTACTTTAGTGCCTTGTAATTTCCTAGAACAACTGGGTTTTATAGGTTTATTTGCATTTCAACTGCATAAATATGAGCCTAATTCCATTGTTTCAAAAGCAATAATAAAAAGACAAAATTTCACACACACAGAGAAGCTTTGAATGTATTTTAAGTTTCATTTATTGTTTGCATCCTGCATTCCCATACCATGTAACCATATGCGCAAAAACCCCACTTATCATGCCATTGCTATACACAAACAAAAAGAGAACCAAGTGGTAAAACAGGCTGTAATTTACAGTGGATTGTGTGAATGGGAGGTGAATTCTACTGAAAGTCCTTCTATTAAAACCTTGCTGTTTTCAGGGTTTTTTGGTTTTAAGAAAATAAGCATCAATTATTAAATTACACCTGATAGTGTTATCTATCTTGCTTGTTTAATAAAAAACCCAGAATCCTTAAATATACATTACTGGCTATATTGACAAGTTACGCCTGGGGTGTTTATTAAGTAAGTAAGCATTTTAATTTAGTGTATTTTACTTCTCAGTCACTCCTAAAACCAAACACAAGAAAGCTTTTTAATGTCAGTTGAATGTTATAGGGCAGTGGGATTTCTTTAAATCCTCAGGAGGGAAAAAAAATCTCCTCAGGACTACTTTCTCTAGTGTCAGATTTTCAAATTGCTGGCTCCTGCCCCAACCCTAATCTGTTCCCCCTGTGGTTCATCTGTGGCGATCCTCCTAAAGGAGAGGTGAGAGAGAGGCTAAGCAGTTGGCCTCAACTCCTATAAATAGAGAGGAAAATTGCTTGGCAAATGAGGAACGGTTCCTTTAAAATCTGTAACATCAGTCAGTGGCAGTGCATGTGCTTCTACTTCAGAAGATTTTATTTATCTATAAGAATAAATTGGATCCTCAAAGTAAAATCAGAACACTCTATATACCCATTGTCTCTTCAAATCTTTGACAATCTATTGCAGTTTATATTTATATTATCTAAAGTTTTTGCTTTAAAGCTTGTCACTCTTGATTCGACCTATGCCTGGTTCCCATGACGAGATTCTCAAAGATTAACTGACCACTGAGCATGGGTTTCTCTTGCTTTGTTTCCTCATCTGCTCTCAAGTCACTGCTCACATTATTGTCAAATGACACTGCATTGCTGAAGCCAATCTAGGAGAACACTGGCCCTCCCAGCTATAAATTTTTTTCCTGGTGTGTTCTTTGAATTGCACGTGCCCAGCAAGTAGACAACCGCTGTGCATTAAAAAGACATCAAACAAGCCCTTCCCACTACTGTCAAAATCAAGTATGAGATATACCAAGATTCTCACCTTAGGCAAAGGCTTAATTCTAACATAGAGGTAACATGTTTCAACTCTTGTGTATGTGTGTGGTAGCACAATTTGTTGTCTTGTCAGGCTTTCATATTGTAGTTGTGATTTCAGTACATGCTGGCTGGCTGTAAACACTTCAGTCTCAAAGTCATGTCGTCATATATTGATTTCCCCCCCTCTAGGGATAATTCTCCAAATAAATTACTGGGGGGGGGTCTGAGGAAAAATTAGCATAAGCATTTACCTTCCCACACCCAAAATCTACTTGTCTGACTTAACCATGATAAGAAAATTAATGTTTGTTCAGTAAAATATATTTTTTTAAAATACCCAACCACAAACAACTGTTCACCCCAAGAAACAGAGTGAATAAAATTTTGCAATAAAAAGGCTAAATTGTCAGAATGATTGATAGTTTTCAGGATGCTCCTAAAAATGTCATCTCCTACCACAAAAAAAATATTAAAAAAAAAAATCCACTAAAACCTATGTTGTCTGATTGTATAATGATATAAGAACAAATTATGTGCATGCAAAAAACCCATTGTCAACTTAGCAAAGATGTATATGAAATCAGTGATGGGAAAGAAAACCCCAAGAGTTTGGAGGAACATCCTGAATTTTTGATGGTTACGTGGTTTCCAACTATCCCTTGTTTGGCCGGCCCTAGCTGCCTTCCACCTGTTGTTACTTTGCAGAAAGGCTTGGTGGTTGGATGAAGACAACAAATTACATTAAATAGCATTGAGGAAAACCAGACAGACAGGCTGTCTGGGTTTTGAGGAGGGAAGAGAAGGGTGCGTGGTGGAAAAGAATTGGGAAACTTCTACATAGAAAGCAGTATAAAACAGAGCTTGAAACGGATATCAGTAAAAGAAGGCTATCCAAGAGGAGATGATGGAAATGCAAGTCTGGACAGATTGAGTGTTTTGGGAATCATTCTCATAGAGGTGGTGGCTGAAATTATGGAGTTGATTAAGTATGCCTAAATATGACTAAAGGTAGTGGAGGGTAAGAAGAGATGATGAAAAGTCACTGGATTGAGAGGTTAAGAGAAGATGTAAATGGAGCTAGGGCCTAAATTAAATAGGAAGACCTAAAGTAGATAGGAAGTGGAGAAGAGTGATTACATTTGTCAAAGAGTGAATAACTTAAGGGAAAAACAGCCACTTCAACTTGTATAGGATATTTTTAGCAATTTTATGTGGTTTTGTTTGAGTGGAAAGGGGAGAGAGAAGCAGGGCTGCAGGAATTCTAGAATAGAGTTGGAAAATGGTAAGTATAGACAACGGGAGACAAGCTAGGACGCTCAGCATTTAGCTGTGGACTTACAGAGTTTTATATATGTTCATCACCATAGTAAATACTTATCAGTTTACTTTTTGTAATTCATAAGATAAAGGTATGCTTGAATGGTTCTATTACCTTTTACTGGTGCCCTTTTTCATTAAGGATAGTCTTTATTTTGGAAGGTGCAAATCTGCAAATAATGCAGTTGCAGGTACCTCAATTAAGTCTACTGTTTGATCTCCAGCACTGGCTCTATCTAAAACGTAGTTTTTCTGTATCTGAGAAGCCATTGCTTCATCTGAAGGAGGGAAATTAATGCCTCTGCAGTGCACTGGATAGTTTCTGCTAAGTGGAAATGTTCAATCCCTGTGAAGGAGTGGCTATTACAGTCGGCCTACAAAAAGCTGCATTTGCACTGAAGGAAGGCAGATTCAATGCAGCATTATAGACAAAAGGCTGGCTTAATGTTTTAGGAAATCAGTGACTTAAAAATTTATTGAGGAAACACACACGGGCATCCTTCCTTTCTTCACTCTTGTTTGTTAGGAGTATATAGCATGCTGTCCTATTCATCTAGTGGCAGCACTGCACTGGCATTTAGAACTGATATCTAAGTTCTTATTGTGGCAGGGAATTAAAAACTATGCAGTGTACAAAACATGCTCATCCCTAGGTGTATGTAGGAGGGAGCCATGTGTCTGGCAAGGAACCTTTCTTCCTTCCAGCCAATGCAAGCAGTTATGTTTATTGTAGAGTTCAGGAGGGAGCCACGTCCAGCCTTCCTTAGACAGAAGGGTGGAGTCATTACATTGCAGACCCTTCAAGGATTTTGGAAAGGAGCTTAATAAGGCTCAGAGGCCCTTTCTAAATGTGGGAGAGAAGGGAATTTTAAATCTCTAGAAAACAGTTTTTGTCTGTGCATCTCCTGTTTGTTCTCCCTGTTTTTCATCCTTTATTTTGAAAGTAATTATTTAGAAGTAAATATAGCTTGATTTGTCAGGTTAGTGAGAAATGGAGTGGAAAAAATATTAACAGTTCTAAAGTAAAAAAGCATTCAATCTCATGGATTCATAATTCAAACGTTTGGTAGAAAGGTGGACGTCAAGAAAAATAACACACCGTGTTTCCACTTAGTGCTACAATTTAGTGAAAAGGTTTGATGGGTAGACTTTTACCTTGTCAACAGATTACCTCAAGACTATATAGGGACAGTTCACTTAAAAAGTTTTTAAAACTTGGAATGAAATTAATTATAATTGTTCTCCTCAAATCTCAATCGCTTTGGCAGCAACTTGAATGTTCTTGTGTGGAACATTTAACCGACCAGTTTCTAGGACAGAGTAGAATATCTATTTTTTGTCTTCAACTGAAAACCAATATAATAAAATATCTGCAATTAACAGAGACTTGAATCAATATTCATACATTCATTGTGCGGGAGGGTCAGCACTATATTACTGGGTCATGTGTTACTACAGTAAGGGGGGATCTTCAAAGCATTTGCCATATTGGAAAAACATTTCTTCAGTCTCTGGATGGCTGCCCATGCTCTTGGCAAAAAACATGAAAGACAAATCCTCAATGAAACACATTACAATATCAAATGAGGCTATACAATTGGAAATATGTCATTCAGCATTTGCCTTTCATGGATTCTTATTTGGTCACACATGGACAGAATTACAGACAATTAAATGGAGAATAACCTCCCCAAAGGTCTTTCTGACACCTTTGCCCTCTTTTTGAAAGTGTATTCTGTTGTTAGGATTCTTTCTTTCTGATCCTGAGCTGATCTTTTGCTAGCTTTCTTCCTTTCTCTCTCTAAATATATATCTATTTCTGTATTTATATATCCTCTTACATTCTGTCCTCTGTCATTAATTTAACCTATCATACCTCTTGAAATATATAATTTTGGATACCGTCTCTTGCTACAGATGATTCATTTCCTCATCATACTCACTTGTATTGCTGAACTGGTCTGCTGCTGTCTTCCTGCTGTGCTAAGTCTGCACTTCTGGGTGCGAATTCTGCACTGCCAGAGTAGAGAATTGCAAATAGTTTTATAGGCTTCACTGCTGCAGAGATACAGCTCTGAGGAGGCTTTTCAAATGAATGCTGGTAGCCTTCTTTGAAATGCCAAGGACACATTTTTGTAGTTTATGAAGATGGCTCTTGTTGGAAAAATTGGACTTTGTGATTTTTGTCTGTTGAGATTGTATGTGCAGCCCTGTTTGTATAACCCATCATCACTTACCTATAAGAAATGTTTATCAGGCTCCTACTTCGTTGTAGCTTCCCATTTTGGTGCAGATATACTGTTTGGAAATGATAGGGCCTGTAAAAGGTCCTTAGAAATCTGCCACTCATAAGAAATGTCCTCCAGTACTGCTATACATCTGCGTTTCATCTGCAGAGTAAGAGGTTTTGATGTGTTTAGGCATTTCCTTCTCAAGGCTATAAAATATTCATCCCTAGTACTGAGGCATTATGTGTACATGCCTACCTCTCATATCTTTTTACCTGCTCATTCATCTGCTTGCTTCTTCCAGTCAGGCGCTTACTCTGTAGTGTGTCTTCTACTGACTTCTTCAGTTCCCTTTTACTTCAACATATGGAAACGCAATTAGTTACTTTGTCCCTTTTGCCCCAATGGGCTAGCCATTCTCTAGAGATGAATTTTATTTATAGGCTTAATTATTCCACATGGTGCCTAAAAGCATCCACCGTGTCTTAGTTTTTGCTGATGTCTTTTAGTCCCTCCATCAGGAAATGGATATTTCTGAGGATTAGATGTGTTCTGCCTTTGCCTACCAGTCCTTAATAGTAACTTATTCTGTTACAACAGTGATTTTTTTCAACCTTTTTTCATTTGCGGACCCCTAAAGACTTTGAATGGAGGTGCGGTCCCCTGTTGGCATCTTAGCTACAGAAAGCACAGGGGTCTGTGGTCCACCATATTACAATATTAAGCTAGCTCAGTGAGGCTAAAAACATGTTTCTCAGAATCAGTGTATAAAATAATTGACTAAAGCCTGAGACTGCTAGTAAATGATAGATTAAATGTAACTGTAAAAATAACCTCCGAAGGGGAAAATGTGTCCTAATTTTTCCTGCTTCATGATCTATAAAGAAAGTCTGAAATGCATTTTTATTTTAGATATATTAGATCCTCCCTGCCAGCTTATGTCTGCTTCCTGTAATGGACCTAAGATGTAAATGGGAATCACTCGGTCCTTGGCTTTAAGGATTTGGGGTGCCGAATCAAAAAACACACATTTTCCCCAAAATGTTGGTCAGGAGTTGGAGTTAAAATGTTGAAGAAACAAAAGATTTTTAAACATTGAGTAAAAATGCCTTCCTCTTTCAGTTGTTTAGGTCTGACTTTCCTGTTACTTGTGATGTTATCCTCGTTGCTATCCAGTCATCCACAAAATTGTCCAGCAACATCAGGATAAAGAGGAGCTGGTGTTTCTAATGTAAAAAAACAAGCAGAATTATTATTATTTATTATTATTATTATTATTTTAAAAGAAAAAACATCATCCAGGCCTTTGAGCATTTTTGTTTCTTTATCAGATGTTAAAACCAGTTATTGTACTTTAGCTGCCAGGATAAACCCCCTGTCTTACTGTGACTTTGCTTTTTGTGTATGTGCATGTGAATAGTTTTAAATGAAATATGCATTTAATTCAGTTGCCAGTGTCTTTGTTGTTTACAAATAGGGGAAGTAGCAAGCGCTCTCTTCAGTGGAGGACAGATGCCCTAGGACGTAGCTACAAATCAGAAAGACATTTGTTCACTCTGGGCAGCATAATGCCATTCTGTCCAGCCAAAAAGCCAAGGTGAGGTACAAACCAATTAGATATTTTCAGATTCGGAGATTGAGTTCCTCTCCCTCCTCCTGTCACCGAAGTGGGAGTAGTTCTCTGTAATGAGTAGCTGCTACCTTTCCTGTAGTGGCCTCTCTGTCCTCTGAAGCTTTCTGGTTGGTGTAGGTCTAGGTACAAAAGAGAGATGGGGTCTTGGGCATTCCAGGATGGATTGTGGGTGAAGGATAATTACAGTAATTAAGATTTATTTCAACATTGGCTATAAGATGATAATATGGGGCACATTTCCCCACCAATAGAAAGAAATTAGTGTTTTAATAGCTTATGGTTCTGTAAAAAATGCACTGTGGTTCCACTTGGACCGTGAGCCTATTAAATATTTTTTACCTATGAAGTCTTTAAGGGTATGTCTACACCGCCGGCTAGCTCGTGCCAGCTGACTCCAGCTTGAGGGGCTCAGACTGCAAGGCTATTTCTTTGCAGTGTAGACTTGTGGGCTCAGGTTGGAGCCCGGGCTGTAGGACCCTGCGTGGTGGGAGGGTTCCAGAGCCTGGACTTCAGTCTGAGCCCAGAAGTCTATGCTGCAATGAAACAGCCCCTCAAGCCCTAGTCAGCTGGCGTGGGCCAGCTGCAGGCATCTAATTGCAGTGTGGGCATACCCTGGAATGGCTTGGTACCTGCTTATCACAAAAGTTGCCCCCATCCTCATTCTATGTGGCCACAGTCAGTGAAGCTGTAGCTGGAGCCTCACTCCTCTATAAGAGAGGGAGCAGCTGGCAGGGTGTTCTCTGTGAGTTCCATTTAGCTTTGGGTCTATCCCTCTATCCCACTAGAGTACTAGTTTACCCTAGACCTTCCAGACTTGCTGCAGGACCCCTTTGTTTGCCCCCTACCTGTGAGAAAATGGGAAGTCTCTGTTGTGAGATTCTTAAGATCTTGATCGTGTCTTTTGCTGTTAGCTTATTGCCAGCTGTTGTGGGTTTGTTGATTAACGGTTGGGAGAAGTTACAGGACTGGTCTAGTTTATGATTATGTGCTTAAGAATTGTTGAGGCGTGCCTACACTAAGGGATGGGTGCTCCTTTTAATGGATTTGTTTATAAATCTAATTAAATAGAACAGTAGATTTAGGGAAGAGAGCTTCTGGATGCCGAACAACAGCCATTGGGGTGGTATAAAGTGTCCCCCCCCCAAATGTTGTTCTGTTCTCTCCTCCCCCACCCCACCCCCCAAGACTCAGGCCTAACATGCATACTAGAGTCTAGAATATTTTTCCTTGGCATTGGTTACACAAATCCATGAATGACCGATACTAATACTTTTCAGATTCTGATCAATTTAACACCAAAAAAAAAAACAAAAAAGCCCAAAAAACCCATAACAAATATTTAGTCTTGATGTTAAAACAAAGAAATTATTTAATTTCACTTAATCAGACACTCCTATTGGTACCATCTGTGCATCCTATAGCAATCTCGTCTGGGGGTAAACAGCTTCCCTCAACCTGTGTTATTAACCTAATTCTCTTTGGTGAGCTCTTCTTTTGACAGGCTGACAAAAACATCTTATGCTGTAATGTCATTCATGCTTGGCTTCCATAGTAATGATTTATATCTACATATAAAAGCACTGTTCTTTTCATTTATGAAGACTGTAAAAGCTATTTGCTAACAATTTTTGGCATAACAATACTACTGCATACATATGCTCTGCTATGTACCACATTCAACTTAATGTCCAGTGGCTTGTCATCTGAAAAGTCTGGGCACCATTATAGGTACTCTTATGGTGGCAACATGGAGCCTGAGGTGGCATAGATGTGACTTTAAATAAAAACCTTCAGAATGAGGCATAATTGCAGGCTACCGTTGTGGCTTTAGATTATCACGGGAGGCTAGGAGAGCATTTTGCTCACTGTAAGGTCGATGATAAATACACTAGACACAAGGACAGGATTTTATCCCAGAGAAAAATGTGTTTTTAAAATTGTTGTTGTACTTCTTTGAAAGCATAGTTTTTCAGTCTCTAAGACTACCCTCTGCCTTATTTTTAAGCGTGTTGTCTGTTTAATATGTAACGTGATACCTTGTCATGCTGTCACAAGGTGACTGATGGCATTTGCACTACAAAACTAAATTATAATTTGTGTCTAGGTCTACAACAACTAAATACAGTAGTCTGTACAACGCACTTAGTGAAATCTGTTACCAGTATTTTAGAGAGATTGGGATGTTTTAACTTGGCATTAAAGGGTTTATGAGTTTTTTTACATGCCTACAGGTTTATGGTAATAAATGGTCATGTGCACATAAGGGCTATTTTTGGTTTTTAGTAGCTTTGTGTCTTTAGAGTAAGGAACAATGGGATCCATATTCTGATCACTTTTCAATTACATCTGTTTGGTTTATAGTAATAAAAAAGGGAAGAGGTCTGTTAGATAAAGATAACTTGCTGCAAGTTAAACTTGTGGATGAAGCTATAGCTCCTTATAAGCTGATAAGTGAAATGAGTCTCAGGCTGAAAAAACAAAGCCAAATAATTAAAAAAAAAAAAAAAAAAAAAAGAGAATCCTGTATCACTTTAAAGACTAACAAATTTCTACAGGCATAAATAAGCTTTCATGGGCTGCAAACCACTTCGTTAGATAACTAAGACTCCACAAATTTTTTACTGGTCTTTTTTTTGGGGGAGATGTCACCTTGATTGTAAATATAGCATATATTATATTATATAAAATATCATTTTTAATCTTAACATTGTATTACTAAACTGCTGAAATTAAAGTTTCATAATAACTTTGTTTCTCCACATTGTATACTTGAGACTCATTTTTGGCTTCATACAATTAAATTCCCATATACATCAGTTGCAGTTGTGTATGTACCTACAGTAATCTGAGGTCAGAAATGGACCCTTTGGGGTACAATTAAGAGTTTAACTTGTGAGTACATTTATGTTCAGATGCATAACAGTGTATTTATTGACTTGAATGTTCACATTTGTAGTATTAAAGTGTCACTAAGCTTTTTATACCCCGTTTTCCTGTAAGTGATAATGAAAAGAGAATGAAGTAAATGATTCTTCTTTCCAAGTGACTTTTCTGTATGCTTCCAAAACCGCACAGCTAAAATCCTGGACAGCTATTATATTCCACAGATAAATAGGAGCCTTGAACTATGCCTCCATAATCAAAAATCTGTTATGTATTTGCATTATTCCACAGTTATATAATAGTATTGTAATTCTAACATGGTGAGAATGTTGTATTGTAGGTATTTGTATTTGTCTTCCCCAAATACTTGTACATCTGATATTTAAAAAACAAACCAAAAAAAACCCCACAAAACAAAAACCAGAGACTAGACCTCACTACCAACCTAGGTTGTGTTCAGTTACGAATGAACAAAAAGGTCTTAAAATGTCGTTATGAGAGAGAGTATGTGTGCTTGTGTGAACAAGAAATACGAGGGTATTATTTATAATATTTCATATTCTAGTGCAGAGCTAGATAGCAGGACTGTAATCTCCTCTTTCCAGTCAACTACTCACCTCATATATTGAAGATTATGAATATAATTGTGGCAAAATTTCCCTGTGTCACAATTGTTTAGGTCAGTTTATGCTCTTAATATATTTGGCTTGTGTTATATGCTGTTGACTGTTAATGCTATATCAGAATTGTTCTTGTCAGCTGCTTGTGACTGCAGGCACTGGGCTGGAAAGACAAATGCATCTATTTCAACCTTCCAATCTTTCTCAATGCAATCAAGTGAAGTGTGCAGAAATGTTTACTATGTCACTGTCCTGTTGCAAGAAAGAACGGGAAACTTTAATTACAGATGCCTTATTTATTAGGATGAGAAATGCATGTAGAGTGTTCTGGAAACATTTATAAAGATCCTGTCTCAAAACCACTCTTTTTGGCTAGCGTTCTTCCACTACAATCTACTTGGATGCTTTCTGTCTGGTAACGCACAGCCTTTCCAGACCCTATTATCACCCAGCCCAACAGCGGTGGAGCCAGACACCCAAGTTAGTTCAATGAATGCTTTCCAGCCACTCACAAACCAGCAGTAAAGAAACTTCATCTGGCTCCCCAGGACTATACCGTTTTCACCTGGTCAAAAAGCCTGACAAGTGAAGATTAATATCCAGTCTGCCGTTCTCTCAAAGTGGAAGGAATGTGCACCGGCTTTTGTTACTCAGCAGAGTTTGTCTAAATTCTTCATTCAAAAAACACACTGGTTAAGATAAAACATTAAACAAGTTTATTAACTACAGAAAAATTGATTTTAAGTGATTATAAGTGGCAAGTGTAAAGAGATTAAAAGTAGTTACCAAAAGAAATAAATATAAAATCACAGTCTAAATTCTACACACCAACAAGTTCTTGAATTAGCAATGTCTCACCCTTGGTACTGGTACAAGCAGTTTCTTCAACACAGGCTGGGCAGTCTTCCTTGCTTGGGACTCCCCTTCCCCCTTTCAAAGTTCTTTTGTCTTCCAGATGACCCTTCAGGTGCTCAGTTGTATGGGAGTGTAGCCCAGTGAAGTCATGCTCTCTCTTTTATAGTCTGTTGCAGCTTGCTAGAACAATCAGGACTTGTGACCTGTGGGTGTAGGGAGGGTTGTTCTCATTGGTCAGTCAAGCCCCTTGCGAACATGCTTCGTACAGTAAAGCGCTGATGTCCGTGCCCAGGTAGTCCATCTGAAAATGCCAAGGGCAGGGTAGGCTGCAAAAAGGAGAGCAGATTCTCCTGATCTGGTGGCTAACACTGCAATTAGATTCACCAACCAGTCTCAAACAGTGCTTCTGACTCCCCACACTGGTTATCAAGAAGCTAAAATAAGAAGTTACACAGCATGCTTTGTTGCATTTCAGTCTCTGGAGCCCAATCAACAACTAGGTTCAGTAAAGAGTTAAGTTATTTAAAACTCTATTCCCTATATCAAAATGTTCATCTGATCCCCAAAGTGTCAACTTATCAGATCAATATAAGTTTGGATCTTACCCAAATTCCATGGTGCCAGCCAATCCTTTAATAACTAAACTAAAGTTTTATTATAAAAGAAAAGAAACAAACAAGATGAAGGATGTGAAATGATCAAAGAAATCAGATACATATCATACATATATATCAGATTCATAGCAGCATGGTGGAGATTGCAGGCTTGAACAGTTCCAAACTACATCCAGTACCAGGATGGGTCTCAGTCCTTTGTTTCACAGCTTCAGATGTAGAATAGTTGATCCAGAGGTAGGAAGCAGGAATTAAGACAAAATGGAGATGGTAAAGATGCATTTTATAGTTTCTGCCATGTGGCTTGTACATTGTGTTTCAAACATAAACTCATAGCAGATGGGCAGGGAAAAGCTCTTAAAGTTCCTATCCACAGGCATGTCCCTACATGTCCTGATGACTCATAGGCGTATTCCCTGGTTTCTCTCCCTAGGCTCAATGTATAGCTAATGGCCCATGATTGGCCCTCAATCAGGCTGGAAAGTACTGAGGATAATCTATTGGGAGTGTCACCTGATAGTACAGCAGAAGTTTCTGGATAAGAGATATCATGCATATCCATAACTTACAGTACAAAGACTACATATACACATAAACATTATTATACTTAGCAAATTATAACCTTTCCAATGGTACCTGACATGGCATATCTCATAAAAAGTATTGCAATTTTCAATATTGATATCAATAATATTATGGTCACTCATACACCAGACAGCATCACAGAAGCCTTCACAGTAAACAATTCCTGTTAGTGGAATCTGTTCTTGAATGGGTGCGAGAAAGCCATGAATGCTGCCTGGACACTGCCTTGTTTTGCCTGACAGGCTGTTGGTGGAAGTTTTCCACCTTGCAACATATTCTAGTAGCACATTCAACAATGATTCATAATTTCACATACAATGGTAGCACATACAGTCCAACAAGATATTAATGTTCAGCAGATGAAGACTTTAAAATAATACCAGACGACGTTCTTTGTACAGAGCATATAATTACATGACATTGGTGAACATGGAGTTTCTTGGGTGTTCTCAGACAGTGTGTCACAGCAACTGATTGTTTAAACTTTCATGCAGGCTGTTTTGGTTGCATCTGACGCTGCTGCACACATCATGACTATAGCGGGGAAGCTATAGAGGAAGCTCCTCCTCCCTCCAGTCATTGGGGATATCCAAAGATGTTCAAACAGTTATGGAGGATCTTCCCTTCAAGCTCTGACCTCTTCAACTCCAAGATCATTGAGGCCCTCCGTTGAAAAACTCTGTGGGTATCCTGTGCTTTTTGGACTTGTACAACTTAGCCCCAAGGAAAAAGCAAGCCAGTGCTCAAAACCCCGTGTCTCTCTGCCTATAGTACTGTAACCCACAGAGGGAACTGGAATCATTTGAGGAAGAAACAGGTTCCAGCTGGCGACCCTCACTGCTACTGCCTTAGCTGCTGTGCTCTTTACATCTTCCTCTTAACAGCAGATTTAACATCATTGTTGAGAGCCTGGCAGAACCTACAGAGGATCTATACTCATTCTCCGTCACCCCGTTCTTGGCACTCTTGTCTTTTTCCAGGAGACCTAGGCTAGAATCAACAAGAACCAAAGTGTCTTAGTTTGTCAGCAAAGGGTATTGCATATAGTGCCAGGCCCTTTGTACTTCTCCTGTCCCTTTCCTATACCTGCTCAGGAACTCTTCTTGCATGACACTATTGAAATAGGAGGTGGACCCCCTTTCCACAACTCAGAGCAGTGGGGAAAGTGCCCTTAGAGTTCAGGAGGAAGGGATTCTACTCCCATAATTTTCTAATCTTAAAGAAGAAAGGATATTGGTGCCCTTCAATGCCTCAACAAGGTCATCTGTCATTCCAAGTTCAGGATGGTGAATCTGGTCTCTGTAATCCACTCAACTCTGGTTTGTGGCTCTCAATCTTCAAAAGGCCTATTTCCACTTGTTCATATGCTAGGTATACATGAAATACTTCAGATTTTTAGTAGTAGAAACTCACTAACAATATAGGATCCTGTCCTTGAGTCTTTAAGTGCCTGGCTGTTGTGGTAGCATTAGTGTGGGATGTCAAGGTATCCAGGTCTACCCATACATCGACAGTTCGCTCATCTGAGGGAAATAATCAAGGAAAGTGACCAACTCCACATAATTCAAAAGGGCCTTTGCTGCTCTGGACCTCAAAATAAACAGAAAAATCCACCTTTGCTCCAACTCACAACATAAAGTTAATAGAAAATGGATTAGATTTGAGATCAATGAAAGCTTACATTCCACAAAAACGGTTCCAGACTATAGTGGATCATGTCAATCAACGACCTGCCAACTCGTCCAAAGATATTAAGAGTATGCCGCATGCTTCTGGTTCATGTAGCTTCTGATGCCTCTGTGTTGCTGTTTGCCAGACTTCACCTATGTTTCATATAAGTGTAATCCCTTTGGGTCTAGAGAGAATGACCCGTTTAAATCTTTGCCCTGAGCAGCGAAGTGTTGATTGTTCCTGGAAGAGGAAGTGCTCTGTGAGTGTGAGTTTTCACATTCATCTCCCAGAGTTCTTCCCTTTGTTTCACTCAATTAACAGAAAACTAAACTGAACACCCTTGGCCTGATGAGGCTAACTATCATACTACCTCGATAGAACACACCTTCCCAGAAACTCATCTCGATTATTTGCGACCTCTGCAGACAGGGCTTTGAGTCAGGCCATATCTTCTCAGACTGTCTAGATGGGCTAACTTTATAAATCCTTTTACAAAGTAATCAGTTTAGATCCACCTATGTACTTTACAGGCCACCCCACCAGGTCTCAGGCAGCAACTACTGCTTTCTTATGAATCTAGGTTCATAAATTTGCACGGTGGCTACATGGCAATCAGTCCAAACTTTCACTTAGCACTGTTCCTGTATTGAGGCCTACAGTTTGGTCCATTGTGGTAGAACTGTCCTGCAATCCTTGTTTAAATCTGACTCCTTTGACCCACTTCCAAGCCAGGAGGTAAGTGCCTCCTAATTGCCAGAAATGGGATCCAGGTGGACCCTTAGTCAAAGAGAGAATGGTGACTTACCTATAATACCTGTGATTCTTTGAGATGTATTGTCCAGGTGGATCTGACAGTCTGCCCTCCTTCCCTACTGTTGTGGAATCCTCTAGCTCTGGGATTTTATATTTGCAAAGGAACAGATGGACAGTTGGGCCTCTTCTTTTTATGTCCTCTGGTAGAGAAGGACATCCAGGGTGGCCCCAACAGACACTGCTGGACAAAAGAATCTGATTATGGGATCCATGCTTATGGAATCTATATGGACAACACTTCTCGATTTACTGTAAGATAAGCGGCTGTTCTTTCTTGCCCTTCAACCCTTCTCTTCAGTTATAAGTACTTCTGCAAGAGAGGAGTGGGATGCAGTGTCACCAGCATATTATTGGCATTGTGTTCTAAACCTGTTTCATTTTCACTGTGTCTAGCAGAGAACGTGGCATGAGTGAGGGCTAGCTGGCTGGTGCTAACACCAGATAAGAGCTGAGTAATGCTGGTAGATTGGTGGAAACAACTGGAGGAAAAGGAAGAGATAATACCAGTTTTCTTGGTCATAGTTGCCCACTTTTCACTAGTCACATTTACGTCTTGGATGTATTGTTGGATCCTTTATTGCTTCTTCGATACTCAGAAAGCAGCAGTGGCTAATGGAAAGTTCAGCTCTGCAAAATGACTATGCCAAAGGACAACATTTCACTCAGCTGCTCTGCTCTCTGAATGTATTAGTCATATTTTCTAACTTTAATGGTGAAAAATAAGTTGGCTGCTTTTTACTCCTGTTAGCTATTCAGATCCCAGTACATCTGAGGGTGGATGAACTGCATTCTGTTCCTTCTTCTGCCACAACGGAATGGTTAACTAAGGGCTTGTCTGCACTTAAAAGGCTGCAGTGGTGCAGTTGCACCAATGCAGCTGCGCTGCTGCAGCACTTCAGTGAAGACGCTACCTACGCCAATGGGAGACCTTCTCCTGTTGGCACAGGTAATCCTGCTCCCCAAGAAGTGTGTCAAGATAGCCAAAATAGCTGTGTCAACAAGAGAAGACCTGCCATCGACGTAATACTGTCTACACTGGGAGTTAGGTCGTTCTAGCTTTTATAGCTTTTCCACACCCCTGAGCAACATAGTTTTGTACTGACATAAGTTGCTAGTGCAGACCAAGCGTAAATTCCAGTCAGTTACTCTTGCGCAAACTCACTAAAGGCAAAGGACTTAGGCAGGTGTTACTGGGACTTGATCTGGCTTGCAGCACTTTTTATTACAGTTGATTATGTAAGTGATAGAAGAATGAAGGTTCAGTTCTGAGGGAGCAGGCCGAGATTGCAGAGCTGGCAGTTAGAAGATGAGGAGGAAAAAGTGCATCCTTTCATGTGTAAATGGATACAGAAATCATTAAGAGGCAATAAATGCCACAATATCACAGTTAGATCAATTTTTTCAAACAGAACCATATTTAAGAGTGGTGTTTTTCCCCCCTGCAAGGGGGTATATGATCTTTTCCTGAGTATTGTGAACCTTGCTGCAGTCATCTATGCCTTTTATCACTTTTGGATGGATTCTATAATGCAGCATATACTTAAGGAGATCCAGAATGTGACAGCCGGTTTACTGAGCAGTTTTATACTTGAGCTATAGAAACTTCTCTGGCTTTGATTCATTTAAGATTTTGATTCAATGTGTTTTGTTTAAGCTAGTTAACATTGGTCATCTGATGTATTGGAGCCTTTTTATGATAAAGAACATTGTATAAATGGGGTTTGTTGGAATAATAGGAGAACCAATATTTTTTCTAAGAGGAAAACACATCATGCTCACCTTCCAAATGCAATAATGGTTTGGCAATGTGGGAGGATGAATGGAAATCACCTTCCAAATGCAAGTGAGTTGACAGCCAGGAGGTGATTTTCTTGATTCAGACACTTCACATTGCTGGTATTGACATGTGGCATCTCTCCAGAACAAATATTACTTTTGGAAAAACTAGTTGAATTCTTTCAGAATGGTTAACCTACTGAAAATCGGGCCTCAAATGATATGTTTAATTTAGACTTCTCTGGAGTTTACGGACTATAAATTTTATCATCAGCATTTTAGAGTTAAAATGCAAAGCAAAAATGTAAACTGAGTTAAAGCCACATTTCTGTGCTGAATGTCTCCAGTAAGAGGACATTCTGCACACACAAAATCTCATTAAGATTTTAAAAATATTCCCCCCCCTCTATGAAATCCTGTTGATCCTTTCTGAAGGGAGCTCAGAATGCATCATTCTGTGATGTTGCAAATGCTCTTGGTTTGATGAGTTGCAATGAGATTTCTGGCATTTGTTCATGTCACAGCTTGAGACCGTAAGTGACCCAGGAAATATTAAGGGGATTTAAGAAAAGGGAAATGAGAATTTAAGCAGTCATTTAACTTATTTCTGTGTTGTATCTGCCTTGCGGACTAGTAAGTGAAAACATTAAACACACAAATCTATGCTTAACTCAGTTTTAATTTTTACTTTGCAGTTTTTCTTTCTTTCTTTCGTTCTTTTTTTTTTAATATCCTTTATTTTTCCCCACAATTAAATCCAGGCTTCTGTTTTTATAAGGGATGTTAAAAAGTAGTGTTTAAAAATAACCCATGCATAACTGCAGCTCTTCAACTGTTGCCACCATGTATTTGCTTTTGCCTCTTAAGTCAAGAGAAATGTAGTGCAACCTAAAATTAATGACTAAGTACAGACTTCGAAGAAAAGGCAGGTGGTGGTATGAGGGAGCCCTTGAATTAGGTTGGTTTGAAAGAGCCAGCTAGAGCTGCTAGAATGGAGTCAAAAGTCCTAAAATGTTTGAGTCTAATAAGAGATGATGTGTCATACCAGCTCACAATGTCAATGTGAGCACTGAATAAATGGGCAAGAGAGAGTAAGACGGCCTTTGTCCTTTATCCATTCTTAATGCCTGTTCATATACAGCAGGTTCCATGGGGATGAAAGTTCCTTTCTGACTCTATTTATTCTCAGGATCTGCTTTGAAGATGTGCACAGTTGAACACTAAGTAGTGTGATTGTTGTATTGATACTGCTGCACAATGCTTTCCTGGCAATGGCAGTTTCAAACGGACTGTGATCATACAATGTTTGTGGTGAGTTTTGAACTGTTGTTATTAGGTAACCATTAGTGCTGCTACACACTATGCAGATTGCTGGGCATGTATTGGAGAGAGACCGAAGGAGGAGTCTACAATGAAAGTGGGGAATATTTTGTTGGTTTGGAAGTGATCAGTTCTTAAAACCTTAACTGAATATTGACCTGGTAACACAGAAAAATCATTTTTGCTTACTACGTTCTTTTGAGAAGTATCTGTCACTATTTGAATAACTCCAAGTGTGAATGGTTTTAGTGTGCTACTGTTCCACTGCTGCGTCTCAGCATCAAGTCTTGGGTCAAATCATGCTGTCCTTATCTGAGTAAGATCAGCAAAATTTGGTGGCTGATTTACATATGTAGGGATAAATGCTCTTCTCCACATATGTAGCTCTGTTGCTTAGGGTGGTGGTCAAGTGGAGATAGGAAGTCACAGGAGGGAAAAGGTGGTTGTGGCATATTCACCCCTACCGTGTGTAGTTTTCTCTCATCACCTGCAGCTACTATGGCTGAGTGGGACTTGGCTAGGCAAATAGAAGGAGAGTCAAGGGAAATAGATGTTATGTTACCACACCTTTGAGACTTATAGTGCTTAACACATCATAAAACGCAAGGGTTGGAAGCAGTAAAATGAAGAGGAGAAATAGAAATTATCCACAACTTATTTCTATATTGATACAGCGATTTATGCAAATGACCCCATTAATGCCAGCTACAGTTATTGGTATGAATTCTGTAACACAGAGATAAGATTTTGCCACTAAAATTATGTCATTTTTTAAAGGGATGGGAAAAGATTTTCAATGTGACCCCGGACCACCACCCTAACCCTCACTCGTTGTACACTGATTTGGAATGAGTGATTTGCAGTTCTCCACTACACTAAAGATCTGCAGGTTCATCAATTTCTAACTGGAGTACCTCTATGAAAAATTATGACCAGATAATCATTAGCAGGGATGTTCATTTTTGTAAGGAAGTCGTTCTGGAGCCTTACATTTGCTGTTGGTTTCCAATGTGATGTTTCTCTTGGCCCATTAGGTGTTAGTAATGCATATTTTGACTCTTTTGAACTGTTTTTGGCTCACCCTTGCAGGACTTCTCGCTAATGGCCCATCGAAGGGATTAGGACCAGGATCTGAACAGTCAGAGAACGAGAAGGACGATGCATCTCAAGTGTCCTCAACTAGCAATGATGTTAGTTCTTCGGATTTTGAAGAAGGGCCATCAAGGAAAAGGTTAGTGGTGTTTTAGAACCCAAGTAATCTTTTAAGAGTAGCATTTCAGCTTAATGAAAGGTTATAATTAAGTTAATTAATAAAGCTTGAGTTGCCAAATTCTCCCTTACCATAAACAGATTTTCCGGTGTTGTGTTTCAAGCAACTTTAAGGATATGTTTGCATTTTGGGCTCATCCTCCTGCATCCTTTACAAAGTGGGCGTTCTGTAGTTTAGCAGCAGAAAACATGGAAATGTCGCTGTCCTTTTGCCGTGGTTGGGTGATCGTTAAATGAAGTTTTTATTCTGTATTTTTGAGGGTCTGACAATGTAAATGTCAGTGTAGAGTGGGTAAAAGTAATGTAATTTCAACAAACAGGATATGTTAGTGTCTTAAATTAGGATTATTTTTAGATTAATTTTGAATGTTAAAATGGTTATATATTAAAATGATTTAAAATACATCAAGCCTCTGAGAGCACTAGCTGTGTAGTGAGCCTCACTATAAAGATGTGGGTTATTGTCTGTAAAGGCTACTCTGAGAGAATGCTTTGGCAATCTGGCTCCTATTCCTTAGAAGTCAGTTATGAAATCTCCATTGAACTCTCATTATGCTACAATCTTGGCCAATTCCTAAATGTGCAAAATGTAGGTTAAAATTGCAGGGTTTAAGCCAATTTTTTGTAGAAAATATGCTGAAAGTGCAGGCAGAGGTCTGGGATTTTTTTTCTCATGTATAAAGTAAGAACTAAAGTTGGCTGTCTGAAAAATGTCTTATAAATAGGCTTTTGGTAGAATTTGATTTTTTATTTTCTTGTAATTTCAATGGATAAAATCAATTTTTATTTTAAAGCAGTTTTATTATTGGTTCTATTTTTCTTGGTAAGGTGAAATTGTGGGTTTTAAGCATTTTGTTTTTCATTTTTATCTATTTGAATTTTCAGTTTTGGGGAATTAAAGAGGGGATATGATCAGGTTAGCATTGACAACAGGCTCCCAGCACCGCCAAGGGCCTGAGTCACCCAGGCACAAGGTGTGGAGTTGGCTGTGGTTCTGGCCTAGCAAGGTTCTAGCCATGGCCACGAGGAGGAGAAGGAGGAGTCTCTGTATTCAGGGGAGGTCACCTGCTGTTGAATGGCATCACAAATACGGAGGAAGTAAAACTGGCCAATCAAGAGGGAAAGAGGTTTTTAGAAATACCATTAAAAACCTTATTTTTGCTAAATATGGTACCTATTTAATTCAAACTGACATATAACTGGGAGGCCTTTGTTAATGGTTCAACACCACCACCACGTTTCAGTTAAGGGATGGGAAAATTGCCCATTCCAATTTTCTGGGCATTCAAGGAATAAAAATAAGCCATTTGAGACGCTTGATACTTTTGAGATTTAAAAAAAAAAGATTAAAAATCCCTATTTTTTGGCTCTTGTGGAACTGGGAGAAACATTTCAGTTTTACTTCACATATCATAGAGATGCACACACTCCTGCTACTCCTCACCCCCCCCCACCCCCCCACCCCCGGCGCAAACAAACTATTCTTTTTGCCTGTGGAATTCACCTTGAAATAGAACCTTGCTGTTTTCTGTCTTTCACACATTTTTTTGTCTACTTTCCTCCTCCCCTGGCACCCTCTCTGTGCATATCTCTCTACCTTCTGATTACCCCCTTCTGCTCTTTGTGCTGCTTCTCTATGTATTCTCCTTTCCCCCAGCTACCACCTTCTTTGACCTCTTGTCTATTTCTCTACCCCCTTTTTTCATTCCATATTATATCTGGTACCATTTTGTTCCTCTGCTTCTGAGCTGATGACATTTTAGGAAATAATACCCTCCAGTGGCCAAACTTCTGAGTGTTCCTTCTCAGCATTGAACAAGGCTGATGGCATGTTGCCATCTGAAATATGCCTTTAAACGATGAACAGGCCAGACCCAGGCTATCCACAATTTTCTCACTCCCGAAATTAGGATGTGCATTGTTCTTGCTCTTCTAGAAATGCCATGCATTATGACTAGCAGCATACACACTGAAACAAATGTAAAAGTTGGCACAGATAGTGGTTGGGGGGGAAAAGGGGAGAGGAGAGAGAGAGAGAGTGTGTGTGTTGCAGGGGAAGGAGGTTTTGTGAAATTTGAACCCATCTTCTAGAGTGTGAGAGGACAGAGGCTGTAAGACTTCCAGGTTATGTAGTTTTTTAATTTAAGAAGTCTTTCTAATTGAATTTCAATTCAAATTTGACTGTAAAAAGATTCTTCTTTTTCCACCACATGTCTGCCCCCCCCCTTTCCTCTGAATACTTTTAAAACTCTTTTATTGTTTGTTTTACGTTTCTTACTGAAGTTGAAATAGTCTTTGTTAGCTGAACTTTATTGGACTTGTTGATAGTTCCAGCTATATTTGGCAACACTTTGCATTGCAGGCGGTGTTTACAATTAAGGTATAGGCAGGAGAGTATCTATTTAGAAAATGGAGTACTGCTTCACTTGCTTTTAGCTTGAGACATGGGCTTTTGGGGGATTTTTTGGAGGACTTCTTTAAAAATGTCAGGCTCTGGGCTATGCTGAAGTGGCAGCTGTGGCAGTATGACATGGAATGGAATAGAAGAGTTCAGTGGGTCTTGTTTGGTGAGGCTACCAAGAAGACAGTTGTGGAGATGCACTTACTCTCTGGATTTGATTGATGTTCACAGGGTCATAGAAATGAAGGTCTGGAAGTGGCTTTGGGATGTCATCTAGTCCATCCCCCCCAGCTGATGCAGGAGCAGCTATACCTAGTTCATCTTTGCTAGGTGGTTGTCTAATCTGTTCTTAAAAATCTTCAATGATGAGAATTTCACAACCTCCCATGGAAGCCTACCCTAGGCTTAACAATCCTGACACTTAGAAGGCTTTTCCAAATATCTAAACTAAATCTCCCTTGCTGAAGACGAGGCATGATCCAATCTTCAGTGGATGTGGAGAACAATTGATCACTGTCCTTTTTATAACAGCCCTTAACATATTTGAAGACTGTTATTAGGTCCCTCCTCAGTCTTCATTTCTCAAAACTAATCAGGTCCAGTTTTTGAACCTTGCCTTATAGGTCAGGTTCTCTAAAACTATTTATCATGTTTTGCTGCTCTCCTCTGAACTCCCTCCTGTCTATATTTTTCCTTAAATGTGGCACAAAGAATGGGACACAGTACTGTGGGTGAGTCCTCACCAGTGCTGAGTACAGTGCAACAGTTACCTCCCATTTCTTGTATATGACACTCCTGTTAATACATCCCAGACTGATAATAGCCTTTTCATAATTGCATCTCTCAGGGTGCCCAAGACTGTGAGTTACCTTCTTATGAGGGAGTCTTTCTTGTGGTAGCTGGGTGTTGGTGCCTCTGTACAGCACAAGCCTTTCAAACACTCTCCTCGGGACTCTGCTGGTTCTACTTTGAGTTGCAGGTTAATATTAGGTGCATCCCAATCCCTGATCCCCCTTGAAGATTGTTCCTCTGTAGTATCCAGCCCCTGTCACTGGGTTCTCGCAGAAATTACCAGGTAATTATCACTGTCCCAAAGAGACAGTGTACAGGCAGCTAGAAGGTTACAACTCAGATTTCACGCTTTGCTTAATGCTACAGCGCTGAGATGATTTCATAATCAGGGGGATTAACGTTAGGGAGGGAGAGGAATTGTTTAAGTTTAGTACTAATATAGGCACGAGGACGAATGGGTACAAATTGGATATTAGGAAATTTAGACTAGAAATTAGACGAAGGTTTCTAACCATTAGGGGAGTGAAGTTCTGGAATAGCCTTCTGAGGGAAGTAGTGGGGGCAAATGACTTATCTGGCTTTAAGACTAAGCTTGATAAGTATATGGAGGGGATGTTATGATGGGATAGTTTAATTTGAGCAATTGATTTTGGATTATCAGCAGATAAGTCTGCTCAATGGTCTGTGGGAATGCTGGATGGGATGGGAACTGAGTTACTGCAGAGAAATCTTTTTTGGGTGCTGGCTGGTGAGTCTTGCCCACATGCTCAGGGTTTAGCTGATCGCCATATTTGGGGTCGGGAAGGAATTTTCCTCCGGGGCGGATTGGCAGGGGCCACGGAGGTTTTTCGCCTTCCTCTGCAGCATAGGGCATGGGTCGCTTGCTGGTGGATTCCCTGCAGCTTGAGGTCTTCAAATCTCATTTTTGAGGATTTCAATAACTCAGTCATGGGTTCGGGGTTGTTATAAATGTGTATGGGTAGGGTTTTGTGGCCTGCCTTGTGCGGGAGGTCAGACTAGATGATCATATTGGTCCCTTCTGACCTATGAGTCTATGAGAATAATAAAACAAGAATATAAATTCATTAACAAAGGTGGAGATTTAAGAAAGAATGAGTAAGGATAATGGAAACAGAAATGGTTCCAAATAAACAAAAGTGTAATATGTTTTCTAGAGACTCAAACTTAGCAGGCTACAATCCTTGTCTAAAGCAGTCTCATCTCACCTAAACATTTTCTTGTAGTGTTTCAACGGAGGTTGGTTGGAAGCCTGTTTTCATTGGCAAAACTGCACTGCCTGGTTACTCATAGACTCATAGGTCAGAAGGGACCAATATGATCATCTAGTCTGACCTCCTGCACAAGGCAGGCCACAAAACCCTACCCATACACATTTATAACAACCCCTAACCCATGACTGAGTTATTGAAATCCTCAAAAGTGAGATTTGAAGACCTCAAGCTGCAGGGAATCGATCAGCAAGCGACCCATGCCCCACGCTGCGGAGGAAGGCGAAAAACCTCCGGGGCCTCTGCCAATCCGCCCCGGAGGAAAACTCCTTCCCGACCCCAAATATGGCGATCAGCTAAACCCCGAGCATGTGGGCAAGACTCACCAGCCAGCACCCAAAAAGGAATTCTCTGCAGTAACTCAGTTCCCATCCCATCCAACATTCCCACAGACCATTGAGCAGACTTATCTGCCGATAATCCAAATCAATTGCTCAAATTAAACTATCCCATCATAACATCCCCTCCATATACTTATCAAGCTTAGTCTTAAAGCTAGATAAGTCATCTGCCCCCACTACTTCCCTCGGAAGGCTGTTCCAGAACTTCACTCCCCTAATGGTTAGAAACCTTCGTCTAATTTCAAGTCTAAATTTCCTAATATCCAGTTTGTACCCATTCGTCCTCGTGCCTATATTAGTACTAAACTTAAATAATTCCTCTCCCTCCCTAACGTTAATCCCCCTGATATATTTATATAGAGCAAGCATATCCCCCCGAAGCCTTCTTTTGAACAGGCTAAACAAGCCAAGCTCTTTGAGTCTCCTTTCATAAGGCAGATTTTCCATTCCTCGGATCATCCTAGTAGCCCGTCTCTGAACCTGTTCCAGTTTGAATTCATCCTTCTTAAACATGGGACACCAGAACTGCACACAATATTCCAGGTGGGGTCTCACCAGTGCCGTATATAACGGCACTAACACCTCCTTTTCCTTGCTGGAAATACCTCGCCTGATGCATCCTAAAACCGCATTTGCTTTTTTAACAGCCATATCACATTGGCGGCTCATAGTCATCCTGCTATCAACCAATACCCCAAGGTCCTTCTCCTCCTCCGACGTTTCCAACTGATGCGTCCCCAACGTATATCTAAAATTCTTATTATTAATCCCTAAGTGCATGACCTTGCACTTTTCACTATTATATTTCATCCTATTACTATTACTTCAGTGTACAAGGTGGTCCAGATCTTCCTGAATAGTATCCTGGTCCTTCTCCGTGTTAGCAATACCCCCCAGCTTCGTGTCATCCGCAAATTTTATTAACACATTCCCGCTCTTTGTGCCAAGGTCAGTTATAAAAAGGTTAAATAAGGTCGGTCCAAAAACCGATCCTTGAGGGACTCCGCTAGTAACCTCCTTCCAGCCTGACAGTTCACCTTTCAGCACGACCCGCTGTAATCTCCCCTTTAACCAGTTCCTTATCCACCTTACAACTTTCACATTCATCTCCATCTTTTCCAATTTAACTAACAGTTCCCCATGCGGAACCGTGTCAAACGCCTTACTGAAATCGAGGTAAATTAGATCTACCGCATTGCCTTTGTCTAAGTAATCCGTCACCTTCTCAAAGAAGGAGATCAGGTTGGTTTGGCACGATCTACCTTTAGTAAATCCATGTTGCAATTTGTCCCAATTACCATTGACCTCAATGTCGTTAACTACTTTCTCCCTTAAAATTTTTTCCAAGACCTTACACACGACAGACATCAAGCTAACAGGCCTATAATTACCCGGATCACTTTTATTCCCTTTCTTAAAAATAGGAACTATGTTAGCAATTCTCCAGTCGTATGGCACAACCCCCGAGTTTACCGATTGCTTAAAAATTCTCGCTAATGGGCTCGCAATTTCACGCGCCAGTTCCTTTAATATCCTCGGGTGGAGATTGTCCGGTCCCTCTGATTTTGTCCCATTAAGCTGTTCAAGTTTGGCCTCTACCTCAGATACGGTAATATCCACCACCACATCCAGATTCCCGTTTGTCATCCCTCCATCATCCCTAAACTCCTCACTAGTCTTATTAAAGACCGAGGCAAAGTACTTATTTAGATATTGGGCCATGCCTAGGTTATCCTTAACCTCCGTTCCATCCTCAGCGTATAGCGGCCCCATTTCTTCTTTCTTTGTTTTCTTCTTATTTATGTGGCTGTAGAACCTTTTACTATTAATTTTTGATTCCCTTTGCAAGGTCCAGTTCTACGCGGCTTTTAGCCTTCCTCACTTTATTCCTACACGTTCTGACCTCACTAAGGTAGCTTCCCTTACTAATCCCGCCTTTTTTTCCACTCCCTGTAAGCTTTCTGCTTTTTCCTAATCCCCTCTCTGAGTTGCTTGCTCATCCAGCTTGGCCTACTACTCCCACCCATAGTTTTTTTCCCCTTTCTTGGGATGCAGGCTTCCGACAGTTTCCGCAGCTGCGATTTAAAGTAATTCCAGGCCTCCTCCACATTTAAACCCACAAATTCCTCCGTCCAATCCACTTCCCTAACTAATTTCCTTAACTCATTGAAATTAGCCCTTGAGAAGTCGAAAACCCTAATCCCAGATCTATGTTTGTTTATCCTTCCATCTAATTTGAATTGAATCAGCTCATGATCACTCGAACCAAGGTTGTCCCCTACCACCATTTCTTCTACAAGGTCCTCACTACTCACCAAAACCAAATCTAAGATGACATCCCCTCTCGTAGGTACTTCAACTACTTGATGAAGAAATCCATCCGCTATCACATCCAGAAAAATCTGACCCCTATTATTCTTGCAAGCACTTGTCCTCCAGTCTATGTCCGGGAAGTTGAAATCTCCCATAATCACACATTGCCCCTTAGTGTTTACTTCGTTAAAAACATTAAAGAGGTCTCTATCCATATCCAAATCAGACCCCGGCGGTCTGTAGCACACCCCAAGCAGTATCTCAGGGGAAGCTCTAGTAGCTTTTTTACCCAGTGTGATTTTTACCCAGACAGACTCCGTCCTATCCATTCCATCACTTCTTATTTCATTACAGTTCACCTCATCATTGACATACAAAGCTACTCCACCACCTTTGCCTTTCTTCCTGTCTTTTCTAAACAGCACATAGCCTTCAATACCCGTACTCCAGTCATGAGTACTATTCCACCAGGTTTCTGTTATCCCTATAATATCCGGTTTCACTTCCTGCACCAGTAGCTCCAGTTCCTCCATCTTGTTCCCTAGGCTCCTCGCATTAGTGTACAGACATTTTAATTTTTGACGTTGGGCGTCAGTGACATTCTTTCCCCCGTCATGCACAGACCTTCTACCACCAGCATCACCCGTTAGGCTAGTTTCAACTCCGCTTTTCCTCCTTTGGTCAATTCTTTGGTCCACAAGGATATCCCTTCTCACTTTGTTTGCTTCCCTCTCCAGGTTAAATTCCGGCGTGGAGATCTCCTGAACATCTCCCAACCATTTCCCCCAACTTCCTAGTTTAAAGCTCTCCTAATGAGGTCGGCAAGCCTCCATCCTAGAAGTCTAGTACCCTCCTTGCTTAGATGAAGTCCATCCCGAGTGAACAGTTGTCTGTCCGTAAACGCTTCCCAATGACCGTACATCCCAAAGCCCTCCTTATAGCACCACTGCTTGAGCCATCTGTTAATCATCATAATCTTGTCGCTCCTTTGCTGCCCCGCTCTAGGAACCGGCAAAATTCCACTGAAGATCACCTGAGCCTCGATTTCCTTGAGCGTCTTCCCCAGTCTGACATAGTCCTCCTTGATACAGTCCAGGGAGTGACTACCGTATCATTCGCTCCCACATGAAGGACAATCAACGGATTCTTTCCCGCTCCCGCTAGGATCCTTTTCAGCCTCAGGTCCACATCCTGTACCTTGGCCCCCGGCAGACAGCACACCCTTCTGTTCTCCCGATCAGCTCTAGTTACGGGCCTGTCTATTCTTCTCAATAAAGAGTCTCCTATCATGTAGACTTGCCTTTTCCTGGCGACAGTATGACTCTCCAGTCTATCCCCGGCATCAGTCGGCCGCAAGTCCTCTCGGTTCATCTTTGCCCTCGCAATCCTCCTAGGGCTCATACTGGTTGTCGCCTCCATTGACTCCTCCCCTCCTCCTGCAGGACTAGCCGCTCGCCTCTTTTTCCTTGCCCTCTCTCCTCTCTCACCAGCTGTGCTCCATCTTCATTTTCCAATGCACCAAACCTGTTCCTGAGTTCTATTTCTCCTTCGCTGGCCCGTCTTTTCCTCTGCCTGGTTCTCCTAGTCACATGCTTCCACCGTCCACGTTCCTCACCCAGCAGCTCCTCAGAATTCTTTGGTCCTGCTTCCATCTGCTCGTCTGAGCTTATCCCCTGTGCCTCATCATGTCTGTCTTCCATCATCTGCTCAAACCCCCTTCTAAACTCAACCAGAGTTTCCACCTGCATCTCCAGTCCTTTTATCTTTTCTTCCAGCAGTTCTATCAGGCGGCACTTCATGCAGACAAAACTCCTTTCAGGTGCCCCCTCCAGGACCATGTACATGCCACAGCTTCCACATCCGGTCATCCTCAGTGTGTCTCTCACTGCTGTCTCTGTCTCACTCATGGCTTTCCAACTCTGTGCCTGGCGGTTCAGGCCTCACACTGCACCGCGGAACACCAACAAGGCCTGGGCTGCTGGCAGGCCCCTGCTCCTTCCTTCCTCTGGCTTGTAGGTTTCTCTGCTGTGGTCTCCTCTGGAAACTCCCACTGAAACTCCCCTGTTAGCAGCCCTGTTCGCTGGCTCCTGTGCCGCTGCAGCTGTCTGTCCCCTCAAGTACAAGGGACGGGGGATTTTGGAGCCTTGTTCTTGTACCCCGAAGTGCACAGTTTTTGTCCCCAGAGTCAGGATGACTTCCTGAGGTTCTGACTCTGATGTGCTCTCCCCTGTTGAGGTCATATCTCCCTGTCAACCTGTTTTTCCTGTGGACATTGCACACAAACGATGCTTGCTTTGTGTGGTTTTACAATGATTAATTTATACGGGAGACAGGTCGGCTAGATGATTACACATCCCTTTGTCTGGCAGAACCTGCTTGTCTAACCTGCCTGAGACACTGATTCTAAATGTATTTTCAATACCTACCTACAACTTAATATCACCCTTACATATATCACTCAGTGACTTGGAGCATCAGCATGAGGTATGCTTCCACTAGATACCTCCTACAATCCTTTTGGGGTCAATTATTTGAAAGTAGTGTATTAAGTGTAGTGAGTTTGTCAGGCCTGATAGACGTTGGTGTAACAGAACAGTGAACCCTTTGGTACTGAGGGGCTCTTAGGATCACAGTCACATTGCTGATTGATATTCAGTTTGTGAGCCACTATAACTCCCAGCTCCTTTTCAGCAGTATTAGCATCATTGTAGCCAGTTATTCCCATTTTGTAGCTGTGCATTTGATTTTTTTTCCTTTCTCAGTATAGTACTTTGCACTTGTTTTTATTTAATTTCATCTTGTTGATTTCAGACCAGTTCTCCAATATGTCAAGGTGGTTTTGAATTCTAATCTTGTTGTCTAGAGTGCTTGCAACCCCTCTGAGCTTGGTGTGATTCACACATTTAAAAGCATACTCTCCACTCTGTAATCCAAGTAATTAATGACAATACTGAATAGGACTGGATTCAGGACCAACCCCCAGATACACCCTCCCTTTTTCACAGGAAATCATTGGTAATTGCTCTTTGAGTATCTTTTTTTCCAGTCAGTTATGCAGACACTTTTTATAGTCATTTAATCTAGGCCACATCTTTCTAGTTTGTTTATGAAATTGTCATGTGGAACTGTGTCAAAAGGCTTACTAAAATGAAGATAAATCAGTTCTACAGTTTCTTCCCTATCCCCTAGGCTGGTAACACAAAACAAAGAAGGAAATTTAGGTTGGTTTGACATGATTTGTTCTTGACAAAACCATGCTAGCTATTTTTTATCACCCTATTGTCCTCTGCGTGCTTACAAACTGATTGGTTAATGATCTGTTCCAGTGTCTTTCCAAGTATTCAAGGTAGGTTTGGGGATCTTCTTTATTACCTTTTAAAAAGAGAGGTACTGTGTTTGCTCTTCTCCATTCCTCTGAGACCTCAACCCATGAGTTCTTGAAGATAATTGTTAATAGTGACAAGGTTGGTTCAGTTAGCTCCTTAAGTATCCTAGGGTGAATTTCATCAGGCCCTGCCTTCTTGAATACATCTAACTTATCTAAATAGCCTTTAACCTGTTCTTTCCCTATTTTGGTTTGTGTTCCTTCTCCCTTGTTGTTAATATTGCGTTAAGCATCTGGTCACCATGAAGCCTTTTAGTGACAACTGAAGCAAAATAGGCATTAATTACCTAAGCCTTCTTGGTGTCATCCTTTTATTAGCTCACCTACCCGGCTAAGTAGTGGATATAAATTTTTCTTCATCTTTCTCTTGTTCCTAATGTTTTTCTAAAACCTCTTTTTATTGTCTTTTGTGTCTCTTGCTCAACTCATTTTGTGCCTTAGCTTTTGTAGTTTTGTCCCTACATGCTTCAGTTCTTCTTTTGCACTCATCCTTAGTAATTAGTCCATGTTTTCACTTTTTGTAGGATTCCTTTTTAATTTTTTCAGGTTATTTAAAATCTTCTAATGGAACCATATTGGTCTCTTACTATTCTTTCCTTCACATTATCGGGATAGTTGGCTGTTGTGACATAAATATTGTCTGTGAGAAATGGCTAGCTCTCATTAATTCTCTTTTGCAGATTTTCTTCCCATGGGACTGTGATCATCAGTCCGTGCCTAGGGTAGCCACTGAAAATGCCAAGGTCAGGGCAGACTGCAAAAGGAGAGCAGATTCTCCCAACACTGGTGGGTGACACTGAAGTCAGACTTCCCAACCAGCCACAAAGAGTGCTTCTGATTCCCCACACTGGTTATCAAGAAGCCAAAATAAAATATACAAAGCCCCCTTTACTGTATTTCAGTCTCTGGCTCCCAATCAGCCACTAGGTCCAATAAAGAGATCAGTTATTTAAAACTCTATGCTCTTTACCAGAAAGGTTCTCCTGACCCCAAAGGGTCAGCCACATTACCAGATCAATATAAGTTTGGATCTTGCCCAAAATACCACGCTGTCAGCCAATCTTTTGGTAACTAAAGCTAAAGGTTTATTATAAAAGGAAAGAAACAAACTGTAAGATAAATGTTAAATGATTAAAGCAATCAGATACATACAAATGATTTGAAAGCCCATATATAGCAGGTTTTCAATAGATTTGTGGAGTTTGCAAGGCTTGTAAGGTCCCTTTGGTGTACATCCAGTACCTGGATGGGTCTTAGTCCTTTGTTTCACAGCTTCAGTTGTAGATGAGTTGATTCAGAGGTAGGTGAAGACTGAAAACTAAAGACTAAAAAAAAGCAAAATGGATGTGGTGCAACTGCCATTTATTATGTCCCTTGGCCTTTGCCATGCTGCTTGTGGAAATTTACAGAAATAATAAGATGGAGTCCAGGGTCACATGAATAAGTCCTGGTGACTCATAAGGTGTAGCCCCTGGGTTCTATCCTTGGGCTTATTGCACATTTGTGTTCCCTTAATGGGCTATCAAGCAGCTAGTACTGCAGCCATCCAGTTTGGGGTGTTGCCCAGAAACAGCACAAATTGAAATACAGATACATCAAATATATCCATAACTTCTAATACAAATACAACACATGCAAATAAACAATATCATCACACTTAGAAAATTATAACCTTTCTAGTGGTACCAGACATGGCCTATCTCATATGAATTATTGTAATTCTGAAATATTGATGTTAAATAATATCCTAAATGGTCCCCCTAATTCAGCCAGCATCACAGGGACCAAACCTACTAGTTCTCTGAGTTTGTTAGTCTTATTTTGAAATCCATTGGTCCTTATTCTTTTGCTCTCACTCCTTCCTTCCTTTAGAATCACAAAGCCTGATGATGGCTTTCGTTTAAAAAAATATATACACACCATATTTTTCAGATTACAGAGGGAAATGCTGCAGTGGGTGTGCAAGGTCCGCTTTACATTTTCCAGTTGTAAGTGGGAGTGAGCATTTCCCAGCAGTGGTTGTTACACTGTATTCATATAGTGGAAATGGTTTGAGCTAAAAAAAATGTTGGGAAAGATTGGGAAATGGATTTTTCCTATAAGGATGAATAGGCACAGAAGGCCAATCACCTTCCTACTGAGGCTGTGTGACAAAAAATCCTGTTTTAAAGAGCTAGTGAGTCGAGCTTACCCTGGGGCAAAAATGAAAGGGAAATTATAAAGGCTATCATCTAAAACAGTAAAAATACTCCAACTGAGCATTTCTTAGGCCTTGTCTACACAGTAAAGTTTCACAAGTTATACTAGTCTCTGTGGCCCCCGCCTTCCCCACCATGGACACTCGGATTCTGGTATAAGGGAAGCTATTCCTCTCTCCTCCCCTTCCCCTCCACCAGTTTATTTTATACCCTTTGCCAAGCAATATAAACTACCCTGAAAAAAAAGCCACATGGGGAACCGGGTGGGGGTGGAAGTTTACTGATATAGCTATCTCCATTTAAACTTTATTGATTTTACTCAACAATATTAGCCCAACTAGAATTTGAAGTTACTGCCTTAGTAAGATAGCTAACACCTTTGCTGTAGCTTGGCTGGAGAGTTTTCTGCAAAGCCAAGTTAACAGGAAAGCGGAAAAGATTGTCTTTACAATAAACAAGCCCCAACCTCACGTGTGTGTGTGTGTGTGTGTGTGTTCTGTAGAAAATAGCAGAAATTGTAGAAAAGCACTAAAAATGCACAACTTGAAATTTTCTTATGCAACAATTTTCCATTGTCCCAGCTTGATGGTGGTAGGAAGGGAAGGAAATATATACATGTAAAGCTCAGTGTCCATAGTCAGTGTTTTAAAACAAGAGATTTATTCTTTAAATCAGCTTTTTATTTCAATTGACGTTCTAATTTACATTACATATGATTTTTAAAAAATCTATTTAAAATTAAATTTCAAACATTAAGACCTAAAATTATTATAATTGTATAAAATTTACATTGTTTAATTTAAATTACAAAAATAATTTAAAATACAAAAAATAATATTAAACAGTATGTTTGCTGCCAACTTCAAACCACTGATTTGGTGGAAGTCACTGGCGAAGGTCCTGAAATCAGAGTTTGTTAAAGTGATGAACTGGATTTTGACTGTAGTAGCCTTTTCTGTAGGTGAAGGAAACTATTTTAATTTCAGTTTATTCAAAAATCACCACAGTGATTAGTTCACTCAATGTGAATAAACCAATTGTGAGTTGAAAAAGCAGAAAAGCTTGTTTTCCTCTTCCAATCTCTGAATAAAAACTAGGTATGAGAGGACAGATCTATTAGTTCTAAAATCATGACAAACATGGTAGCCAGAAACAACCAGTTCAATATACTAGTTACAGATAATACCTCATTTGTTTAATAAATCAATTAGTTATAATGCAAAACTCCCCTCTTCCCCACGTATCCAGCACATTTAAGGTAGTTGTTTGGTTTTTTTTAAATAAAAAATTTAAAATGCGTTTTTTGTGTATTTTAATTGAATTTCAGTTCCACTCTAATAGATTTTAACACATATCACAAGTACAAAATTAATCCTCATCTAATAAATAAGAAATGCATAATTCATCATTTTCTATTAAAATGTACGAAATAAAAATTGGAATCAATGTAAGTTAAACTTAAATAAATGTGTATTGATGTAGTATTTCCTTCTGATTAGCAAAAAGAAGCATTACATTTTGGTGTATGGGCTATATTAGTTGCAAAGCAACATGTTTTAATGGTTACCAGCTGTTGAGAATCGACCTTTCTTTAGGAAAATAACTAAAAAGTACAAATGCAAAACACAGTTAAAATGGATTATTTAATTGAAGGTTTCTTTCTTGCTGATTTAATTCATTATTAAAACCAGTGATTTAAATCACCTAAATTTTAAATCAATCCACCTGGTAAAGCTTTACTCATAAGATTTCTAGCCTTTGGAAATCTGATTTACAGAAGAATAAGAACATGAGGCCATGCTTTCAAAATACGGTCATTTATGTATGTGATGATCACTCCAGTTTACTTGAGAATGCTTGTGTGTTTGTATATTAAATTTGCGAAACTGACACATGCAAATCTCAGCACTTTTGCACAGTGTCTCAAAATGTATGCAAGCAACTGAATTGTGCATTCCACTAGAGGCTGAGTTGAGGCTGTTTTGAAAAACTTGGCCCATATTGTATCATTTTTTAAAATAATCTCTAGATACCTAGAAGTCTTTCTGATCTTCATTATTGTGACATCTGGCTAACTTTATAAAGATTTTGTTAGTCTTGCCAACAAATATGTGGTTGGTTTCTTGTGTATGTTATTAAAGGGGCCACTTGTGTGTGGATTTTTTGGTTTACTTTTAGCAATAGCAGTGTCACTTTCCAAATCTATATGAATAAATAAGTGTCAAAATTATTCTAATATTTTGGAAGAAGAATGTGGCAATAAAATATTGCTTTTGTACTTGTATTTGTTAGGATTTTTCTTAAACATTTTAAAATATTGTGTTTAAAAACACCAAATCTGTTGTTGACTGAGTTGCATTCCAGTTGCTATGTTAGCAGAAGCAATCTTAGCCTGTATAATCCTGTTTGTGGAGATGGTCTGAAACCCTGACAATGGTTGTAGTGCAGGACACTAAAATATTGAGACCATCCCTCTGTTATGGTGGACAATCCTCACAGATTGAAGACCTGGAAGTCCTAAAAAAGCCACTCACTGAAAGATAATCACTGCTTTTTTTAATCACCAAGGGAGAAGAAAAAAGCCTGCATTAGGTTTTGAATGATGTCACATAGATGAGTCTCTAATTTCAGGCAAAGCTGTGATCCTCAGTTGAGGAGTTTAACAGTGTATTGTTCATAATAGTGTGAGACGTCATGCTGCATTTCTTCAGAATGTTTAAAGGTAGCTTTAGGAATTTGCTGTCAGTGAATAGCAGTGCAAAACGACTGTACACTTTCTAGTAACAAAGTTCTACTTCATTCAGAAAGGACACATGCAGAACAAGTTTAGTCTAAACAGCACATAATCCTCTAGTTTTTGGAGTTAGCATCTTGCTTGTTTGATGTTAGTAATCGGGTATGCATTTACTTGGCCCAAGTAAAACATATTTATAGAAAATTGTCAACTATATAAATGCATTTATCTTTTATTGTGCAGCATTATTAATAAAATGCTGTATTTTTTAATTAGCAAATTCTAGTTGTAACAAAATTAATCCGCACGTTTAGTAGGCATTCTTAAGTTTTTAATTTTTCTCTCAAATACTTACATAATTGAGATTTTCTTTTTTGTTCATTTTGAACAAGTCAATTCTTGTTTGTGGGGAGGGGGAAGAAATTAAAGTATGATTGGGAAACTTCAACAGGAGGTCGCAGGGGAGTTTAGCTAAAAGCGTTCAGCAGTCACTAAATTTCATGCCCATTGCATTTCCAGCAGGGAATACTTATTTCTATATTAAGCTCTGGAAGTTGCACTCTCCAATCAGCGTTTGTAATTTCAGTTGGTTGACATAGCAGAGATGATTGTCTCATAAACCAGCATATATGATCTGACTAGCCATCATATTAAATGTTAAAATGAATCTCAGAAAAGCAGCTAGTGCACTGGACAATGTGTTTGTGTGTGTTCTTAGTTTCCTGGGTACAGATGTGATCTCATTATACTGGCTTACTTGTAATGAATGGTCTGTGTGCACACTCTAAAGCAGACTTCACCTGAGAAGTGAAGTGAAATTGTGGTTTGAGGGGTCCAGAGGGAAGGGATTTGTGTGTGTCATGCAAGTGTACAAGGAATCAACCTGGCTTTCTTCATTTCTGTGTGGTGTACAGAGCTTTTCATTTATATAGCACCTTTCCTCAGACAGTCTCAAACGACTTCACTGTCAGTTGAGCTTCACAGCTGAGCCTGTGAGGGTAGTTTAGTATGTATAGATTGTTTTCCTAATTTAGGAGGTTTTGTTTTCTCTTAACAGCTGATGGGTTTGTATTTAAATCCTTAGCTTATTGTAAGAAACAATTCAATTTGCCAGAGTAATATGGATGAGCCTTTGGGATAAACTGTTTGTAGTTAAGGGTGAACAGCTTCTTTAATGCTTGACTATTAACACCTTATACACAAACCATAAATGAGGTTTTTGTGTGTGCGGTCCATGTGCATGTGTGAGAGAGAGATTGATGTGGAATGTAGAGAATAATAAATAATGGGCAGTGATGTAATGGGGCTCAATTACAGAAGAGCGGGAATAGTCTAATACCTCAGGTTTTCCCCCTTTTCTGTATAATGAATAATACATACAGAATAATTATACAGAAAAACTAGTGGAAACAAAGTACAGTATGTTTTTGTTAACTGCCATCCACAGTAATCCTGTTTATAGACTAGGTGCTCCAGTTACCTACTTCTAATTTTGAGAGGGTTATGCAAATTTACATTAGTTGTTTGTGTAGTGAAGGAACAACTGCATTTAACTATGGTGGAGAGAGGAATGGAGGGTACAATATTTAGATACAAATGATTTTTTTCTGGAAATCCTGAAGTGGATAGAATTTTTCATGTAGTGCATGTATGTTAAAATACCAAATTTTATAAATAAAACAATAATTGGCTATTGGGCTGGATTTCCAGCGATTGAAGGAGTGGAGAATGTGCCTTATATTTAGGCTTCATAAAGAGAAAGTTAAGCGGTGACTTGATCTCCATCCAAAAGTGCCTTCATGAGGGACAAATATTTGATAGAGGGCTCTTCAGTCTAACAGACAAAGACATCATAAGATCTAATAGTTGGAAGTTGAAACCAGATAAATTCAGACTAGAAATAAGGCTCAATTTTTGTTTAACAGTAAGGATAATTAACCATTGGAACATTTAAAGGTTTATGGTGAATTTTCACTCTGAAAATTTCACTCTGAAAAGGGTGAAAGCTGGCGTGTGGTATGTACCAGGAAGGTGCATGTATTGCAGAGCTTGCTGCTTCTGTTCTGTCGCTCCCAGACAGCCCGGCAACCTCACTCCCTCTGGGATGGCTCACATGAAGAGTTTGGCCATCCCCCATGTCCCTGCCCCTCCATGCCGGTGTCACGGCCCCCACTCACCCCCGTCTTCACTCCCCTTCTTCAGCTCCCTCCCCCCCCCTCCCCGGTTAGTCCGCCACCGTTCATAAGGTATTAGAAAAGTGCTATCCATTTGAACTTGTTTACCTCTCCCTAGTCCATTTTCTCCTCAAAAGCCTGAGAGAACAGATAAGTTTTGCAGCATGCCTGGAATGTTGCCATCTTGAGTTCAGTCAGAACAAACTTAGGCTGGTGGTTGGGGAAAGGAGCAAAAGATGTTTCTTTAAGTGTGTTGGTGTGGATCCCACTGAAGAAGTATGTGCGCCTCATGCACTTGAGATCAGAATCTTTAGAATACCTATGTCTGTTGCCCTTTGCCAGAGCATAAAGAGCAGACCCTCAAGCTTACCTACCACTTGTGGCAGCTAGATGCAGCCTAGTGTATGTCTGACTTGCTACTTTCTTGAATGCTTCAACACCTGTTTTTCACAAAAATTAGTGAAGAACTTTATCGTCTCCACCATTTTGAGTTGGATGTTCAAAAAAAAAAAAGAGAGAGAGAAGAATAACTATAACTTTTTGGTATTCTCTTCTCTCCCCCATATTTACTGTACAGTGGGGTGAGGCAATTTGCAGAAACCACTGTGATTCATGGTGGACTCCTAAGATGTCATGGGTCAAACCCTGCCTGTTCTGTGATTGCCCCATCCCCCCATACAGATGGATGTAGCTGAAGCCTTTTCTGATTGGGAGAAAGCCACATCAGAGACAGGTGGCCTGTGCTTTGATCTTTCTCCTTGAAGGCTTGTGGGTCCTGAGAAACATGGCACAGATTACATCTGCTAGAACAGTCCATGCGGTCGCTTCACACTGAGGATATGCCACCCGCCAGATTAGAGCCAAAGAAATTGTCATTGGTCAACATTTCTTTGGGCAGACGCCATACTCTGGAGTTCAGAGAGAAGGAGGCAGCAACATTAGCGCCAGCAACCTCAATGCCATGGGCTCCCCTTCTGATGACCTTGGCACTTGATATCTCGATAATGACCCCAACAAGTCCAGCACTGCACCCCCAACACCAACAGATGACTCTGCCTCCAAGAGATGAAGCTGGATGAAACACAAACATGGTTCGGAGAACCACATAAGCACCCTACATAGGGTACTCCACATGGCATTCCTCTAGGGTCTGTTATGTGCTTACCCACCAGTCAGGGAACATGCTTTCACTGGGGACCTCAACATCATCCTTTTGAGACTCATGGGGCCTCTGTTTGAGCCCCTCTGAGAATGGTCCTCCCTTCATCTCACTCTGGAGACTGTCTTCCTACTTGCTATCACTTCAGCCAGGGGAGTCAGCAAGGGAGCTGGGGGAGAGTTGCAGCTGCTCCATACTTCAGGCCCTTTGTATAAGCACAAAGAGGCACAGGGTGCATGCATGGCCTTGATGGACACCGTTTAAAAGACTTAAAGTTTAAAAGATAGTTTAAATGACTCGGATATTGCTTTCCTGAGGCGCATGTGCACCTGTAGTGGTATGCACACCGACTAATACATCTCAAAGAACCATATGTGACTTTAGGGTAAATAACTGTTCTTGTAGGATACATCTACGCTGCAATAAAAAAACCCGCAGCACAGAGTCTGAGTTCATGTCAGCTGACTTGGGCTTGTGGGGCTATTCAGTTGCACTGGGGTCTCAGTGGAACATCTACACTGGAATTTTATAGCCCTGCAGCCCAAGTCAGCTGACCCAGGCCAGCCATGGTTGCACAGAGGGTCTCTGATAGCAATGTAGACGTATCCTAATGGTTCATCCACACAGCAATTAAACCCTGGTGGCTGGCCCAGGTCAGTTGGCTTGGGCTTGTGGGGCTCTGGCTGTGGGGTTGTAAAAGGTAGATGATCAGGCTAGGGCTTGAGTCCAGGCTCTGGGACCTTCCCCCTCCTGCCAGTGCCAGCCCAAATGTCTATAAAGCAATTTTGAGCCCCGCATGCTGATCCCTGCGAGCCTGAGTCAGCTGACCTGGACCAGCTGTGGCTGTGCCACTGGTTTTTATTCAAGTGTAGACATATTCTAAGGGTCTTCACTGAAAGCATTTTGTCTGCATCCCCCATCACAATTAAACTATGAGCCCAGGTTCTTCCACTGATCTCAACTCCTGCAGAATCATGAAAGACAGAGGTGGTCTTTCAATTAGGTGGATTTAGATTTTAGGACTATAGCAAAGTGCTAATAATAAATTGCTGAAAGCAAAAGTTTTAAAGCTAATATTTAGAGAAAAGAGAACCACTCTTTAACTTTATTTTTAGATAATACATGAACCTGGAGGTGGGGTACACACCCAACATTGCATGGTTACAAATAGATATTGTTTATAGCTAGCTGCCCTACCAAAGGAATAAAGGAAATGCAGCACTCGTGAAATGAAATACAAATAATTGACACAATCTTTACCCATTCACTCTCCCCGCTCCAGCCCGCAAAAATCAAATGAGTTGTCAGAGAGAAGAAAACAAAATGCCCATGGACACTGTTCATGCAGAAGATCACAACTTTAACATGCATGTTTCCAATAAATTAAAAAGGATGGAGATTAAATACTGACTTGCAGAAATTAAACACAACCCTGGAAAAGAATTTTTCATTAACATGTCTGCTACTTACTTTAGGGGAGGCAGAAGGCAAATAAGAAATAAAGCTTTGTACGCCATAAAGCATAGATCCCGCTTTCATAATTAATCCAAATTTATTCAGCTTCCTAAATCTGTTGTTTATAAAACATGTGCTAAAAGGATAAAATCGACAGATAAAAATAATTATGGCAGGAATGAAATGTTGAAATCAGAAGTAAAAAAAATTCCAGAAAATTAAGATCGTACTAAAACAAAAGAGCCCCAAAAAGCTAAAACAGTTGACCAGAGAATTTGCTCCAACTACATTTACTTAGCCCTGGACTACACTTACCTGGAGATTCGACGGCAGTCGACAGGAGTTACGCAAACTATGCAGAGTAGCTTGCGTAACTCCCGTCGACTGTGCACTGTTTTCACTTCACTGCACTACTTGAGGGGGTGGTTTTACTCAGTCGATTTCCTGATCGATTGAGCAGTCAGTGTAGACCCGCTCAATTGATTCAGAAAGATCGATCTGGTGGCAGTGACTTTGCTGCTATCAGTATAGACATACCCTTAGTCCTATGAGGTAAACTAAAACCAGTCATTAACAATATTCTAAAGCATTAGGAAATGAGGGGAGGGGGATATGCTGTAGGAGTTTCAAATGCATATTTTCTTCCCTATAGCAATAGTGCGAGAAGGATGGTTAGGGCACTGGCCTTGGACTTTGGGGACCAAGGTCAATCTCCTGCTGTACCACAGACTTCCCATGTGACTCTGGGCAAATCACTTAACCTCTTTGTGTCTCCATTCCCTATATGTAAAATGGGGGTCCTGGAAAGGAGACAGTCAGTGCTGGGATAAAACCATGCATTGAAACATCATGAAAAAAGATGCTCCTACAACTGAGTCAGTCACAAAATACACATACACATATATATGGTAATACTGGGCTCCTAATCTTTAACTCTGTCCAGCAATAGGGAGGCAAAGTCAAAATGCCAAGCAAAACAACATTTTGGTACTCTGCGTGTAATTTCACTGGGTATATTTGTGGCAAGCAAACCACCTCAATCTATGATCTCTGAAGATTTTATAAGCTAACTAGGTCAAGACTATCGATACCTAAAAATACAAATAAGCCATGACAAGATTCAATTCAGGAGATATTACTTTATTTCTAAATTAGTAATAAGCCAGTGTTGCAATATGGTATTAGCTTCCAGGGGTCACGGGTACAAGTGCAGATAAGTAAGTGGGTTAAACATAAAGTGTGAAGGGCTGTGTAGGTGAAGATGAGAAACTTTAACTTGATGTAATGAAATGGGGGAAGGTGAAGGAAGGGAGACACAGGAATGGTTGGAGCAGCTGGTAGGATCAAGGGTTGGTGTTTTTTAGGATGGTGTACACTAGGGCATATTTGTATTTTGAGGGGAAAAGAGTGTAGGGCTGAGGAAGAGGATGATGGCAGAGGTATGTTTGTCTGAGGTTAGAGGGAGGTTAGTAGCCAGGCTAGGGAGGACTCTGAATTAAAAAAATGTTTGTCTGATCAGATTTAAATTCTACGACTGGGAATGCAGGTTGTGATAAAGGGCTGTGCGACTAGAGGCAACATTGCTGCTCCCACAGGGCTTATCTAGATTAGGATAGGAAAAAATATTGAAGTAATGTTTGGGTTAACACATGTTAGCTAAACCTGACCTTTCCCTAGTGTTGACACAGGTTAACATCTTTTACCTTGATTTAGCTGGTCTGCCTCCTTTTCCAAACATAGACAAATCCTGTGAGAAGCAGAACAGCTTCTTCACCTCACTATATGGCAATAGGTCACAAACTGGCAGATCATAAAGGGACTTGCATCAGACAAGTCTTTCCTTCCATGGTCCCCAAGTCCTGATGCAAGACATCCCAGAACAGTAGAAAGGGCAGAAGCAGTAGTCTCTAGTCTTGATTCTTTGGGGCAGTAGTTCCAGTCCCAAAGAAAATGAATGTGCATTTTCTTCATAATTTCAAAAAGACCAGGAATGAAACAAGATGATGATCCCCCTACACTTAATCTCAAGTGGCTGAGTCAGCTTTTTATAAAAACTCCCTTTTAGATGGAGTCAGCAATGTCTTCAGTCCTGTTTATCAGTCCCAACCGCTTCATGTGTAGACCTCCACAGTGTTAAAGTTAACAGAGATCATAGGCAATGCCTCTCCTTTGTTGTATGGTCCAATCACCCCCAGTGCTGTAAAGCTTTGGCAACAGTCCCCAGAGTATTTGACTGTAATCATAGCAATAGCCATCAGAAAACTGATCCCATATATAGGTGATTCATTAATCCATGTATTGTCTAAACAAGTGATGGACAGCATTTGTTACTGAAACTGTTAGAGACGAAGTATTTTGGTGGTTGAGAAAGAGATTTTTAAATCTAACTCAAGAAAAGAGATGTAGAACCTTTGAGTGCGTGGTTCCAGCTCCTAATCAAGCAAGGAAAGTAAAGTGAAGAGCTAGTAGACAAGATCTTTACCTAAAAATCAAGGAGAGAGGTTTCCAGTACCATATTATATTTTAAATGGATTGTTTAGGGTAGAGGTGCTACTGCAGTTTGCACATACTGTAATTTTCACTGGAATTTCACTAGGGATCCCAGTCTTGGGTACAGGAGCTGATTGTGCTAGGCAAAGCGTACTCACTCAGTGGAAAAAATGATCCCAGCTCCAAAGATCTTACAATCCGAAAGAAATACTAACGTAGCAAGATTGAATTTTAGTTTTAAAATTATTTGAAGATCATCTTTTTATAGTGTATATTAGGGGAAGACTATTGATTTAAAAAAAAAATTGTGGCTGATTTGGAAGCTACTCCATGTTGGTGACACCAATATGTGGTTGGCATGTACTTTCAGTTTAAAAATGGGGATGTGAACTTTTGCTGAGGCTGGAAAAATCACTTTAGTTAGTTAGCCTTTTTGTATCTGAGAACAATTGAGCAGGAACATTGTAAAAGCTTTTAATGAAAGGAGGTTGAAGCTTGGGGAGGGGGTTGCTCTCAAGTGACTGGACTGGATAATGGAGTTGGGAGGGGGACAGGGTCTTGGTCAGATTAGAGACTTTGACGCTATCCACACCAACCCTTTTATAGTTTAGAGGGAAATACTTAAAAAAAATATCTTTTAAAAAATCTGATTCGGAGCTAGAATGATGATGCAAATGTCTTTCATGGAATTTCATCAGGTTTTAAATCCCAAGGGTCTGATATTAATATAAAAATCATTTTGTAGCCAAAAACAAATAGGCCAACCTCAGCTGGTATAATGTTCTAGTTTACAATTCTGTTGAGAGAGTCTGGCTAATGGTTTATGCCTAAGAACTCTATTTCCTAATGGAAACGTAGTGAAGTTTTTGTCATTTTACTGTGAATGCCTGTATTTTCTCTACATTAGGATATGTTTGTTGATAAATCATCATTATGCCATTAGTGGTCATGCTTTGCATTGTTTTTATTGTGTGTTTTACTTCATTATCTTCTTCACTCCATTTATTCTTTACTTTGATTTAAATAAGCTGAGACTTTGGGGAATTATCACCTGTGTGGCCTCTAGTTCACTACCCTCTGCTGATATTTTATGTTAGAGATCAGCATCTGCTGATAGCATCCTTACTTCCATCTCCCATGCAAGTTCTGCCTTGTATCCTTAACTGTTACCATGGAGACTGCTAGCCACAATTCTCGCTTTTTCTCCTCTTTCCCCTGAAACCGGAGCTCCTGCAGCAGTTATTGGACTTTTTATTAATGTCACTATTTTTGTACAGATCTTGTTTTCCAGTGTCCCTACAATTGGAAAACATTGTTACGTGGCTATAGTTTACTACATTTATATTTTTGAAATGGTATAGATATAAATTTTTATAGCACACAGAATTTTTTTTTAAATTTTGGTTATGAGGCGGCAATCCTTAGGTGGAGGGATACTTTCTTAACTATTAGCTGGTTTGGATCTTTTGTGTTAATGGCTGAGTTACTTACTTACTGGACTTATATTGTTTTGAAACACGAATTGATTGGTATCTTTACCAAAAGAAAATAAAGCCAGTGTGCTAGAACCCGAGAGAGCCTGTAGAATTGAGATTTGTCTTAAAACAACTACTTTTGGCATTTGGTTTAAATATGCCCTTGTGCGGATTAAATGTTTCATATGAAGAGATGGGGGGGAGGGGAAGCAAAAAAGCTAAGTCTGCTTTATCCTTTAAGTCTGAAAAGGCTTCTTTCACAAGCATCACAATTTATATAGCTCTTTGTACACAGCTTTGAATTTTCAAACTTTGTGGTATGCAGGCGCTATCTTGGCTGCCTGCTTTCCTGACCCGAATGGGGTAGCTTAAGTCGTGTGGGTACACAGGTGATATGTGTCCATTTTATTTACATACTCCCTGTTCTTGGGCAATGGTGCCACTCTTGATGAAGTCAGCACTTGGTCGACTGATTTTTTGGAGGAAAAGCCTTGGAAGCTCACTCGGGGGGTCCACACTAACCATCTGTCACTAAAATGGTCTACTATTGCTACCACTACAGTAAATGCAGATGACATGATAGCTATAAAGTTGGCGGATGCTGACACCTGGTTTCACTAGCAGCTTTATACTGGTGCAGCTGCACTGTTACTGTAATATAAGTACTAGTTCCTTCTGCCTTCACTGGGGGAACAGGATTTTGCCCTAGAAGACTAACTGATTGGCATTTCCAAGTCCACTTGACTCAGAGCAATAAATACTTGTGATTTTTCCAGAATTAAGAGTTCGTTGTGAACCAGCTAAGGAGCCCCTCTGTTTATCTCTGAATAGCTCTCATCTAGGGCTATTTGTTGCAGTTCATTAGAAAGCTGTTTCATCAGCGGTATTATACAGATATTTCAAAATATTTCCCGTGCTCCTTTTTATCCTAATGTAAAAATAATGGGTATTCACAGATAAGCCAAAACAAAAATCTTCTCAAACAGTGTTATACAAATATTTACTTTATCTGCAAAAGCTGCATTCATGTCCATTTTAAAACAAAATTAGTTAAGTCCTTACTGCACTAAAGTCACTGTCAGAACTACTGTTGATTTCAGTGCATCCACTATTTCACTCTAGGTGTCTGCAGTATAATTAGTGTCCTAAACGAGTGCCTCCCATGCTAGAGCAATGCTGCCTCATCTGGGAGTGACGATTCCGATTTATCTTTTTCCCCCAGATTCTCCAGCAAATATAAGTGAGAGGAACCCATCATTGTGTCTTATTTTTTGTTGTCCCTCCCTCTTGCAGTAAGAATGTGGGTTCCCCGTTGTGAGCTGCAACATTTGCTCATTAAAAGCCATAATGAAGTAACTGGTCACTGATGTGGCACCTGAGTCCTCTGCCACATGTTTCCATAAAAGTGTGTATGTGTCTCATCTGCTTTTTATCTTCATTCATGCTGGCTGATAATATTGGGAGAAGGCAGGTACGGCTACCAGTAAGGATCTCAAGATTCTTGGCAGCTGTTGCATTATCATTGCAGCTGAGACCTCTTCCTCAGATGCACAATTGCTTGTCTAAAACAGCTTGTATTAAGCGTGTCAGTCTTTTCCAAACTTAGATTGTGTTCCAGATTGTTATCCTGACTAAAGCTGTACCTTACTCCGCATATAGGCCCACTGATGTCGGAGGGAATGCAAGTGGAGTAAGGTACTGCTCAGCCTGAGTCAGGGTAGCAGAATCTGTCCCTTTGTCTTTTACTCAGTGCTAAAGTGTGATTCTGTCAGTTTAGCTTTCTGAAAGGTATTAGTAGATCTTAGGAGTGTTTGCAGCAAATATGTTGGTTTCCTGAACTACATCAGGTTTCTGTTTCCATCATTAGAACTGTACAGTGTGGAACTTTTTCTTCATTTCTTGGTTCATTTCTTTTGCTTTCTGCTCTTTACTTGTGTCTCCCTGGGTTTTCCTTTAATGCTGGTCTTAAGAAATTTAACTGCTCTCTTGTTACTTCTAGCTTGTCTCTCTCACTATCTGCTGTTGTGCATGATCTTCAGACTGATTGCTACCGCAGCTTATCTCTTGGGTTGTTACATGCTGCATGAAGGCAAAAGTTCAGCCCACTCTGCTCACTTGCATATGCAGCTGCAACCCAACCTCCAGAAAACATTCCCAGGTCACTAGCCCGAAGGTTCATCTTACTTGCCACGAGGGAGGGACTGCGCTGTGCTTGGGGCCGGGAATCAGGATAGTGGTTGGCCTTTTCCTATGGTTCTTCGGATCTCTGTTCACCCACATCCTCTTTCCTAAGGCTCTGCTGTGATGTTTGAAAACATTGCTCTGTCACAGCACTCCTTTCCTCTGGTTTTTAACTTGCAAAATTTCAGTTTGCAAGTGGATTTGTCATGGATTGCTCATTTTCCACCTGCTAGAAGAAAGTATTAATATGATTTAGTCTGTCTTCATAAACCATGTGTTTATATGCTGACCTTTAAATGCACTTTCAGGTTTTAGGTGAGGCCTTGCACTAGGGCAGGCAGCTATACTTCAAGAACTGGGCAAGTTTCCAGAACTTGGTGCCAACTTGGTGTTCTGATCACCTCTGCCCTAAGGGAGTGCTTTCATACAAGACCTTTGTGGTTTCTGCTCCTTTGCTCAGTGACATGTCTTCTAGCTTTGTTAGATGGAGTCCTAAAGCAACAAAATCAGTGAAATAATGGCTAGAGGAGCCGTGTCTTCCACGATGATCTCTTTCCAGGAAGTGGAATGTTTGATTGACTGAGGCAACTTTTTGTGTGGGAACTTAGGAAGTGTTTCTGTCAATCTAATTGTCAGAGGATAAATCCATTCCTCCACCCAACAGATTTTGGAATTATTTTGTGCTCCAGGAAGGTAGCCATCTCTAATAGATTTATTACAGAATGTAAGATAAATTTTCCCAGTCTCAAAATTGTGGTGGCAAGAAACCACTCCCTTATATGGGTCATGGAGTTCTCTCAGTAACAGCTGAGACAGGGAGAAAACCCTTTTATCATCATCATCTCTCCCCCCCGAGTGAGCATCCTGTAGATTCAGGTTTCCATTCTTAGTATAGCAGGAATGATGGTACGAAAATACCCCTATGATTATATCCTCTGATGGCTTACTGTCTTGGGGCTGGGGCTGTAATTTGGCTTTTTTGTTGTTCTTTGTTTTTTCTTATCATATTGTGGCTTTGGACCATCCAATTAATTATACTTAAGAGTTTTTTATCTGGGCTCCACTGAGGCAGAATCTGTTTGCCCTAATTCATCCAATAAAAACTGGAACTTTTAGCATTTCCTGGACATCAGATCAGCTCTTTAGTTTGGTTAGGAAGAACTTGTGGGGGGATAGAAGATGGTCCACTTGTCTGACGCTATTGCCAGTGAAGGATTCTAAAACCAATTTTATCTTGGTGACTTCAGTGCTCTGCGTTTTTGAGACATATCTTTATCCTTTGAAGGTTATAGTTTATTCCATCAGTTTAAAAAATACAAAGATTTCCTTTTTTCTCACACTAATAACTACTAAACCCATCCACGATGTACTAATTTAGAAGGTGCTGCATAATGAGTTGCAAATAACTGAGTCAGGTATACCATAGAACATTTTAACGGATGGGGAAACCCACACACAAAAATTCATGCTAATTTGAGTCCCCTAATTGTTTTAATGATTTTAAAAATAAAAAGCTTCAGATGCTGCTGGGAAAAACACCATGCCACTGTGGGTTACTCTTCAGATTGAAAAAAGGATTTATGTGAATATTTCAAATAAATTTAGCAAGGTTGATGAGACATAGAGTAAGAGTCCCAAGAACTGGTGATATTCAAATAACAAATCTCACCAGCTGTAACAGCTGAAATGCTCTTGGGAATTCTTCACTGGGGAGAGATGGCTTTTTATTGGCAATCACTAATACCACTAGTCTTTCCAGTGTATCTAAATCAGCTGCACTTTGCTTATGCAGTGAGGACTTTGTAATTAAAATTTTCAGCTGCACTCCACCAACTTGATAAGCTGATGTTTGAGTTGCATATCATGGGTCAGCACAAATGCTTATCCAAGGAATGGATTATGCATCGAAGCTCATGTTGATTTTGTGCCGGTAATGAGGTACCAGGAAGTGGCAGCCTTTCTGAATGTACATGGTATTCTGACCATCGTTGAGTCTTTAAGATAATATATCCACAAATTAGTTGGCCCTGTTGTACAGTCACCGTGAAAGATGCTGCTAACAGTGACAGCTTGCATCCTATCATTGCATTACAGAAATGTAATCTACTCATTGCTCTGGAAAATGTCATTATGCAGTTCTGCATGGCACTTCACATTATCTGTGCAGGTAGCGTCACTCTGCTCAAAAGAGTGTATAGCACCAAGGTGGGTGTTTTAGCGTGAACTCTGCATTAATTAACGATACAGTCAGTAACATGCGTTCCATCATTTCAGCAATTTAGCTCTTCTGGCCTCATGCAATGAACTTCTCTAGGGATGAGCGTTATTCTTCAAAATTCATCATTGTATACAGCTATAAGCATGCACAATATTAAGAAGAAAAAGATACTTGAGTTTGAGAAATGCCATCCAGTAAAAGATAGGACTTTCATATATTGCAAGAAATAATGTGTACAAAAACTGGTGATCCTCAATTAATGGCCTGGTAGCTCCTCATGCTTCAGAGGGCAGGCAGCATTTTTGGATACTCAGATTTCTTTTTATTAAAATTCTGACCACTATTCTTCAGGCTCTCTTATAGACAATTACAATTCATGTGGAGAGAATTTCCTTAAATTAAAGGGAATCAAGGAACTGAGTGGCTCTTTTTAGGGAATGAGTGATACAAAGCACTGGACACTTCTATTGTGTAAGTGAAGAGTTCTGTTCTGAGCATTGAAGGCCTGATTGTCCATTACATTTCAGCTCTTTGCATTGCTTTGGAGCCCCATGTGCTGTAGAGGCTCTGTGCCACCTGTTTACACTTTTCTCCAAGTATAGAGATTATGGCTAAGGAAAAGTTGACATAGGCAGTGTTCTGCTGCAGCTCTTCCTTTCTTGGATACTGAAATGGCCCCTTTGTGGGGCTCTATAAGGAGACAAGTTAAAGTTAGAGCAGCCCTAAAGCTATAGCAACCCCCATTCATTTTCCAACAATAGCTTCGATGGAACATAGGACAGAGCACGTACTCTATGGTATTATAGTGTTCCATGTACTAATTGAGTCTGCTTTGACACAGAATGCTAATGCAAATGCATAAACAGGATATACTTGGGCATTGTGCAATTTATATATGCTTTTGATACTATAAAATTCTATGTTCTGAACATCTTCAGTGAAGCAAATCTATCACTAAGCAGAGACCACTTGGGACATTTAATCTTCCTGTATTGTGGTGCCACTCCCTACAACAGTTAGCTGTTGTGTGATGTAAGCTATTCTTGTATATATGTAAGGTATTATAATGTCCCAAGCCATATGCTTTGATATAATGGTTTATTCCATTGTTCTCTGTATTTTCTGGGCTGTGACAATTGAAAAGGCAAAAAAAATTACCTCTCAACCCAACATACCTCGCAGTTAGAAAAAGGAATAATGGGATATTTTGGGTGCTGTGTGATGGTGGATTTAGGACAAGTGAGGGAGTGCTGACTGGAAGCTGCTGCTGGGTTGAAAGACTAGGTAATAAAGTAGAGGCTTCTCTCTGATGGTGATTGGGAATGGGCTATGTTTGGTGCTAGTGGTAAGGGCTGCCTGATGGGGTTGCTTCTGTTCCCCTCTGAATACTGTACAAGCAGACAGAGATGAGGAGAGTGAGGGGTCCACTGTGTGTCTGGGTTGGGGCAGGAGAGGGCAAAGAAGGAGTCTGGACCAGATTGCAGCACTGTGGGGCCCTGTGTTCCATGGAAATGTGCTCCCTTCCCAGTCAAATTTGGCTCAGCTGCCCTCCATCGTGGCAGCCGAGCCAAATCTGAGCAGTGCCATGACCCATCCAAATCAAATGGTTGAGGGCCTCCCTGAGAAGGAGGCGCTCTAGAACTGCACCGAGTGCAGATTGGTTAATCTGGGCCTGAGCAGGAGTGGGGAAGGAATGAGTTGCGTCTTCCTTTCTCTCCCCAAACTCTTGCTAACAGACACAGGATTATGCAGGATTTTTTTCTTTTTTGGTCTGGTGGAGGTGATGCGACCCACCGACAGTACCTAGCAGCCAACCTGAGTGTCTCATTCCATGAGCTGAGAAACACTGGGCCTATTCCTTTGACCAGCTGTTCTTAGTATTATGAATCTTTACTTTATGTCTAGCCTACATTTTCTTTATTTAGCTCGTGTCTTTGTTCAGCTGTGTTCAGAGACTGAATAATTCTCTGTCTTCATTTGTATTGTTACCTTGAAGGTAATTATAGACTGATAATATCTCTCCCCAGGTCGTCTTTTTAGAGTCTGTAAATTTAGTTCCCTTAATGTCTCTTCACATGTCTTATCTAGGAATGTGACAAATCTTGGGGGGAAGGGAGGGAGGGTAAGGAGGAGGGAAGGTACTGTGTTTGTCTAAATATCACATTATCCTTCCTGTTTTTGCTGAGTGGAAGATATTAAATAGGAATCATTTTAATACAGATGGATCCCAGTTTTTATATCTACAAGGCAGCTAGCTTCGTAGATCAATCTAATGTGCAGACTGACTGACTGTTCCAAAGAGTGCATGTTCTGCCCGATTCATTTACATCTGAAAGGGTGGAGAGCCCTGCTGCTACTGTACCTTGCTAAAAGACCTAGACCCTGCTTTTAGCCATGGAGGAGACACTTGAGTATTGAAAACCAGTCCAGACTGCCTGACCACAGTGTCTTGAAAAATTTGAGTCCCACTAGCAAAAGGATGAATTCCAGTACTTAGAGGATGCCCATGTTGTATTTCCTCACCTCCCAACATCCTTGGCTGCTGGTAAGAAGGGTGCTTGAGTTTCTGCCAGGATGCTGTCCCTGGACCCTGTTTGTTTCTCTGCGGGAGGAACCTCAGGTTCCTATTAGGCAAAGGGTCAATGTGTTTGTTTTTATAAATGTGAAGGTCCACAGGAAAAAAAGCGTTGTCTATTGTTAGAGCCCCATCCCCCCATCCCTGTGAAATGGGGAGATTGACCATTCTCTTTCTGATTCACTCTTCTGCTGCTTGGCAAAGCTATGAGCAACAAGAGACTCGTTGCTGTCTGTTTGCAGACCTGGGAAAATGACATTGCATCAGTTTATCATTGGCTCATATCTGGACAGTTTCTTAACAACAGAGAGCTAGAAACTTAATTTAAGAAAAGAAACCTCACATTCTGCAGATGGAAACCTCACATTCTGCAGATGTGATGGTGTCTGATCCTCTTGCTGTATTAACCCTGGGTGGATAAGTGATTGTGTTTTATTTTTTTAAATTTGCTGGCCAGTGGGTTGTGTATATGAGAGAGAGAAAATGTATTGGGGAAATGAGACTGTAGTATTATATTCCTTAATACTGAAATGAATACTTCAGCGTTTCTCGTATTCCTGTTCAAATCAGCTATGTACTATATCTCTTTTCGCACTCTAACTACTGTTCTTTATGTATTGTCAAGTTTTTCTCTATCCTTTTGAAGCTCTGGGGACCAGAACTGTACACCCTGTTCTAACTGTGATTGCAGTATGGCTATAAAGAGCATCACTGTTACTGCCCTAGTTTCTTTCAAGTGCATCTTGTCTGGACTTGCAGATTTATGTAAGAAGGCCACTTAGGTGTTGCAGAACGTAGCTGCCTGCCTCATAAGTAGGGAGGGAGATAATGAGTATAATTATAGATGGGTGTTGTTTTCAAAATTCAGGTCTAGATATTGAACCCTCCACAGGTTTTTAATATGGACCTCTATAGAAATAGGGGCCAAAGGGTATATTCGTATCTAATTTTCAGTGTTGAATCACCACTTTCTCCAGAGTAAAGGAGTGTTTATATGTGGCATTTTGGTTCAGGTCCATATCTAACATAAAACCTGTGTTCAACCTGTATTTCTGCCCCGAGAGAGCAGGCATCTGAGAGACCACTGTAAAATGTTTCAGTGGGGTATAGAGGAAATCAGGGATGCAGGATGCTTTTGCAGTTAATTCTGAACTTAATGATCCCGTCTTTTAGGTGGCTGGGGTTTCTCAGGGCATGTCTACACACAGTTGCACCACTTTAATTTAAGATGTGATTTTTAAAGAAACGTAGTTAAGCCATTGCTAAAGCCTGCGTGGATGTTTTATTTTGGTTTAGTTTAAGTTGACTAGGAACACGGGTTTAAGCTAAACCAAAATGCATCACTCTTAAACCAAAATGATAGTCTCCACACAGGCGTTGTCGCTGGTTTAACTAATTTATTTAATTGAATTGGTGGAAGTTTTGTGTGTAGACAAGGCCTAGAGAAAAGCCTTTCCTTCTTTGCCTTTTGCCGCTTCCTTCCCTTGGCAATGGCAGTATGAAAGATGATTGTTTTTTATTTGTTGGCTTTGTTTACTGCATTCATCCCCTTTGGTTATTAACATCTCAGTGCAAACTAACCGCTGTCGCTTACGTTACCCATGTTGCTTTTGTAGTTTGATCATTTTTTGTACAGCATTCCGAGTAGTTAAGCCTATATATACATCATGTACAGTACAGATAGTACTCATTTTTTATGAGATACTCACCATCTTTCCTTACCCTTTGCTCAGGGTCTCCCCTGTGGTTGGCTAATTTCCCTACATCCTTAACAAGGCTTTCATATGGTCTCACTTTTACCTTATTGAAAAATTGTGTAAAATGGTCAGCCATTTTGGAATCCTCACTTAACTTGCTTGCCTTTCTGGTTCTTATAGTGTTTCTATTTTTTCTTGAGCTCTCTTCTCTTTTTCTGATTATATTTATGGACCTTTTCACTTTCTTTGATTTCCCTAGGGAGCATTACTTCATCTTACCTTTTTGTCCCAGTCCTTGGCAGCTGTCTTATAGCTGTTCATTCCAATCTCTGTTTTTCATTTTCTGGCCAGTTTTGTTGCATAGTTTTCACAAACTTTTGTTTTCTAACTGTATGGGATTTTAAGCCAGGGCTAAACTAAGATTAATTTAAAGCACCAACACTGTTTTTGGATGTAAAAGAAAATATTTGAACTTTTGCAATTAGTTTAAAGAGACTGTTATATTGATAGCAGGGCCTTACTTTACATGAGGTGGTCTGTTACAAGCAATGGCTGTCACATTTGCACTGGATCAAGCTGAACATAAAAGGTATTCTATAACTGCTAGGGTTATGTTCAGAACACTGTACAGACATGAACTAATTAACCCACGAAATGTCACTCTGAGAGAGATTGGTAGGTATCATTTTACAAGGGGATACCAAGATGATAAGGTGAAGCAACTTGCTCAGAGAGAGACCCGCAAATCAGTGCAGATTAGAACTGGGGCCTTGCTGCGTCTCAGCCTTGGCTCATTGCTTCAGACCTCACACTAAAAAAGTCCTGTGTATTGGGGGGAAGCAAAGTGTGTGAATTCAACAGTAGATCCCAAAGAGTCATTGGGCCCCTTGGGAAACTGTGCTTTTCCACTGAGACCACCCCACCCCGTTAGCAGCATGAAGCTGCTGTGTAAATTTTGCTGACTGCTTATCGCAGGTGCAGGTTGTTAACTTCACCAGGATTTGGGATGGACATGACCATCTGGTCAGAAAGAACTATGGGCTGGGCAGAAACAGTGAATTCCTGCAAGGAAACTTGATAAATATACAAGCTCCTGGAGAAAGCTTAAGCTGGGCTTCATAGTCTGTTAAGTGAGTTACCCCTGGTAACTCTTGTGTTTTATTGACAGGTTTGAGCTTACTTATACAGTGCATAGACTGTTTGGATGAAGGTGGGGAATGCCACCTGCTCAGAGGGCTTTAATGTAGTTATTTGGGGGACTATCCTCCTATGGGAGCATAATAGATGTCTGGAGGAGGGTGAGCAGCAGTATATATATAGATCTGGAAGTATTCACATGCCAGATTGATTTACAAGTGGCTATGGGGTAAGAAAACAGTGACCTTTTACTGATCTGATCCAGTGCTGGGAATATGTATTTTCTTAGCATGCTGAAGATGGATCTCTTTAAACTAAATTAAACAATGTTTAGACTAGTGGAGTATAAGTGACCCTAACATAGCCATATGTCCCTGAAAATAAGAAATGCCCCTTTTGTCATTGATCAGTTAAGCTGGTGAAATTGATAGCAGGCTACCTGAGCACAACTGTACCTTATGGACTATTCCAAATAGGCCTGTCACATGTTGATATCTTGTCTTCCACCCACGGAGTACCTTCAGCTGGGCATAGAACCCATTCTGAATCCTGCCAGGGCGGTGAGCAGCAAGCTCACAGGCAGCTCAGTTGCACGCTTCACTATCTGTAGAAAGTACCTGGACCAGTGGCCATTCTTTTCCTCAGTCTTCTTGCATGAGAGGTAAGAATTTATTTGACAGGGCACAGAAAGATGGGATGTATATAAGGGAATGTGTTTCTGGGGAAGGTGAGCAGAAACCGACTAAACCTTCACTGCCAAAAAAAGGTGTGTGGTTTTTTTTTTGTTTTTTTTTGCCTGGGGATTAATAAAGTGCGTTACCTATTGTGCTGTAAAATCCTAGTGTAGGTGAGGCATATTAGTTTTCCCGCTGTTAAAAATCCACTTTTTGCAGTGTCAACATAGGTTAAGAGTAAATATTGGGGGAGGTGGCGCTCTTTACCCCAGCTGACATAACCTTCCTATGTACAGATCTCTACAGAAGCACAAACTTTTTCCAGCTCCCTGACAAGCATATATTGGTTTTTACTTTGAAAAATCTGTTCACCATAAGAGTTTCTCTCCCTCAAAAAATGCTTTATACACACATTTCAATATTTTGTCAGTATTTCTGCATAAGACGCAGAATAGAGACTTGCTTCAGGGGAAAAAAAGCATCCAATTCTTACTGTTGCAGGTAAGGAATGAAAGTCTGCCGGAAGACTGTGGATGGTGACGGCATAGGATAGGTTGCCATAGTTTCCATACATACCATTAGTTTCTGACTACTTTATCCACCATTCAGGAAAAACAGGAGGAAAGCCTGCTCAGTCAGCCTAACCATTGTCCTCACAGAGCGTAATGTGTCTCAAAGGAGAGGTGTGGGGGGGAAATGGCCTCTTTTCTTTCTGGAATAGCTTGACTGGTGGTGGGATGCGACATAACTTGACAAGAGGCATGAAGAGAGTTAATTTGACAATTGACTGCATCTGCCTGATTGACTTACAAGAATGGGCTGTTGTACTCCCAGAGAGGAAATGGGGAAAAGGAAGCAGTCCCAAGAAAAAATTTAATAAAAATGATTACTCTGGTGTAAGAAAAGAAGGGTGACCAGCCATAGTAGGTGACCACTGCTAAAATTTGGCTTTTGGTGTCAGGTCTGTACAAGGATAATGTGGGTTTATTTGTTGATGCTGATTTCATAGCTCATCTGTGTGTGGTGGTGTTGTCTGTAATCTTCTTTGGCAAGATTGTGAATGGGATTGGTGGGTCTTTTATACAAAATAGATCACTTTGTTGCTTATCAGTATAAAAAATATCTAGCAATGTGTTTTGTGTCTCTCTTCAGCTTTCTTTTACTGTGGCATTAGCCATTTTAGTTTCATAGTGGAATGTCTAGAAAATATTGGTAGCCAGATGGTAGTGAAGCTTTCAAAAGGCCCAATGTGTGGTGCCGGTTTCTGGTTTCTAGGATGCTTAAGCAGCCACCTTCAGGAGAAGTTAAACTGCCCAGAACAGACTTGACCTTATGACTTTTATTACTTCCTGCCAGCAGACAGGGAAAATTTACTCGAACGGTTGGGATTAGTTAATGAAGATCTTAATGAAACAGGAAGTATTTCAGCCCTTCTGAGGGTGGCTGAAATGAACTGTCCATGCTGCACCAATGTGACTGTTTATCCCTGGCAGCTTGGCTTATGTTTGTTGATTCTGGGGGAGGTGGTAAAAGAGGTGTCTGGGATTTGTGTAGGTTTACTGAAGAGAAGAAAGCAAGTAGTCATCTGGCTGGAGGGATAGTTTGTTCAGGGAAGAGAAATTGGTTTTCTAGTCCCAATGTTCTGATTATGCACCCTCTGCTTTGTTAGCAACCGGGCAGGCCAAATTGTTAGGGGCATGATAGGTATTGCACTACTCCTGGGTGCTTCTGATATCTTTTGTATTACCTTGCGTTTCATTCACTATGCAGTTTGAATCTCTAGTACAACCATTCTGGCGAGGAAACATGATCTCAGGATGGCTCTGAATCTGTACTGGGGACTTACATCCTAGGGAAAATGCATAAAGCACCTGAGAATTTTAATGAGAACAACTGACAGCCCAAACCATTTTAGTTTTGTTTAATTGCTTCTGGTTAAGAGGAAACCGCTTTCTGCATGCAGGCTTTCCAGACACCCCTCACACATGTGAAAGTGCTGAAAATGACAGCAGAAGATTAGCTCAGTTAAAAGCATGTATTTGTGTTATGATTAGTGTGTTGGCCTTGGAGTAATAATGTGAAAAAAATCAGTGAAGTAATTTTTCATAAAGGTTGATAGCAGTGCATTGCTTGACTGAAGCATCCTTTACTGAATGGTCAGTTATATGGGAATTTCTCAACTCCTCCTTCTCCTATACCAGTGCATAGAGTCGGGCATTGCCAACATCTTGCCAGGAGATGGAGACTAGGCAAGTGAGCTTTTGAATTAAAACTTCCCTCTTGCATAGAATGGACTTGCGAGTTCAGGATCCTCCATTGCTTGTCTCCAGCAACTGGAATGATGCTATTGCCTGGGGGGGACTGGGGAATATATGCACGTGCACAAACCTGTAACTTTTCTACAGAAGAAAGGTGAGCAGAATTTTAAAATCGTTGCGGTATCTGTGAGTGATTAGTTAAAAAAAACAAAGCAAAAGCACAGCCATGCAGCTTTTCCCCCCTGACGGGTATTTTCCAAAGTCATACAGAACTAGGGGAAGTTTCAGCATTTCTAGAGCTTTCATTCCCCCAGGTGGTATGAGATTGTTCTAGTGGGTGCCCCAACATGGCAGACACCACAAGCCAAATATCACTTCTAGCAGATGTGCCCACTGCATAATCCTTAGGCCAGACTAGTGGGCTAGGTTGGTTTACCTAGTCTGAGAAGGGAACTCTGATCCTGATCTGGGGTGGAAGAGTAGCTCTGTTTAGGGAGTGCACAGAAATGGACCAGTGCAATAATTCCAACTGTAGCCGTCTCTCTGCTTTCCTGGTTTGTATAGTCAGTTCTGTGCTTTCCTTGATTTCACAAGCTGTTTCTAAGGCCTCCTGTGGTAGACACATGATACACTTCCAGATACCCACATGAAGAGAGGGCTGTGACAGCCGATGTGTAACATGCACTTCAGAGTCCTCTCCAGCACAGCCTTGCCATGTAAATACATCATCTCTGTGCAATTTAAAAACAAAAACCACCACCTTTCCCCCTTCTCTGGGTTACAACTCATAACTAAGTTCAGTCAGTGTCAGCTGCACCGAGTTTCTTAGAGTCAAAATGAGGCTGCTCCAAAGTGAGGGAATTTCAGGAATTGTCACAGGACAAGGAAGGCTTTGCCTCCACCTGCCTACGACATTCAGAAGGATCTCTTCTGCCATCTGTTGTCATTTACAGGTCAGCACAGGTGGCAGGTGAGGGAATTACTGTCTGATTCCAGTTCCCAGGAAATTGGAGAATTCAAATTTAAAAAATGATTGTTACATTACAACTCTTGAAAAAAGATGCTTCTGATCTTTCTGCTATCCTTATCAAGCATGCTTCAAACATACCCTTTTTGTGTATTGCTGAATCTTAGTCCTGCAATCTCCAGAGAGAGCTGATACTGGATAAATTGGTGTAGTTTGGATGTTGTAGCATCCACCTTTTTGTGGTCAGCAAATTTGCTCAGAAGTCTGTAATTTAATTCCAGGAGTTATGGGAGTTGCACTCAGTGTTTAGTACATATGTACAAGTTGTCCGTTGTGATTTTAACTAGATCCATTTATCAGATGGGGTAGGATCAGTTAATTTGATCTAATTTTCAAACACTTTTTTCATAATTTTATTCCGGAAGAGATTTTTACAGACTTTTGATAGTAATTATTTCCTTTTAATAAAGTAAACCAAAACGTAATCTTTGTGTTTGAAGGCTTAGAGCAAAAAATAGAATTCAGTAAGCCTTTTTTGTTGGCATTCAGGCACTAAAGGGCCGTAGTCAGAATACTTCACTTTGAAACATTAATTTAAAAATGAAGGATGTTTAAATTGTGCAGCCAATATGGATTAGTTTAAAAGAAAAGGTTTAGGGTGAAGCAAGGGGAGGATACTGAGAAAACAAAAGGCAACTGGGATACTGGAAAAACAAAAGGTAAGAATTCCTAAACTGGTTAGCTGTTAAAATTTACTTTAAGGTTTTAGATACTTTAAATCATTGTAAACCTATGCAACAAAAGTCTTCTGGTTAGTTAATAAAATATAAGTTGAAAACACCACGTCTTCTTTTACCTAGATATTACGGGACTTGATTGTGACTCAGGTTACACGCTTTTGTAAGACAAAAACAAGGAGTAATAGCCCAGATAGGGGAAAATATGGGGTTATCTGTCTTGGCAGTGCAGGTGAATAAGAGAGAGTGTGGTTCTTGCCCTTTTACTCCGTCTCCTGAACAAGTTGGTAGGGAGGGACAGGAAATGGTTGGAGCTTTGTTTTTATCACCAGGTACTTGCTGGCCAGAACTGCTGAGCCAAGAAGCGGTGGTGGAAAAAGGTGTAGTAATTCACTGTTTGTATAGGCCAGTAATTAATTGCTACCCCTGGGAGTAAGAAGGAAGCAGAAGAGGAAATGTGACTCAGAGGAACGCCTCAGGGCTTGTGCTCACTGCTAAAAAAGCTCTCTTTTTTACCTCAGGGTGACCAATGTGCACAAGTTATCCCAAGGTTTTTTTTTTTAAAAAAGTGAAGACCAAGCATTTGAGTTTTTGCATGAGAGAAACTTGCTGAGGTTGGGCCTTTATCCCAGCCTAGGGATGACCTCTGTGAGTTTATCTCACAGTAAAACTGAAATGCCTTGTCTTGCCTCATGCACATTAGTTATCCTGAGGTAAAAAACAGCTTTTTTTAGAGTGAAGCCAAGCCCTCAAGTAATCCTGCCTGCCACAGCTATTCTTGGGGAGGTGTGCACAGGTCTGTGACTAAAGTTACAATCTAACCACAAAAACAATGAGAGTCCTGTAGCACTTTAAAGGCTAACAATTTCTGCAGGCATAAGCTTTTGTGGGCTGCAACCCACTTTGTCAGCCCAGGAAAGCTTATGCCTGCAGAAATTTGTTAGTCTTTAAAGAACTATAGGACTCATTGTTTTTGCTGTATAAAGACTAACATGGCTACCCCTCTGAATCTAAACACAGTGATTGTATAAACTATATTTTATAATATACTAAAATACATGTAGCTAGAACAGTGTTTAGGAAGTATTATTAAGGTAAGAAAAAATAATACAAATGTGTTTTCACAAGGAGAGCAGACCAGACTGTCTTGTGTGCTTATTAAATAGCATTTTTCAATAGGCTTAAAACATCAGATTTATCCTCATGGATGAATTAGAGGGAAAGTAGTTTTATGAATTCTGTTCATGTATCTCATATTATCATTGACAATAGTGAAGTTTAGGTTTCGGTTTTTTTGGTGGCAGAGGGTTCGCTGCTATTCTAAATCCCTATTTTCGTATGCTGACAAAGTTCTGAAAAAAATGACCCTCTGGGCTGAGTGTCTCATGGTTGCTCTCTGGTAGGATGAATCTTTTTGGAAAATATGATCAAATTCTATTTGGCCACTTTTGTGTGTGGAAGCCTGTAAGAAATTTTCTAGTTGTCTTATAAAGAATGAAACCTCCCCCAGCACATTTATTGCACTTGCCATGGATTCTGCCCACCATGAACACAAGTACATTTAAAATGCTTGATTTAATTTGATAGAAATTAAGTACTTCAAAATTATATGCTATATGTGGCAAATGGCTTTGAAACTATTTTAAACATGTACTGAGGTTCTAGGCTCTAGATACTTTGTAATGAAGCCTAAATGTTTCTGAAGAATTTCACTTGCAGGTGCATTTACTTTAATAAGTGACCCTATGTACACGTAAGAGTATCTTTGCATAAATGCATGTTCTGCACTAATTTTGGTTCACATTGTATGATGAAATAAACTTGAGGGTGTCATTTGTGTCTCACTTGATGGGTATGAAGGACAGTGCAATTCCTTACCTGAACTGGAGCAGCAGCCGATAAAGATCACAGGAGAATCTTCTGCTAAATCAGCGAAGTGTCAGATTAAGGAATAAAATAGAAACTGGCATATGGACAAAAATAGAAATTATAAATATCTTTCTATAATGTGATAAGATCAAAAACAGGTGTATTAGAATGCCTGGCTGTGGAAGAGACCCTGGATATAATAAGCATTACTGAAACATGGTGGAGTAACAAAGATCAATGGGATATTTTAATGCCTGGCTGTACACTGTAGACTATAAATTTATACAGGAATGACAGATTAGGAAGAAGAGGTGGAGAGGCAGTGCTGGACTTAAAACATTCCATAGAATCTAATGAAGGTGACACAGTTGGATCTGTACGGCTGCAAATCCCAAGATGTAATAATATAAGTATGCTGCTAGTTCTAAACTACTACCTTCCAGATCAAGAAAAGAACACTGAGTGCATAATACTGAGAGAGATCAAAGAGGCAGCAAAGTCTAACAAAGCAGTAATGACAGGGGACCTCAACTATCTACACATAAACTTGTCAAGTATCACAATGGAACAAAGTATGGGGAAGCAATTTCTTGACACCTTAAATGATTGCTTCTTGTAAAAGCTAGGCTAAGAGCACACAAGAGGAGAGGCTATTCTTTATTTAATCCTAAATAACAGCACAGGAGTTTGTTCAAGAAGTAACAGCAGCTGACTCACTAAGCAATAGTGACTATAATGTAGTAAAATTGGATATTCTGAAATTCAGCACTCAAAATAACATAATACAGTTCCCAAGAAGAAGGAAAAGTAACAAAAACTAACATAGTGACACTATGCTTCAGCAAGCAAAAGAAGTAAAATTCTTAGATTTGGCACGGTTGCTACTTACACACAATCTTTGAAGGCAAGTATGCCCCTGAACAAAAGGGGAAGTAGGAAAACAAGAATTAAACCAGTCTGGTTCAAGAGGTTATTTGAGCCAAACAAAGAAGCTTCAAAATTTGGAAATCGAGCCCTAGTGAAGCCAATAAAAAGGAGCATAAACTACAGCAGACAATAGGCAAGAAGGAAATTAGGAGGGCTAACATGGAATTAAAAAAGCAAGTAGCTCAAGTATAAAACAGCAAGAGAATATTTAAGTATGTATATCACAGACTTCTTGCTTCTGAAAGAACAGGTGAGTTCTTTGGATCACCAGAGGTTAAAGAGATCAATTAAGGGAAGAAAAGTACATTGCTGAGAAACTAAATTAATTTCTTTGCATCATGCTTTACTGTAGAGGATATTGAGGATATATCTTCCCCTGCCCAGACCTATTTATTTTCTGGTATTAAAAAATTAAGTAAATAGAACATTTAATGGATAACAAGAATATCTAAATTCACAGTAGTAAATACTTTCAGAATATTTTACTTTAGTCTTTCTGTCTATAAAACCTCATACTTCAAGGCTTAAACCCTGACTATAATTGTTAGGGGTTGTGAGAAGATCCTCCTGGGGAGCAGAATTCTATATATGTGCCTACTTTGGACTTTCTTATACCTTCTTCTGGAACAGCAAACCACTGTTTGTGCCAAGATGCTAGACTAAATGGATCACAGTCTGATCCAATACAGCAATTTCTGTCTTCCTGTGTCCTATCTTACAAGTGTTACTATGTTGAAGCATTACAGTGTTAGTTATACTCCAGTGTCCAATTCCTTGAAAATTACTGTTGGGCTTCTATCCACCAAACTTCTTCCCTATTGAGATGTCTATGTGTGAGGGTAACATCCCTTAGTCTCTCAATGTTCTGTCAGTTTGAATATATCCACTATGTTAATGGCAATAACATTCTGCACCCTAGGCACTAGGCAGTACCTACCACTTTGCTTTCTAGTAGAAGTTACGGAGTGGTAAACTGAATGCTATATAAGACTCTCAGAGAAATGTAGATCTAAGAGTAGCCTACTGATAATTTAAACAACTTACTGAGAAATGTGCTGTGTATTGTAGTCCACTATTGAGATCTTACTGTTTGGTATATGAAATTTTGGTTTTATTTTCTTATATTTGTGTAGTAGTCTTTTAAGGTATCTTAAACTTGTTTTCTAGGTAACGCAGAGTGCACAATTATCTAGAATGCTATTCTTTACTAAAATTAACACATTTGTATTAATAGCTTTGCCCTTTCTTTGCAGACAAAAGGCTGCTTTTGTTTAGTGAGTGTTTTCTGATTCAATGTGGCTGTGCCTACACTGCCAATAAATAAATAAATAAAAATGATGCTAGGAGACCCCATTGGGAATTTTCTTTTAAAAAGTACCTGTACTTGGAACTGCAGTGTGCATGGGAAATAATTTGCTTTAAATGCTTTTGTATGTAATAATTATAGATTAGAACAGTTTTCAAAAAGTGTTTGCTACCATAAACGAGGCCTGCGCTTGGTAGGAATATCATGTCACTCATTTAATTTTTTGAGAAATATTTTCCTAAAATGGAGTTCTATTTTTATTATGTAGACCTCTCCTGTTTTAACACACTAATATCTTGCATCTGAACACTTGGTAACTGCAACTAACTTTCGTAGAAATGTTGTATAGAAAATTAGCAAAGACTATTCTGAGCTTTGTGTGTCTTAGTTGCTTTGCGTAGTGAACGTTTAAAGTCTATATAGCCGTGGTTGCGGGGGAAAGAGTAGGTTATTTCATGGTTGTGTTTTGTTTTTTTTTAATCAAAACTTAATCTGAGTATTTGTAACTGCTAGTTTACATTTTCTATTTTCAGAAATTTCACACAGTGGTGGTGGTTATTTTGAAGATTTCCCCTTCCTTCACCCACCAAAGTCTTTTTTGTACGAGTATTTGCCAGCTCAATAGTGTGTCTATTTTGGACTAGCGTGAAGAGGGTAATTGTTTAGGAGATAGAAACAGAGCGTTTTTTTCTTTTCTTTTTAAATAGGCCTTTCAGTAAATTGGCAAACCAACAAGAGCTTGCTCCCCTAACCATTCAAAGAGGGCAACCATGTTGGTCATTTTGTATTTGCCAGATGCAAAATGTCTTGCTTTGGAGTGAACAGACCTCTCCTCCCACTGATTTTGTCTTTGTTTAGAATTGGTATGTAATCTAAATAAATGGATTCACCAGTTTAAGGTTTTTCATATTGGAAAGTTAAATTAATAAGATTAATTAGGTTAATAATTAAAATTAAGTCAATAAGAGAACAGCTGCATGTTATCAGTGCTTTGGATTGTATAGAACATTTTGGGTTTTACTCGTCATGTTCTGAATCTTTGTCCTTTGGTAAACTGTGATCCTGAGGCAGGTATCTGATTTTAAAAATTGAATAAAAAATTTAACCAAGAAACTGCAATTCCACAGTATTAAAACTGCATGATAGACTGAATGTTTAGATATTAGTCACTATCTGCCACATGTTGGCTAATCATATACTCCCACACATTACAACTGAAGCCTGTGGATCTAGTGCCAGTCCATATACTAAAGGCAGCTAATTCAAAAGCTCCACAGGATACCATGCTCAAAAACGGTGTGGGGTTTTTGTTTTTTAAATTCACCTAATTCAATTGAATTGCTGTGGCTTTTTAGTTAATAAAACTTGATGTTTCAGATTCCGAGGTATTGGTTCTCTGTCCAAGAGGTAGTGTGCACTGCAATAGTGAGAACCAAATGAGAGAACAGGGAATACATCGGAAGTGGAGCTAAGTGCTCTATAATAGGAAGGGAAAGAATGAAGGAAGAGCGGTTGTTGAGACTTTGCTGCTGTATGATTAAGTGTGCCATCTCACCTCCTCTCGTAATAGCAAAGTCATGGTATATCTTGAATGTGAACTGGAGGAAAATCTGCCCTAAATTTCATAACCTAGATTGGAAGGCCTCTGCTGAGCTTGGTCTGTTGTGGGGTGGAAACAACTGTGCTACCTGGTGGTTGTGTGGGATTGGAGAAATAAAGCCCCCAAGGGTGGTCAGAATATGGGGAAAGTGTGTGTACTACTGTGGAACAGGGGAGAAAGAAATGGTGCAAATGTAAATGTCAAGACATTTTGAAATGTTAGGTTCTTTTAATTTGCTAAATCAATAGACATTAGTATTTAGGATAAATGTACTGGTTATTCTCCGCTCCCCTTTCAGCACCCCATGGACTGAGAATATTACTGTGCTCCTGGGATGTGATGGATTTAATAGGGATAGTCTCTGGCTGAAACCCGCTTTTCCTCATATGATGATGCATTGCGCTGCAAATAACCAGATGAAAAATCCTTAATATAAGGGGTTAACATTAAACCTTATGGCAGGCTTCAAATGTACATTTCTTGGCTTTCTGTTTGGTCACCCTTAGTATTACTTCTTATCTAAATCTTTGGTTGGGGTGGATGTATACAGGAAAATTCAAGACACATTTGGCTAATTTGGTGTATAGATTTTCCCCCTTCCCGCCCCGACAGCATTGTTGGGAGATTATCAAGTACATCTTCGGGGGGAAATATTCTATGCTACAGCAGCAAGCACTTTTCCCCACTTAATGGTCTGCTTCTTAGCTAGAGCATACATTTTGTGCAGAATGGAATCCGTAGCACAGCATTATTTGTGGCCGCACATGTGCTTTTGGTGATAGAAATGTAACCAGTTTAAATTAAAATCCCATATATTCTGTGTAAGAGCTCTCTAGTCTGCATGAATCCAGAGGGGATAGCACTCTGCATTACAAACTGAATTAATTTTTGGGACAGGTGGATTGGTGTCTAGAAACGCTTTCATTCTGAAGGATCATTGTTCCTAGATAAAATGAATATGTATGTTAAATTCATCTATTTCAGTTTGAGAATCATAAGCACCATTGTATAGTAAGTGATATGTAAAGCCTTGAAGAGGTGGAAATAAGGAAGTAATATATGTCTATCAGGAATTTAGCAGATTATTTTTATCATGATGAAATATAGTTTTCTTTATGGGCAATTGTGTGAGACTATAGGGACAACAAATTTAGAGGAATTGTTAATGCTTTTCTGTCATTATTACAGGGTATATATAACACTGCTATTTTCTCAGTGTTCTAGCTAGGCAACTGACCCTTGTCTTGAGAGAACACATTTTGTGCATAGTATCCACCTCATAGCTTTTGGAGAGAAACCCATGAAGTATGTGGATGATACTTCTCTTGTTCTCTTGATGTCAGTATGCATGTATCTTTGGAGAGCAGTTTAAGCCTGGCAAGGTATTTTAACTCTGAAATGTCCTGGCTTTGTGGATTTAAGGTAGATCTTTAAAATTTTGGGGCTAAATAAATAAAATTCCGCCTTCCCAGCCCTCTGGTGTATGGCTTTTCTATGCAGTCAGTTTCAGTGTCTCCCTCGACTGTACGTAAGTCCCTAAAGTTTTAGGATCACTTGCTGCTCTTTGACACTTAGTTCTGTGTTGTAGTTTCTAAATGCCACCTCTTTCCTTACCAAAAAACTTGTTAGACTTTGAATGGCTGGATGGCAGAGTTTTAGTAGCTGTGAAAATGAAGGAGGTTGCAGATTACTGGTTTTCCCTCACTAATTGATTATCTTTCACATATACGTTTTCGATCAGGTAATCACGATGATAAAGTTTGCAATACAACAGACCTGGATTATTCTCTGGCAATGTTTGTTACATATCTCAAATTTGTTAGATTAAATACTGCATTAGTAGAACCAATCATCAATGCAAAATTGACTTCCCTTTCCTCTAAAAATTCACATTTGTCTTTTTCCAACCATGCCATTAACAGCCATCTTTGAGTTAGCTGCCTTTTTTCTTTTTTAATTGACCTGAAGATGGGAATTTTGAACTAGCTTTTATAAAGTTATGAATTATAAAGACTGTGAATTATTAATGACTGACTATCTGAGTAGCATTTGGATTTCTCACTGCTATGAAGCCCTTTTATTCTGTAATGTGTTCTCTCTGTCAAGATCTTGGAATGCTTGGAAATCTGGATTGACTAAGCCCCAATTCAGCAAAGAACTTAATTCCCATTGACTTCCATAAGATTTGAATGCTATGCAGAATCAGGGTCAAAGTGAGGCTCAAAGTTGTTTTGTCTCCAGTTAGCTGCAATGCACAGGAGTATTTTTCCAAGAGCAAATTTCTACTCTAAATTATTTCTTCTTATTGCAACCGAGAATTCAGGAGACCCTTTGAATAGGCGAGTGCTCCCATTTCTGATATGAATCCCAAATTCACTTATCAGTCATCTCAGCCGTATTAGATGACACACACCCAAGATTAATCCGGGAAGTTCAGCTAGTTATAGAGGGCAAGCAACAAGATAACTTCACTTTGCCTTTTCCCTGTTCTTCATTCTTGCTAATGTGGCTTTGCAGAATTGTGCTGAATGTCTACAGCCCAAGTACAAAATCTATTTGCCTACTCTCTAGGATGTTGACAATGGGAAATAAAACCTGATATTCTACTTGCCAGTCAAAAATATAATGGTTTACTTGAGATTTTTGCAAAACTGCACTTATGGATGTGCAACAGTATATGTGCTGCTGCTCCTGGATTAAATGTGATTTCTGTCATTCAGTTTTGTGCAGTGTAGCTGTAGCCCGGTTTATCCCAGGATATAGAGTGACAGGGTGGGTGAGTTAATATCTTTTATTGGACTAGCTGCTGGCTATGTCTACACTAGCACTTTTGTTGGCAAACTTTTGTCAGTCAGGGTGTGAAAAAACACAGCCTTGACCCACATAAGTTTCACCAACAAAAGAGCCATTGTGGACAGCGCTATGTTGGCAGAAGACACTCTTCCACTGACATAGCTACTGTCGCTCGTTGGGGCTGGTTTAATTACGCTGATGGGACTAGCGGCAACACAGGAGCCCTTACGGCGGTGCAGCTGCAGTGGTATAGCTATGCTGCTGTAAACTCTCTAGTGTAGACATAGCCTTTGTTGGTGAGAGAGACAAGCTTTTGAGTGCCACGCAGAGAGCTCTTCCTCAGGTCTGGGAAAGGTACTCCCAGGGTCACAGCAAAATGCAAGGTGGAACAGACTGCAATGCACTACCCCCTTTTTGTCCAATGACTGCAGAGGGGTAACAGGCCACTCTATCTTGAATGGTCCCTTACAATATGTGCTAACTACTTACGCCAAACAGTCTGTTCCACCTTGCATTTTGCTGTGAGGCTGGGAGTACCTTTTCCAGATCTGAAGAAGAGCATGGAGTACCTTGAAAGCTTGCCTCTCTTTCACCGGCAGCAGTTGGTCCAGTAAAAGATATTACCTCCCCCACTTTGGCTCTAGCAGTCAGTTTTAGTCAGTTTGACTAAAATTTTAGTGAATTGGCATAGTTAGAAACTTCCATTTAAAAATGCTCAGTTGTAAATTAAGTAGAATGTTAACTAGGGAAGAATCAAAGTAACAAAAGTATATACACCTTTTCGAGAAAGAAGTTTTCATGAAGGAAAAATAGCAGATATAAGTTGGTATAATTTAATTATATGGAGTGTGTGAAAATTGTTTGTAACATATATGCTAGTCACACTTGTGGATGAAAAACTCCCTATTTACTATATTGCATTAGTGCAAACTGGGTTAAAAGTCTCACAAATGTTTAAGATTGCAATGGATATTATAAAATAAGTGGAGTAAAAAAAAACTTTCTCTCAGACTTAATAAATCATAATTGTTACGCTTAAAAATATATTGTAGATTAAACACAACTAAGGTGATTGGTGATTGATTTTTATCCCTCTCGTCTCACAGTCAATTGTTAAATTTAAGTCTGTATTCTCGGTTCTGCCTAATATGCTTGTGATATTCTCTTGTTTTCACAGGCCAAGGCTGCAAGCACAAAGGAAGTTTGCTCAGTCACAACCAAACAGTCCCAGCACAACTCCAATAAAGATAGTGGAACCGTTGTTACCCCCTCCAGCTACTCAGATTTCTGACCTCTCCAAAAGGAAGCCCAAGACAGAAGATTTCCTTACATTTCTCTGCCTTCGAGGTAGGAATCTTGCAGCTGCCTAGGGGAACAATCTGTAAGTCAGAGAACAAACTACAGTACCACACAACAAAGTCTAGTTGACTGCAGTCGTGTTACACTTGAACACACTACACACATTTCTCCTCCATAGTCTGACCATTTATACAGTAGTAGTGTTTTATTTCATCAATATATAGATTATAATATTAGGTCAATAATAGAGCAAATGGAAATTTCTTTTACTCTTAGCACTCTGTCATCCAGAACAGGTTTTTATTTTTCTCCTTGTCCTTCCCATTCCATCTCTCACTTTTGTCTGATTCTATAAACTAGGACCCTGTTTAACCCTCACAAGTACTTCATTTCCTCCAGAAGTGGAAAAGTAGCTGGTTATTATTCCCTTCCTCTACTTATGGAGTATTCATTAATGGGTCATCACCATACCAGCTAAATCCCAGAGCAACAAACCTTTATTTGACTAGAAGGAAAGGTTGATTTTGGTTTTGTCTTTGCTGCAAAAAAGATATGTTTCTTCAGTTGGATAACTGACCCAGGTTAGCTATCTCACTGTAAAACCATAGTGGAAACAAGGCCATGTTTCCATGAGGTAGCTGCTAGGTATGGTGAACTTCCTGGCTAACCTCTGTCAGTTAGCCCACTGAAAAAACACAACAGTTTTTGACAGTGAGAACAAAGCCTTTGAATGACATACTGGTAATTCTTTCCTGATTACACCAGAGACTCTGTTTGAGTGTTGTACCTCCCTGCTAGGTCATGCTTAGGCATTTTTCCCCCCAGGCTGGGATTTTTCATGCCCCCAAGCGTAGGCCTGGGGGTATTCCTGTTTAATCTCTTGATTGTGGCATTAGACCTGCATTGTAGTCATTATTCTTTCATCTGAGTGTGCTTGGACTATCATCAGTAGAGCCATTGAAATCTGCGGATATCTGTGGACCATGGTTGCAGTTCGTGGATCAGATGTTGATACAAACTTCATATCCATGCAGGGCTCTAGCCATCAGGCTCTTTGTAGCTAGACAGTGTTCATGTTAATGTGCTAGAGTGGTTGCACTTGCCATTGCCCTTTCTTTCCTATAGCCTGGACGAAGGAGTGTGCCTTCATTACTGACAGTGCCTGCCCTGCTTGCAGAACCCTAACGCGGTGGGCTAATCCCCTGAGGTTTGCTACTTTTGCTTCTTATCTCAGTTAATACTACCACTTTGCACATCCCAGTTGCTTCTCTTTACAGCGCAGTTCTCCCACTTGGAAGACAGCTGATCAGCACCATTCAAAACTGCCTGCCTTGGTTTTCTCCTCTTAGCGCAGCACAGCTGAATTTTTCTCCTCTTATGTATCCTACTGCTAATGGCTTGAAATCAGGCTGTCTTGACTCTCTCATCCAGTATGCAAAGTTCTCTCGTAATGGGGGATAGGGATGAGATGTTCTTTAATTCTTTTATATGGATTGTGAAAAGTAGCATCTAATGGAGACTAAAATGTAGAGCCAGTCCCTTGGTATCTACATTTCTATGGATTAGATATAATTTGCTGTGTGGTATTTGCTCTCTCTGTTGGCAGCATGCTACTGGAGTGCTCGGGGCCAATTGACACTGTGTATGGAAAAATTCAGCTAAGGAATGTGTGTATATGGGTGCATTCATACGGATTCACAGCACTCCTCCTTTTTAAATATGTATTGTTAAATCTGTCAATGCCTCCACAACCAAGGAGAGGTAACTTGGAAAGGAGGGAGAATTTACCCCAGCAATCTGATTTCAATAATGCAATATGAGATACAGGTATCTTCTAATCCAATGCCTCATACACCAATATTTTATTTTAATAGTGAACATTTGGATCTTGTATCTGTAATTTTCTTCTAATAGATGAGCTACTGTAAAGTAATGGAAGTTTTATAAAGTTGTTGGTCTGCAATCGATTCCGAATTTCTTCAAGATCCAGAAATATGTGTTCTTCAGATAATATGTGCAAGTAAATGAGAGGCTATATACAAATTCCCCATCCCCCCAGTATTAAGACAAAAATATAGTAGGAATACCAACCCTGAGCATTTTATTGAATACAATTTCAAAATATTGATAGTAGAATGAGGGAAGCTTACTGTCCCCATTACATCCCCTGTAACTGCTCCATTACTACTGACTGGGGAGCATGCCATAGTTTAGAGGAGCCAGCTCCTCTAAGTTATACTGGGACCATTTCAGTAGGATACAGATTCTGTGTAGTGCCCCCAGAAGGCAAAGGGACTCCTGGAGGCACAGCACTGAATCTGGCTCTTAATGCACTTTTTACAACTTCATTTTCCCTTGATTTTTTTTTATGTATATGGATTTTTTTTATTTTTCACACATCTAAGAGAGGAGATTGGACAATGTTTGTACAAAGGAACTTCACCCAATATGTGCAAATAGACGAGGGTGAGGAAACTTTAAAGATTCCCCCCAAAATAAGCCTTTGTTTCCCAAGGAAAACACTCAGTTGACCTCCAGTGAGAAGTTGGAAGACTGAGATCTTGTTGGTGATTATACTTCTTATGGGCTTTTTACTCATAAAATCTTTCCTAAAGTGACACTGATGGGTTAAAATTCTGACACTTATAAACTTAACTTTTTAAATAATAACACAAGGATTATTGAATCTAAAATAATGTTTAAAATTCTATCAGTTCCTCACCTTTCTCATTTTATGCAGTCTTACTTATTACATTTTGCTCAACATGGACAATAAAGGCAGAATGGAAATAAAATTAAAATCCACCTGTCAATTTCGGATTTTACATTTGTTGGCTCTCATAATGCCAGCCTACAGTATTATGCAAATGAATGTGCTGTAAGAGACTGTTTAAATATAACTTTCTTTATTGTTTTTAAAATTTTTTTCGATAGCCGGCCTTATTTAAAACCATGTTGCAGTAAACATCGTTCTTAAGTCTATATGGATAAGAGAGTGTCCCTTTAACATCTGGTAACCACACAACAAATTAAAAACTGACATTTTCCCCACATCTTAATTTTTTCCAAATGAAATAGTTGAGGCTGTGGTTGATGCACATTTGTAACATTATTTTCCTCCAAAGTCTTTGTTCTAAATAAAATTATGAATCTAATATCCCTTTTCAAATAAAGATTCAGAAATGTTAAGGTTGCCTCTCTGCCGTGTCCAAGAATTTGCAAATATTTTTGTGAAGGAGAAAAAAACAATCTTGCTGCTGCTATTTGTGTGGTTAAACAAAGTGATTTTGAAAGTGGGATGGGAATTTAATTCTGATGTGACTACCACAGAACATTCCCCTCCCCACTCCATCTCCTTTCATCCCCAGTATGCTTTAACACAGTTCCTTCCCTCTCCCCCGCCCCTTTCAGTACACACAACATTTTAAGATAGATTTAATACTGGTGATTGTTAAGTAGAAAGAACATTTAAAGTTCTGATTCTAAACTGCTTGCTAGAATATGGGACACAGAAGAATAGAAAACCTGTCTTTGTCTGTGATAGAAGCAACTTTCTCTCTCCAAATGTTACCATGAATTAAGAGTAAAATTTACATCAGATTATTAGAATTGAAAAGTGGGAAAAACTATAGCTGGTGAACACAATGCCCTTTATAAATGAGGAAAAACTCCAGTCAAATCTTCAAATTAATTTGATTATAAATTTTCAAAAATTTGCATGCTGTGGGGGTTTCAGTTCTGCAGCTTCAATTGCTAAATCCCAGTTCAATTCTTTTACAGTTTACCCTTGTATTGAAAACACTGAAATTCATGGCAGTTAATAGGTTTTAGCAATGATGTGATTGTTGGTCACATAGTATCATGAGGCATGTATTGAGCATTTGTTCAGGTCTTTTAAAACTGTGCACTGGATTAGTTAACAATTCAGTCCTTCAGGGTGATCCACTTGTGTGGATCCTTGTGCATGTGCATCCTGGAGGATGTGCAGTAGGACTCTGTCACTTTGCAGGACTGGGAACTAGTCTGGTTGATAAGTCAGTAGTATGAGCTTTGACGTCTCAGTGATAACTGCTCAGTGAGTGCTTGAAAACGGCATTGTCATACTACATTGAATTTAAATTCTTTCCTAAATATTCTTGTTGAAAACGGAATGTAAATGTATGGCACTGTATAAATATTTGATATCTGTTACGACAATCTGTCATTCTGAAAAAGGTGTACCACTTAGGCTAATTAGGCCAGTTTCACAGTGGCGGAGTTTTACATGAGTTCTGGTGGGCCTCAAAGTCTTGCTATTCTGTTGGCTGGAGAGCGTATTTGGAATAAATTGCACACTGTCTCGTGTATTTCATAAGGCAGTGGGGAAGTGAAGGGACCTTATTGGGCTTCCTGCTCAAATTCCTTTTACAAGATGGTATTACAAAATATCAAACCTTGATGGTAAAGTCCACGAGGACCTAGAGATTTGTGTCCCTTCATAAAACTGTTAAAGCCTTTGAAGTACTGAACAAAAGATGCTCATAAAAAGTAAATCTTATTGCCGATAGAAATTAATGAACTAACTTTGTTTCTTTGTGAATCAGATCAGGTCAGGAAAACACACTGAGCTTTGTAAACTACCATCCAAACTTTGTGAAATTAACATTTATACCACAGTTTCCTCTTTAACTACAGTAATTTAAAAATTCCAGTAACACCAAGAAATTCACTTTTCCTTTGAGGATGGAAGATTTTTCTTTATGGCTTTTAACATCCAAAATGTAGCTGGAAAGTCTAACTGAATTCCAGGAATTTGGAACATTATGTACAGGCCATTGTGGGACTCCACAGAGGGAAGGGGCCCATGTATAGAGATACCTTTTGTAGGGCTGGGGTCTGTATCACTTTGGGTTCTATTTTATTTCTCTGAAAGTTTATGATCCTAATTATTCTTTTAAAACATGCTCTAATTTAGGTGGGGAGAGAATTTACCAATTCCTGCTTGCTTAGAAATAGTGAGGGTTGTGGACTTTTTTAAAATTAATATTCATTGATTTTTCACACTCTTCACTTGAAAATGTAAAATAGCAATTAATGAGTATTTTTAATTTTGTTCAGTTTTAAAAAAGCCATCTGGCTAAGATGAAAAAACTTTAACAAGTAATAGGTGTATTTAGAAATACAACACTGACCAAGCTTGGCAGAACTCCCGTTCCTTTATTATTTTTAGTTTTTAAGTCATGCCCCAGAATTTCCAATACGAGAAGGAATAGAATAGTGCAGATATATCTGAAAGTGTTTGCCTACAGTGTTGTTATCTTTAAATAGCTTCTTTGAAGGAGCCCATATGCCCTTTGCCAAAGGCATAATTAGTATCTTTCAATAGCGTGCATGTGGAGAGGAACGTGTCATCTTTATGCTGTAGTACAATGGGCTGTTCTTTTACTGCATTTTCTGTGACTGAGATAACATTATTCCTAACAGCTTCTGTTTTTAAGTTGTCTTTACTCCCCACAACTGTTTACAGGTAAAAAAATGTTACAAGTGGAGCAATAAAAGTTAGGGAGTTCATTCTCTTTCTACTCCATCTCCCCCTTTAGGGAGAGATGAGTTCTTCAGGGAAGATAATAGTGGCAAAGGGTATGATTATTAGCCAACATTAGAAAGCTTTCCCAGGGTGAGTTTTCAAAATAAGCTGGAGGTCTGGGAACTATATTGATTTTTTTTTTTTTAAAAAGGATTCCTAAATAGAGGCATCTCAGTAATCAAGGCCTCAAAATATAGCTTTGAGACTATGCCAGCAGATCTTCTGCCCTCTCATAACCCAAAACAAAAAATTCTTCATTCTTTCAAGTAATTTAACAATTTCATCAATTTTACAATGATGCAATGTTGCAAAAACATGCAAACAACAAACTCCACTGTCACTGCAGCAAAACGTGTATATTTTGCCAAACTTTGGCAGCTTTCACCATTCTGGTGAGCTTGTCCTTGCACAACTGTCCCACCCTTAAACAGGCCGTGGGGCAGGTGTCAGGTTTTGGGGTGCAGTTTATACCAGTGAGAGGTTGTGCCAATGCTTGTGCTACAAACCCGAGTGCCTTCAAATACACTGCGGCTGTACCTCCCTGTCTGGATGCTCCCAGCCAGCATACCCGGATGCGCTGAGTGTCTGTGTGTTGAGCAGCCTTGATTCAACAACTCTGACTTCAGCAGCCTGCTTGTTACACCACAGCCACACTCTGCTTTCCACCACCCTTGTTTGTTAGTAGCCAAGTGATCCCAACACATCCCAAGTCCTGAATTTCCCCCAAATCATCTGCTCTGAAATGTCTAGTCCAGTAATAAGGTCTGTTGCTCCTTTAAAGAAACAAAAGCACAGCAGCTTGTTGCTTTAACTGACGTTTTCGATAACTGCTGCAATTCAAACACAGTACTGGGTTGAGTTAGAATAAAAGTTAACGTCAGAAACGGTTGCAAACAGAAGTGAAAACATGCATCTAAAAGTCACACTTAATCTAGCAAAATACAGTTCAAGATGGTTTCTCTCTCTCCCATAGTCTTCTTTCCAGCACTTTTACTGTCTAGGATCCATCACAGAGATCAGCTTGCTTGGTTTCTTTGTCGTCTTAAGGTGAAGGATAGCTTGGGGTTCTTTGCACCTCCCTTTGATAGCCCAGTAAGGCTTTGAAATGTATTCTTCTCAAAATGTATTTATCCCCAAATAAAGTTCATTAGTTCATGCTGTGTGAACGAGCCATGAGGTCTGAAGGCTTTATGATTGTTTCTCCTCTGCTGGTGGTTTTTACTATGTATATTATCTCTTCCTGCTGCAATCTCCATTACAAATTAATAGTCCTTTGAATCTGGGCCACACCTGGTTTGAGGTATCGGCCTCTTTCTGTTATCTGGAGAAAACGTGTTATCAACTCCATCTGACATGCCTGGTTTAAACACCGTGCAGTCATAGACTTTAAAGCATAATAGTATGTATCCATAATTTCATGTACAGCATTGTTACATATATTTTACAATCGTATCATTGACCACTCTGGACTTAGTTTTCAAATGATATCTCCTCAGGCATGTTTTGCACAAAAATCATCACGGTAGTGATGGGTGTGAATAAAGGGTGATGGGTGCGAATAAAGGGGTGGATTGACTTAAATTAAGGTGACTTAAATCAGCAATTTGGAAAGCCTTGATTTTAAATAATTGATTTTCATCAACTTTTCCATTTGTACTTTGGTTATTTCCTAAAGAAAGGTGCATTCTTGTTAGTTGACATAACCATTTAACATGTTGATTTACTCTGACAGTGTCTAGCACAATGGTACCCCATTCCTAGTTGGTCCTTAGGCGCTACAATAGTAAACAAGTTCAATAGTTTATATTACTGGCCTGGTAGTTTAGTGACAGTAGGTATCATTACTGCTATGGTAGTTGGTGAAGGGCTGGTTGCCAGATCCAAGTTTGGTAGAAATAGGAGCAGAGGGGATCTGCTCATGGCATCACTGCAGCTAATAAACAGACTTAATATCGGCACTGGGCTCAAAACCTGTGATCTTTGTGGTCATGTCTAAGGGAGATGCGGGGGAGATAATTAATATGCTAAAGAAGTTAAATGGGTTTTCTACTCCATAAATTGTTATATTATGTTCTAGTATGTCCATTAATTTATTGGAACATACATAACTCTCCTCCCTCTCCATAAGACTTAACTGCTCCTCAGAATGGACTATAATAACCATGCTACTAACACTTCATAGACTTTAAGGTTAAAATGGTCATGATCATCTAGTCTGGCCTCCTGCACATTTCAGGCCACAGAACTTCACCCACCCACTCCTGCAGTAGACCCTGATTTAAAGACTTAAAGTTACAGACAATCCACCATTTACAGTAGTTTAAACCTGCAAGTGACCCATCCATGTCCCTGCTGCAAAGGAAGGCAGCACTCCCCCCCCCAGTGTCTCTGCCAGTCTGACTGGGGAAAAATTCCTTCCCAACCCCAAATAGACCCCAAGTTAGACCCTGAGCATGTGTGCAAGTCCCATCAGACAGACACCCGGGGAAGAATTCTCTGTAGTAACTCAGAGCATTTCCCATCCTGTGTCTAGTCACTGGCCATTGAAAATATTTGCTGCTAGCACGCACAGATCAGCACTGCAGGCTGTGTTATCGTACCACCCCCTCCCTAAACTTACGCAGTTCAGTCTTGAAGCCAGATAGGTCTTTGCCTCCTTCTGCTCCTCTTGGGAGACTGTTCCAGAAGCTCACTCCTCTGATGGTTAGAAACCTTCATTTAATTTCAAGCCTAAACTTGTTGATGGCCAATTTATATCTTGTGTCCACAGTGGTGCTGAACTTAACTAACTTCTCTCCCTCCCTGGTATTTATCCTTCTGTTGTGTTTATGGAACGCAATCTTATCTCCCTTCAGCCTTCTTTTGGTTAGGCTAAGCAAGCCAAGCTCTTTGATTCTCCTTTCCTAAGGCAGGTTTGCCATTCCTCTGATCATCCTTGTAGCCCTTCTGAACCTGTTCCAGTTTGAATTCATCTTTCTTAAATATGGGAGATCAGAATTGCTCCCAGTATTGCAGATGAGGTTGCTCCCGTACCCTGTATAATGATTAGCGGTGAGAGTCCATCATCGTTGTTTTTAGTAAAAGTCAGGGAGAGGTCACCCGTAATAAACAGAAATTCACAGAAGCTGTGGCCTCTCCCTGACTTTACTAAGAATAATCAATTATGACAAAATGGAGCTGAAATGGGGACATGGGGTATGGGTGGGATGAGAGCAGTGGGGCAGGGAGAGGCAGAGGCTGGGAGACAGGGCTGGGAGCTCTGGGTCTGTGGGCCCCCCACCACCCAGTGGGGTCTGTAGCCGAGAGTGCCTGCACCCTCCCTCCTCTTCCCCCTCCGCCCCGGCGGCTGGGAGCTGCAGGGGCTGTCTGCAGTAGCTAGGAGCCTCAGCTGCCTGTGGCGGCTGGGAGATCTGGGGACTCCCATGGCTGTCCATTGCGCCTGGGAGTTGCAGGGGCCATAGACAGCAGCAAGGAGCTCCAGGGGTCGCCCACTGCAGCTTGGAACTCTGGGTCCCCTTTTCTCCCCGCCCATAGGGGCAGGGAGCTGCCCAGCTCCCTGCTGGCTGACAGCGTTCCTCCCTCCTCTTCCCCCAGCTGAAGCAGAAAATGTCATGGAAGTCACAGGAAGTCATGTATTCCTTGACATAATCTTATCCTTAATGATGCTAACGCTTTCATGTCTGGACTGGAAATCCCTTGCCTGATGCATTCTAGGACAGCATTAATCCTTTTTACAGCCACATCACTTTGGTGGCTCATAGTCATCCTGTGATCAACCAATACACCCAGGTCTTTTTCCTCCTCTGTCACTTCCCGCTTCAGCCTCTTAGGGACTACATAAGAACAGTACATTCATGTTAATGAAAGCCAAATAAGTTAATTTCAATCAAATGGCAGGTTTACCAATACAGCTGAAAGGAAGGTATTAAAATGCTGACACTTCGGGAAGAAGCTTTTTGATTGCTTAATAACCTTGATTAGTTTAATTTCAAAATACAAGGAATTGCAACATGAAGACTTGAATTAGTTTAAAAAAAACAGGAGGGCAATTCTCATAGATGGTTTGCAGTACTAAATGATTTGGGTGTTTGAAGTTGAGGTTTTTAGCATGACCAAAAAAAATAAGAATTAATCCTGGGAGTTGGAGCAAAATTATTCTAATTGCTTTGAGCTCCTCAGATAAAATTTTTTGCATAAGTCCTGTTTTTTTAACCATCCAGTATCCTGTTGCCCGCCCTGTATCTGTGTGCGTCTCATCTACTAGAAAGATGAAAATTATTTTTGTTCTGAAAATTCCCATTGATCTCTAGCTTTCCCCTTCTTCTCCCCAAGGATAAACAATTGTCCCATGCTCCACTGCTTTCACAAACTGCTTTCAAAGGGAAAAAAGGAGAAATTGGGCTTTGTCATTGCTATAACAGCAAGCAGTTCATGGTCCAGGGGTGACGGAGGGTGCATGATTTGAAGGGCAGTTTGTATATGTGCTTCTTGCCTCACTTGCACACTTTGGATGGACACTTCTCCAAGTTATTCAGGCATCAAAGAACTCTCTACCCCCATATGATATTCCTGCATGTGGAGTTAAATATATTAAATATAGTTGCTCTTCCTCTTAGAAGTTACAGATCTGATTCTCAATAAATCTCCGTTATACCACCCTCACAGTGTAAAAGGACCATAAAATGTGGGTATAAATTAAGTTTACTCCCCTTTTAAGGACCATTTACACCGCCTGCCAGGGCAGCATACAGGGGTCTTATTGTAAATGAGAATTGGGCCTTGTGTTTTTAGCACAGAGGTGCAGGCATGTCAGCCCTGTTCAGAAGGCAAGATTTTCCACCTGTATGCAGTCCCAAAATGGGGCCTTTCGTCAGAGGCAGGGAAAAACCAAACCTTCACAAAAGGCCAGTAGTGTAGTATTTGGCATACCATATATTTATTGGGTCAGGCTTAAGGCCCACATACCTTGACCTGCCTCATTCTTAAATCACTGTGATGGCTTAAATTGTTTTAGTGTTTCTCAAAAGCACAGCTGTCTATGTTTAATTGTTTGAAGAAATAAGAGAAGAGGGTCTGGGGGACTCTGTATAAATAATTCAGGAAGAAGAATCCAATTTTCTAGAAACCACAGCCCAAATAAGAGAGAAGCCTGTTGGATTGAAATGATTTCTGTTGTGGTTGTAACATACCACAATTTGATTTCTGGCCAGATGAAAACATTTGGTTTGCACTTCAGTAAATATTGCAGAAACACTGCCAGCTAATTCTGAAGAGTAACAAAATACCGCTTTTGGCAATGCCGTAGACTCTTTCCATACTCCCGAGTCCATAGTTCTGATCCACATTCAATTTTTTTCAGATTTGTTAATGCTCTTATATAATCTGAGACACAAATGCCTGTAGTGTCATAGGAAATAGTATATTTTATTTTGGGGGAGGGGATTACACAATTGTCAAAATTACAAACATTTAATATTCAAATTTGTTTTCTAAACTTGCCAAAAAGGGAACATCGTTTGTTCTGTTGCATAAGCCACTTGCTTCTGAGCTTGCAATTTAGGTGTGTGCAAGTAGTGTAGATAGCTGCCTGAGTTCAAATCCCCTACTTGCATATTATTCAATGTGCAGATGTAAGGCAAGTTTTGCACATGAAGAAATGTGCATATTTTGAACATTTTGTTCTGAGGATTATTAAAGGAAATCCATCAATTTAAAAATCCCACTTCAGTCTGACTTTTTTTATTCCTACTGTTATACAAATGACATTTAAAATGACTATAGCTGAAAGAGATTAAATAACATTTAGCTTCTTTACTTGTGTATTAGGCAACACTTTGTGTATAGTCAGTTTCATTGTTTCCCCTGTATAGTCAGTTTTCTTTGTGTAGATCTTTCACACAGTATCAGAGAAGAGGAAAACACTTGAGAGAGAGAAATGTAATTGTGAAACCACAGATGTTTTAGCTCACTTAAAAAAACAAAACAAAACTGGAAGAGATGGGTTCTAAATTAGCTGGTACCACATAAGAAAGAGATCTTGGAGTCACTGTGGATAGTTCTCTGAAAATTTCAACTCAGTGAACAGTAGTGGTCAAAAAGTTGACAAAATGTTAGGAACTTTTGGGAGAAGGATAGAAAATAAGACAGAAGAATATAAATCCGGGTGTGTGCACACCTTGAATACTAAAGATGATCAAGGGTCTGGACTGACTTCCATCTGAGGAAAGTCTAAAAAGATGGGGACCGTTCAGCTTAGAAGAGAGATGACTACAGAGGGATGTGATAGAGGTCTATAAAGCCATGAATGGTGTGGAAAAAGTGAATAGAGAAGTGTTATTTACCCTTTCCCACAAAACAAACATGATGAAGTTAATAGGCAGTAGGTTTAATTACAAAGAAGAGGAAGTACTTTTTCACACAATGGATATTTAACGCGGCGAGCTTGTTGCCATGGGATGTTGTGATGGTCAGAAGTAAATGGGTTAAGAAAAGAACTAGATAAATTCAGGGAGGATAGGTCCATCAGCAGCTATTAGGCCAAAAAGGTCAGGGATGCAACCCGATTCTTGGGGTGACCCTAAGCCGCTGAGTGCCAGAAGCTGGGAGAGGAAGACGGGTGGATCACTCCCTCTGAGGCTCTGGTACTGGCCGCTGTCAAAGAGGATACTGGACAGTCTTGACAGTCAACACCCACTGTCTCAACCTTTCCCCCACATGAGCAGCTACTCCTTGCCCCGCAGCTGCTCATTTGTTTTGGGAAGAGAGATGAGTCTCCTTTGGCTTCTGTCAGCAATGTTTGAGGAGGGATAGAGGTGCCCCCTACAGCTCTTCTTAGGGCTACTGGAAGCAGGTGTGTGCTTGCTTGTTCCCAATCCTGGGATGACATAGTACAGCAGAACCGCAGAGGTACAAACTTCAGAGTTATGAACTGACCAGTCAACCACGCGCCTCAGAGCAGCCAAACCTTGAAATGTATTTTTAATTCCGAGGAGCCCCAGGTTGTAGTGTTAATTGCTGTGATCCGCAAAATGAGGTTGATGTTTCCAGCTAGTCTTTCAGAGGCATCAGAGATGCTTTGTATAGGTTCACCATCCCCTCCCAGAGTAATTTGTGTAGTGTGAAACACTTCCCTTATGTCCACTTGAACCAGGAGACATTAAACCCAAGGTTTAACTTGAATAAACTGTGGGTCTTCACAGCATCGCATCACTTATCTAGTGCAGAAACTGTACATGGCAACTTGCAGCAAGTCGCAGCAAGGCATTAAAATATTAAATAACAATCATAGTGACTACTCCAAAGAGTTTACAGCCAAAAGGGTTGGCTGATGGCCTCTTAGGCCAAGTGGTGAACTACTTTTTGCAGTTCTGCAGACCTTCCCCCCTCTTATTTAGCGATAGGATAATAGAGCATTTCCCCAAAGCCCCATGTCCATGGAGATTTTTTAAAACACCATTTTAAAAAATCTTTGTGTCCGTAACTTCATGGAATGGTCCTTGAGCATCTGTCCCTGCTGAGATCAAACAGAAGACTCTCTCATCTCAAAGTCAGGCCTCTAATGTGAGATGGGGGGTTGTCCTTCAGGTGTCAATAGTATTTGCTTATTCTCTACTAGCTACTAGAGCAGCAGTTTGCAAACTTTGAGCTGAGCTCCTGCTTTGAGGTATAATTTTTGGTTGCGTGTCCTTCACCTCCCAACCCCCCCAGAAAAAAATACACATGCAAAAGTATGCTTGGTAGCCTACTCCTAAACCTAGCAGAGACCATAACACAGCTCTAATTAAATTACCTACACCTAAGTTTTTTTTCCCTCTCTCTCTCTCTCTCTCTCTCTCTCTGACCATTGGCACAGCCATGGCTTCCTCAGCAGCTAGCTGCTGCTACCTTGCAGCCAGACTACACTGCCAATATCTGCCCCTCCCTCCTTGGGTTTTCAAGGTGGAGGAAGGCCCACGCGATGGCCTGTAGGGGCAGAGCTAGAGTGGGGTGTGAAGGCAGCCGGGAGTGGAATTCATCACAGCTGTTGTGGATGTTGACGCTGATCCATGGCTGGTTGGCCTGCTGAGATGAGTTGGGTGGAGGTGGTGCTCCTGCCCTGCCTCACGTGTGGGCTGGCCCAATCCCCACTGTGTGGGGCTTACATGAGTTATTTGGCATTGCTGCTTGCCCCCACTGAATGTTCCTCCTCAGAGCCCCAAGGTGGGTGCGCCCCACAGTTTGCAAATCTCTGTACTAGAGTGAAACAATCACGTATCCTTCAATAGCACAACAAAACCCATGCACTCACATTACATACAAAAAGGAAGCTTTGTGCTAGAGTATTCATTTAAAAATCTAATTTTAGCTTGTTATTCACTGTACTTCTGATTTCTCAGATGCCTCTAGCTGAATGATGCATTTAAAAATATTTGTCCTTCAGTGCAAATCAAATGAGATTGCATCTCTAATGCCATAACGGAGATACAGGTGGGAGCATGTCCAGAGGACTGGGCAATGGACGGGGAGTCAGGACATCTTGATTCTATTCCACTCTCTACCATTCACCTGCTGGATGAACTTAGGGAAGTTACTTCAACCTCTTTGTGCTTTGTTTTTTGCCATTTCTAGAATGGAAACAATAACCCATCTGTGTAAAGTGCTTTGAGAGCTATGGATGGAAAGCCCTATAAATACTCAGCAGTATTACTTTAAAATGTACCTGGGCTACAGGTTAGCTTATCCGTACTCTCCGGACCCAGTTCAGCAAAGCATTTAAGCCCATGTCTGAGATCCTTACTATTGAGCAAAGGACTTGGACAAACGCTCAGGTTTAGGAATGTGCTTAAGTGCTTTGTTGAATAGGTGGAACTGCAAATCAGGGCTTTTAGGAAGGGTTGGGGGGTTTTTCATTTGTTTAAATTAGTAATAGAGTCTGGAAGCATGGCCTTTGTATGCATCCCTTCTGTAATGCCATTACCAAAATGGAAGGCATGCGTTAGTCTCACCTCCTCTCATTCAGCTACGTTTAACGATACATTAGGTTGTGATTAATGCTGGTAGGTCAGAGGAACAGTGGAATGACATTAATGAGCCTTTCTTCATAATGATCAGGTTCTCCAGCCCTGCCCAGCAACATGGTGTATTTTGGAAGCTCTCAGGACGAGGAGGAGGATGAAGAGGAGGATGAGGAGACAGAGGATACCAAGGCAGCCACAAACAATGCTTCATCTTCATGCCAGTCAACCCCCAGGAAAGGAAAAACACACAAGCATGTTCCAAATGGGCATGGTAGGTCCAAAATCATACTGTCTGTCTTCCTGCAGTGTACAGTTGAGGAGAAAGGCTGGGGGGATATGGAGGGTGCTGCCTAGTAAAGAATTCTAAGAACTGAATTATATAGTCAGTCCTGCGGTGATTTCACTTCTGAGAGAAAACTGATACTGTCCATACCATAAAAATGGTGAGCATCTTCCCTTTTATCCAGTTTCTGTCTAGAGGCTGCAGTTCTGTCTGTCTGTAGGAAAAATACAAATGAGCGGCCAGGGAGCTGGTTAGAGCTACATGGTGAAAACAGTGACGCTAATCCCTGATACTGTTATTTGGCGTTTCCTAGCTGCCTTGATTTAGATATTTAATCTAGAATGATTTAATGTTGTTGAAATTTACTGTAAAACCAAAATAATCAATGAATGTTAGCAACATGTATAGAAGAGGGAGCATTTTAATTTCTGTTGTCAGATGTTGCTAGCACATTTGTAGCTGAGTTTCTAAGCTGCGGTGTTAGCCTTGTCAGTAACATAGGATTTCACCCCTACAGATCACATAGGCCCGGTCTACACTTACCTTCCAGTTTCGGCAGCAGTTGACGGGAGATACGCAAATGACCTAAATCACTTGTGTATCTCCTGTTGACTTCGCTGCGTCTGCTCCGTGCACCATCCACACTGCGCTGCGCTGACGGGAACAGTGTTCCTTTCAACGCAGCACTATGCCACTTACGGGGTGGTTTTCCTGCGTCAATTGCTGGATCGACTGAGTGAGTCTACGCAGACTGCTCAGTCGATCCAGAGCAATCGATCGGACGGCGGCGGATTTGCCGCCGTCAGCGTAGACCCAGCCATACGTTATTTTCTTGCATATCAGCAGAGCTGCTTTAGTCACACCCTATTTTCTTCACATGGTCTTCATGTCATATCCAGATAAACTGACCAGTGTGTGTCACCACAACTTGAAAAATTTACCCAATACTTACTAGCCACAGGACTAAGCCTACTAGCTAGGATGAAATGTACCTGGGCTGCCATGCCCCAGGACCATCAAAGCCCACAGAGGCCAATAGGCATCAGCATCACCCTATGTTAAATTAGCGCTGTTCACCACTCCCTTCCCCAATATCTCTTTGCTATGAAGAGCTGGCCCTGCAACGTCTGCCAGATCCTTTTCCGTTCTCTCTGCAGAAGGGCACAGACTCCTCATCTTAGTTGACTTTCCAGGAAAGATGGAAGTGGCCACTGCTGTCTGCATCTGGATCCTTTGCTTTTTCTTCCTTGTGAAGAAAACACTAGGAGATCAAGGCTTCTCTTCTTCCTGGCATCCCATTCCCATTTTGCACAAGAATTGTCTTTGAGAAACTGCTTGTAGGATTGAAACTATTATTGCCAACTAGCTAGTCGAAGGTCGGGACTACGGGGATGTTCTAGTTGGAAGTAGAAATTGATGGAGTCTGGTACTTTGATGCAATCTGGCTTATTTATAAGGAATGTACAAAGTTCTGCTTCTCAAAACGCAGGAGGAACCAAGAGCAAAAGGAGCAATTTCTTAGCTTACACCCCAAGCTTCTTTAGCCAGCACCAGACCCAAAAAAGTTCCTTCTAGCTCTTTTCCAGGGTCACACTGTGCTTACAGGCTGTTGCTGGTTTTCTTGCATTTTGCCTTTATCTCTCTTGCTGTTATGTGTGTTCTCAGTTTCTGGATGTTCTGCCTTCCCTCACACATGCATCCACCCACCTGGTCACAATACTCAGTGGAATCTCCCATTCTACAAGGCACTAGTTTCTGGGCAGACTCTGTTAGGCCTTTTTTTAGGTATAAGACCTTAAGTGTTTCTTATAACCCTCTTAAGTGAAGGATAAGTTTATTTCTCTTTTTGGGCCAGTTGCACAGAAATAGACAGGAAGAGGATAACTGGCAATACGACAGTTCACAAGTTTTTAGCAACAATTTTACTGCTGTAAAAGTCCTGAATATGAACACCTTTTATTGCAGAATCGAAACTCTACACCTTGCATCCAAGTCCAGAATTAACAAGTACAGAATTCTGCATAGTGCAAATGAGACACTCAGCTCCTCTGTAAGATGCAGGGCTTTAAATGCATGCTGGATATGTTGTGCTGAAAGGTGCACCATACACATCAGCACATTTTCTTTGAGAATGCCATGAAGTAGAGCCACTTTGAAATTAGCTTGAAACTAGACACACCTGAACCCTCAACTGGGGGTCAAGTGCTAATTCTTTTCACCCTTAATAATGACTTGATACTCTTCATCACTAATCACAGTCAGTATAAGAGAGGCTTATGCATTCATAGCTATGCTGAAGACCTTTTATACAGTAAGTGTGGGACTATATGAAATGTTTTGTCAAAGGTGATGAAGCAGAATCTCCTCCAGGTGGTGCTTTGTGTATTAAAAACTAACTTATCTGAGAGTACCTTCATGTTTCGGTGTCCGTTGTATTTGTTAGCGGCCAATGTTGTTTTTGTTTCCTGTTGAAGAAAGCAGGCTCTGGTTTGTGTGTGTCTGTTTTAAATGAGACCACACACAAAAGCAGACAGGACGGCTGCCCCAATTAAACTTAATCTAGCGTGAGAGTCAATTTTTAATGGATTAAAGTCTTTTGTTTTTACAGTACGATGTGTAGACAAGCACTATGAACTTGTAAATGTTCAACATTTGCTATGACATAAAGCAGCAAAGGTTCAAAGCTTGATTAGTGTCATTAGATATTGTCAAATAATTGCTTCCTAATAAATAGAGGAGGCACATTAAATTTCCAGAATGACATGATCATTTGCCACTGTGATCCTATTGACCTGTAGCAGTAACATGATATGTTCTTAGAGGATGCAATTCTTACAAACTATTAGTACTTATTTTTGCAACTTGTTCAGGCTTTTGTTCAGTGGTTGCCTAAGGAGAAAATACACACACTTTAGAAACTTTTATACATGTGAATTAGCTTTACTCGTATTAGAGAAATGAGTAAATTGGCTTCTTGTCTCCTAGCCTGCTGTATTCACAAAAGTATTTACGGCATTGCACTATTACATGTATCGTTATAGTCCCACTTTCTTGGTATTTCCAGCATGCTGTGAATATCTAGCTACATAGACTGGGAGATAAGTGCCCCCCACCCAATCTTCATGCAAGAGTGGAGAGAAATATTCAGTAGTGTGGTAGGCCTTGTCCCTGATGCAATATCAAAGGGCAGGCAGCAATAATTTTGTGGTTAAACTGTTTTCTGAGAGATTGCTGCAGTTGCCATGAGAGAAAATGGTGGAGCTGTTCTTTTAAAAATTGGTCCCCAGGTCATTCCACATTGCGCCTGATTAGGGGAAAATCTAGCAGATTTTAAAATGAGTTTGCAGCAGTCCTTGCTAAAGGCTTGGATGATGAAGACTTTTCCAGGCTTTTAGTCTTGGTCAGACATTAATATTTGGTTGAAAGGATTTGATATCTTATGTCCTTTGTACCATTTCAGGTGTATCTTGTGGAATAACTTGTCACCAAATACGCCAGATTCAGTTTGTCTTGGTATTGTTTATGGGAGCTTCAACTACTTTTGCTTTTTACATTAGTTTTGAATGTAGCAAGCGAGATGAGCCAGCATTTCTTCTAAAGGAGAGAATTTGTTGCGTTTGTGAACAGTACTATAGAATAAAAGTGATAATTGTTGTAACCAGCATGGTAATGGTCTAAACCACAAGTGCTACATGTAGTTTGTTCAATTTGGTAGAAATTTTACAACAAAGATACCAGTAACTTCCCCCTCCTCTCTTGTGTGGATCTTTCTGCGTGGAAGATGTTTTGAGTAAGCCCTTAAAGCTAAATGTGGCATCGGGCTCCCATCAGAATGATTTTAATTGCTTTAGAATTCATTTCAAGGTTAATGGTGAAAGTTAGAAACTAATCAATTGTGAATCACTTTGTTTCCACTCTGCAGCTGACTTCAAAAACTATCATACCAGTGAAGAGATCATATGAATCTTTAGTGAGAATAAAAATCACTCTTGCTGTTGCAGTATTTTAAAATTGTTAAAATAGATTTATAGACTGTGCATCAAGGGTTTTGCTATTCTTTTAAAAACCTGTGATTGCCTTTTAACTTCAAGCTTCCTGATACATATTATAGAAGTTTGTGGTGAACTTCAGCATTAATTTATGGAAAACAGGAGTCTGTGTGTTGGAGTGCTTAGAACAGAAGTTCTGGAGACTGGATTTCAATCACAGCTGAACCATTCACTCATTTTGACCGTGAGCACATACTACCATAATTTCCAGTGCCTAGATGTGCAATGTGTTTAAAATGTCTGCAAACTCCCCCAAATGGGAGAACTACAATTATCTTGTGGCAGAATAAAAAGCTTAAAACGATTGACTAAATTCTTCTAACATGAAGATTTCAGGATTCCGTATTTCTGACCTCAATTAAAAAAAAAAATTCCAAAACAGAGAACTGTGACTGTGGTCACTTTTGCATCAATATGCGTCAGTCATCTCAGTTAGTTTGCTCCCTTCCTTGGCAAGTGCAGACTGGACCTAACAAGTGTCAGAAACTGTTATAAACCATGTTCTGAAATGTGTCTACAACAGGGTTTGTAAAACCTTTACTATTAAGGCTTTTGTTGGGCACAGGGGAAAAAGCTAATCTTAGAAAGGCCACATTTAAAAACAGTTCTGGCAGATACTTTCGCAATCTAATGTAGTTTGGGCTTTCAGATAAAGCAAGGAGACATCACTGCAAGTACAATGTAGGATTTTAATGCAGCCTGCTCCTTAACAAAAACAAAAAAAAGAAAAAGCATAGCAAAGCACCGAAGAACACTTCAGTTCTCAATTTGCAACGGGTAATTTAGCAAAACGATTCTCAGTACATATATAGACTCGTAATAACAAATTCACTGTAAGAGATCGGGGTTGCTTTATTATTCTTCATTTCAATGTATCCATCAGTATATTGTTCATATGTGCTATGCCATAAGTGGCATCACTCATGAATGTCAGTGTTTCTGAATGTTTGCATGGGAATTCTGAATATGTGGTTGAATGCAAATTATGCTGCTCAGTTGTGTTTTGCATTGAATTTGATATTTCAGGGTATATGCATGAGGTTCAACTTCTATCACATCCAACCTGATTTGCCTTGGTAAGGAAAAAAAAACATAGAAGCATATCTGTTCTTTCCAGCTACAGTGTAGAACAAGAATATTTTAGAAGCATGGTGCTAGCCTAGAAAGTGAGTTGCCAATTATTTGTGTGATTTGCAGCCTTTTGTTGAAATATCATAGAACCAGTAATTGTCGCAATAAACATATTTTTGCACATGTAATTTTTCTGCAAAAATATTTGTAACATGAAAATTACCGGTTCTGCAGTAATTTGCATATCTAAATATGCATGACCTGTAGAAAGGAGTAGGGGAGTCTGAAACTGAAAAAGAAAGGAATTGAAATCTGATTGAAAGACTTGTTACCCCACTGGGCTAGTGTTATGACTCACTGCTCTGTGAAGACCCTTTTTACCAGTACTGGGTTTACCATGGTGTCAGGGCCACCCTCAGAAGGGATCCATTACAGACCTGTCTAACCCATGCACACAGCTGGGCATGGCCCCTTGCCTTGGTATATGAGCAGCTCCCAGCCAGTAGGTCCAGCTTGCCTATAGAGGGCTCGTCGCCCAGAGCCAGGCTCTTCTGTGCTCAGCTCAACGGACATGGTCACCTGTCAGGCTGAGCGGGGCTGGTGAGTGTGACCAAGGGAGTGGGTCTCTGGGAGGACTGCGGGGGAGAGGGGTGCTGGGCAGTTGTGGTGATGGAGCTGTGGGGACGTGCTGGGCACAGAGGTCTGTGGATGGGAAACTCTGGGCAGAGGGGGGTGGTGTGCGGGGTGCTGTGTGTGCAGTGGTGGTGGGAGGTCTTTGGGGGGAGGCTGTGTGTGTCTGGTGTCGGGCAGCTGATGGTTTGTGAACAGTACCTTTGTGCTGGCCTGAGGCTGCCCCACTGCGACTTGCCCCATTGCCCATGGTTGGCCCCTTGCTCCAGGGATTGCCTCTCTGTGCCATGTCCCGTTGCCTCCATGGGGGCCCAGAAACATGTTTGGCTCTGGGTCCACAAGAGCTTCAGCTTTTGATATCTGTTAGTCATGATAGATAGGTGTACAGTGAGAGAGATGCTAAAATATGTCAAAACATTTTAGCTTTGAAGGTTTGTAAAACCAAAATATTTTATGCCTGTAACATTCCTCCCCTTTCCCCCACCACATACTTGTTTACATATATTTTTAAACTACATCATTTGGCTGCAAGAAATGTATAGCATAAATTACATTACAACTGCCTTCTGTGCAGCCTTCTAGCCTGTAGAATGCAGCAAGAAATCTTACCAGGGAGTTGTGCACCTACAGTTTAGATAAAGTTAGCTAGGGCTGGAGAGGTACACACATAACAATGCCTTCCTATTTGATTCAGTTTCTCATCTGACGAAGTAGTATCTTCAACTGCTGATAGAAGCATTTGTGAGGCCCAAAAATGGTTTCGTCTGTGAGAAATGCTCAATACAACTCTAACTTATGTGGCACCTAAAGAAAACTGATGTTTTAAATATTCAGTTTTGGGTGAATATCCCACATCTCTAGTTCATGCAGGAGGGGAAAACCTTTTAAATTGTGTGGGTCCTTGAAGGGAGTTTGGGAGCCAAATGAATGTTTTCAAATACTAGGAGTTAAAACTGAATGGGTACAAGAGAGAGATGCCGCCCATGATTATTAAACAAGGACCTTTGGGGGGCCATGCGGGGCATAGCCTCCCCAAATTTATGAAGGGGGCATTGCCCCCCTAAGCTTTGCACTGAGACCAGCTGGGAGTGGGGACTGGCCGGGACCAGGCAGGAGGGGGCTGATGCTGTCAGGGTCCCGGCTTTGTGTTGGGACTGGCCAGGAGGTGGGCGGCTGCAGGCCGCCTGCCCGCCTCCCAGCTGCACACCGGGACTGGGCGGGAGGCGTCTGCCTTACCCCTCTCTTCCCCCCATTAAGCCATCAAACTCTGTCTATTATAATAATGCAGAGTTAATGCCAGACAGTTGATTGATGTTTATTGGTATCATGTTTGGGGAGAGGAGTATGTAACTATCAGAGGTTTGCATATGAATATCTAACTCGTATTCAGGAAATTGCTGAGGTCCCCTTTTCCTCTCCAAAACAAAACTTCTCCTTATCACCTCTCTCTTCCCATCCTGATTTTATATATGTATATGACAATTTTATCAATGCACAGATTCATTTTATTAATGCTAGACAGGCTCTGCTGCACCTTGCCTTACCCTCAAAATACCAGTGCCTAGGAAAATCTGCCACATGTCGGATTCCCATCAGTCATCCCAGTACATTCATAGAGTATCTCACGTATAGCAGTATGATGGGATAAGCCCAAGGAGGGTTTGTGAGGGGAAGCTCTCTGCACACAGCCAGTTGTAGTGTGAATCTGACCAGTCAGTGTTCTAAATATGACTGTTCGCTATCGTCGGATGCAGTACAAATCAGCGCTTGAACTGGAGGCTGGATATGGCTTAGTATACATTGGGTACGTATTAGTTTTTAAGGACTTTTCTTACAAAAAGCATTGTAGAAAGTGCAGAAAAAATTTAAAACTCATTAAAGTGGCAATTTCTTTCTGAAATGTAATTTATCTGTAGTACTGAGCAAGAATTGAGGCCTTACCTGCAATGTGTTTTTTAGCTACCGTTGCAGTGGCACCAGTCAAACCCCAGGTATGGACACAATTTACACCAGTGCACTGCAATTTGTTGTGGGGCGGGTTATCTGGGCTTCAAGCACAACAGCCAGAAGTCATCTTATCTGAACTTTTCTGTGAATACCTGTGCTCAGAAAACAGACACAAGAGAACTGAACCAGGGGAAGCTGTGCCGGTACAAATCATTCTGCACCTGTGAAAGCCATGTCCACCCTAAGGGTCTCCACTGGTGCAGCTGTGCCATTGGCTTAAAAACCCCGTCATAGACAAGACTTGAATGAAGGGTTCTGTTTCCTTCCCACATTTGATCATCGCCACTGACTTAAAACAGGGAGCTGCACTCCATAAGTTTCTCAAACCGCTTTAGGGAAACAGGATTTTGACATATGTATTCAGACACATCAGATTAAATGGTTCTGAGCCATGTTGTTTGAAATTATATGCATTAATAATTTGCCTATAGAGTTTTTTGTTATTGCTTTGGGGTAGTTCTCTCTCTCACTTGCCTTTTAATGGAAGTCTTTTTTAGGAGTGTAGATCTGCTTGCTTATAGTAGCATTATAATTTAATCTGACGAAGTGGGTTTCTGGCCACGAAAATTTATGCCCAAATAAATTGGTTAGTCTTTAAGGTGCCACAGGACTCTTGCTGTTTTATTATAATTTAAGACTCCAAAAGGCTTTTCCTTTAATTGTGTTTTTAGAAAATAACTTCAAGATTGAAACCTTTTTCTTCCAACCTTTCAGTTGGGAGTACACATAGCAAACTACTACAGGAAAAGCAGAAATGTGGCTACCATGCAGGTGAGAGTATTTGTGGGAAGGTAGACTCTGTCCTGTCATGAATAAATATATATATATATATTCAGGTTTTGTTTAGATGAGCTCTAAAGGTGTGACCTTCCTACTTTCTCAGAAGAGACAGCCATAACTTAAGTATTGAACTGCTGGTAGGCGTGAAGGGGACTGGAACTTTCTTCATATCAACAGACCACAGGAATTAGTAGCTGATTTGTTTTAAATCAGATTTGGTCTCAATGGTATTTCATGAAGTGTTCTTTTTCTTAAGCAAGTGTACATTGCTTTTTTATAGTCAAAGGACTCTTTGGCAATATGATTTTTCCCTTTCTTGATTTTTTTTCTCATCTGATGATACTTTTTATCATTTCATAGAAATGACCTTTTCATCAGCACTTTAGACCTGAATCTTGTTTCACTTGCGCTGTTTTCTACTGATGTAACTGCATTAACTTGAATGGATTTACTTCTCATTTTCACTTTGGTGAGACCAGAATCAGGATTTTTATGTTTACAATAATGTTTGATGTTCTGTAGGGTTAAAATCTAATTTAACTTTGAGCTGTTTGTATACAAATACTTGTACTGATTATTACAGCAGTGTTTTATGTAAGGGTACAATACCAGTTCCAAGTGGTGTTCAAAGAAATGAATAGCGATCTTTAAAGAAGCAGATACCAATTATTGTTTTAATTAGGGATGGGATGACTTGGACAGCTTTGCATCCAGTTTTCTCTTTTTTCTCTTATGTTTTCAGGATTTAAGCTTTTCCTATGAGAATGAATATATTTATCCTCTCTCCAACTTCTCCCTCTCCTGCTTTCAAGAATCACAAATTAAGACAAAAGATAATTACTCAGAAGGATAAAATTGGCAAGGTTCCCACAATACTTAAAATTAATGATCTGTTGAGTACAAAATATACCTTGTCTCATGTTCACGCTTTATATACATATATGTAGGCGCACAGTTTGACTTTTTGGCTATGTTGTCTGTTTCGTAATTTGCAGCTATAAAATGGCAACTGGATACAGAAAACTTATCCTCTGACTTATGGTTATTGTTTGCAGATCCATTTATGCAGTGAACCCAGTTTGTTCCCACTGAACAAAAATGCTCTTACATGCAGTGATGAAATACATTTTAACAATGCTGTCATTCATCGTTTCTGTGTAGTGCATCTTATTAACCTGCCCTGTATTTTTGCAAAATCATCTTCAGTTAATAATATGTAGCATTTTTATAGTGCCTTCCATCTGACCTTAGAGCTCATTACAAGTAAGAATAAATTTATTTTCCTGCCACCTCCTAAGAGAAAGGGAAGTATTACCACCCCCAGTTAACAAATTGGGAAACTGAGGAGCAGGGGCTAGGGGACTTTCCCAGAGTCACAAAGGACATTTGTGGCAGAGCTGGGAATAGAAACCAGGGGTGACATATTGGCTCCATTGAAGTCAATGGCAAAACTTGCATTGACTTCAGTTGGGGGCAGGATTTCATTTCAATCTGTTGCTGTTAACCCTGAAATCATCCTTTCAGTATTTTCTGGCATAACTTTAACTTGTTTTATGCATCAGGAAATGGGAGGTGCGGAGGTGAAAGAGTGAAGTTACCCAGCTGGGGGGAGGTCAGCTAGTCCAGTCCCCTGCTCTTATGTGCAGGTGGATCTGAAATCCCCATCCTCGATATAATGGAAAGCATGGCAAGTGCACATTGTGTTTTCTGAGAACAAAGTGCTGTAGTGCAGCTTTCACTTTAGGAGAAGCATTTCATTTAATTCACATGGGCAAGTTTTTCAAACAGATAACACTAGTAGGTAGGAGGGTGTGCCCGATGACTCTTATAAAGTACGTTCAAAATAATATCTTTGTGTTAAAGTAATTACTTTTTCTTTTGTCATAAGTACTTTTTCTTCCTTAATCAAGGTATCTCTTTCTATTTGCAGCATGTTTGCTGTAAGAAAACACTTTAAAGGGAAATTGTTGCGTCAGTCTGAGTCAACAGACTTTTGTTGTTTGCCTAGAATAGTCGCCAAAGAAACATATTTCCATAATTTTAAAAAATTCCAGTGGAAACAGTTATTTTTAAAGCAACACCATTTTCCTGTAGTGTTTGTAATCCCAACAGTGTAACTCCAGAAAACTGATTAGAAACTGACTATAAACAAACATAAACTTGACTAGTCTGTATTTGCTCAGACAATGAAAACAATCATGTACCCGGTGAATGTTAATTTAAATGTTAAATTCTGTCTGTTTTGATAATGTAAGGTCCTAGCTGTTTTCAGGATATCTGTTTTTATAGATACACAAAATGTAACCTGGCAGTCCCTCCAGTATTTCTGTTTCTTTATTTTGATTTATGTATAATGAGGCATAATAATCTAATACTGACAGCAGCATGGCTTTTGTTGTTTGTTGTTTTTTTAAATCTTTTTAAATGAAGAAGTTGATTTCAAATATATTTTGTCTTGTTTACTCACAACTAACCCCCATCTCTCCACTACTTTCCCTTCTCACTTCCCAGTCTTCAGTGGGTCCAGCAAATCATCAAAGGAGAAAGAACATCCCCAGAAACACAAAAGCAAAGAGGCCACACCAGGGAAGGAGAGGAACAGTGAACACAGGGCCGAGAGCCGAAAAGACCAAGCTGCTGCTAGTCACCATCCTACTACAAATACTGGTTCCTCAACAAAAGGACTCACTGCTAACAACCACCACACTCTTCATAGATCGGCTCAGGACTTAAGGAAACAGGTAATGTGTTGTACTCATGAGGTACCCCCATGCTCAGGTAACATTGGAATCTATAATGCATGGTATGAAGAAAGCAGGGAATTGACTTTGAGTGAAACGTGTGTGTGTGTGTGTGTGGGAGAGAGAAATTACATAAATTGGCAGATTCCTATTACGATATAGTATGCATTCATATCATAAAAGTGTATGTATACAAAATACAAAAATTCAGATTTGTTTTTTATTAAAACTCTCTGGTGTCCTTGTTGGCCTGGCTGGCTGAATGCAGAGAATGACCTTTTATCTACAGGCGGTCCTTTCAGGTTATGTTTGAGAGTCATTGGCATTGTAGGGAAGCTCATATTATCAGTGTGTGTGTTCTACTGTACTTGTCCAATAGATACTCAAGAATCTGGGAGACTGCTTGGAGGTCTTGAAAAAGCATCTGCATGAAAAATTCCTGCTTCCTAATATGACATGCCAGACTCTCGCCATTCTCAGTGGCAGTAACACCAAGGTCTTCATACAGCACGTTTACCTGCCTTTCACTCTGCTGGAGAAGTTTTTGAAGGACAGCCTGATGGCTGTGGCTTGTTCCTGACTGGAATTTAAAGAGAAAGTGTCTCTGTCCATTTTTGGAAGTTGGGGCAGGAGCCCCTAAAACAGCAACTGTCAAGTAATATTTCTTAAATGATTTAAAAACCCAGTTCAGTGTCCTTTTAAATCCTTCCACTTGTGGCCGTGCACAAATTAATCCAAAGCTTATTGAAGGTGGTGCATGGCATGAGAGAAGTGTAGCACAGGAGATTTGCTGCCCTTATGATTTAGGTTCTCTTTTCTTAATGGTTGGCTCTGCAAAATGCTATTTCAGAGATATTTGTTTGTTGGAGTATACAGGCTTTCTCTCTAAGTAGGCTGGCCTCCTGTAAAGCTACAATCTGGATCTTGTATGGTGCTCTGTCCCCTGAATGGGTATCTATAGGTTGGGCATCAGATACTGAGAACAGTGGGAGGCAAAACACTGTATCCAGTGACAAGAAAACACCTGCTTAGTGTAATGCTGTGACAATGTTCCAGCCCCTCTTAAAAAGCCTCCACTGGCTCCCTATTACTTCCTGAATCAATTCAAGCTCCTCATACTTGCTTTCAAGGCTCTCCATAATCTACGTCCGTCTTACCTCTACTCCTGCTCTTCTCTTCCTTCCCATCACATTTTTTGCTCATCACAAGCATCTCAACTGAATGGTGCCTTCTGTGTTTTTCCCTCTTTCATGTGGTTATCTAGGGTTTCTCTGTACCCTCTTCACATACGTCCCTTTTCAAAGCTCACTGTTTCAAGGCTTAAGTTATAGTGTTTTATATCTGTTAACACCAAACACATGCCTTTGTAACCCTCCAGATGATCATGTTAGGCTGCAAAGCAACTACATGATCATTTTGTCTTCACCCTCTACTTCCTGCTCTGCAACACCCCTTCGCCCCCGCAATACATACACATCACCTGTGAACATAAGAATGGCCATACTGGGTCAGACCAATGGTCCATCTAGCCCAGTATCCTGTCTTCCAACTCTGGCCAATGCCAGGTCCTTCAGAGGGAATGAATAGAAAAAGTAATCAGCAAGTGATCCATCTCCTCTTATTTTTCTTTGAGGCAGGCTTGGTTTTTGTCTTTGCATAGTGCCATGTATATCTAATGCTACATACAAGAAATGTAAGAAAAGCTAAGGGATGATCTCTAAATGTGCTACATAAGAGAGATATTTCAATTTTGAATATATTTTTAAGATTTCACCTTTCTTGCTCTGAAAGAACACTTGAATATCTACAGTTATTATCAAAACTGGATAATAGCAATCTGAACCAGATACATACACAAATATTAAATAATAGGTCAGTAATATAAATATCTAGTTAATATTTTTGTGGTTATAGTAAACCTTTTGTAATATTTGAATAGCCTTTGTTTTTGAACCACAATAATCATAGCTAAAATCAGATTTTTATAGTACAGAATTTGAGTGCAATAGGATTCTAACCAGGACATTTTTTCTGTCTTTCTTTCACTTCAGGAGGGATTTTGGCATATGGAACTGTGAAAGGCTTTAAAGCTGCACTATAAAATAAAGTCAGCTATTCCTAGAGTACGCTTTTGTTATTGGGAAAAGTAACTGGGTCTAAGATTGCTAAACATCAGATCATGTGCATACATAGATAGTAAAAAGTTAAATACAAATGTGTCTATGCTATTTAGGGGATATATGTGAAATAGCTTCCTCCAGGATTCAAGTTTTTTTAAATTTAAATTGGGCAGTAGTGTGCATTCAGAATATTATACACTTTGGGTCATGCTACAATAAGGAAGACACACATGCTAAAAATTATACTTTATGTACAAACTCTACTGTTCATGGTGCTGTGCAAACAAAAAGTAATCTACCTCAAATATAGTGATCATCTTAAAATTCAAGAAAATAAAAGAGGCTCATGGTTGAGCCAGTTTTTATGAGGTTAAAACTCAATTAATAAAAAAACCCTTCATTTTCATTCCACAACCCAGTACTAGAAGAAACCAGACTTGCTGTTGTTTATGAATCTGTTGATAACTTGACCGTCACTAATTGAACTGTTGTAAAAGGGCTGGTTGCTCAGTATAACATATAAAGTGATTTAGCCTACTGCAAAATATTAATCTTGCCAATTAGCTGAACAGCATTAAATGTCTGCTTCTGATCAATCTTTGTTGAATTCTTTAGTATTTAGCAAAGAGGTGAGTTTCATTCGGGTGCCAGTCCACAGTGCCATTTCATTTTCAGCATGTTTTTGCTGGTGGGGGGGGGGGGGGGGGGGGGGGATTATTTGTCCTATAGGAAAAAAAGGTAAAAAGCAACCAAATCCACAGACATTTTTCCCCCCCCCCCCTCTCTCTGGTGTGTAGTTGCTCTTGTCATGTGTGCTCTCTTCTCCCTTGCTTTCTTCCTCTAACCCCCAACTATCAGAGTAGTTGTGGGGAGAGGAAACTTAGTTCAACAGGGCCCTCTGTTGGTCTAGTAGGATAATTTAGCTCTGCAAAACTCCAAATCTATACCAATGCAAATGAATGAATAAAACAATGAGAAAGCGTGACATCTTTAGAGACTCAAACAATTACAGTTATTTTTTTCTAATAAACTATGGTTTGTTTTTAGAGAGAGAGAGAGTGTGTGTGTGTGTGTGTGTGTGTGTGTGTGTGTGTGGGTGAGAGTATGAGTGTGGGGGTGGAGTGGGGTGGGGAGGGTTAATCCCACGTGCTGTGTAGTGGTATGTGTAAACCAATTCAAATCTAACAAACAATCTTGAAGGAATACTTTATTTAAACTTTTAATAAAACAAAAAGGGAGGAGACACACTACAGAATCCTGGCTCCTCTGTTAAGACCAAAAAATATTGCTGCAAGACTGTGTGCTGACCCTACAACTTCCAACGTTAAAAGAGCTAACAGAATTTTTGTGTGATAGAAGAATACTTTGGTCAGCACCGTGAACTAGAGTGGTATGAAGACAAATATATGTAAACTAAAACGGAGAGGGTAACTGAAAACTAGAGACAAGTGTATTTGTATCCTTGATTTCACTGTTAGCACAAAACTTTGAGTGGTGAAGACTAATATCAATCACTTTATTACTACTTTAATTAAATTGACTTCTTTCTTATGTGCTCAGTGTAAGCACTGCCTCGGGATGGAACTGTGCCACTAGACCTCATATGGTGAACCTGAGCAGCTGGCAATGCGGTCAATTTATTAGGCTGACTCTCAGTGTGTGTATTTTTGGTTTGGCGGTTATTGGGGGGAGACATATCAACAGTAGAAAGGTAAGAAAATGCTTACCGCAATTATTTTGTTTTCTTTGGTACCAATCATTTGTTGGATCCTGAGAGACAAATATAAGCGAAGGAAGCTTAGGTGGATGCTAGCCAGACAGAATTTCACATTTGTCAATGTGAAATCCTGAATTCACCAAACACTCTGTTGATGGGTATGACCACGTTATTTGTTCAATTTGTTACCAGCTTGAAGAAGCTTGTTGCAGCCTAATACAATTTGAAGCGTGGTCTATTCTGGTCCATAAATGTTTCTGTATGTAAATATAGCAAGTGCATGCTCTCTCTACATATGGGAAATAGCTGTGGGCTTCTTGGGAGGGAAGACAGAAGAGTAAATGAAGCATTTCAAAACCATAAAGTTGTAGCTAATCTAGAAAGATGACAGTTCAGAGGAAGTTCTCAAGTTCTCTTTAGCCTGATTAGTGATGGGGATCCCAGAAGAGAAATTTGGGGATTCATTACTCTATCCTCAAATGTAGAAGACACTGGTACATCTACAATACTAAAAGCAGACCTAAAACTCTTTGGAATAATTTTGTGGGGTGAACCAAGATTTAAAGTGTTTTGTTCCTAATGTGGGGTTGAAGGTTAGATATCATTAGTCATATGAACCCTTTCAGCTTCATAATTGGCTCTGAGATATCTCTGTTCTCGCCATGTGGAGGCATTACAATGGCACTAACTAGTTACAATAAGTTGTAGTTTTCATGGTAAAAGCAATTTTCCGGGGCTTTATATCTTGGCAGTTTTAATTCTGGCCTAAAACTGGTAAAGGAGTTCAAGGCTTTTCTGCCTTCAGGAAGGGGGATGTTTTAGGTGTCTTATCAAAGTTGTGAGGATCCTTCCATTCTCTCTTTGTGCTCCCATCTGTTTTTTTCCTGAGGCCATGCGTCACAGCCACCATCCTTAATAATTCCCTAGGATTTCCTTTGGAGACACTACCTGTAAAGCCAAAGAAGGATGCTTAAGGTACATCCTGACTGGCCAGGGCTGCTTTCGCAGTTCTCCCTGCCACAGCTGGCAGAATGAGCTCATGGAATGAGAAACCAAAAAAGAATCAAACCCAGGTCTCCTTTTCAGCACTTCCCAAGTTATTGTATAGGGTTGCAAATGCATCTTTAATAGTAAATGGTTAATTTTTATGTACAGCGTAACCCTTATTTACCTAGAACGTTCAAAGAGAAACCTGAAACCATGAGATAACTGGGTTTTCCTTAGAAGAGGCTGCACTTTGGTTCTCTCACTGCTGGAGTTCTGTGAAGAGGAGAATACTGGCTGGCTTTAAAAGGGCAGAATTCCAGCTCCAGACTCTGGAGCACAGCGGGGAAGTGACGGGGAGAGTGTGTGTTTATATATAGTACAACCCAGGGGACCTAACTAAGAGGGAGCGTGTATTTTTCTAGAGGCTAGAGCAGTGGAATGGGAATCAGAACTCCTGGGTTCTCCTTATCCTTCTGCCGATTTCACTATGTGACCATGGCAAGTCATTTAACCTTTCTGTGTCTCAGTATATCTGGTAGTAAAGTGGAGGTAATAGCACTTGCCTTTATTACAGAGGGATTGTGAGGTGGTTTAATTGTTTGAAAATTGTTTTGACATCCTTGGAAGAAAGTCATTATATAGGTGCGTGGTATTAACTGTGTTCTGGTTAAATGTGGTTATACTGTATGAATATCCATTGTCACTGCATTTACAGAAGGGCTGGACTTTGGATATTTATTTTTTTTGCACTCTCATAACATCAACTGGACTTCAGCAGTTTAAGAATTGAAAGCTGCAGTATTTAAGTTTGGTTTCCTAAACTTAATTTAAATAGAAGTTCCCTTAGAAGCCAGTGGTTGCTGTTCATGCTCAGCATTTGATTATTAGGCTATTATTCTAGTTTCCTAACTCGGTTTAGGTGGCTAACTTAAAGCACCTGAGTTGTAGAAGTATATAAGTAAAACTGCCCAGATATAAAACTTATCAGAACTACTGTACAAACTTTTATTCTATATTAACAACTTTAATAGAGTGCCTCCAAAAAGTCAATATGCCTTATAGAATGGATCCTTCATGGCCATCCTGATTTGTAGGGTACAGAACATGTTTCGGATATATAGACAGACAGATGTTTGTGTTTTGAATATAACTTTCAGATTTGTAGATGTATACATTTCAGATCAGTGAAGGGGGGAGTAGGTGGTTTTGCACAAAATATCCATGCCAATCTCACTAGTCATAGTAAATGCAACAGAGTGGTTAGTTCTTACTAGTTGTAGACTGGAGCATCAATTCTCATGATGCTGTAAGGGACTTCAGAGGACTTAAGGAATAAAATAGTGTCCTTCACTAGAACAGCATGAATCAGGTGATCCCCTTCCTGGAGGCACCTGCTTCATACTCTCTGAGAGCAGGCTTGACTTTATTTTCAATTCTGGTTTTGTTTTAAAAAGTGTCTAGATCCTGCTCTTCTCTGGGTGAAGCCTGTGATGGGGATTAGCCCAAGGGCCATATCCTGCAGCCTCGCTTAGAGTCAGGACTGCATGCTATGGTTCCCTGTGGGTGTTTCCATGCAAATACTCCTTTATTAATCTACTTTTTCTGTTTTCTCTCTCCTTTCTTCTGCTCCCTCTACAATACGTCTGGCTTCCCAGGTTTCTAAGGTCAACGGAATCACTAGAATGTCATCTCCAGGTGCAAATGCAGCCAGTGCCAAAAAGATGAGAGAAGTCAGACCTTCACCATCCAAAACTGTGAAGTACACTGCAACAGTGACAAAGGGAACCGTCACATACACCAAAGCCAAGAAAGAACTGGTCAAGGAAACCAAACTAAATCACCACAAACCCAGTTCACCTGTTAACCATACAATCTCAGGGAAAACAGAAAGTAGCAATGCAAAAACCCGCAAACAGGTGCTATCCCTTGGAGCGTCCAAGTCTAACAATATCGCTGTTAATGGTGTCAAGGTCAATGGCAAGTTGAACCAAAAGGCATGCACTAAGGAGGTGGGGAGACAGTTGAGGGAGGGGCTGCGGAATTCTAAGAGGAGGCTGGAAGAGACGAATCATATAGACAAAATACAGTCACCCACCAAGAAAATGAAAGGGGCAGTCAGCTTGACAGAACCTGCAGGCAAAAAGACAGCTGTGGAAAAGCCTTTCCTGAATGGACACGTAAAAAAGGAAGTGCCAGAGAAGATTCTGGAAAGAAATAGGCCGAAAAGAGCCACTGCTGGAAAGAATACGCCAGGGAAACAAGCACACGGCAAAACTGAAAATGCCTCCTGTGAAAATCGTTCTACCTCTCAAACTGAGTCCTTGCACAAGCCACACGACTCTACAGGAAAGCACGAAAAGGGTAGTAGCAAGTCTGGGTGGGCAATGATGGATGAGATTCCCATCCTTCGGCCCTCCGCGAAGGAGTTCCATGACCCCTTGATATACATTGAGTCAATCCGAGCTCAGGTAGAGAAGTATGGGATGTGTAGGGTGATTCCTCCTCCAGATTGGAGACCTGAGTGCAAGCTGAATGATGAAATGCGGTTTGTGACACAGATTCAGCACGTACATAAGCTCAGCAGGCGCTGGGGACCCAATGTGCAGCAGCTGGCCTGCATCAAGAAGCACCTCAAATCTCAGGGCATTACCATGGATGAGCTCCCTCTCATCGGTAAGGGCAGTGGCTCCATTGGCCTTTTGCGTCGGTTTTTAAGTGTTGTGTGCTAATTTTTGTGCTTCATTTCATTTTGTGATTAATTGAATCCCCATGAAACTGCAAGATGCTGGATTTCTCTGTTTGTTCATAGACCAGGTGCAGCGCAGGTGGGTGCAGCGTAGGCTTCTCCATGCCGATTCACTTAAGCACATTTAGGGCTGTCTGATTCGTCATTGATTTTTACCTCGAGCAAAAGGCTCAAATTTCAAGACTATCTCCTTTCCCTCCCACTTAGTTGTAAAAATAACAAGTATAAATATTAAGATTCTTGGTCTAAAGTTACACTGGAAGTTTTTAGGGGGTTTCCAGCGAGGTTTTCTGTTACAATTTAGGTAGTACTGCTGAACTAGAAAATGAATCTTTCTTTTTCTGTCCTCAGAATTCCTTCCTGTAAAAGCATTTAAGAAAAAACAAACACAAACAAACAAAACAAAAGCAATCAGCCAGCCAAACAAAAAAAAGGTCTATGGACTGACTTCTGTTTGGATAGCCAGACACTTAAGATCACAAATTTCCAGTGACCTGCAGACATTTAACAGCCACTAAGTGTCAAGAATAGGCAGTAAAACGTGGTTCATTGCAAAATGGCAGTTTCATTATTTCTCTCAGCAGGTAGCTGCCATGCTAATGCCCGCGTGAGAATCGCTTATTTAAAAGAATTCTTGGTTTATGGTCTGCTGTCAGATATGACACAAGTGATTAGAAATGTGACAATGCCTTGTAAAGAACATACATGCTAGTTAAGGAAAACACTTTAATCTTTAGGAGAATTATTTTTAAATCTGCTTTTTCTCAGCAGCCTAGAAAATATAATAAATTTATCTTCTTTGCTTCAAATTTTTATTTAACACTTTTCTGGTAACTCCTAACCAAGTTATAACTTAGAGATCTGTAACATTACAACTTGGGGCACTGCTTTTACATTTGAGGCATTATTCCCTGTGAGGCAGCTATGCATAGTACTTTGTTTAAAAAAGGCTTCTTTCTTTCTGCATAAAGTATACACATTTTTTTCTATTTTTAAAACTTTATTTCAGTTTTCACACCGTAAATACATGAAAATGCAACAAAAGAATACACAGAGATTGCAAGTTGTATAATTAACCAAGAACTCCTCTGTAATGAGGGGTACAATATATCAACAAGATTTGAGAAAAAGAAGTAAGGATTAGTATTGCACAGTTCAATCCCCGCATAAAAGTGATGTTGCTTTAATATTAAGGTTGTGAGATCAAATACTCAAAATTTCAGGGAAATCCAGAAGTTAAGATTGCTCTAGCAGCATTAAATTGACCCTGGCGTTTCTGATATCTCTGATGGTTGTATGTTAATAACGAGTGATAAATTCATGTTGACATTGGCAAGGGAAAGAGGAACAGACTATATATGTGCAATATGGCAGAGTTAACACGAAGTGATGCAACATCACCTTTTTGATTAAAGTTCCTGATTTGTGTCCCTGGACTCTCAGCATTAAGATTGTTACTGTTAGTCTTTACAGATTTAATTACCTATGTGTTTTAAGTTTAAAATTAAAAACAAAATGTTGAGGAGAAGGGGAAGAAAAATCTGAAGGCAATTAGAGTGCACAGATTAGAAATCGACTGGCCTCAGCAGTAGAGATTTTAAATTCTTTGAGATGACAAGCGTGCACGCATGCATACTCCTGCTCTAAGGACCATCTCTCTTTTCCACTGAAATCTTTGGGACTTCAGTGGAGCCAGAATTTGGCCTTAAATGCACACCTGAAGATTTAGTACTTTTTTTTTTTAAACTGAGTTAGCTCAGTGTGCAATTTTCAAATAATCCCAACATTGTCAAATCAAAAATATGTTTTTAAACAGTCAGAGATTAGTACTTAGTAACCCTTGGCAAGGCCCAAATTTCATCCACTTGCGAAGAGCCCTTTTAGAAAGAAGAAAGGAGGTAAGACTTTTCTAATCAAACTTGAAATATATGTATTACCCAGCAGGCAGAGATCAGCCTTTGAAAGTTTCACCCTAAAAATGAGTGTTTCAGAAAGTTATGACCAGGTAAAATGGGCTTGTAATTGAAACTATTTAACAATCTTTAACTAGGGCAGGTGTTATGAAGCACCTACAATAGTACAACATACTTATTCAGTGAGAGAGCTCAAGCTCTGACGTTCTAAATAGCTTCTGTCATGTCGTGCTTGAGAACATTATTTACATCTTTTACGTATGTGATGAAGGATTTTGAAATTGGTGATTTAAACTGACCATGCAGATATTCATGTTGCAATAAAACCATTTAATATGGACACAATCTTTCAGAATTGGAAGGATATTACCCAGCATCACACAGACCATATACCTTCCATTTGTTTGTGAACTGTTGGTCTGAGGAAAAAAGCAGCCTGTTGTTTCAAAGCTATTTTATGTGAAGGGTTAAAGGCAACAAAACAAAAACCTCTGATTATTTCCTTTTTCCTGTGGTGTTACTCTTACTGCCCTTCTCCTGTGGGTTGAAAGTTGCACTACTTTAATGGTTGCTAGATAGGACCAACTTTTACTGCCCCGGGACCTACCCCAGGGCTTTGTCAAACACTTGGAAAATTGTTACCTCTTTTTTCAGAGGCAGTACAAACTCTCCTGCAGTCTGGGCACAGGCATTTTTGTCATGTAACCAGTGATGTGCTATCAACATTTAAATAAGGGACTCTCCTAAAAATGTTCTGCCTCAGTTGCAGCACCGTTGAAAACTGCACAAAAATTTTCCATGTGTCTCGAGGCTCATCACTGAGGGAGCCTAGAGGGAAGGTGCTGAAGGGTGGAGAAAAAGTATCAAGGAATAGATCAGAAATCTGAGAACAGCTATGAAATACTGCAAGACAATATCGCTGATTTGCAGGAGACAAACACACAGCGCCATATGCTCAGATGCTGTGGTAAAGGGCATAGTAGAAGAAGCTGTACCGGACCGAGTGTTGATTGGGCTTGAAAGAAGGCAGCTAATCTCAGCAGGGGAGGAGTCATTTACAATGATGATGCCTCTCTTTGTGTTTTATAGTACTGGTTCCAAGACATCTCAAATACACTTTAAAAAGATTGCTTATCCTTAATGTTGCCATGATTTTCTCAGGCTGGAAAGAGGAGAGATAAGGGTGACTTTGGGGCAGTGTTGATGACAGTAGTGTTGTGTGTTTATTTTTTCCTATAGCAATGGCCTCTCTATTTATGGGCAATTCTTGGTCAGTTTGTGAAACTTTTTCCATTGAGGATTAATTCGTCCTTTGACTAAATGTGATACTTACGTTTTCTTTAAACTTTTTATTTTTGGATGGAAAGTTTATCATTAATTTGACTGTCTTTATGCTAGAATTTAAAAACTTTGGAAAAGTCTTCATTTTTTTCTTTGACTGTGGTTTCCCAGAAAGTAATGTATAATTCTCCTGATGGTCTCAGTTTCTAAAACTAATACACAGTGTAAAATGCAAATGACCATCTTTGCTAAATTACTAGAGTACACCATTCCTTGAACCCAGCTGGAGCTTTTCATTTTAGATCAGTCACATTTCATCTGTTTGAATTGACAGAAACACGTTTGTGATAATTATGGCCTCAGAAGTTTTTCCTCCTGGTTTTCCCCTTGTTTTTGTTTTCTAAACGTAGAAAAATGGTTAATGCTAATAGTAATACTTAGCTCTTATATACTGTTTTTCATATTTTCAAAGTGTTGTACAGCTATTTAAAAAAATCTGCGCTACACCTCTGCAAAGTTGGTTGGGGATTTTTTGATACAGCTGTGTATTTTGTGTGGAAAAATATGGATTCATCAAAACCAAATCTTTTTGTGGAAATTCAGTTTCCACTAAAAGTTCACTGGGAAACTTTCTCAGGTCCTGGATGGAATTTCAGGGGCGGGGGCCTTCCTTCAGAATAGCTGGGTATCATTCAGGTACTCACCTGGGGTATGGGAGACCTAGGTTTAAGTCCATGCTCTTAATCAGGCAGAGCTGGAACAGGACTTGACCCTGTGTCAGGTGGGCAACTCAATCCAAAATGGAGGCCAAAAGTAGTGTGGGGAACGTTAGTGCGAACACCAATACATGAGCCACTTTATTTATTTAATCTTAGCAACCCGGTAATATCTTAGTCAAACCCTGACTAACCACTAATGGAGACACTGAATATTTGCCTTTAGGGACTGCTGTGTTCTGCGTTGGTATCTGCATTACTGGGGATTTTGAGGAAATGTCCCATCTTCTGCTGAATAAATAGTGTAGAAATGTTGAATGCTGTCTTCCAACAATTCTCCTAACTGTTCCCTGTGTTTCCCTCTTCCCTTCCCACCATCCCACAAACATGGACTTCAGGAGGCTGTGAGCTAGATTTGGCCTGCTTTTTCCAGCTGATCAATGAAATGGGCGGCATGCAGCAAGTGACTGACCTCAAGAAATGGAACAAGCTGGCAGATATGCTGCGCATCCCCAAAACTGCACAGGACAGGCTAGCAAAGCTGCAGGAAGCCTACTGCCAGTACTTGCTCTCCTATGACTCCCTCTCCCCTGAGGAGCACAAGAAACTAGAGAAGGAAGTCCTGCTGGAAAAGGAGATCTTGGAGAAGAGGAAAGGTCCTTTAGAGGGACATTCAGAAAACGCCTACAAGTTCCATTCCTTGCCCCGGTTCGAGCCCAAAAATGGACTCATCAATGGTGTGGTTCACAAAAACGGCTTCCGTAACAAGTTGAAAGAATTCGATATCCCATTGAAAACGGGCAGGCGGCGACTCTTTGCTCAGGAAAAGGAGGTCGAGAAGGAGGAGCAGGAGCAGAAGGGAGTTCTTAGCGACTTACACAAGTGTATATACAAGGTAGTAAAGGCCACTTCTGCTGCTTTTCTTCTGTGAAAGCATTGGACCCTATGTTCTCTGTGCTGCATTGTGGTAAGACCCCGCTGGAGCCAGCCATTGGGCCAGAGTGGTGTTCCAGCATCAATGGTTGGAATATTTATTGCTGCAGGGAGTTTGATGACGGGTATTAACTCCATCCTCATCTTATTGGGGTTCTTGCAGAAGGCTTGACAAATTGGAAAATGTTATTTTTGTGGATGTGCTACACAGGATACTAGTCCTTCCTCCGTCTATGGAGCTGGCTCTTTGTAAGAGATACACCCAGTAGCTCTGTCCAATTATCCTAGCAGACACGACATTTATTTTCATTTTTAGTGATATTTAAAGTAACATTCCATTCCCTCACTCTTGTTTCTTGCCAGTCGCTCAATATTGCTCCCTGATAGAGCCATCAAAACTAATGTCGCTAAAAGTGCACAAGATTTAGAAAGTGCAAATTGAAATGCAAACAGTATTTTCAACTGTGATGCCAAATTTTGCTCAGCACAAGCGGTCATAACGCTTGTTCTTCCAGACTTTAAACACACCCATTTACATAGGGAAGTTCTCTTTCACTGTATTTTATTGGCAGCCTCCCACTAGTGAGAGAGAATTGGCACCACACCTGCAGTGTAATTTTTAGTTAGGCTGAATTGTTTAAAAGTGCTGAGAGAGAGAAATATAGCGCTTAGTCTGTGCCCACTAAACAGCGATAGCACTCTTCCCTCCCGGTCTCACTCCCATCGCTGTGAAATGAAAACAGATCGCGTTCTGTCTCTGAGCCTGTCCAAAGTAGTTTTTGTTAAGCTATTTAGAGACTGATGAAGCCCATAAATTGCATTTGAGAAGGTTAATTCTCATTTCTTCAGCCCAGCAATGCATTGGTTTTGTCAGCTGAAGAGCTTTCTGTTCTGGGGCTCTCTTCTCACTCTTCTGTTCAAATGAACTATTAATGCTGTTTCTATCACTTTAAAAGATACAAGTCTTATCTAGTGGCAGCTACATGAATGATGCTCCCCGTTCATAGTTAAAAGGCCTTTTTTTTGTTCAGTATATTGAGTTTAACAATAAATGAAACATGACTAGAACATATAGATCTGCACATGCAGCCTTAACAAAAGGGAAGAATCTCCACTCCATTGCTTACCAGTATAAAGTCCCCATGTTGGATTTTAGAGGGAGATGAGAGAACGTACACAAAGAGAGTCTCTCTGGGCAGAGAAATTTCCTAATTGGCCGTTAGAATGAAAGGAGAAGTCCAGGAACAAACACTCTAACAATGAGACTGAGCCTGCTAAGTTCGGAGTACCTCCTGGAAGTGCTAAATGCTCTTAAACTCTCACTGATGCGCTTTCAGCACCTTGTGGCAGGCTCTCAGCAATATCAGACCCAGTAGAATCCTATAAACGTGAGGCTGCAAGGGATCTTGAGCAGGCATAGAGTCCAGACCCCAGCACTGCGATAGGACCAAGTATAGGTCTGATGAAGTTTAATAAGTGTACTTTAAAATGTACACATGCTTTAGCATGTAAACTCTTAAATATTAGCGAACTTCAGGACTGGCATGATTCATGTTACCCCCATTTACCAAAGGCAGCCAAGATAAAAGAACCGAATGAGACCATGAAGTCTTGAATTACAGGCCAGTGTAACATTGCAGCTTGTTTTTTGCTTAAAATGAAACTTGCAGTCTTTTTTAAAACCACACATACAGTCAGATCTGCTTGAAAATTGGTATGGAGGGCTAGGGGCCGGGGTAGAACATGTGGTACAAATATGAGATTGTTTGCTTGAGGGGTTCCACAGACACAGCTCCCCAAAAATAGGACCTGGCCTTAAGCTTTACTAAAATCACAACGTTCTTAGAACTTTATGTACAGAGGTAGGGAAAAAACCTGGAGGGGGATCCACTAGTGAGAACTGGTCTAGCATCAAGACAAAAATAAGCTCAAAAACGTAACTTTTTTTTGGGGGGGGGTATTTATTAGATTTTGTTCTTGACACTGCAGCATGAGCAGCCACCATGCTGTGAGTCAAGTGTGGCTTCCAGCCACAGTGCGCATACTCCTTAGCTGAGCTAGTAGCCGTACTATTTGTGGGTTAGAGCTAAGGTGGTGGTGACTGTATTGTGTATGAAACAGCATTTTAATGACACATCCCCTAGCTTTTATAAGTATGCTTGGGGGAGGGGGCGGGAAGAGTGTTATTTCTTGTCACGCTAACATTCTTCTGGAGATATGTAAGAGCTTAAGTGAATTTTTCCTAATATTTGAGTTTTGAAGTCCTGTGCTCCGGAAAAGTAGAGAGATAAGAAGGTCTGTTGTGCGACAGCAGCCTCAGCGCTATTTAAGAAAGGTTTTTGTAAGTGAATAGATTTAGGGCTGGGAAGAACTATTGTGCCCATCTGTCCTGACTTATGTTACACAGGTTATAGAATTTCACCCAATAATTTCTGCATCAACTCTAATAACTTGTGGTTGTACTGGGGCATTTTTTTTAGGAAGAGACCACCAGTTTTCCACTACAGTTCTCACCAATGCCATATAAAGAAGTAATAAAATATTTTGATAAAATACTTGAATAGTTTTTGGGCCAGAGCGAGAGAGAGTATGACTCTATGGCCTGGTGACTAGAGCATTCACCTGAGAGAGAGGAGATCCCAGGGTTCCAGTCCCTTCTCTAATTACTAATTATTTATAAAAAATGAAACTGCTTCAGCAGGAAATATTGATACTCCAATCCCAGAATAGGCTGGTGGTTAGGGCATTCACCTGGGAGGGGGAAGCTGTGTTCGAGTCCCTGCTTTAGAGCTGGGATTCAAACCTGGGTCTCCCACATGACCGCTACCTCTTCCTTCTCATGTCTAAATTCCCTTGTGTGTGTAGCATGAAAAAACTGGGTTTGGTGTTTTGTTTGGATGATGACAAAACAATCAGTTTAAACCCAAATAATTTACCAAAATGGCACACATTCATTAAGTGTTTGGTTGAGCTGACTTTGCTTTTTTCCAGCAAAATAGTTTTATCTGAAAAATTTCGTCCAGCCATAGCCTTGGCACTCCTGACCTGAGTTCATTTTCAGTTTTTCTGAACTCTTAGATTGCTGTTCATGAGAAAAAGGGAAAGGTAGGTAGAGGGATGTATCACAATAGAATTTTGCCATTCAGATATTCTCCTGTTAAGGTTCCTCACAGCTTCAAAGACTCTGCTTAACACTTCTAAGTTCCTGGAGGATTCTCCATATAACTGTTCAAATCATTTCAGGGGCCTCAAAAGGTGTTTTGCACTTCAGTAAAAATTCTGTATTGTGAGTGTTTTCATCCATCTCCACTTTAGAGTGCAGAGCCTTAAAATATTTTCTCTAATGATCCTCAAGAAAATCATCAACTTTTTCATGTAGAAAGCTCTTCAGACCTGTTTTATGTGTTTTGTGACTTTCAGGCAGAGGCTGAAAGATGTGAATTTTTTTCATTGAGAAAATCAAGAACTTCAGTCTTTTTAATGGTTCTGTCCAGTATTGCATGCAGGTTTCTTCCCTGTGGTAGGGCAGACATCCGTCTCAGAATCTGGAGGACATAGTTAATTTTGGAGGATCAGTCTAGAATCCTATTCTCTTTTGTATGACAAAGTGGCAGGCAACCATCTTAAGCCAGAAAGCTGTTACAGAGCATTTGTTAGCAGCTTGTCATCAGGAAGTATAGGTACAAGTTTGAAGGCTGTTGTAGGAGCAGAGCCATCTGAGGATTTGTTTTAAAAGCTTCCCCCAATAATAGATTCACAAGGGCAGTAAAAGATGAAGGAAATTGCTCCTTGTATCACAGAGCATCTAACTCTGAGGTTTATGAGAGTCTGAGGCCCTGGGCATTTTACAAGCTTCTTGTAGCAGCTAATTGCCCTGCATTCAGTGTAAAACAACGACAAAATGTTATGACCCTAGATATTTTACCAAGAGACCTAGTCTGTGGTGGGGGCGGGGGGAGAAACCTGCTGTGTAATTGTTCCTAGTTTACTCCTGGAGTGGAGTTCTTGCTCAAATTAAACAGAAGTACAGTCATAGCAATTTAGCAGATCATGTTTCACCATTTTAAAAATATATACAAATAATCCAACTAATTAAATGTTCATTTACCAGAAGTTTAGGTCCTGGGGTGCTGGGTCTTAGGTTTTTCTTATTTTTTCGGGGGGGAGAAGGTTGGGACATGAAAGGGAAGATAGTTTGGTCTCAGAGGAAAGAGAGGTAGATATGACGACACGAATAAACTTCATGTAAGCCTTTAACTTGGCTTCAGATAATGCTAACACAAAAACACTTTTAAGACTGATTTTACACATTTCCAAATTCCTGACTTTGAATCATACACTGAGAACTTGACCAACACATTTTACTAAGATTCTTGGCAACCTGGTTGCAGGCATATGAAGGGCCTGCCCTACGTCTTTATGTGGCTCTTTAGTAGATTGAAAATGCATGTGTGAGCATGCAATAATATAACAATACTATACCCATAAGAGAATATTCAGAAGTTTGCTAGATCCTGTAAAGAAATAAAATAAAAGTTTCTTGTCCACCCAGCTTACAATCTGAAGGACATCATGCAGATGAAGTAGGGGAGGAATGAAGCAAGACGTGTTACTGTTTTACTGATTTTTACTCTGGTATTGGGAGGGGTTCCAATCTCTGGCCTTAATACTGTTGTTGTTGAACCATGTCTACCTGCCTTTTTGTTGTTGTTTTTTGTTACATACACAATTGCTGAATATATAGTATAGCATAGCACAAGCTCCTCCTTTTTGTGTCCTCCTGTTCTCTATGTGTAGTGCATGTTCTATCATGAACAGCATCCGTTTTTCCTAAAATCATTTAACCTCTTTTCTGTGCAAAATGTTTTAACAAGTGAGACCTTAAAAATGGAAACGGACTTGGTGCAAGTTTTAAAATGTCATCGGAATAGGCTCGTTTGCTGTATCAACTGCTGCTTGCCATGATAAAATCTGGAATCCTCTACTGCTTCTAATGGCATTTGAGATACTTGCTCCAGGAGGACATGGGCATTAGATCAATGGACTCTGTTATACCTGTTCTTAGAGAACATTTTATCCTTTCCCCTTCTCCCAGTCTTGGGCTGAGTAAGGTAAGGTTTGCAGAGTAAATAACACGGGATGAGAGAGATGGAGGTACCATTTTAATTTTCACTTTTAATTGTGCTCTCTTGTTTCACAGGGTAGGTCTGTTTCTTTAACAACCTTTTACCGGACGGCAAGAAACATCATGAACATGTGCTTCAGCAAGGAGCCTTCAGTAGCTGAAATAGAGGTGAGGGGCAAGGAAGCATCATTTGGAGCATTTAGGGATGGTTCTGCAAAGTTAAATTTCAAAGAAGCACAATAGACTGTTTTATAGTGTCTGGTGCATGAAGAGAATGAAGATGTTGTCTCTGCTCTTCCTTCTATCATTACTTAATATCTTCAACAAAGGCACCTACTAGTTAAAGACAGGAGGGAGGCGTGGTTGAAGCACCAGCATGGGAGTCAGGGGATCTGAGTTCTGTTCTTGTCTCTGCCAAAGTCATCTTGTGTGAGTTTGCACAAGTCATTTCACCATTCTGCCTCAGTTTCCCCATCTGTAAATGGAAATCAACAGCCTTCAAAATAATGTTACGTTTTAATTCGTTGTTATTTTTAAAGTTCTGTATACCCATTTCCAAGAGGAGGTGTTTTGTTGGGGCCACACTGAGAGCATCAGTGTACTGGAACCTTCTTTTGATTTGTGAACATTTAAAGGAATTTTCTGTCTGTTCGTTGGACTAAAAATGTACTACTGCCTTCTTCTGCTATAGCAAGAGTACTGGAGGTTGGTGGAACAGAAAGATTGCCATGTAGCAGTGCACTGTGGGAAAGTGGATACCAACACACATGGGAGTGGCTTTCCTGTGGGAAAATCTGAACCATTCTCAAGGTAAAGTTACATAATTAAGCTGGATTTTTTTATAGCATTTTGCCTACTATTCTGTTTAGTATAGAATCCATAGGAGGACTATAGGTCAAAACTGTGACTACAAACGCTTGAGATGTAGAGTAACTGTAAGACCAGTTTGCTTTTAATGTCACAGAACTATGTCTGTATCACTTCATTCAACAGGCATGGGTGGAACCTTACAGTCCTTCCTAATAATACAGGATCCATCCTACGACATCTTGGTGCTGTGCCTGGTAAGCGGATTTCTTTTCTCAGTGTTCTGTGTAGTATTAGGTGACAGTATCTGGAGAGGCCAGAGTCATCTTTTTTTTTTTTTGTTCTGTGCAGTTCTTACTGGACAAAGGCATGCGTTACCCACTGAGGTGCAAATGGCATTGCACGTTTCGGTGATGGGGGTTATGAGGGTTACTGGATGAACTGTGCCTTAGACCCCATTCTGTCCCTCTTGAGTGCCTCTCTTACGGGATAAGCCTGGCTTCCTGCCCCTCACTCTGGGTGGAACCATGCAGCCTAACCACTCTAGGCCGCAGCCCCCCTGGTTCCCAGCCACGTTAACGACACAGGCCCAGTTTGGTTTGACACCTATACGATTGTGACACTTTGGGAGCCACTGAGAGCATGTGCTTGCAGTGACACAGAAACAATGTCTTCAGAACAAAGGTTTATTTATTATTCCTCAAGGTACAAAGCATGTAGATCAAAGGGTAAAATGATGAAAGGCCTATGCACGGAGGGTTTACTTATGCCGTGAACATTCCTTGCCTGCTTGGGTAAGCACCCCTCAGCCCGGGTAACTCCCTCTGCGGCAGGGGGAAAAGCACACTGCCCTGCTGCAGTCTGTTCCCTGTCTCAGAGCCTCAGTCAGTCTGTCAGCTGTCCCTGACACACCCTGAGCAACTCTTGGCTCAGCCATCCCCCACCCCACCCCTTTTCTAGAGTCTCCCCGACTCCGTTAATCCCCACGGCTCCAGGAAGCTCCGATAGGGCCTAGCCATAATGCTCACGGTAGCTCCAGCGTGACCAAGACAATTCTGATATCTGGCCTGAATCTCGCCATTCATCCTGCACATACCTCTCCAACCGGATGCAATGTCATGGTGGCATGGCCGAGTCCTTCATCCCAGTCCATATTCCCTACACTTCACACCATAAATGGTGGCTGACTGACTTCAGGAGAGAGAACCTGCTCATCTGAAGCACAAAGTGTCCCAATCCACAGCAGAAAAGACTCTACTCGACTTATGCTGCTAAATAGAAGAGAGTCATGATCTGGTCACAACAGCACCAGTTATCATCATCTCAAGCAAAGATTCTGGGTTATCTCCTGACTCAAAGAACTCTGGACTGTCTGTGAGCTTGTTAAGGGGTGATCTAGCAACCATCTCAGCTCTCCACTGCAAGGAACTTCTACATTCTCTCTCTCTCACTCTCACACTCACACACACTCACACTCTCTCTCTCACACTCACACCCCGCCCCGGGCAACTCCCCACTAGCCAGATTCTTATGAGAGTTCGAGAACCTCCCCCTCCTTGGGATCTAAATATTGTTCTCACAGAGTTCATAGACCCACCTCTTGGACCATTAGCCACATGTTCTCTCTTCCATAAAAAGTGATGGGGTAGTGATAACATAGCCAGAAGAGAGGGGAGAAACAAGCATTGATGTATATGATTTTTCACAAGGATGGGGTGGTGTTGAGACTTCACCCTAAATTTTTACTGAAAGTAGTCTTACATTGAAATCACATATCCTCCTGCCTATATTTTTTGTCAAAACACATTAAAATAAAGGTGAGGCAAAGCTCCATGTTATAGATGTTCTTCAAGAGTTCATTCTGTGTAGACAGAACTAAGCCATTTAGGGTATTCCCCCCCCCCAATTTGTCATAGTCTGTGGAGACAGGATTAAAGGACAAGCCATTTCAAACATAGACTTCGAAACAAACTTCTGTGGATTGGTAAAAATTTACTGCTCACTCAAGTTGAGCACAAGCAACCTCGCCTGCTTCTTTGAGTAACGTTTCCATGCTAGATGTTTGTAGGGCAGCTATGTGGGAGCTCAGTGTATACATTTACCCAGCACTACTCCATCACGGAAGTGAGAAGATCTGACACTAATTTGGGCAAGGCTTATCCTATGCTCATTTTTGCGGTAGTTTCCTAGCATCCACTATCTCTTGGAGCCTAGACCACTGCTTGTGAGTTATCAACAGTGGAATATATATGGAGAAGCAGTTGGCTTACTTATAGTAACTGGTTCTTTCAGCTGTGTTCTCCATATATAATTCCACGACCTGCCCTCCTTTCCCGTTACTACAATCTGATAGTATCTGGATTCTGTAATGCAGAAGGAATTGAAGGGTGGGTGGGGGCTGACCTGCCCATTATGCCCGGGGTAGGAGGCACAAAGACATGCAGGGTTGCAAGTATGGCCCCAACAAACACCTTTGGCCAGAATAATTCCGATGTAAGTGCACTGGGTACATTTATTTATTTTTCATTGACATTCTGATCTATTAAAGTTTGTTTTTAATTCCTGTGTTTTAGGAGTGACAATTCCTTGGCTAAATATTGGCATGGTTTTTTCTACCTCATGCTGGTCTCGAGACCAAAATCACCTTCCATACATTGACTACTTACACACTGGTGCTGATTGCATTTGGTGAGTATCACTGCAGTTTGTCCCATTACTCTGTGCCCCAATGGCTCAAGGTAGAAAGGTGTGGCTACTGCACACCTGAATGTGTCGCATCAGAAAATTGAATTTCTGTGGTTATAAAATTAAAGGGAAAGTCCATTAAATTTCATGACAAGTGATACGGTATAAACTAAGTGAAAACCCGTTCTAAAGGAAGAGGGTAAATCTTTTTTTTTCCATTTTTTTTAAGGATATTTAGCAGCAAACCATTTCTGTCTTGTATAGAATTCACTCTGCAGAATGTTTCTGAACACCTGGAATCCAAATGACAGCTAGTCAAGGCTGGATTTCCTTAGGCTGATGTGTAGAGAGATTTGTTCAAGCCAGCTCTATATTCTTATTTCTAAGAGTGATTGATCATATACTTCTGCTAAACAGTCCCCAGTCTTCTACTTTGCAAGATGTCGAGATGCTGTAGATACCAGACCCCACACATATTTTTAATTTCTACCCAGTGGTACCTGCCTTTGAAGCCACATCGTTCTAACGTTGTGATGTGGATGGTTGTAACTTGTAGCTGTGTTTTGTGGGCACTGGATGTAAACAGGTTTACCACATGGTCATACAATTGCTTGGAGGTGGCTGATGCTTACTGTAGTCATTACACATGATTTCACAGTGTTGTAATGGAACTACAACAGCTGATAGTGGAATCACTGGAAGCAGATGCTGCCAGCATTTAATATACTTCTCTGTGTTATTTCTGTAGTACTGTATTATCCTGAAAGGATCTACTCTACAATAAGAACAGTAGTTCTTATTAAAACTAAAACTGTAGTCCTTGATTAAACAAAATGTAATAAACTAATTAAGAAACCCGATCATAAAACTTTGATGCGTGAAGGCTGAATTACAATGGTGATTGCTACTTGATACATACCATATGTAGTACTTTAAAATGGCGTGCAAGTGTCATGTTAATTCCATGAATTCTTTTTAAAATATATTTGGCCGGGAGGGGAGGTTGTTTCTCACAATTATAAGTAGAGCTGGTGGTGCCCTCTACAGTTAAGGGTGCCTAAGACACTGTTTTTGGTTGTGTGTAACTTTATCAGACTATGGCCCGGTCTACACGTACCTTGGCGATTCGGTAGCAGTTGACAGGAGATACGCAAGTGATGTAAATCACTTGCGTATCTCCCGTCGACTTTGCAGCTTCTCCTCCACGCGGCGTCCATACTGCGCGGCGTCGAAGGGAACAGCGCTCCCTTCAACGCAGCGCTACTCCACTTACCGGGGTGGTTTTCCTGCGTCACTTCCTGGATCAACTGAGTGCGTCTACACAGACCATTCAGTCGATCCAGAGCAATCGATGTGATGGCAGCGAATTTGCTGCCGTCAGTGTAGACCCAGCCTATAACTGTTTGGCCTGATATTTTCCATGCTGGCTGTCTGCCCCAAGCTAAGTGTCTTTGGAAAGTTTCAGCAAAAGCACTGAAGATGCTCCTGAGAACGAGTTTAGGGAAAAGTTCATGTTTTGCAAGCATTAAAAAATTCTTACATTCTTCTATTATGTTGAGAAGCTCTAGGACCTCCGTGCTTTTGGCAGGAGGTAGCCTTAGTGTCGGGGATGTGCCTTTTGGTGTTCCCATGAAAATCCACCCAGCTTGGCTGAGTTATAAGCCTCTAAAAATTGCCATTTGTACATGCTCTGTAGAGGCTAGCATATTAGAGTCCATCTACACTGAACATGCTCTGGGCTTTACCTGCAATTGCTGCTGCTAGCCACCAGGGGCTGTGGTGGCATCAGATATGAAAGCTGAGAGAGAGCAAGGGTGTCTCTCCCCTGTGCTCTAAATTCACCTCCTGCTGGCACCCAAGTAGCATTGAGGAGAAGGAAGTACCCTCACTCAGATTCTGAGTGGTAAGGAACAGAGCGGGATGGTGAAAATAAGTTGTGGGAGTGGACAGAAGCCAGGGCCAGCCCCTAGGTGTTGTGCCATGAGGGAAAAAAACATTTTCAATCCTCCTCCCCTTTTCCCCCCCATCCCAAGTGGCTGAGATTGGGAGAGGGGAGGAGCCATGTAGATCATTGGAGCAAAAAAGCTGTGGGCATTAGGAGCAGGTGTGGGACACAGAAAATGACAGACTTACTTTAGAAGTTGGGGGGGGGGGGAGATAGTAGGGAACAAGAGGCAAGAGGGGTTGTGGAAGGCAGGGACAGACTGTTTGGTTGCCCCTCAAGCGTACTCTCTGCTACAGATGAATGGAACCCGAGACTCTGGAGTCTCACCATTCCTGTGCTGTCAGCAAATATCTGTGAAACCCACTGGCAGTGTCCCAACCCCTCTAGTGCTAGTCTACGTAGTGGATAATAGTCTGTGACTACTCTGAGTTACTCTGTTAGGTCAAGGGGCAAAGATCTGTGCGTTGGATCTAACGTTTCCAACCCTGCTGATGAATCACGTGAGGGTCATAACGTTCCATGTCATGGAATTAGTTTTTCCTGTCCTTTTTTTTTTTTTTTTTTAAAGTAGACAGTTGCACTCTGACTCTTCCTGAGGTCACTGGGAGGTGAATTAAGGTTGCGCTTAATTCTGGCATTTCCTAACTTTTGAAACCTTAATGTTCTTTTAATTTAGCATTTTTAATGTAATCTCACACACCGATGAACATACATGTATTATAGGACAGGGCTGGGTGAGGCAGAAAGCAGGAAAGGGTTAGCAAAAGCTGAAAAGAATGCTGAGGGGAAGGAGTATGTGGGGTAGGTGGGAAGGATGGAGAGGAGCATGGAGGGCAGTTGCACTGAGGCTGAACTGGAGAGACTGTGATGGAGGAGGTGGAAGGAGGTTGGAAGCAGCAGCCTATCGTTGGCAGGGAAATCTGTTCAGAGTAAACTCTGGAAAGCAGCCTGACATCGTCAGTGTCCAAAGTTTACTACTGAAACTTCTTATGCAGCAGTCCTTGCTGGCTTGTCTCTATGCTGCCAATGCCCTGGAGTTGTTTGTGTGTTTGTTTTTTGTCTTTTCTGAGCTCACATGGTTGAGAGAGAGGGTTGCATGTGGCTTAGTATCCCACGTCAGGTTCTGGGTCTAGAAACAATGAAGGACAAGGGTATAGTCTCAGATTGGTCCTCTCTTTCTCTCTCCTTTCCAACATGGTGCTGCACTTGAAATATGGCCCCTAGCTAACCACAATGTGTGTCTAAACACTGTCAAGTTAAGATTGAGCCAATTCAAAAATTTGGAACCAAAGCTTGATTCCTTTTGCACCCTAGCCAGCTCTCTAAAGATCCTTCTGGCCGTCTCAACTAGTGTCACTGAACAGCTATAATCAAAGCTGTGACTAGAGGAATGGTTGCAAAAGATATAGGACCTTTGACAGTTAAAAGTAGTAAGGGGCAGGGGCAGTGTTTGAGTCAGAGAGAACAAGAGCATGTTCTCCTTTAGACTGACTTGGAAGATGTGGGAAGAAGTAAACTTCAAATACAAAATGAGAGGTGTGCACAAGATCCCAAATCAGGAACAGACTATACATACTCCACTTCCAAGCACACTTTAAAACAGACTATTTGAGAATCCCTTCTTCCTCCTCCATTTTGGCTGAGACATGAGTTCAGGATTTATTTTCAACCATGAAACAGTTGCCCATGTCACAAACACCTAAAGTCACAAGGGAAATGAGAAATGTCAGTAGAAAATGACTCCTTAAAAAATAAATATCTAGCAGAAGAAAGGACACAGGCTGAATGACTTTGAAAACAACCCTCCTTTCCCCTCATGTATCCAAAGGAAAAGTGTACCGTAGCCCACTCCAGCTCACTCTAAACAGTAGTACTTGGATTAAGCACATTTTATGTGCAGCAGGCTAACACTCCTTGTGTTTTCTTTGAAAAAGTTGCAGCCATATGAAAAACACTCTGACACTTAGTCTCCCATTTTGGAGAATGAATCAGGAGCCATTGCAGATACATATTTATATTCGCACACACACATCAATTCCTGCTGAGCCCTTTATAAAGCAGCTCTGAGCAGGCAGATCACAGGGATGAGACTGTTTTGTCATGCACACCTGCCCTCGGCCAGAATTGCATCAATGATAAAATGTTGGCAGATTTCACCATGGATTGAACATTTTCAAATAAAACCTAATGTCATCTGTTAGTGACCCTAAAGTCTGTATTGTTCAGCATTCCTCAGATGCTGAGAACACAATTATCAGCTAGATGAACACAGGACATTGGGGAAGAATCAACATGGCTTTTGTAAAGGAAAATCATGCTTTACCAATCTATTAGAATTCTTTTAGGGCATCAACAAATGTGGACAACAAGGGTGATCCAGTGGATATAGTGTACTTGGAGATTCAGAAAGTCTTTGACAAGGTCCTTCACCAAAGGCTCTTAAGCAAATTAAGCAGTCATGGGATAAGAGGGAATGTCCTTGCATTAAAAGGCAGGAAACAAATGGAAGGAATAAATCGTCAGTCTCCAGAATGGAAAGAGATGATAAATAGTGGTGCCTCCTCTGGAATCTGTATGGGAGCCAGTGCTGTTCAACATGTTCATAAATGATCTGGAAAAAAAGAGAAACAGTGAGGTGGCAAAATTTGCAGATGATACAAAATTACTCAAGATAGTTAAATCCAAAGCAGACTGAAGTTACAAAGGGATCTCACAAAACTCGGCGACTGGGCAACAAGATGGCTGGTAAAATTTGGTGTTGATAAATGCAAAGTAATGCTTATTGGAAAACATAATCCCAACTGTACGTACAAAATGATGGGGTCTAAATAAGATGTTACCACTCAAGAAAGAGATCATGGAGTCATTGTGAATAGTTCTCTGAAAACACCTGCTAATGTGCAGCAGCAATAAAAAAAGCTAACAATGTTAGGAACCATTGGGTAAGGGATAGATAAGAAGACAGTAAATATCATGTCACTATATAAACCCATGGTACGCCCACACCTTTAATACTCCATGCAATTCTGGTTGCCCCATCTCAAAAAAGATATATTAGAAATGGAAAAGGTACAGAGAAGGGTAAGAAAAATGATTAGGGAGATGGAACAACTTCCATATGAGGAGAGATTAAAAAGACTGGGACTGTTCAGCTTGGAAAAGAGATGAATAACGGGGGATAAGATAGAGATCAATAAAATCATGAATGGTGTGGAGACGGTGAATAAGGAAGAGTTATTTATTCTTTCATATAACAAAAGAACCAGGGGTCACCCAATGAAATTAATAGGCAACAAGTTTAAAACAAACAAAAAGACGTACACTTCTTCACTGCACGCAGGCAACCTGTGGAACTCATTGCCAGGTGGTGGTGTGGAGGCCAAAAGTATACCAGGATTAAAAAAAGAAATAGGTAAATTCATGGAGGATAGTTCTATTAATGGCTATTAAAGGTGGTGAGGGATGCAATCACATGCTCTGGGTGTCCCTAAACCTCTGACTGCCAGATGCTGTCATTTGTGAGGCAATGGGATGGATCACTTGATGATTGCCCTGTGCTGTTCATTCCTTTGAAACATCTGGCATTGGCTAATGTCGGAAGACAGGATACTGGGTTAGATGGACCATTGGTCTGACCCCATGTGGTCATTCTTATAAGAAACATACCCTCCACCAAGGGCTGTTTAACACAGAGGAGATTGGAGAGCATGTAGCTGAAATCTCACAGCTGAATGGCAAATCCCCCCAGACTCTTTTTCTTCCTTGAGGTATTGCAATGAAGGAAACATTTGATCTTTTAAAAATCATCCATTTTTGAGCTTGTCATCTCTTTCACCACAGGTGTTTCAACTTTCATGCATTTAAGGAAAGTATTTTATTGATCACGTTTCCTGCATCTCTCTCGCGGCTTTAATTTCACTGTTGTCTGTGAATTCTTGGGAGTGGGAGATTGAGTATTCCTAATACTCTTTCAAATGGCAGGAAACCCACGCTACTTTGGAGGAGGAGGGGTTGGGGAATGTATGGTTTGGAAAATGTCTATATTTGTGTGCTGAGACTGCTGTTATACCAAACATCATTTTCACTATTACTTTGTTCTTCCCTCCATTTGTTTTACTCGCCTGTTGTTTCTGTGTGTTACACTAAGGTTGTAAGCTCTCGGGTAGGGGCCTTTTATTACAGCTATACAGTGCATAGCATAATGGGGCCTAGATTGTGGACCCAGGGCCCCATTGCAATATAATGAAATAATGAGTACAGTAATACTGATAAGCATTTCTTTCCCCTTGTCCCATACTGTCTGTCTCTCTCCTTCAGCTTCCCCGTCAGTCTTTATTCATCAGCCAGATCTCACTTATACATCCTGCACAGTGGCAGTTCCCCAGCTGCATGAAACTAAGATATCCCTAGACTGTTTCATGCTGCTTCTGCTGAAGAAAGTGCTAATGGTTGCGAGCACAGATGGGATTGTGCATAATTTTTCCACTTTAGTGGCTAGCAAAATGTGGGAAGATGTGAGAGGACGTGGGATGCCCATAATTCAGCACCCAGTTTAAACCTCTGTTCCTGCACTGCCTGGTGTGTATTAGACATCTGTGATGACTTCTGTAGCAGGGAAGAGGAGGAAAGCTGAACTTGAGACTTGCCTAGTAAGCAAAGGAGGAAAATCTTGGATTATTTTGCTTTTATTAATCAAATATTTCTAATGTAAGTTCCAGTATCTGTGTTCCGTTCGTGATTTGGCACCATGAACATCTGTTTTTATTAAAGAAGAAAAATGGGCTTTACCTTTTTAAGTTGGTTTAAGCATATGTAACAAATATAGTCATTTAAAGTAAGGGTTAGTGTGATTATAAGCAGTGTAGGTGGAAGTAGATGGAAACTTCAGCTGATTGCTGATATCCTTGGTACTGCAGATGTCAGGCTGTACTGATCCTGTCTGCTCTTAATTTGGTAGTGAGTTGTGCATGTTCCGTGTTTGTAATCATTTCAGTCTTTTCTTTTCTTTTGTCTATGGTAAATACTGTAGGGTTGAGTTCAAATAAATAACTTGCCCTGAATCTGAAGTGTCTTGCCACAACAGCTGTGCTGGCATGGGTGCTCTTTTCATTTTTTTCCACTTGCTTTTAGCTCTGAAGCGGAATTGGTCAGTCCTTCCCTTTGCTGCACAAGTTGGGGGAGCACTATTTACTCCATAGTAAATGCTCTTTCTCTGCTCTCTTTACAACAAAAAGGTATTGCATTCCTGCTGCGGAGGAAAACAAACTTGATGATGTGGTACATACCCTGCTGCAAGCCAATGGCACTCCAGGGCTGGAAATGCTTGAAAGCAATGTAATGGTAAGTTGAATTCTGCTTGGTATCTCTGAAAATCCAATGCTCATCAGAAGGATGCTTTTTTGGTTCTTTTTTCAATTCACACATTTTGTTGCTTTCAATTTAAAAAAGAAAAGCAGTGACTGCCAATAAAGTCTAGTCTCTTACTACTCCCAGCGTCATTTACCACACAACGTTTCCAGCATTTTGCAATTCTACAGAATACCAAACGCTGAAATAAAGGTAAACCCTGCACTACAGTAAATATCCATTTTTTTCATAAGCACCCACAATCCAGTTAAACATGTAAAATATACATTTTTCCTAATGAAATCTCAGTCATGGCAGATGAGCCCTTGTCTTTAACAATGGCAGTCATGAATATTAGGAGTTAGACGATTTTGGGGACCTAGATTTCAGCTCCGTTGTGTATTTTATAGTTGATGCTGCTTGTTTTCTGTATGCAATGTTGTTGCTATGTTGGTCCCGGGATATGAGAGACACAAGGTGGGTGAGGTAATATCTTTTATTGGACCAACTTTTGTTGATGAGAGAGATGAGCTTTCGAGCTCACAACTGTCACTGACAGAAGTTGGTCCAATAAAAGACATTACCTCACTCACCTTGTGTCTTTAACTTTCTATTTTAAGCATTTTTTTTAAAAATGAAAATTCAATAGGCTTTTTTTCATGGGAGCTTTGTCCAAAAAAATTAATTAAAAAAACCCAGTTAAAAAACCTAACAATGCTAGGAACCATTAGGAAATGTAAGACAGAAAATATCATAATGCCAACATATAAATCCATGGGACACCCCACATAGATTACTGCATGCAGTTCTGGTCACCCCATCTCAAAAAAGATAAATTAAAATTGGAAAAGGTACAGAGAAGGACAACAAAAATAATTAAGGGTAGGGAAGGGCTTCCATAGGAGGTGAGATTAAAAAGACACTGACTATTCAACTCAGAAAAGAGACGAGTAAGGGGGGGATATGTTAGAGATCAATAAACTCATGGTGTGGTGAAAGTGAATAGAGAAGTGTTACTTATTCCTTCACCTAATCTGTGAACCAGGGGACGACACAATGAAATTTATAGGCAGCAGATTTAAAACAAACAAAAGGTAGTATTTCTTCACACAATGAACAGTAAACCTGTGGAACTTGTTGCCAGATGATGTTGTGAAGGCCAAAAGTATAATGGGGTTCAAAAAAGAATTAGATAAGTTCATGGAGGATATGCCCATCAATGGCTATTTGCCATGATGGTCAGGGACACAACCCCTGCTCTAGGTGCGTCTAGCCTCTGACTGCCAGAACCTGGGAGTGGTTGGCAGGATGGATCACTTGCTGGTTGCCTGTTGTGTTAATTCTCTCTGAAGCTGCTAGCATTGCTAGCTGGACCTAGTGTGGCAGTTCTTATGTTGTACCAGAAAGCTACATTTTGCAGAGTGTAAATTATGTTGATCTGGAGCTCTGTGCCAGTCTTAAATTTTTGGCCATTCATTAATAGGGAATTTTGATGTTGGAAAACTGGGAGAGGACTGGTGAGAAGTCGGTTAATTTGGGGTTTTTTTCAGGTGTTGATATTTTCTAGGGCTTGTTGATTTACCCAGATTTCCTGGTTTCAGATAAATTCCTTAAATTCTTCTTAGCTTCCGGTGTTTAACATGTCTTACTTAGCACACATGTAATACCAAATGCTTTTAGATGCTAAATATCTGTTTTATATATAAAATAGATCTACCTAGACTTTGAAAAGCAGATTTGTTATCTGACAGTCGTTTAGAATGGCTTGGGCCTTGTCTACACCTTTAAAAAAAAAAAAAAAAAAGTTGACATAACATACGTCGACTGCAGTGGCTGCTGTCCACACTACTATCCTTGGGTCAATGGAGTGCATCCTCACAAGGAGCACTTCCACCAACCTAGGACAGGCAGGGTGGGGAGCTGAGCCCGGTCTCAACTCCCTGCTGGGAGCCCTACACGTTGGCTCCTGACAGACTGCCTCCCATTCCCCATCGGGAGCCACCAGGGGCTTCCCCCTTTCCTTTCCCAGAGGGAAGCAGTCCAAGGTTTCTCGTCTCTGGGGAGTGGGATCTGGTTGCCCCACCTTTCCCTTCTCTCCTCCCCCCAGCACCCCCATCTGCTCTGTACCTTGAGCCGCTGGCAGCCTTGTCAAATTTTCGGCTCAGCCATGAACTCGACAAGGCTGTCTGGCTCCCAGGGGAAGTGGGAGGAGAAGCCACCCAGGACTTCTCCCCTCCCTGCTGGGAACCGGGGTCCAGCTGCCAGCTCCCTGCTGGTACTGGCAGCCGTGTCAATTTCATGGCTGAGCCATGACAAGGCTCAGCCAAGACAAGACAAATTGACAAGCCTGTCTGGCTCCCCACAGGGCCACTTCTCCAGGGCTCGCAGAAGCCTAAGGCTTCTCTGGTCCTGGCTTGCAGCTAGGAGCCAGGGTCCAGCCCTCCAGGCTTGCAGCAGCTCTGGCTTCTTGTCCCGCTCTCGCGGGAGCTGGAACCAGCTGCCCCAACTGGCAGCAACTAGGGCTTGGGCTTTCTTGTCAATTTCAATGAAAGATAAGAATGACAGCCCCAAGAGGGGTGTAAGGGGACGCAGTGTCTACATTGACAGTGCGTTGCCCTAGCTGTGCTGAAAAAAGCCCTACGCCTTTCATCCAGGTGGCTTTATTTTGTCGAACAAAACAGGGCAGGTTTGTCAGGGTGGGTGTGGGGGGAATGACTGTAGTGTGTACACCAGCACTGTTCTGTCCACAAAAGCTGAGCTTTGTCGACAAAACTCTCGTCTAGACTGGGCTCTAGTTACTTCAACAAAGGCAACTGTATTCTGTAAAGAAAAACTAGTGGCCTGAAGTGTCAAAGTGCTGTTACTGATTTGTTTTAAATCACAGCATGTTTTCATCTGATGCAGCTGAGGTGGTTGGCAAGTGATTGCTTTTAGATAAAACCCTCACTGTTGTAACGGCACCCCCCCCCATTACTTTACATTCTGTACACACTGGACATTCAGTGTTTCATATTGGGCGTGGAGGAGGAGGTAAAGTTAATGAGGTGTCAGCATTACATGTGATCATCCTTCCCTAGCAAGTGATGCATGGCAGGGAGGTACACAAGAGGGGATCTAACTGCAAGAAGGATTCAAGCTTTTCTTCATATTTTTATTCTCTCTAGATCTCCCCAGAGGTCTTGTGCAAGGAGGGGATCAAGGTGCATCGTACTGTACAACAAAGTGGGCAGTTTGTTGTCTGTTTTCCAGGATCCTTTGTGTCTAAAGTGTGTTGTGGCTACAGTGTTTCTGAAACAGTGCACTTTGCTACCACCCAGTGGACAAGTATGGGTTTTAAAACTGCCAAGGTAAGGAGAGAAAGGGAGTTTAAAATGGATTCACTATCTCATCAATATCCTAAAAAGTCAGCAAACCAAGTATTCCAACCTGTGTAGTACACAGAGATATAACTCCAGAGGATTTTAAAAATATCTATTTTTCAAATGTGTGGGACAATAAAATTGTAGAACCCAGTAACCAGACTGTGTAGGTCTGAAAATGGCATAAGTTTAGTTTAGAGTTAGGGCTGTAGTCATTCACAAAGACACTTGGGAAAATTCCTAATGAGCTGTCGATGATATATCGTATTATGCTTACTAGATTTGTTTAAGGCAACTTGTCCAAGAACAATTTGAATCTCAAATATAAAATATGGCGAATTTGGGGGGGGGGGGGGGGGAGAGAGAAGCAAAATCAATTAGTTTTTACAGCTACCTCATGATGTTTATATGTCTCTGTTCCTTCATCAGCAACAAGCTGCTGATCTTATTTGACTTGAACTTAAAATTCCAAGGCGCACTGACCAACACATTTGACCTTAGGCTGAAAGTAAAACTAGCTTCCTGCGTCTTTTTCATACCTCTGGGTGACATGCCATTGAATTGCAGAAACAAATGGCTGATGTACACACACCATGCTGCTTAGCTAAATTTCTTCTTGGCCTCCATGTAGCTGGTTTTTGGGGCAAGAATGGTTTTTTATTAATTACTTCTCTCCCTGAAATGCAATATGGACTGCCTGTGTACTTTGGTGGCATTTACAGAGCAGATCTTCATTTTCAGCTTCAAGTCAAATGGTCACTACAGCCAGCATTTTTAAGGTGAGAACAGTAACATGATTATCAGGCAGTAACTTTCATTTGTCTAAACCACGTTTTGGTTCTTTTGTGTTCCAGGTAGGTAGCATTCTTCCAAGTCTGTTTTACATTAAACAGATTTTTAAAGTAAGGTAGCAGTAAGATGAAAGCCATGTTGCATTTTTTTTATTCTGATTTAACTCTTTAATGACCAGACAGTTGTAAAATCTATATACAAATGGTCCTGCTAAGCATTTGTTTGACTGACAGTTGTGAAAAAGCCAATGCCCTAAGGAATAGGGATTGTTACTTAGGGATGATTAAAAATCTCTGCTTGGTGCCCCAAAAATCTGAAGAGCAGTTTCTTTTGATTAACAAGCTTGACACTCAATAAATATAACTTGATTGAAAATTCAACAGGTTCTAACTGTGCTAACCTACCTTGGAATCTGATGTTATACCATTCATAATCTTTCAAAGAATTTATATATATAGTTATATCAAAATAAGCTTGGAAACCTCTATTACTCTTTTTTTCTTCAAATCCTGCCACCTTCTCAATTCCCTTTTAAGCCCTGCAAATTCCTCCTTGGTTCCTTCACTTTGACGAGAGATACTTTGCCACTTTCAAAGACCGACTTTGTGCTTTTCAGAGGTCCATTATGTAGGCAGCAAGATTCCTCATTCAGACTGTTTAATGAACTGACTGGCAGACATATGCATATCTAGTCTTATTACAACATCGATAGTTTGTCATCTGCTTTGATTACACATTGACTTTGCTCTTATTAGCTGTTATGATTTTATTTTACATATATTGCACTGTATAGTGTTGGTAGATTGTTCCATGCTACATTTGGCATGACGCCTCAGATTTCTTTTCTAAGGAAAACTGAAATTTAAGATCAGGAATTGGATTGTCATGTTTGACTAATCTGACTGTTGTGAACTTGAGATAACAAAAGTCAGTGTCCTTCTCTGAACTAGCAGATGCATTTAAGGAAATTTGGCACAGAGAGAGTATAGTCTATTTGAAATTTTTGTCAGATGGGCTGATGAAGAATTAAAAATGCAGCCCTTCATCTTGTAACACTCCCCTATGTCACAAAGCATGCATTTTAGGACAGGTACTTTAGCAATGCACTGTGAAACTGTCATTACAGCAGACACAAATTAGGCACAACTTACCATGACTCTTATCATTTTCTTTCAAATTTAATTGTGGCTTCCAAGACTGAGGCTATTGCAACTTTAGACTTGAACCTGCCATTCTAGCACTCCCGGAACCAAGCACTGCACCTTTCCAATCAAATATGTTTCGCAGAGTGGACAAATGCTAACAGTAGCTAAAACACAAAACATTAAATATTTTCGCCTCCAACTTCCATCAGAGCAAAAGCTGCCTCAGCTACTCTGTCACCACAGAGAGGAACTCAGTTAGCTTCCTAAGGGTCTGTCTAAACTACAAGCGCTACAGTGGTACAGCTGCAGCATTACAGCTATGTCATCGTAGCACAGAAACAGTGATGGAAAGGGTTCTTCGATCACTTTAGTGAATCCACCTGCTTGAGAGGTGGTATCTGCTTGATGGAAGAATTCTTCTGTCAACCTAGCTGTATTTACGGTTGGGTCAACCTAGAGGGCACAAAATATTTCACAGCCATGAGCATTGTAGGTAGGGTCAGCCTAAGCTTTAAGCGTAGACGAAGCCTAAGAAAATCCAAGATGCATTTGAATGACCTGTATGTATATGAAAGATATTCTCTTAAAACAGTGAAAAAACCTCAAATATTGCCTTGTTGCAAAATGGAAAAAGCAATTTACACCTGCACTGAGATATGGAAAAGATTTAACCATTAAATAGAAACTTCAAGTTAGCCTCCTAATCACACCCAATGCCCTCAAAATTTGTATCAGTCTTGTGATTTAACTTAGCACTCCTCTTTGTTCATCATTCTCTCTCCCCCTTCAGTTACCTCCCTGACTTCCTAGTTGTCATTTCTCATATATTATTTCTTAAATGCTAGTAATGTGCTTGATACTATAAAGACTGAAAACTAAGCCAGACAATGCTCAAAAAATCAGACATGGAGAATACTGAACATACTGGGGAGCTCAGAGGAAAAATTTATTTAAGTGATTGGTTTGGTTCACACTTCTGGTGGGCATCACAGAACAAAAGAGTCTTTAGGAGGCAATACAGAAAGGGTGTTTCGTTTCGTGAACGAAGATGGGTTCTGCATTATTCTGTGCATAGGGGTCCTGATCCAGATCATAGGGAGGTCAATAAAAAGACTCCCATTGATGTCAGGAGGTGGTATTCTGATCTCTGATTCTTTGCCTTTGTTTTCCTTTGTTTCTTGACATCTATGCCTACTGTTCCTCCTGCTAATTGAATATGATTTTCTGTCACTAATAAGATTTGTGCTTGAAATGTGGGGAAAGCCAGTTGGTACTGGAATATCTGCCAAATACTTCCTAAATATTTTATTTCACTGAATGAATTTGTCCTGGATGGATTTTGTTTAACTTAATCGTTTCTGTATTAGATTTCACAATAAAGTACTCCAAAACTTTAAGGAAAAAAAAAATCAACAACCAAAAACTAAGCCCTGGTCTAAACCTACCTGGAAATTCGGCGGCAGTCGATGGGAGTTACGCAAGCTATGCAGAATAGCTTGCGTATCTTCCGTCGACTGCTGTGCTTCCCTTCTGCGCACTGTCTTCACTGTGCTGATGGGAACCACATTCCTGTTGACGCAGCGCTATGCCACTTGAGGGGGTGGATTACCAGTGTCGACTTCCTGATCGATTGAGCAGGTCTACACTAATCGCTCAATCAATCCAGATAAGTCCATCTGATGGCTGGCAGTATAGACATACCCTAAGAAGACTGACATCTTAGCTATAAAGAACATTATGTTTTACAGAGACTTTTCTTGCCTTGTATTGGTGAGCATTAGTTTGAAGGTATATAAAATTTCACCCACTAGGATCTCTCTGTAGGGAACATCACTTCATGGCAGCATGAATAGCAGGTGTTTATTTGTCTGCCTTGGCCTGGTTTAGGCTTAGTGTTTTGTTCTGTGGCATTGCTTTAACTTAGAGCATGTGCAGAAAGTCTTCATTCACAGCCTTTCAACAGGAAACAAATAGCTTTAAAAGCCAACCAACCAAAGAAAAATCTAATTTTGTGCTGTGTTAAATGTATCCAAATTATTTTTTCATTTAATGTTGCTCAAGAGCTAACTTGGAAATCTGTTAACTCAGGAAATGAAGCAGCGACGTATAGCCAAGCCATTTTCAATGGAAAAGTTGCTTTATCAGATTGCAACGGCAGAAGCAAAAAAGGAAAATGGACCGACTCTCAGTACAATATCGGCACTTCTTGGAGAGCTCAGGTAACAGAACAAGGAGCCTGGTTCATGTACTCTGTTTTTCACAGAAAAACTCTGAAGGTGACAGTTGAGTAACAATCTGAGCCAAACCTAGCAGTTGCTTAGGCACAGCCATATATAGAAAGAAAAAACTTCCTTGGCTGTAGTTGGTGTCGGTGGTTAGGGTATCTTGCCGTAAAATAACTTCCTACTTCTTGTACCAACAGGGATTTAAAAACCAGAATTTAGCGCCTTTTTTTTCCTCTTGTTGCTGGGAATTGGGATTTCCTGATGTGCTAATTAATATAAGATGCATAGTGCCAAAGAGAGAAACTTCTCCCTTAAAGTGCTTTTAACCTCTTGGCCCCAGTAGCCACTGTCAGTCCATACCAGTAATGGGTTTTGCAACAGGAAATCCCTTTTGTAGCATCAAGGGATTTATATAGTACTGCTGTAGAATATTTTTACCTGGAGCAAGCTTTTATATTTAACATCTTTTTCCATTGGGTAAATCAGGAGCTTCTGTACTGGTGGCAGTGTATCGTGCACTAGCTGTTGGATATGCATTAGGAATAACTTCACACTATTTTTTTCTCCCTGCAGTGACTAAGGAACCATATTTAGGGTTTTTCTTGAGGTAGGAAGGCTTAAAAAGGGGGGAAAAGGAAACATGATACCATGTCACCTGGCTTCTTATGTAATGATCTCTCTTTTGTTCCCTACCATGTAGCGTCGCTACCTATCTTTCAAGTTTGTGACAACTGGGTAGTGCTGGTCGTAGTACATCGAATAATCAAGATGTCCATAGAAAGCTTTGATGTCTGGAATCTACAAATTGTATTTAACAAACTAGCATGTTAATATGTCACTTAAAATTTTCCAAATTAAGGGGGGGAAACCCCATACACTAGTATTTGTATTAGGGTTCAGAGTGAATTGCGAGAGGGAAATCTATTTTCAGGTGTGCTAACATGCCACCGGAGGCCAGTCCCCATGTAGCATCCACATGCATTTTTTTTTCCTCGAAGGGAAGAAAGTCTGCAAATGTGCTATGAGGAACAGCAGTGTTAGTGCTTGCTGTTGAAATGCCACATTAACCTTTATCAGAGTGGTTCTCAAAGTTGTTCATATTCTGGATAACTTCTTAAGGTCTGGATCCTCTGGAGGATCTTCGTCATTCCTGCGCCTGCTTATGAGAAAAACCAAACCAAATCTTAGTGGCTATGTTTACAATGTAGCTGGGAGTGAGCCTCTCAGCTTGTGTAGACAGACTAGCTCTAGTTCTGCTGGGTGTAAAGCAATATCTTTCTTTCAGCACAATAGCTTCCGCTGCTCCCCCTTCCCTTCCTGAAGGGCAGCAGCTCCCTGGGTCATTTCCATCTCCTGGTGAAGGTGGCTATGCTGCTTCTGGCAGTAGCAGCTCTTCCTCGTGGTGACTCTTGGCAACTTCAGGAAGTTTTAGCCCCAGCTCCTGGCTCTTCATGAGCCAGCAACACTCTCCTGGACTTTCACGCAGCTCTGCTGTCCCGAGTCTCTGTGTGTCTGTTTGAGAACCACCAGTTTGATGCAATGGTTGCTGTTTAAAATCTCTAGAGCTGCTTTTGCAGTTAACCATACTGTGGTGTTGGGTACATTTCCTGTACCAGGTATAGAGAACGGCACCAGCACTCAGATGATGCAGATGGTTTGTCTGTGTGTGATTAAGGTTTCAATGGCAATCATTGTATGAGGGATCCTGAGCATAGCCTTGTGGCATTGGGTGGGAGATATCAGCTCGCTAACTTCATAAAATGTTTACAGGGACACAGAACTGAGGCAGCGGCGGCAGCTTTATGAGGCAGGCCTCCATTCTTCAGCCCGCTATGGAAGCCATGACAGCAGTAGCACGGGGGTGGATGGAAAGAAAAAGCCTCGAAAGTGGTTGCAGTTAGAGACGTCGGAGAGGAGGTGTCAGATTTGCCAGCATCTGTGTTACCTTTCCATGGTGAGGATAACCCTTAGAATGCCTATAGCACTATTGCCTCAGTAAATATTGCTTCATCTTTAGCCTGGCACTCGATAAATAGACATAATGGGCTTCTCTTCATGGGGCGTTAGTTCACACTAGATGGGGTTACATTTTAGTGTATACTAGCATGTTGCATGCTAACTAACCCTCATGAGCCCTGCTACTATGCACTAAAAGTTCCCTACTGTGCATTATAGTCCTGTTTCAAACAGTACTATGTTAACATGCATTAGGAAACTTTTAGTGCACGCCAGCAATTCAACACGCATAACTCATTAGTGCTCCCTAGAATTTCTGTCCCCTGCTTATGGACTAACATCATGTAGACCAGCCCAGTAGCTGCAGAATCACATATTGCAATGCCAAGAGCCACACTCAAAAGGTCTAGATTTAATTTTCTTAGAAAGTATTTGAAATGGGGTTAGCTAACTAATCCCTGGTGAACAAAGGGTTAACTCCTTGCAGAGGGAAGGGCTCTAACTTGACCAATTTGGCAAGAGAGGGTGACTATCTGTATTAGGATAAAACTCAGAATTGCCAATGCATGTGTTCCAAAATTGTGATTTTAAAAAACACTTAATTTTAGGGGGCTTGAGCATTTAGGATGCACTCAAAGCTTTTCTTTGCAACATTGAGTGATAAATTTAGAGTAGTGGAACCCTATGGTGCTGTTTTTAGTTATTTTTTGAAGCAGAACCACACCTTTATGCTGTGTGTAAAAGCAGTTCCCAATTATCCCCATTCAAGGTTTAAATTCATGGTACAACTACTGTTCAAAGGAGTTGCCTTGTATTTAATCCGCACGATGCTGATAGAGCTGTGTACTCACTTTATAGCTTTTTTATGTTCATTATTATGGCTGTTTTTTTATTATTTAGACTGCTGTCGTACCTAAAATGCAATGGACATTTTTTTTCTTCATCATAGTTAGCTCATCCCATCCTTTATATTATCTCTTGCTTACCCCTCTGCCACTGTAGTAATGAAAGGCTGATGCTGTGCTCAAAGCATTGTCAAGATAGCTCAGCTCTTAACAGTATCTTACATTTCATCCAGAGACATCCCACAGCACCTTGCAACAATATTCTGTATTCAGAAACACTTCTGTCTATCTCTGGGCAGAGTACATCAATAGTTTAACACCAGGAACCATTACTATCCTAAGGTTTAGGATAGGAAGTAAATATTGCTGGACTTTGTAAGGAATTTTATGGCAGCCTGCTCTTGGGAGATGGGCTCAAGTGTAACTAAATCCCTCTTAAGGCCAGGTCTTCTGTTACGCTTCATCCCAAAGACTGGCATCTGCCACAACACAGTATCCATTAATACTGAAATGGGGCACTGGGTGAGTGGGACATTTGAAGTGGAGGAGTTTTATTCACATGTTGACCAGGCCTTGGTTTATTAAGAGCTCTTATCTCATGAGGATTTGGCAGCAGGTGCATCTGTGTGCATTTTTTCTCAGTGGGTGCAGCAAATCACTTGGACTTGTACGCTTTCCTTACAGCCCAGGAGATTTCATTAACCTCATTACAAGTTCTTAGACCTGGTATTTGTCCATAATGGTTAAATACTCAAATAAACACCTGGTGAGAAGGGGAAAAGAAGAAAGTCAGCACAAGCTTTCCCCTTGTATTAATTTGGCTATCCCACCTATTCCAGGCACTTAGCACAAGTTCTTCTCGTCTCCCTCTCTCCATTTGGTCCTAATTAAGGAACTGGGTCAAGAAGAATGTACCTTCATAACACTTAATTTTCTCATCTAAAATAGGGTTTTTTCTGTGTTGAGTTTTTGTGGGATGGGAAGAGGATATTGTTTGTTCTTTGCCTCTTCACCAATTGCCTTCTACCCCATTGAGTCAAGGTCAGTCAGCAGCAGAAGAAATGTGTGTTTGTAAAGGGATTGTTGTCTTGAACCTTCTCCAAGCTGACATGACTGATGAGATGACTGATTTGGATCATATTAATGTTTTCTATCTGTATTTTGTTAGGTCGTACAGGAGAATGAAAATGTTGTCTTCTGTCTGGAATGTGCCCTGCGGCATGTGGAAAAACAGAAGTCTTGTCGGGGACTGAAAATGATGTATCGTTATGATGAGGTCTGTACAATATAGTTTGCATTCTTGAGGTTGGTGATGCCAGTTGAATATTTGAACGTGGACTTATTTCCTGGCTCCTACCTAGTCTGACAGAGGCTCCAGGTAGTCAGGCGAGCTTGTGTTTAATTTCTGGTAGAGCAGGAATGTGCTTACTGCTGGCATGTTGGCCATCAAAACACTATAAAGAGGAGGAAATATGAGATCACACTGGTTAGAGAGCTGCAACTCACCATCTGTAAAGGTGGAGAGCATTTGGCAGGAGGTATTTATTCATTCGGGACCCCTGTAAATCATGCTGTACTTCCATTGGTTAATTCACAGTAACTTCAGTAAACTTTATTTAACCAAAAATAAATTTTGATTTACCATGAGTTCGGCCTAAAACTTTACAGGGATAATCTTGTGTTGGTGGATGGAGTCATAGTAGCGATTTGAGGCAAGTTAGAAACCGAATCAGCACAATGTGATTGAGTAGTTTAGGAGTGGTCCTGGATTTCTTGTTGATGCTATGCTCTTGCGCAGCAGTATCCACAGGTGGTGCTTTCTACCATCACCAGTTTGTTCCCATCCTGGAGAGCAGATTAACAGTGGCAGCAACAGAGTAGAGAGGGCATGGGGAGCTGGTCTTGTGGTGACACATCAGGAAGAAGCAGTTCATTTGTTAACTGAACCTGGGTGTGGGTGGAGTGAGCAGCTCTGTGTGATCAGTCTTTCAGTGTTACAAGCATTTTGAGACTCTGATCTTTCAGCCATTTGTAACGTATTGCTAGGGTTGCAGGTTTGTCACAATGACACCGTGACACTTCAAATTTGAATGAGTAATCCCAGCCCCGTGAGAGCAAGCCAGCAACCGTGGCTTCTGTCCCATGGGGCTGGGCCCAGCTCCCCACTCCAGGCATTGCACCTTGCTGCTAAGGGGCACAGTCCCACTCGTGTGTGGCCAGCTTGAGGCCAAAAAAGATACGTTTGGACACTACTGAGGTAGTCTCTCAGCTGCTGTGTCTTTATTCTGTTGCCAGATTCTTTACAAAGGGTAAGTATTTATAGCTTAGAATTGTGTACTAATTGTGTGAATTAAGTTGGAGTTAGGAGGCCTGAGCAGCCAATAGGATTGTTTGAGAACCTTCTGCGCCCTCAGATACCGAACATAACTTCACTGCCAGGATTCTGTTTTTAATAGGATTGGCTTTAAAACCTGTATCCTAAACAGAGGGAAAAAGAAACAAAATATTAACTTTATTTTTTCCCTCCCTGAATAGGATCAAATAATCGGTCTAGTCAATCTCTGTGGGAAAGTCTCTGGTAAAAATGGCAGCATCGAGAACTGTATCAGCAAGCCTACACCAAAAAGAGGACCGCGTAAGAGAGCAACAGTCGACGTGCCATCATCTAGGCTTTCATCCTCCAGTTCATCCAAAAGTGCTTCAAGTTAATCCTGAAGATGCCAACACTCATTTTGTCGATTTATATATATTTTTTGTAATTATTATACCATAGTTTGGAGTACTTGCTGTAGAATACAAGCTGTCTTTGCACTAGCTCTAAAGAAGATTTTCTTCTGGTTTTAGAGAACTAATTTTGTTTTAGCATTAAACTGTTGAATTTTTTTTGTACTTAGGATAGTTCTATACAGCAGTGAAATTTTTTTAAACTGCCGTATGTTCACTGTTTTAAAACCGGCAAGGGGCTGATTAAAATATTAATTTGTATTGGCCCTATGGCTGAAAAAAGCCTTTTTTGGTAACTGTGAAAAAAAAGGCTTTTAACCCATTTTTGAATAGGTTAAAGTTTGATGTGTTTTATAATTTGTTCTCCAGTCATGTGAGCAGATTTTCTAGAGAGAAAAGGGAGGGGAGACAAAACTTGAAAGAAATTGCTTTACTTTGGCTGTCTTTTATTCTGTCACAGGCAAGATGAGTTTTGTAATTTTTTAAATTAGAGAATACAAACTTTCTTTGGGAGGTTATGGCAGCTGAAGATGGACTTTGTTTCCTAATCATAAGCAAAATGAGGAGATTTGGAGTAAATGTGTTCTCTTTTACCAGCACATCACTATGCATCTGTTTGGGGGGGAAGGGAGGGGAGGGAGGGAAAGGAGAGAAGGAAAAAAAAAAAAAGACTGCCTGCCTTGAGGGAGGCAAGTGAGGGAAAACTGTGCCTGATTCCATTAGGAAATCCATTCTGTTATTTTTTGGTGCTGTTGGCTACTTTATCAAAAACCCTTCAATAGCATCCTTTAAAAAAATAAAAAAGTGATTGAAGCCATAAGTGCTTCTTTGTCATAGACGTGCAATCTTTCTAACATTCCATTTTCATTCCACTGCTGTTTTTCACATCTTTACACAGTCAGCATTAATTTTTGTTTTGAATTTTTCATTATGATTACATTTAGAGCCACTAGCAAGTCTGCATATTTCTTTTGAATGTGAAAATGCATTTGCTCTCATCTTGTCTATTTTTTCTCTTCATATTGTAACAAAAAAAAAAATCACACCTTTTGTACATATGCCTGTAAATTGTTTTAAATACTTGAGCCTTTTCCTGGGGTGGGGGGTGGGGTGGTATAGAGACAAGATGAAGAAAAGCCTTACGTTTCACTTTCTTCATCGGTTGGATTGGATGCTTACAGGGTTTTTCTTGTAACATTTATAAGTGCTGCTTACATCACTGAACAACAACAAAAAAATAATAATGGAGTAGCTGTTGCCCTTTTCTGGTTGTGTGTACAGTATGTGTGGAATAAAAAAGGGAAAATGTTTTCACAAACTCTTGTTTCATAATTGAATTCAACAATACCGTAGCTACCCATATTGCACTGAGCTTGCCAGTGGTGACTGTCAGGAAAGTCCTATGATACAATTTGTTGGTCGTTGTTGCAAAAGACTGAACTGTTTTGGAATATTTAACAATAACATAAACAAGTCCAGTGTTTTTAAATGTGGTTGTCTGGTTTTTATGGCCTTGCTGTGTACTTTTTCCCTCTTGACAGTAAACTTCTGACAATGGCTTACAGTTTGACATTTAATTTATTAGCGCTGCTCTGCTCTCTTTCCTTGTAAGGAAAGACTTCATGTTGTTTATTGCCAGTTTTTGTTTACTTTTCAGGTTTGTACTACAAGGTTTAATAAAAAAACAAAACTTTTTTTTGGACATTTTGTCTGTCTTCTGGAAGGTGAGTGAGTGAAATGAGCTATTTCTTTAGAAAGCATTAGACCTTTATCTCAAACTCATTACACTGAAATAAATTAATTTATCATGTGGAAGACTGTTTCCAGATTTAATTTCACAGTGCTAAATCAGGGAACACTTTTTACCAAAAAGCGAGAGAGAAAGGTGAATCCTTAGGAAACTGGCCAGTTCTTAGGTGGCTGGATTATCTCTTTCCAAACCACTAACTAATTGCCAGGAAGGAGGGTCTTTTGGAAGGTAGTTTCTGGCTGTCTGTCACCAGTCACCTTTTCAGGTTACATTTCCAATCTCCCTCAGTGCAGAAGTAGCTCACATTGGTAAGCGGAGTGAGGCTCTTCAGCTCTCAGGGACTTTGTTAGGAGGGCAAATACACCTAGATGTTTAGTGAGGACCTTGTAAAAAATTTGAGTTAAGTCATGGTGCAGTCACTTTTCCCCCTAAATTTTTGTTTTCAAGACAAACCAATTACTGTACAGCAGATTAAGCAAAAGCTGCATTACTAAGTTTTCTACTGACTAAATGATTCTCTCAAAATACCCATTATAAAATTAATTTGCAGAAAATATTTTGGTGTAAGCAGGAAGATAAGATTGGGGTAAAAATACTTTATTAAAAGAAAGGAGCATGCTTTATCCAGTGCTAAGATGGCTGCTCCAGCAGAAGGGTAAGGTGTCATTGTGCAACTCCCATCCCTTGGTAAGTATCTATTTCATTTTCCTATTGTAGCTAAAGTTATTCTGAACAAATTCAAAATAGTGAAGGAGTAGATGCTGCTGTTGCATCATCTTAAGCAGCATGTAAAGTTTATTTCGATCTTCAGCTACACAACTCAAACATGCAGATAAGGAACATTGACGACAGTGTTGAGGAATTTAGTTGTTAAAGTAACGAATCTCCCTGTTAGTTCTAAACACAGTATATACAAAACTTAATAGCTCCAAAAACTCCCAAGACTTTATTATTATTGAAGTGTGTGGTTTAGGCAATTAAAAAATTCCATGACTGTCAACATTGTAAAAATGTTAGACTAATAAAATGATCTGGCTTTCATAATTAGTTAGCTAATTCTTGCAATACGGGCAAGCTCTTCATTCATTCATTCAAAAGTCAAACATTCTTAGAGGACATGGTACTAGGATTCAGTCAGTCACTTTCAGCACTGACATCTGAAGTACCTTTTCTTTCAGTATTTACAGCAAGGGCAGTGTCCACTTGAACTTCCTCCTCATCAGACTGGATAACGGGGGACTCTCCTTCACTTGCCTCCTGGCTGGCACAGTCGGTCCAGGTTGATGATAATGAAGACAATTTTTGCCTTAACTCAGATTGGCTTGGAACCTGAAGGCTTATTTCATTCTGACAGGTTTTGGATTCAGGTCCTTCAACTAGTAAGAAAAGAAAAAAACATTAATCCACCTATCTGTATGGTATTGACTGAGGCTATTTATGGTGTTGCTAATGTTAAAACAAATCACAATTCAGCAGGGTGGTTAACCGCAGCCTGGATGTACTAGCACTGTGCCATTAATGCATTGACTAACAAGCCCAAGCCCACTGCTTCGTTGTTCCACAGTTGAGGCATTTTACACACAAACTCTGGCCTGTACTCCACCATTTGTTTCTAGGTGTAATTTCAGATGGAGAGTTTGGTCAGTAAAGCCCAAAGTGGTTTGAGTCCAATCACTGTTAGAGATTATTTCTCCCCATCTAACTCATGCAGATAATTTAGATCACTTAGTCAGACTAAGCAAAAGTCATAAATGAATTTTGCTTTACCTGCTGGCTGTGATCTTTCAATGAAGGGTTAGTGATTCTACTTAGGTATGTGACCAAAACCAATTCAGATTTCTATATCTACTGCAAAACAATTTACTTACTATTTGTATTATATTATCAGGAAGAGGCCCCAACTAAAGGTTTGCCTACACTGGAACACTTATTTCAAAGCTATTAAAGTGGCCTTAATTTGGTTTAAATGTCAACATAAAGGTTTAATGTAGTTTAAAGAATTCATTTTAAATTCACAGCATTATTTCATTCAGATTAACTTTCCTGAATGTTTCCTTGTACACTAACTCTAGGGATAAAAGCCTCATTATCCTAGAGACATTCTCTGCTTCAAAAATCTCATAAGACAAGGCAGATGAAGGATGGAAGAAAAATAGTATTCACACATGAGGACTGTAGATGAAAGCATTAAGACTTGCTCATGATGTCAGAGAAAGTCTTTGGAAAACTGGTAATCAAACCGACATCAGAGTCTCACTCTGATGCTAAAACAGTACGGTTATACTTCCTGCAGAGAGGGGTTTTCTGAGCTGACTCAATTTCTAATGTTTTTTAAAATCTGCAGCAGAAGTAGAATTTGACCATTTAATACTCCAAGCTCCTCAAGGTAAGCCTTAGCTTTAGTCCATCAGTAAGTCTCCAGTAGAAGGCCAAGTACAACTCAAATAAAATAAGGAATGAGGGATAGACGAAGGAAAGTTTAGATTGTGGAGAGCTGTAGGATGGGAAAAAAGGGCTTTTCCAGAACAACAAAGAATATAAAATAATGTAATTGCTTTAGAATACCAAGTTAGTACCTGAAAGCGAAGAGAAACTGAGTGAGTTTTGATTTAAAGGGAGGAATGGCAGAAATCTTCAGTAGCTTTTAGAGAAAAAAGTTTACAGCACTACCTGTAACATGGCTCAAAGAAATGTATTTTAAAACATCCTGACTCACTGAATAAATAAAACTGAAGAAAGTACCAGGTCATATAAAGCAATTCTGAATGGCTCAGTCCTACTGTAAATTATTCTCTTCATTTACTAAAGTAGCACAGCTGAACATGCCAGTGTAGAGAAACTCCAGAAAGGCAATCATTTAATACCAAGTTCCAGCCCAAACATCTGCCTGTGTGTCTTGACAAAGACTATATCATGAAGCAGATTTTTGTGATGCAAGTGGTCATGAATTTGGCATTTTTAAGCAAGCCAAGACTAATTATGGGAAAAGTATTCTACTTAAAAATAACTACCACAAAGAAATTAAAGCAGTTACTGAACTTCAACGATTTGTGTGTATATATGTAAAATTCTATACATAAAGCACCAACTTTAATATATTTATAAAGCCAAAAATCCTGTAAAGTAGGTTCTTTCCCCCCCCAAAAAAACAAAAATGTGCAAGCCACCTAACCCCGAGGAACAGAGAGCAGGAGGAGAAAAGAGTTTCCTGGAAAGTGAAGCACCTTTGCAATAAACCCTTATGCATTATGACTGAGGTTCTGTAGGAAATACTAGCCTTTAGAGAAAAGATTATTAAAAATAATTATAAATCTATACTCAGTGTGAAGCACTTTAGAGTAATCCTAGTGATTTATTAGTATAACTGTATAATTCACAAGGCATGCCTGTGCTGTTCATTTCATACCCAACATAGGAGACAGCATACTGTTGTCCTCTCCTCCTGAGTTCAAAAAGACATCTAGTGCCTCTTGGTCAGACATGTCCATCAAGTCCATCTGTTCCAGCATGTCCACGTTCACCTCCATGGAAGACATGCTTCCTATTGGCTCTGCAACAACGAACAATATGTTCTAGGTAAAGCCCATCAGGTTTGTAATGTTATTAACGACTTCCACAATAATCAAGAATGTAATACAGTAAAAATTTAAGGCAGAGTTATAATTCAAGGAAAGCAGGTGTTCCTTCTTCCCATTCAAACCACTAATCTGCTCAGTGATATCAGATTAGCATAGAGCCTAGACAAATGTCCAATGTTTTGTCTGGCATGGAGACTTCACATCATTAAGGACAAGTGCAAACTTCTGATAACTACCTGTATTATGCCAAACGTTGTTAATGGCACCAAATACTTGAAAAGACACCTTTCCTTTAATCTAATAACATTCAAAATGTACAAGGACTTTCAGCTGCCCCCAAAAGAAGTTTGTTTTTTGTTTGTGTCACAGTATATCAAAGATTAATAATGACTAAAATTACTATTTAATAGTTTTCATCTGCACTCTTATTTACATTTTATTTTGCAGTACAACTCAGATTATACAACGGATCAGCTGAACAAACACCTTAAGTATTCTTATTACTAAAAGTCTCTAACAAAGCTGATGTCAGTGTGCGAATGGAGATGCAACCCTACTCTTTCCTTTGATTACTTTATTTTCCAAGTACAGCATACATCCTTGTCTATCTCGCCTGCAGCATAGTAAAATACTGTACTCAGCAATAATTACAGTTGTTCCTTGACTAGCGGTGGTACTGCATTATAAAACAAAGATGAAACGTAAAAAGATATGCCCATTTCTCTTTTGTAACACACTGCATTGCAAGATTTACTTACTGTGCACTTTACTAATAAAAGTGTCAAAATAAAGCAAAAGGAAACCAAAACAATCCTCTCTCACTAGCCTTCTAGTTGTGTGACTGTGGATTAAGTGGGGGTATTTCAAAACTTGCCTCGTCTCTCTGCTATCTGCAGGTATCCCGTAGAAAGATATTGCTCCATGTCCTGCTGGAAGGCTTCTTCAAAGAACTTCTGACGCTCCTTTAGCTTCTTCTGCTGGCTATGCTCCACATCCAAAACTTTCTGAGCATGCTCAGCATCTAGCTCAGCTGAGGAACAACAACAAAAAGGAATATACACCATTAAAATGCAGAAACTTCTGTAACTTTGCTTTTACATGATTTATCAGAATCACACCACATACACACTCATATTTAACGCAGTGTGAATATATGAAAAAGAGACCTCCACACCATAAAACTTTGTCTCACTTTCTAGGCTGTTTGTAAAGAAAAGTACACATTTCTCATTCAACCCAACAGTTCACATTATATACACCTCATCTGATACCCAACTGATCAATCATCACAGTTACTGAGTTCTAAGACCCAAGGATAAACTAAGATTGGATTACACAGGTCTGACTCTGTGTACAGTAATGTAGAAGGGCAATAATGACAAGATGTTATAGCATTATTTCTGCACTTCCTGAGTATTGGAGTCAGTTTTCAAAGTCATAGCTCATCACTCACATAAGCAAATACGGTATGGTATGAGGTACTATAACCAAATGGCCCAATATTAAACTGATATAACTGTTTGTTTTCTGAAGCAATCGGATTTCTTGAAGTAAATAAACTGCAACACTTGAGTACAGACTTCAAATAATGAGTGTCAGAATACTGCTGAGAAAAAGTAGCATTGATGATATTATGCATATTTAATAAACTACGTTAGGATCAGGATGTTATAGTCTTCATTTTTGTGTCTGTAGAGTGGGAACAGCTGTGTCCACTTTTGAAACTTCAAGGTGATGATGCCATATCAAAGAAAATCGTCAGCTACTCCACATTCTAACAGGATGAGAAAGTACATTTATTAAATAATTCTCTAAACAAAAATTGAGTTCAAATACTCAAGGTTGAGATGATATATCATAAAATGTTAGTGGAGTAATATAATTAAAAAGAAAAATTGAAGGTTTAAAGGATGGACACTCAAAAAAGTCAGATTCCCACACCAACCTTGGAGAAATCATACTGTAGGTCCAGACAATTAATCCTACTTGCTATCAGTGTTCTAAACGTGCTCAAGATTTGGAGCAAATGGAAGAGGGATGCTTGAAGCCTTCCAAGTTTTTAGATACATAGCTGCTTTGAATAAATCTAAGATACGCATAACACATCTTGAACAAAGGCAGCTTAACATGCTTTTTAGAAGACAAACTATCCCTTACTGTGCAACCATGGAGAATCTTCAGATAGCAAAACCTCTGTGGTTCCACTGCACACACAGTGGGTCAGAATATGAACCTATGAAGATGTATAGATCCTGTGTACTATGGAGCCAAACTACATGAAAGCTCTGTGTGTGCCAAAGCGCACTGGATATCTGGAGGAGAGGGCAATGGATAGAATTGCATACAGCCATTTCCCTTCACATGCTGAGAGTGCAAGTGGTGCACAAGTCAACATATGGCAGAAGTACCAACTACAGAACGGAACTGCTGCTACTGAACACAACTGGGAGTGTGGAAAAAGTTTAAATTATTCTGGGTATGTGCAGCAGCCAGGATTTATGTACTAGAGACTTCACAGCTCAGCTGTTTCAGGTTGCATGTCTAAAGTGCAGGTTCGGAAAAAAAAAGTAATGTTTGGGAGGTTATTCACAACTCTTAGGGCTGCAAATTTAATTTGTTTTTAAATAGAAAAATAGATTCTGCAGAAACTATTGGATGAGCTCCCTACTGCTAGGAATTTTTTCTATTTATTAGTGCATGAATTTGTCCAATCAGAGCTATCATAATAAAGAAACCATGGTGTAGTGTGGTATCTAGCACCCGTTAGGAAGATGGTTAGAGTACGGTGTGATGGTTGTCTTGCAGTATAATGTTGGATGGGGAAAAGGTGCTGTGCTGCTGGACTGTGTACAGAACCAAAACCAGAAATTTGTAATTTTCCTAACATGAGTAAGAAGGATCAAGAGAAGGGTCAAACAGCAGACCCAGATGCATTAGGTTTGATTTGGTTTTGTATCAATAGTTTGTAAATTAGATTGTAAAGGTTTAGCAGGAGCAGTTAGTGTCTGATCTGCTTAAAAGCAAAAGAGGATGAGGTGGTTAAGTAAATATTTAAAATTACAGGTAAAGATGTATGGGGAGACAAGGGCAGAGTTAAGGTAAATGCAGGAAAACTACAGGGTAGCTTTGAATTTTTAAAAAATATAACATTCGACTCTTTTTTTTAAATGACAAATATAACTAACTAGAATATCAAAGATCTTTGTCTTGAAATTTCCTCTTTCTTAAATAGAAGATTCCTTAAATGTGGAAAGAGCTGTGCCTGTTGTGCCAGCAAAACGTGTCAATCCAGTGAGTTAAACATTTCATAGCACTGTGATACTGGTAAACCAGGTAGCAGCTCTTGCCCAGTCTGTAGGCATCAGCTGAGCACTGAAACTCATAGCTGGACACCAAACCAGCTCTCCTGTATATTAGTTTTGTTCAAATTAGGTATTACTCTTATAAGAATGGAATGTATTAAATGGTTTTAAATTGCTGCATGCATTAATCTCACCTGTCTATTTCATGTTGATAAGGAACCTCCTCTATTGGTCCCAATTCCAGGAGAGAATATACTTTTTGAAGCAATACTGTCTTGTGAGATGTGTCCTTGGAAAGGGACAAGGAAGGTGGACTGGGAAAAGGAAGGGAAGTGAATTGGATAACATATCCCTCCTTTATTGTGCTGAACACCCGCTTGTCTGATGTGATTTTTTCCAAGCACAGAGAAAGAGTGATAGGCATCTTCCAAAGGCAGGAGATATGGTCAGTTTGCTATCCTCCACTGAGCAGTCAAAAATGACTGGTTGGTAGTTGAAGTAGTTTGGTGAGAGAGGCCTGCTGTAGATGAAGCCAGCTGGTGAGGTCAAGGTCTAGACCTTCTCTTCAAGAAGTCCTGTGACCTCTGTTGGAAATAGGATCTACAGTAAACAAAGTGAGATCTAAACTCACTGTTTCCCTGGATCTTTCACACTGGAGTATAAACTCATAATGAACCAAGTGTCACCCAAGGTGTGCAGTGCATCATCTATTTTTGAAGAAAACAGTTTAAACCCTTCAAAGGGAAATTTTTATAGGTGTTCTGCAGCTCTTTCACAATGCCAGAAGCCTATAGCCAGGGAGAGTGCCTCATGGAGATGGTGGGGGCAGATGAAGGCAAAGCTGTCTCAGCAGTATCAGTAGCTGCCTGAAAGGATGTCTGGGGCTGTGAGGTACCCTTCTAAGACCAGACCCAGGAACAGTTCCCTATATTCTTCTGGTAGTTTGCCATCATATTTAGAAATTAAAGTAAAACTAATAAAATTAGACACAAGTGCTTGCTAGTTGGCCACTCAGTTGAAGAGTAACGATGGAATATGCCTTTTGGTCATATAAATCCAGTCTCTTGAACAAGGGGCACAATTTCAGATTTTGATAGGATAGGGCAACTTTAACCATGATTCCAGAGACTACTTAGACACCTCAAAACTCTGGGGGTTTTTTTTTGCAAGTAATAAGAAGTTAGAAATTTAGCTGACAGGAGCACTGTACCTAATTCCTATATAAAGAAAAAAATAAACCCCAATTAAGCCATACTTTAAGTTTATTTCTAAATTTAGAACTATCAGGAGATAATGCATCAAAAAATTCCCAATCCCAAATCTGACTAGGCAGATGATAATGACAACACTGATTTAGGCCACTACAAATAAAATAATTTAAAAACATTTAATGTAGTTGGTAAGTACTTATGTGCTTTACTTTCTGCATTTCTCTAAGTGTAGACAATTGGGAGGGAAAACCAGTTCTTCTATTTGTAATTCATTTCATTTTCAGTGTCTTAGTAAGTGCTCCATTGTTGGGTTGCAAACACTGCACAGGAATCTTGGTCTAAGAACTATTTTCTATCAGATACATAGCCTTTTTAAAAAGGTTTTGGAATCTTTTTTGTAGTCTATGGTTTTATAACTTAAAAAAAAAAAGTCATAGGTGCTGGAACTAAGGGTGCAGCATCCCCTGGCTTGAAATGGTTTCCAGTATAGGGCTGGGTCTACACTGACAGCAGCAAATTCGCTGCCGTCACATCGATTGCTCTGGATCGACTGAGCGGTCTGTATAGACACGCTCAGTCGATCCAGGAAGCGACGCAGGAAAACCACCCCCATAAGTGGAATAGTGCTGCATCGAAGGGAGCGCTGTTCCCTTTGACGCAGCGCAGTGTGGATGCCGCACGGAGGAGACGCTGCAAAGTCGACGGGAGACACGCAAGTGATTTACGTCACTTGTGTATCTCCTGTCGACTGCCACCGAATCGCCAAGGTAAGTGTAGACCGAGCCTAAGACAAGAGGAGCTAAGATTACTTACCAGGAACAGAAGTACATACAGCACATCACACACAGCTACAATGGCTGCTTGAGGACAGCAGTAGCTTGTATCTGCACATACAAAGGACCAGCAACTCCTCAGAAGGTATTCTGGGAAAAGGGTGCTAGAAGAGTGCAACCCCGGGGAGATTTGGTAAGATCAAGGCATTCCCAGCATTTGAATGTAACAGCCTGTGTGGACCTACCTGGCAACCTGACCCAATCAAAGCCCACTGTAGGAAAAGGAATGGGAATAAATGGCCTCATTCGGGTACTGCTAGTCACTAAACAATTAGAGCACTGGAACAAAGGGAACATCTGAAGTGCCCTTTAAACAATATCTGTGTTGTGGCAGCATTTACTTATTTCTTCACAGCGGGGAAAGAGTCCAGGTGTCATTCTGCAGTGCTGCTCTTGCAGCCTCTAACGTCCAAAGCTGGGCTGTCTGTGAGGATAATTATCCCTGAATGTGCCTGTGCTGCTGCTGTCATGCTGTGTCTGTTGGTGTCAAAGATCAAGGAGCTTGCTCCTGCCTTTTTAACATGTCAGTATGAAGCTGGGGCCAGGTCATGGTGAAATCTGCAACATTTTCGGACTAAGCACAGATACTGCTGAGAGACTGCCTTGCTTCCACCAACTGAGCCTTTTTCATGACTGAAAAGTACTGCAAGGCTCCTAGCCCTGCTATTGGCTCTGCCACACTTCGTATTCCAATTGGCTGAGCAAAGACTAGGCCAGTGAGAGGATGGGGAAGGAGGAGCAAGCAAAGTAATTCCATTGCTCCAAGTCCTGGCTGGTGAGGGAAGTGGAGGGGAGAAGTCTCTCCCAGCTGTTATGAAAAATTAGAATAGGACAAATGCCATCCCTTGTCATTCCTAAACGGTGCCCCTGTCTTGAACTTCTTGTTTTTGGGAGTAACTTTAGGATGGGATTGTCAAGATCACTCATCAGTGGCTGTAGTGAATAAAGAAGTAGGAACTGGATGGGTAAAGATGTAATTTAAGGGTATGTCTACACTGCACAATAAAGTCTAGTTTGATTTAAATCAACTTTCACCTGCCAAATTTTGGAAGTCACAGAAGTGTGATCACACCACACTCCTTGTGCTGGGCTCTTGCGTCCCCTCTCGCCACAGCTGGATCAACATTCAAAGCAGTGCACCTTGGGTAGCTATCCCACAGTGCAACTAGCCGCAGAGGCTTTTGGGAAGCTTGTCATCCTCCCATGATAAAATGCGCTCCCTCCCCTCCCTGCTTGTCCCAAACAAACTGCAAATGCTTTCCCGTGCTGTTTTTCTATGCTGCGCACATGCCATTGCTGGAGAGACACAGTGCAGAGCTGAGCGGGCTCCATCACTGCGAGCATCACAAATACCTCACGGCTAATCCTGCAGTATTTTCAAAGACAAGAGAAGCCACAGCATGGAAAATAGCAATGTTACTGAGGCCACCCTGCTACAAGTCATAGAGCTGAACAATTCCCGTATGCTGCAGGCTGTCATGCATCATCTTCAATCTGTGCAGTGCCGGTTCTGGTCCTGGGAAACAAGAACAGACTGGTGGGATCACATTGTTACAAAGGTGTGGGATGATGAGCAGTGGCAGCAGAACTTTCATATGCGAAAATACACTTTCTTTTATCTTTGCGCAGAGCTGTCCGCAGCCCTGAAGTGCGTGAATGCTCAGTTGAGACCAGCTCTGACCCTGGAGAAGTGAGTGGCCATCGATCTGTGGAAGCTGGCAACCCCAGACTGCTACCAGTCAGTTGGGAATCAATTTGGAGTTGGTAAATCCACCGCTGGAGCTGCTGTGATGCAAGCCTTCCTGGGGCACGGATCTGTAACATGTCAAGGAAGCTTTGAGAGTTTTCTTGTACAAGCTCAACCTGCACTCCTAAGGAAATGGCCACTCTCCCCATCAGGTCCTGAAAAATCTTGAATTCCTCTAGGGTGGGGGGGGGAGGAGATGTTGACTCTGGGATGATGGCTTCATCTGGAGATAATGAAATATGGAACGGAACATCTAGGGGCTCCTCCGTAGGATCCTATCTAGTGGATGGATGGATGGTGGCAGTATCCTGAATGAAGGCTTCTTGTACTGGAGAGGCATTTCTGTACTGGAGTAGGAGACCTCCTCTTAGACTATGATTGTGACGGAGGTCTAGAATTCCTCAGAGCAGTTCAAAACCAATAAGGACCTGGAGGATTCTACAATCTTAGAGATGCCTATGGTAAGGCCAACATAGTGGGGCCTCTTTATAAGAAAACCAGTCTTGATCTTTAGGACCTGTAACCCTGGAATTAGGCCTATAAGGTGATCTAAAATCTTGAAGGTGATAGAGGTTCCTCCCTTTCAGAGTCCAAAGAAGAAATGTGGGTTTCTTCAGAAAAGTAAAGAGCGGGCCCCATGAGGCTCCAAGGTGGTCTGAGGATGGGAGGTACCCAGAGATTCAAAGACATAAAGGGGAAGATCTTACACCTACATCTGTTTATATAGTGCATTGTCATTGTATTATATGTTACGTTCTGGGAAGTGATGTCCCAAAGCATAGACTGAAATGCCTTGAGGCTCAACAAACAGCTCTCAATTTTAACATATTTATGTATAACCAAGACTCCACCCAACACCACAGGCCCTGAATCTGGATATTTTCTAAATGAGCACCTGAGCATGGCTTGGATTTCTCTTTTACAAGAGTCTTTCTAGGTGGTAGTGGATGAAAGAACACTGACAGACTTGAAGGGGGTTTGTTTATCAGAGATGTGAGTATCCTTAGAAGATCTTCTATTGGCAAGTCCATGCTTTGTTTGATTGGATAAAAAACCAAACCACCAACCCGAAGAGGACAGAGGTGCTGTTGTGCATGCAAAGTTATGCAAATACAAGTGGTTATATGATCCAGAAAGCTTAGACAGATTTTCATTAAAGTTTTTGGTTGGAAGCAGAGGTTAGAAATGATGAGTCATCAAGAAAACCTCTCCAGAGGAAGGTATGCTTTGGCTGATACAGAGCCCAAACGTATTCCTATAAATTATCAGTAGAGTATGGGGTGAATAGACTTTTTTTTTTTGACTGATCTTGAGACCCTGATGGGACAAAAATTGAATGTGTATGTGAACATCTGAGAACTTGGGGAGAAGTGTGTTCCCAAATCAAGTAGCCATCGAGACACAGATTTACACAAAGGCTTTGTCTCCTCAGGTGAGAAATTACCACAGAAAGGCATTTGGTAAACACACTCATGGCTGTTGAGATTGAAAGGAAGGACTCTGAATTGGTAATGATGTTCACTGATCATGAAATGTAAAAACTTCCTGTGAGCTGGATGGATTGCAACCTGGAAGTACGGGTCCTGCAAGTCAAGAGTTGCAAACCACTTGATGGAATCTAAAGAAGGAACTGGTGAAAGGGTTACCATCCAAAATCTGAAATAACTGAGGAATTCGTTGATTACGTCTGAGGGCCAATACAGGATGCTGACCGCCTTTACTTTTTGGAATGAGGAAGTAGTGGCAATAGAACCCCTTACCACAGAACTCCAGAGGCACCCTCTCAATCACACCTTACTGAAGAAGAAAAATCTGTCTCCACCTGCGGCACACTATTGTGGGAAGGGTCCCTGAGGGAGCTCTTAAAGCAGTAAGATCTTGTTCAACTAGTGAAATTGTACTTATCCAGAGAAGCCTTATTATTGACTATCTGAATTCACAGGCTAGCCAAAGAATATACTACTCTCCTTCAGTGCCCTTTTAGGGGTCTTCATCCCTGGGGGTCTATTTAGGATGATTAGGCTGCTTAGATTCTTCATGGGCAGCTGCTACTACTAAGGACCAAGGAATAGGGTTGAAAAGAAATATTTTAACTCTTTAGGATGAACTTAGTAATTACAGTCTGCTTTTTTTTAGTTGCAGCTGAAACAGATACAGAGCTTTGCCACAAATATTTAGTTGCATTGAGGATAACCTCAGTGACTGATATGGCCAAATGGTCTTGGGAGAGTGGATCCAGAATGTCAAATAGTTTAAGAGACCTTTCCTAAATGGCTTACAGGGATACCTCTGAGGTCTCTACATAGGTGTGCGCAGCACATTTCATTAGGGTGTGCACCCAGGGAATTTTTATTTATTTATTTTTTAAAAAAGGCAAGTGGGACTCGCAGCGGAGAGTAACAGCCTTTTATTCTCTGCTGTGAAATCCCACGGCAAACTGCAATTCGGCGGCAGAGTAGGACTCACGGCAGAGAGTACAATTCTGTGAGATCTCATGTTCCTGCGCGCTGACGCGAGATCTCACAAAATTGTATGCTCCGCCATGAGTCCTACTCTGCCGCTGAATCTCAAGGTCTCTCAGCGGCATGTGCAGCAGCCATGGGCCAGACCAAAAAGGTATGCCACCCCTGCATTAGGGTGTGCCTGGGCACACCCGGCACACCCCGTGCACATGCCTATTGGTTTCCACCACGCATTTAAGCAGGTGCTGAAAGCCCTTAAAATCAATTGTGAAAGGAGCAGATGATTTTACAGCGACGCATGGAGATAATGAACAAATAGCCAAGGGAATGCATTGATCTTCATATTCCTCCACCAACATCTTAATCTTCAAGAATGAGCCTCATGCTTGAATTCTCCTGGATCAGCCCCTGGTTAGATGATTGCATTGTCTGAGATGGATCCTTAGGAGGAAAAGATCTATTCCTAGACATAGATCTAGAGGAATAAGGAGCAGGAAAATGATGAGGGTACTACAATGACCAATAAAGCCAAGATTTCGGGAAAACCAAATGAAGCCGTAGGGTGAAACCAAAGGGCCTGAAACCTCTCAGATGTATGAGACCTATGACAAGAGAGGCTCCTTCTTAGGAGCTAGACTAGGAGGAACGAGGAGTAAATCTAGGAGAATGGCTTCTACTGTCATGAGCCAATGAATATTTAGACAAGTAGAACTCCTACAACAATGGTACAGATATCTGAGGGTTGCAACAGATTGAGGAGAACCAGACTCTAGTCTCTAAAAAAACCAGATATTGGTATCACAGATGATGCACACAGAGAAATTTTCTTAACAGAAGAGACTCAGAACCTATAGACATTTGAGAAATACTCAAGAAAGCAGACTCTGGTTTGAGAGTGAACATCACGTCTGTAGATGCCCTCCTGTGCTGAGAGAAAAATTATTACTGAAGTGGACAGTACCAAAACTGACCATACGGATATGGTCATCTCAGAAGAATGAGTCTTCTTACAATTGCACTGTACCAAAGAACATATGGCAGACAGTATTCATGTCATCGGTACTGAAGAAGTGGTCCAGTCACCGAGGATCATCTATGCTGTACTGCAGCAGAACGAGCTTCCAGAGCTTCTGAAGACACTGTGATGACAAATTTAATTTTAAAAAAATGGCTTGAAGCCAGACTGAGGGGTCTCATATCTTCTTCTAGCCAGTACCTGAAATGGTAACCAGCGTCAAGTGCCATCAGAAGATCTCTGCTTCTGCCTACCTCAAGCAGCAGGAAAAACTGACTCACCTGAGGGTGACTGACGAGAAGGGTCAGCATATTTGAGAAGCATGAGGTCTTAGAGCCAGAAGACCTAGTTGCTTCTGGAATAGCATCTGTGGTAGCCAAAGCAATAGTAAAAACTCATTTTAAGATAGAAGACTGGTTCTCCTTCGAGTGGTTGCTCAGATGCATTCCACTTAGGTGTGTGCGCGCCCTCGTGCACAGCCTTCCGGAGAACTTTTCCTAGCAGCCCCTGCAGGGGCCGGTCTCAGCGCCCCCTGGAGTCCCGCCCTTATGTGGCGGTACATATAGCGGGACCGGCCCCTCCCCTCCTCAGTTCCTTCTTTCCGCCCGTGACGGCCAGTTGAGAACTACCCCTGCTCTTCAACAGTTTGTGTTTCTCCTTTAAAAACAGTGGGCGGCCCAGATGGGGCAGGGAACTATGTCGGCCCCTGCCTCTGTCACCCAAACTCAGCAAGCACCTTCGGTGCAGGAGGGTGACCGCTCCTCTGGGGAAGAGGAGGTGGAGGAGGACCCTGGGGAGGGACCCTCCACTGGGCCCCGCCGCCCTTCTTACTCCTCATCGCCTGATGAGGCGGCGGTAAGAGACCAAGGAGCCCCGCTCATTGATTTTAAAGCCCACCAAGAGCTTCTAAAGCGGGTGGCTTTGAACCTTGGCCTTGAGGTCAAGGTCTTAGAGGAAGAGGTGGACCCCCTCTTCGGCCGTGTGGGGGCCCAGGGACCAACGAGGGTGGCCCTTCCCGTACATGAGAGGGTCCTGCGCCTGGCTAAGTCAGTCTGGCAGACCCCTGCCTCGGTTGCCCCGACCTCTAAGGGCGCCGAGAAGAAGTACTACGTGCCAGCCGAGGGGCACGAGTACTTGTATGCGCACCCTGCCGCGGGTACTTTGGTGGTGGATGCCGCCAACCAAAAAGACAGGCAGGGTGCTCAGACTGCCTCCCCTAAAAATAAGGAAGGCAGGAGGCTGGACCTTTACGGTAGAAAGGTCTATTCTACTGGGGCGCTTCAGCTGAGGGTGGCCAATCATCAGGCCCTCCTCGGCAGGTACAATTTGAACCTATGGGACTCCTTAAGGAGGTTTTCGGAGTCTCTCCCTCCAGACCAGGCAGTGGACTTTGGTTTGGTGCTGGAGGAAGGGTTGTCTGTGGCAAGTGCGGCCCTGCAGTCTGCATCGGACGCCGCAGACACAGCCAGCAGGGCTATGGCCTCCGCCGTTGCAATGAGGCGGGCAGCGTGGCTGCAGTCCACAGACTTGTCGTTGGAGGTGCAGCAGTCCATCCAGGACCTACCCTTCGATGGAGCCGCCCTCTTTTCGGAGAGGACGGACGAGAAGCTGCACGCTCTCAAGGACTCGAGGGCAACGTTGCGCTCCTTGGGCCTGTACACGCCCCAGGCGGCTAGACTGCAGAGTCGCCAGCAGCCGCAGCAACCGCCGCAACGTCAGCGGCAGCAGTCTAGGCCGCAGCCTAGGCCCTTCCCCACCGCAAGGGGCAGGGATAGGACCAAGGGCTCTGGACGGCGCGATCGCCCGCCGCCGTCCTCCTCTTCCTTTAAAGGACCCTCTCAGGGCCCTAAGGGGAAGAGACAATTTTGACGGTGTCTCCGAGGGTGGCACCGTCTCATGTTCCCTGGGTTCCCCGCCTTTCCTGGACAGGCTCAAGCCGTATCTCGGCCTGTGGCGGGAGGTAACATCGGACCAGTGGGTCCTAGACATCGTGCGCTGGGGATATGCCCTTCAGCTCCTGGCCTCCCCTCCCCACTCCCCACCCCCCCCGTCCCTCTTCAGGGACCCATCTCACGAGCAATTACTCCTTCAGGAGGTTCAATCCCTCCTAGTCAAAGGAGCCATAGAAGTGGTTCCACCACTCGAGGTGGGGAGGGGATTCTATTCGAGGTACTTCCTCGTTCCCAAGGCCAACGGAGGCCTCAGGCCTATATTGGACCTGCGCAGGCTCAACAGGTTCATAAGAAAGCTGAAGTTCCGCATGGTATCCCTAGCGTCCATCATTCCCGTTCTAAACCCAGGGGACTGGTTTGCCGCCCTCGACCTGAAGGATGCGTACTTTCACGTCTCCATCCTTCCCGCCCACAGGCGGTACCTAAGGTTTGTGGTAGCTGGTGGCCACTACCAGTTTACGGCCTTGCCCTTTGGCCTGTCTTCCTCCCCCAGAGTGTTCACCAAGTGTATGGCGGTGGTGGCGGCCTTCCTGCGGCGCAGGGGGGTCCAGATATTCCCCTACCTGGACGACTGGTTAATCAGGGGCAAGACCAGGTCGCAAGTGTGCGAGGCGGTCTCTCTCGTCCAGTCCACCTGCCATGCTCTGGGGCTGCTCATAAACGAGCAGAAGTCGACGCTGCGTCCGGTGCAACGCATAGACTTCATAGGGGCCCACCTGGACTCGGTGCAGGCAAAAGCCTCCCTCCCACGTTCGAGGTTCGAAGCCATGACAGCGATAATATCGCAGCTTCAGAGGTGCCCCACGACTACAGCCAGGCACTGCCTGCAGCTGTTAGGCCACATGGCCTCGTGCACCTATGTGGTGAGGTTGGCCCGCCTCAGGCTCAGGCCCCTCCAAGGTTGGCTGTCCAGGGTTTACATGCCCAGCAGGCATGCTTTGAGCAAGGTGGTAACGGTGCCCCCTTGGGTGTTGGGGTCACTGACTTGGTGGCTGGACCCCAGGACTGTGTTGGAAGGGATCCCCTTCAGGGCCTCCACCCCCTCGGTCACCCTGATCACGGACGCATCGGACCGGGGGTGGGGAGCCCATATCACCGGTGGTCTGACCACGCAGGGTCGCTGGTCCCGGGGGGAATTGGCCCTCCATATCAATGTGAAAGAATTGAGGGCGGTCAGACTGGCATGCGAGGTGTTTCGCCACTCTTTATTGGGGAGAATGGTGCAGGTGTTAACAGACAATACCACTGCAATGTATTACATCAACAAGCAAGGGGGGGCGCGCTCCTCGGTGTTGTGTCAGGAGGCGCTCCGACTCTGGGACTTGGCGGTGAGATGCAATTTCTGTTTAACCGCCTCTCACCTGCCTGGGGTCAGGAACGACGAGGCGGACCGCCTCAGCAGGTCATTCCTACCACAATACGAATGGTCTCTCCACCCAGAGGTGGTGGACAGGATTTTCCGCGTGTGGGGTGTTCCCCATCTGGACCTCTTTGCGTCAGCGCAGAACGCGAAGTGCCCAAGGTTCTGCTCGCTCAGGGGTCGCGAGCCGGGCTCTCTTTCGGACGCATTCCTCCTCGAATGGACGGGGGCCCTCCTGTATGCGTTTCCCCCCTTCCCGCTCTTGCCCAGGGTCCTCTTGAAAATCAGGAGGGACAGAGCGGATGTGATTCTGATCGCCCCGGCGTGGCCGAGGCAGTACTGGTTTTGCCTGCTCCTGGACCTGTCTGTCGCTCCCCCGATCGAGCTCCCGAGGAGACCGGACCTGCTCTCCCAGGACCACGGCCGGCTACTGCATCCCAACCTGGACTCCCTGCACCTGATGGCCTGGAGGCTCTCTGGCTGACGGAGGAGGAGAGAACCTGCTCGGAGCAGGTCCAACGCGTGCTGTTGGGAAGCAGGAGGCCCTCCACGCAGCTCGCCTACAGGGCCAAGTGGAGGAGGTTCACCTGCTGGTCGGAGTCGCGGGGCGAAAACCCCGGTACGTCCCCCGTGCAGGCGGTCCTGGACTACCTGCTGCAGCTTAGGCTACAGGGGTTGGCGTTGGCCTCCCTCAGGGTACACCTGGCGGCCATATCGGCGTTCCACCAGCCGGTGGGGGGACGTTCCCTGTTCTCCCACCCCATGTCGGTGAGGTTCCTCAGGGGTGTAGAGAGGCTTTACCCGCAGGTCCGTGACCCGGTGCCTCCCTGGGATTTGAACCTGGTCTTAGATAGGCTAACGGGTCCCCCCTTTGAGCCCTTAGCCACCTGTCCAATGATGATCCTTTCCTGGAAGGTGGCTTTTCTCGTGGCCATTACCTCGGCCAGGAGGGTCTCTGAGCTAAGGGCCTTAACCTCGGAGCCCCCCTATACCGTGTTCTATAAGGACAAGGTTCAGCTTAGGCCTCACCCGGCGTTCCTGCCTAAGGTAGTCTCCCGGTTCCATTGTAACCAAGATATTTTCCTCCCCGTGTTTTTTCCTAAACCGCACGGGTCCGAGGACGAGAGGAGACTGCACACCCTCGATGTGAGGAGGGCGCTGGCGTTCTACCTAGACAGGACGAGGCCGCTCCGAAAGACCACGCAGCTCTTCGTCGCGGTGGCAGAGAGGATGAGAGGCTCCCCGGTCACCTCCCAGTGCATCGCCAGGTGGATCACCGCCTGCATCCGGCTCTGCTACGAGCGTGCAGGCGTCCAGCTCCCAGGAGTGGTGACGGCCCACTCGACGAGGGCCCAGGCCGCGTCGGCGGCCTTCCTGGAAAGGGTCCCCCTGGATGACATCTGCAGGGCTGCCACCTGGTCTTCGGTGCACACCTTTGCTGCGCACTACGCTGTCGTCCAGCAGTCAAGGGACGACGCACGAGTCGGCAGGGCCGTGCTGAGGGCAGCTCGCCGCTGACTCCTACCCACCTCCAAGGTATGGCTCGGGAATCACCTAAGTGGAATGCATCTGAGCAACCACTCGAAGGAGAAAACGTAGTTACTTACCAGTAACTGTTGTTCTTCGAGATGTGTTGCTCAGATCCATTCCACACCCACCCTCCGTCCCCGCTGTCGGAGTCGGCAGAAAGAAGGGACTGAGGAGGGGAGGGGCCGGTCCCGCTATATGTACCGCCACATAAGGGCGGGACTCCAGGGGGCGCTGAGACCGGCCCCTGCAGGGGCTGCTAGGAAAAGTTCTCCGGAAGGCTGTGCACGAGGGCGCGCACACACCTAAGTGGAATGGATCTGAGCAACACATCTCGAAGAACAACAGTTACTGGTAAGTAACTACGTTTTTTGAGGAGGGGCTTGAGAATTGGAATAATTCTCACCCCTGGTCTACACTTACCGGGCGATTCAGCAGCAGTCAACGGGAGTTACGCAAGCTATGCAGAGTAGCTTGCGTAACTCCCATCGACTGCTGTGCTTCCCTTCTGTGTGGCATCTTCACTGCACTGTGCTGATGGGAACTGCGTTCCCATCAACACAATGCTACGCCACTTGAGGGGGTGGTTTAACTGTGTCAACTTCTGGATCGACTGAGTGGGTCTTCACTGACCGCTCAGTCAATTCAGACAGGTTGATCTGACGGCAGCAACTTTGCCACCCTCTGGGTAGACATACCCTCAGTCTTTTCCATCAGAAATATTTTTAAATGAGCATCATGAGCTCTCTGCATATGTTTTGTGAAGGATTTGCAAACTGAACATCTATATTTGTACATAATATGTGGCTCCCCTAAACAAAAGGACATTTAGCGTGTCTGTCAACTGCAGGCATAGTTATTTCAGAATGAGGGCTCATTCTGAGAATGCAGCTCAGCCAGGCAGACTCAGATTCAGGGCTTAAATTTTTGTTGTTGCTACTGTCAATGGACATTAAACAAACTTTTAACACTAACTAGCCTAACACTATATTAGAAACTATGTGGAAACAGATGGACACTGTCTGTTGCACTGCCTTGGGCAGAAAGAACAAACTAATTGGTGATTGGGCTGCGCCCCCATACTGAGGAGGGAGCATGAATAGCCCCAACTGACACTGCTGGTTAAAAAACTATGGGCTTGCAAACATCTACAGTGGAATCTGGATACATGCTCAAAGAATAGAAACTTCTATAGGGTGCCAACCTCAGTATTAGTCCTTAATGAAAACTACTATATAAGAATTTAAGGCCAGATGGGCCCACCAGATATCTAGTCTACTATCCTGATACATAAAGAGTCAATTCAAAGTAACACTTTTAAAAAAAAAAGTAGTTCCCCTTTACATAAGGCTACTAACCAAACAAAACAGATATTTTATTTAGCCAGGCCAAACCATCAGAGAGAAGTGCCTGCTAAGCAGCCTGTGTCAAGATCATGGCATATATACTGAAACAACCAATTTATAACAGTGGCCAACAATTATAAAAATGGACTGATCAGTGATGTATCCACAAGAACGTCAGTCAATAAGCTGAAACCATTTTCTTAATTAAAGTAAGATTCAAGAGTAAAATACTAAAGTTTTCCTTTGTCACTATCTCTTAATTTCCAGATATACAGTAGTGCACATAAACCAGATACTACACTGTTCGACCCAATGCAACCTTCTTCCTCTTATCCTGAATTATAAGCAACTATTAATTCTGTTGTGTATGATGCAGAAATGTCACTGAATTGTAATAATAAAGGCCTGCAGCTATTACTGACTGTAGAAATCTCTTGGACTTCCCATAATATTTTCTGACAGTTTTTGCACTCTAATGGTAGGGTGGGATCTCTTTTTATTCTCAAAATAGACACAGTATCCAAGCAATACATTACATTTATATAACCTCTAAGGATTTCACCTTTCCAGATTTTCCTTTTTGCCTAAACTGTATTTCCACTGTTTAAATCATCACTGATCAAAGCTAACCAATAAGTCTCATGTAGCACACTCGTTCTAATAAATTTTTCTCCCAAGAGGGACAAATCAACTCAGAACATTTTAGTTGAAGAGTCATAATAAGCCTGTTCTCTAAACCCAATTACTGAGAGTTAACATGAAAAACCTTCTTACATGATTTCACGCTTCTGCCAGTTACAATAAAAATCACCTAGGCTAAGCAAAAGGAAATGCTGCACCAAAGGTTTCTATTTGTTTTCAAACACTAGTGATGTATGAAAACATTCAGCAAATTCGAAGCAACAGAAAACAGGTGCACTGTTCTCTTGTCAAAGCCATTTTGCATCATATTTTGCATTTTCTGAGTACATATCATATAAAGGCAATTTATACTAAAATTAAATAGAGCTCACATCCATTTTCCAAAATCTTATAAAGAGAAAAATATGGGCCATATATTGCCATAGAGCCATGCATGAACTCCCACTGATGTTTGGCACATGCTTCTTAAGGCACTATGTTTTTTTCCCTCCACCATAAAAGAAAACAGTGCTTTGGAATTAGTAACTATGTCTATTTCCCAGATAAATTTAATATATTTTTATGTACAGAGAAACAAGAGGCTAAACACAAAATGCTAGTTCATAATTAGACCCAGGCCTGTAGGAATCCCCAGTTTAGCATAGAAGCAAACAATTAACAGTGCAATTTTATTACTTAGTATAAAACACGTTTATGGAGGTTTTTTTATTTGCATTTCTAATATGCTAGAGCATTCAAAACATATACTAACAAATGACTTCCACAACTCTTTTCTGTTTCATACTATTAAAATCTTTCCTTACACCAGTAAGTGTGAGGCTGTGGTCAGGATATCCTCTTTGATATAAAATTACCAGAACCTCATCGCTTCCTGGCAAGCTGCTTGGAGTGAGCTCTGCCCGCCCGTCATGTTCACATAATAAATACATTGAGGTGATATTGTTGGTAAGAATATGAATCCCTGTTCCCCATATCTAGTCCTGAAAGAGACATTTTCAATGCCTGTTGAGCCTAAGCTCCAGGAGGTTCATAGGAAAGGATGCTTCATACTCCCTACCACAAACCCTGCACCTTTAACATCCCTAGACATGCTCCCCAATCTATTGAGGAGGCAACAGAGACTACACACCTGGTCAGAGTCCCACTACTTTCAGAAAAAGACAGGAGCAAGGGTGGCAGCAGCTGCAGCAGCATGGGGAGCAGTGGCAGGGGAGAGGGGAGCAGGGGTGGCAGCAACCGCAGCAGCAGCAGCGCGGGGAGCATACCTGGCAACAGTTGGGGTGGAGGGGCTGCTGCTGCTGTGGGAGGCGGGCGGCGGCAGTGGCTGCCAGCAACAGCGGTTGCCAGCAGCAGTGTGTCATGTGTGTCTGTCCGTTCAGATGGAGCAGATTGTCCCTCTCCCACAGGAAGGAGTCGGACAGGACCACGTTGCCCTGCCCCCTAGCAGGCAGCAAAAGTGAGCACACCAGAAGGACGAGCAGGGACTCTGTATGCCACTTGTGCAGAAGTGCAAGAAGCTTGGTGTGCCCGGTAGCAGTGGGGGCGGCTTCTGGGAGCAGCAGCAGCCACGTAAGAGGAGCATGCCCAGCACCAGCATGAGGAACGGGGAGTGTACCCGGCAGTGGCGGGGGGCTGCACAAAGTGTCCCCTGCCCCACCAGCAGCCTCCTCCTGCCTTCGCTCCCCTCCAAGGGTTCCCCACCCCATACACCTGCCCAGGGCTGCCTGCGTGAGGCACCAGGGTCTCTACAGCCGCCCAGTCCCCATGGTGTCCCCTCCCCAGATGCATCTCGTGCCCCCCTGGGGGGGAACACCCCTCACTTTGAGAATCTTTGCTCTAGTGGCTGTCAAACAAGCCTGTCTAATAACTGACAACTCCAATGATAAACCAGCTTCAACCATGACTAAAGAGGACAAAGAATCTCATATGCTGGACCACATGCATGGAGCCATATGCCCTAGCGACTTTAGGCATATCTGGACCGTGGCCAAAGATTGAGACCAAAGATCCAGACAAGCATTGAATAGTTTGGAATCATTCATGTGGAAAAGAAGCTCTAGTTGAGCCACACTGAACTTGATTTTTTGCATAGGAATCAGTTGACTTTCTCTTGTTCAAAATCAACCTTAGATGATCGAAGAGGTCCTATGTGAACACAAAAGAACTTATTTTTTGGATATGCCCCTCACTAGCCAGTCACCTAGGTACAGGAAAATGTAAATTCCCTTCATCCTGAGACAAGCTGCTACCACCATCATGCCTTTGTGGTGTGGGGTGACGACATACTGAAGGAGACAACTGTATATTGTGGCAAGGTGGGGGCAGGGGAGGGTAAGGTACTCCGCCCCGTGGGTCTTGCGCTCTGCTGGCCAGGCCGGTGGTGCAGCTGCGGGGGGGTTCGAGGGAGGGGCTGGGGACCGCTCTGCCCCTGGGTACTGCTACCTTCCCTCTCTGGGGTAGTCCGTGGACCGTTCCCTGCTTCCCCTGCCAGGTGTTCTGCCCTCCGGGGCACCGATAGCCACAGTGGAAGCTGTAGGTCGCTGCAGGCGACAGCCTGCCTGCTCCAAGCCGCCACTCCAATTCACCGGCTCTCGAGCTGCAAGCCTCCAAAAGCCACGAACTGCAACAGTAAACTAACACTATCTCTCCTACCTCCAACCTCCTCTCTCCACACCTCCTCTCTCCAAGCTCCAACACCCACACTGACTGCCTGCCCTGCAGGCTTTTGAGTGTTTGGGGCGGGGCTTCCTGATTGGCCTCAGCTGGCCTGATTGGTTAAGCAGCCCCAGCTGGCCTAACTGCCTAATCAGGCCCTCTGCTGAGTCACCCGGGGAACAGGGCTTTGCTGAGCCTGGGGCTGATATACCGGCCTTCCAGTACTCTGGCAAAGCCGTCAGGCCTGGCCCTGTCACAATATGATAACACTGACTGCCAACTAACAGTCTCAGAAACTTTCTGTGGCCTGGGAGAATTGCCCCATGGAAGCAGACATCTTCTAGATCAAAGGCAGCAAACCAGTCACTGATTTAACGTAGGAAGAATCGTAGCTACAATGACCATTAGGAATCTCATGTATAAGATGTATAAATCTCATCTCAGAGGGTTCTCATGTATATGATGTATCTGAGGATGCTGTGAAGACTGAGAAGACTCACCCCATCCCGCCCTTGGACTCAGGGACCAGGAAGTACTGAGAGTAGAATCCCTCCCCTGACTGGTTTCCAGCAGCTGATGAAGGATGAGATGGCTGGCTGATTAAAGCTAGAATCCGAGAGCCTTCTCCTATGCTTTCTCTTGGAGAAGTATTGTTGACTTGTAGAGTAAGGAGGTTGTCTGAAGTACTGTTGATAGTACTGATGGGACTGCAGATGATGTTGTTGCCTCCCCTAATGGTATGCTGTAACTACTGGGTATAAAGCCTTAACTGTAAGGTGACCCTAAAGTCCTCGAATGTAAAACATCATCTGCCTTTTCAGAGAACACAGAGCATCCACCAAACAGCAAGTCCTTTATAGCTGCTGTATGACTGGAGCAATACCAGAATTCTGCAGCTGAGTCACCCTCCTCATCATTATTGCCGAGGCCATGAGCTTGACAAGGTGTCCACTGCATCAAGTGCTGACTGGAGTCACATCTTAGCCACTAAATGGCCCTCGACCAGGAAAGCCTTAAACACTGCCCTAGCATCCTTCAGTCTTATCAGTAAATCTGGACATCTCATTCCAAATTAACAAAGTCATATTTGTACAGAACCACTTGCTGATTAGCAACATGCATCTGCAAAAATGATGTAATATAAATCTGTCTTCCCTTTAAATCCAATCTTTGTCTCTTTTTCTTTAGGTATTGACTTATATCTGCCCTGTCACATTCTCTCATTAGCAGTCACGGCCACCAGAGAATTAGGAGCTGGATGAGAGGAGAAACACTCAAATCCTTGTATGTAGACATAGTAACACTTGTTAGTATGCTCTGGAGTAGGAGGCAAGGACAATGGCATCTGCCACAGGGCCTTTGCCAGCTCTGAGATGGTACTAGGATGGTATCTCTTCCGGGGCTGAAGGTTGCATAATGTCCAATTTATAAGCATTCTCTTGGACAAACACATCTTAGATACTCATGGCTGCAGTCATCATCCTTAGAAGGTTCTGATAATCCTTTAAGCCTTTTGGAATCAGGGAGAGAGTCCAGGTCTGTGGAATCATCTGGAGAAGAGGATGTGGAGGAACAAGTATCTCTTCCCGAGACAATGGCTGTTCCTCATGCTGTATTGGAATTTCAGCAGGTGCAGTATCTGCTTGTGCTTCTTGTCCAGGTGAGGAAGGAGATGAAGCAACTGGATGATGAGAAT
>ML675601.1:30862210-30911027 GCA_007922155.1 Mesoclemmys tuberculata | reverse complement strand
TCAGGTATTCTGATTAGCCATAAAAATATGAATGAGGTCTTAAAATATGAATAAAAATCACTTTTCCTTACCTCCAAATCAGATTTCACTTGCATGTACAGAATCTCTAATGCTATAACTCTACCAGTATTCTAATTGTCCATATCATCCTCAAGGGAAAAGAACGTAGCTAAAACTGAATTTCTAATAGGAAAAAGAACCAAAGACAAACCCATCACTTTTCAGGATCGCTTTATAAATCCCCCCCAAAAATAAAAAAAAAATCTTGTCCCTGCAGCAGGTCACCTGTAACAGAATTATGTAAAAACTTTTCAAACCTTTACTCAGAAAAGTTGCACCAGTTTAACTAAATCTCTTCTGAAGTAGACTGGCTAAACCAATGCAAAGCATCATGTGGATGCACTTAAAATCAGTTTAACCTTGGCTTAAATTGGTATAATTTGTGTCAGTACTGAATTAAGATTAAACCAATTTAGCCAGTCAACTTGGGTTAAGTGTGTCTATATTAGTAGTCTGCACCAATTTAACTAGATTGATTTAAAATAGATTTAGCTAAAACCATGCACCTTTTCTAATGTAAACAAGCCTCACATTTTGATAGCTTCAGAAAACAGCATTTTGAAAAATCTCACACTGAAACAACTAAATTTATTATTAGGTCATGTGAAAATCCCTTTATTTCATATATCTGCACCTAACTGAGAACGTTGCATCGTTTAACACCAACAACCTTGTCTGTGCTCCTGTAAAGTAACATGTTCCCCTTTCAGTAAAAGCAGTGTGAAATTCACTAGTAGTTATCACACTCCTAGTGAATTTCACATTGCAGGCAGAACAATTACTACTGTGAAGAAACAGGGGGAGGGGAATTGTACAGACAGCATATTTTCCCCTTAAATTGCAGGTGCACCACTAGAACAAGAAAGGAACAGGAAGATATAAAGGGAGAAGAAATGGAGAAACAGGGAGGGGGTTGGAAACAGAGAGGAGAAAAGGACTACTGACAGATCAGATGTTGAAAGAACTAGTAAATAAAATATGCCCCTATTAGTCTGGATTTCTCCAGTATGAGAACAATTAAGGCTCTGAGCAAGATATATTTAGCCTAGAGAAAGACAAACAACGTACTGATTATGATGGGGTCTCAAGTTATAATAAAGACATATCTGGAACACTCAAAAACACTTTAACATCTTAAAGTTAAACACTGAAAATGCAATTATCAAAATCACTAGAAAAATAGAAAGTTTTGTTAATTTAAATGATAAAGTTGACAGTTATTGAGAATATATGCCATTGAAAATACTAAACTGCACTAGAAAAAGGACTGGGAAAGCAATTATAAAATACACACACACACACACACTATAGTATATAGTGTTCTACAATCTTAGGCCAAGTCTATACATACAGCTTTGCAGCAGCATAGCAGTACCAATACAACTGCGCTGCTGCAGTGTGTCTGGTGAAGACATTCTATGCCAACAGGAGAAGCCCTCCTGATGACATAGAGCTGCATACATGACTGCTTATGTCGGTGTAACTTATGTCGCTCAGGGTATGTGTGAAATATTCACACCCCTAAATGACATAACTTTTGCCTACATAAACTATAATGTAGACATAACCTTAGTTAACAACAGTAACATGTTCAAAGCTACTTTAAAGCAATCTTCATTGGGAACTGTTACAAAACAAGAACACACGCACATGCTATAATTTTATAATTAAAGTCCATACATAAGCAGGTACATTTCCTTTCTAATTAGGTACCCAGTTTCAAGAAGTGGTCAGATGAATGATTTAGGTCATCACTAAAGAGAAAGTCTGTTACTTATATCACCAGATCTTTGCCTAGCCATCTGCTTCCAGCTCACTTATTATTCACAGAAAGAGTTGACACTGCAAACCCAGGTGGAACGAAGGATGGACAAGGCTATAATCTTTTCCACAAGCAGGCAGCAAAAAATTGCTAGAAAATAGAAACTGTTAAAAGGTGCCTATCCAAGATAGGTACTTCATGTCACCAGGAGAATTCTCAGGGTGGCCAGTCCAGGACCTCAGTCTTCTCCCTTCTGTGTCTCTCTGACTTTCACAAAGATATGTGCTGAAGGAAACAGGCTGTTTGATCCCATTTCTACCAACTGGTACAACCTGGTTCCTCTTTTGGGAGGTGCGGGCATGGATTAATCAGATGGTTACCTTGGCTTCTGCTAAAGATTCAAAATGTCCAGTCAAAATGAGAGTTGTCCTCTCTCACCATCCAACCAGGGAAGAAGGCATAACCTTTTGAATTCTTGCAACTGAGGCTGGAATTTTCCAGTCTTCTTATGCAACACATCTTCTGACATCACCATGTGTAAGACAAGTTAGGCCATAACTGTTGGTACAACCATCTTGGGACATACCTTGAACACTGCGTGGTTTGCTCCAGTCAGCAAATTTGACTATAAAAGTTGCTTTCGGTGGGCCCCTTTGCAACACATCACTTGGCCATTTTTGTAATTATGCTTGCTCAAATTAATTTCCCTATCAACACTCTGCTAGCTGAAATGTCCAGTTTAAACTTCATGTAATTCATACAGAGTCCTTCCATATTCTTTGATGCTCTTTAAACTTGTTTTAACCGTTTATTATACAATGCAAAGTCATGTCAAGCACTGTTGTTCTCCAGCAGACCAGAACAGCTGTGTAAATCTTTCATTTCTGGTCTTTTAATAGCAATGGCACCACCTTACTATGAATGGCTGAGCTGAGTTTGTGCATTATTAATCAAAGTTACATTTTTGATTATTCCATTCTGTGATCAAGTGTCCTTATAAGCCCACCATTTGGTTTCAGTTCCATTTAGTTAGTGCCTCTTTCAGCACAGGGGTATTTCACTAACCTGATAGCGTAAGCATGTTTGATTGCAAATATTAGTCTTAGTTCTTCATTTTATCATTTAAAATAAAAAAGTCAATATGAACGCAACCCCTTTCTTTCCCTAACAGGATTGCCTATGCTGTAAACCCTGTCATTGAAGTTTACAATATTTTGCCTAAAGCTTTATCACTTATACAGTAGAACCTTAGAGTTACAAACAGCTCCGGAATGGAGATTGTTCGTAATTGAACAAAACATTATGGTTATTCTTTCAAAAGTTTATAAGTGAACATTAATTTAATACAACTTTGAAACTTTACTACGCAGCAGAAAAATGCTGCTGTCTCTTTATATTTTAGTAGTTTACATTTAACACAGTACTGCACTGTATTTGCCTTTTTTGGGGGTGGGGTGGGGGAAAGGAGGTCTCTGCTAATGCCTGATTGCTTACTTCCAGTTCCACATGAGGTGTGTGGTTGACCAGTCAGTTCATAACTCTGGTGTTCATAACACTGAGGGTCTACTGCAATTAACTTTCCTTTTATACATATAGCTTCACTTAATCACAATATTAGATTCCATCAAGTTCCATTTTTTTTGCTACTGTATCTGGCATTTTTTAAAAATTAGTTCCTTCACAATTGGGGAAAAAAGCATTTTGTTTTCAGCTGCTCCAACAGCACATACTTGTGAAAGGCTGCAGAGACTAGGCTTCTTTAGACAATCTAACACAAGAACAGCCATACTGGGTAAGACCAATGGTCTATCTAGCCCAGTATGCCATTTTCCAACAGTGGCCAATGCCAGGTGCTTCAGAGGGAATGAAAAGAACAGGTGGTCATCAAGTGACCCATCCCCTGTTTCCCATTCCCAGCTTCCAGCAAACGGAGGCTAGGGACACTTCAGTGCATGGTTTTGCATCCCTGCCCATGCTGGCTGATACCCACTGGCGGATTTATCCTCCATAAACTTATCTAGTTCTTTTCTGCACCGTTATAGTTTTTGGCCTTCATGACATCTTCTGACAAGGAGTTCCACAGGTTAACTGTGTTTTATATGAAGAAACACTTCCTTTTGTTTGTTTTTAACCTGCTGGCTATGAATTTCATTTGATGACTCCTAGTTCTTGTGTTATGAGGAGTAAATAACAATACTTCCTCATTCATTTTCCACATGCCAGTCATGATTTTATAGACCTCTATCATATCCCCCCCTTAGCCATTTCTTTTCCAAAGTGAAAAGTCCCAGACTTACTAATCTCTCTTCATATGGAATCTGTTCCATACCCATAAACAATTTTGTAACTCTTTTCTGTACCATTTCCAATGCTAATATAACCTTTTTTGAGACGGGATGACCAGATCTGCACACAGTATTCAAGATGTGGGATAACATGGATTTATATAGCAGCAATATGGTATTTTCTCTCTTACCTATCCCTTTCCTAATGAGTCCCAACATTCTCTTAGCTTTTTTGACTGCCACTATATATTGAGTGGATGTCTTCAGACAACAAGCCCCAATGTCTCCAAGATCTCTTTCTTGAGTGGTAACAGCTAATTTAGATCCCATCATTTTATATGTATGGTGGGGATTATGTTTTCCAATGTGCATTACTTTGCATTTATCAATGCTGAATTTCGTCTGTCATTTTGTTACCCAGTCACCAATTTATGTGAGATCCCTTTGTAATTCTTCGCAGTCTGCTTTGGACTTAACTATCTTGAATAGTTTTGTATCATCTGCAAATTTTGCCACCTCACTGTTTACCCCCTTTTCCAGATAATTTATGAATATGCTGAACAGTACTCGTCCCAGACCCCTGGGGGACACCACGATTTACCTCTCTCCATTCTGAAAACTGACCATTTATTCCTAACTTTTGTTTCCTATCCTTTATAACCACTTCCTGATCCAGAAGAGGACCTTCACTCTTATCCCATAACAACTTACTTTGCTTAAGAGCCTTTGGTGATGGACCTTGTCAAAGGCTTTCTGAAAATCTAAGTACATTATATCCACTGGATCACCCTTGTCCATATGCTTGCTAACCCCCTCAAAGAACTCTAGTAGATTGGTGAGGCATGATTTCCCTTTACATAAACTATATGGCCTCTTCCCCAACAAATCATATTCATCTATGTGTTTGATAATTCTGTTCTTTACTATAGTTTTAACCAATTTGCCTGGTACTGAAGTTAGGCTTACTGGCCTGTAATTGCCAGGATCGCCTCTAGAGCCTTTTTAAAAAATTGGCGTCACATTAGCTATCCTCCAGTCATCTGGTATAAATGCTGATTTAAACAATAGGTTACATACCACATACATAGTAGTTTTGCAATTTCACCTCTGAGTTCCTTCAGAACTCTTGGGTGGATACCATCTGATCCTGGTGACTTATTACGGTTTAATTTATCAATGTGTTCCAAAACCTTCTCTAATGATACCTCAATCTGGAACAGTCTCTCAGATTTGCCACCTAAAAAGAATGGTTCAGATTTGGGAATCTCCCTGACGTCCTCAGTCATGAAGACCAATGCAAAGAATTCATTTAGTTTCTTCATAGGAACCATATCTTCCTTGAGTGTTCCGTTAGCATCTCGATCATCCAGTGGACGACTAGTTGGTTAGCCGGCTTCCAGTTTCTGATGTACTTAATTTTTTCCTGGTGTGTGTGGGGTTTTTTTTTGTTTTTGTCTTTAGCTATGTGTTCTTCAAATTCTTTTTCAGCCTTTCTAATTTATTTTGACACTTCACTTGCTAGAGTTTATACTCCTTTCTATTTTCCTCAATGTGATTTAACTTCCATTTTTTAAATGATGCCTTTTTGATTCCAACTGCTTCTTTTATTTGGTTGTTTAGCCACGGTGCCACATTTTGGGTTGCCTATGTTTTTTAATTTGGAGTATACATCTAAATTGAGCCTCTATGGTATCTTGAAAAAGTTTCCATGCAGCTTGCAGGGATTTCACTTTTGGCATTGTACTTTTCAATTTCTGTTTAACTAACTTCCTCATTTTTATGTAGTTTCTTTTTCTGAAATTAAATGTTACCATGGTGGGCTGCTTTGGTATTCCCTCCAATGTTGGGAGGGAGAATGTTAAATTTTATTATGTTATGGTCACTATTACCAAGTTGTTCAGCTATAGTCACCTCTTGGACCAGATCCCATGCTCCACTTAGAACTAAATCAAGACTTGCCTCTCCTCTTGGGGGTTCCACGACTAGCTGCTCCAAGAAGCAGTCATTTAAGGTGTCAAGAAACTTTCTCTCTGCATCCCATCCTGAGATGACATATACCCAGTCAATGTGAGGATAGTTGAAATCCCCCATGATTATTATTGAGTTTTTTATTTTTATAGCCTCTCCAATCTCCCTGATCATTTCACAGTCCTATCACCATCCTGGTCAGGTGGTCAATAGCATGTCCCTACTGCTATATTCTTATTATTCAAGTATGGAATTACTATTCATGGAGATTCAATGATATAGTTTGGTTCATTTAAGATTTTTAATTCATTTGACTCTATGCTTTTTTCACACAATGCCACTCCCCCACTAGTATGACCTATTCTGTCCTTCTGATATATTTTGCACCCTGGCATTTCTGTGTTCCATTGATCATACTCATTCCACCAAGTTTTTGTGATGCCTATTATATCAATATCCTCATTAAATACAAGGCACTCATTTTCATCCATCTTAGTATTTAGACTTCTAGCATTTGTAAATAAACACTTTAAAAAATTGTCATTTTTTAGTTGTCTGCCATTATGTGATGTAATTGAATGGGACTCTTTCATTTGACTGTTTCTCATCAGATCCTACCCATACTGTATCATCTTCCATCTTCTCCTCATTAGGACACAAAGAATCTCCATGAACAGATATTCCCCTAAGCGATGTCTGTCTCAACCACGTGCTCCTTCGCACCTGTCAGTTTTCCCCCAGGCCTTAGTTTAAAAATCTGCCCTGTGACCTTTTTAATTTTAGTCTGAAGAAATCTTGAGTTTTTTTCCTCTGATCCTCTGTCTTATCTTTTCTAAACAGCCTTGATGCCTGGGCAATTCTTAAATATAATAACTAAGGCCTGTCTATACTTACCTTTGCGATTCGGCGGCAGTCGACGGGAGATACGCAAGTGACATAAATCACTTACGTATCTCCCGTCAACTTTGCAGCGTCTCCTCTGCACTCCTCTCCGCTCAGTCAATCCAGAGCAATTGATGTGACGGGGGCAAATTTGCCGCCGTCACTGTAGACCCAGCCTAAGATTAAGATTGTCACAATTATCTTTAGTAAAAGTCACAGACCAGATCCTGGGCAATAAACAAAGAGTCATGGAAGGCCATGACCTATGTGTAACTTTCACTAAAAATAACTCTGTGTGTTCGTCCACCCATCATCCCCGTTACCCTCGGGCCTGGAGCTGAAGCTGAAAATGTCACTGAAATCTCTGAAAGTCACAGAATCTGTGACCTCTGTTACTTTGGGGCCTTAGTTACTACATTGAACAAGATAGATATGCAATCTAATTCTTAAAAGAGACATTTCTTACCAATTTTCTGAATGGTGCACCACCATCCCTCCAGTGGTTGTGGGCCTTTTTGCCTCGTTGTAGCAATGCAGTCCGGAACTGGTTTGAGGTAAAAATCCTACCCACTTTTAGAACCAGTCAGAAAGGACATTTCCAAATCAATGTATGAACTGTTAGCAATTTCAAAACAGTATGAATCAATTATTTTAAAACTGTCACATTAGATATTTTCATGACTGGATTAGAGTAACAAATATCTGGAATCAGTTTAGACTAGGGGTGTCAAATTCATTCTGTGAATAGGACTGAATTCCATTTTTAATTATGGACTGTGGTATAAATTTAGACCTACAGAAGTGCTCTCCCAATTAACGGCAGAACACTCAGTGACGTCAATGGCAGGTTTGCTCAAAGTGTAGAATATGGCCCTAAATAGTAATTAAACTATTTGTTATTTATTCATACCTTACCCTCACACTCAGTGGGAAAGTGTTCCCCTTCAGATACCATTATTTAATCTTCTTAATCTCCCTTTTCCTCATTTGTCCTCTTTGTTCTTCCCTCCAATTCCCAAATCCCACTTTCAGTGGACTTCATTCCCACCCCCTTCCACGTCCCATCTGCTAAAATAATTAACAATGAAACAATGTATATGATAATGATGTTAACATTATCATTAGGATTTAGATTAGTAGGTATGGAAGAAATCATCACTCTTGGCAATTGTGGCAGGTTGTCTGTGGATACAGGCAGATGACTATGTATTTGTTTATACTGGGTTCACATATGTAAGGGTTACACTTCACTGAGTATGAAAAAAATTTAAACACTTCAGTGAAATCTTAAATTCTACAGAATCTGATTATGACCTCATCTCTTTATTTGACCTGCAGCCATGATTCAACTCTCTCACTCAGCACAAAAGCTCACTCAGCTTGGTCTTCACCAAGCATTGCTCTCTCTGATGTTAAATTCCCCCTTCTTTGACCATCTCCTGGCCTCCTTCAGCACTCCCTATCAATCTTCCTCACCCTGCTACTGCCTTTCTGAGACTTCCACTCCATCAATGTTGATGACTTCTTGCCTACGCTCAGCATTGCCCTCTCTTCCTTTTATTGATATGGTTGTTAATCCTCTCTATTCTTCACACTCCTCCACCCCCCTCACTCCCATCTCAAAGTTCACCCCACAATCTGTTTCCTCCACTCCTGCTGCAGACAGCCTTTGGTGGAAATCACATGACCAAACTTCCCCCATTACAAATCTGTTCTCTTCTCAGTTCTGCCATCTTTCTAGCTAAACAACTACCTCTCCAACGTAACTTTTTCTTTTGCATGGTGACAGCTGAACAATGAAAGCAATGGTGACCATCTTCAAAGAATGTCTTTATCTTCTACAAGGAGGGCGGTAGCATAAGATGAGATGGGGTTTCTTGATTTTAGTTAGTGGCAAGGAGGGTGTTCTAGGTTGTGGTGGAGCATTAGTTTGGTATTTGCTGTGTATGATATTTATGCACTCCCTAACTGTCACAGCATCTCGTTGGATATTTGCTGACACAATGTTAGTCAGCACTGATAGCCATGGAACTGGCATTGATGTGAGGGTGCCACTAATTATGAAAAGAGCAACATTAATTTTGGTGTTCTCTAAAATGGTGTGTAGGCTTCTGCTCCAAACTGGGGCGAAGTCTTCCATGGTGGAATGGACCAAGACCAGTGTCAATATTCAGAGTGTGCAGGCACTGCTTTCCCAAGATGTTTCTGCAAACTACTGTATGATATTAACCTTAGCCTTCATTTCCCTTTTGGTTTGTTCAAGGTGGTGACGGAAGCTGAGCATGTGGTACAAAGTTATCCCCAAGTAACACGGATTATGATCATGCATCAACAGTGACCCACAGAAATTGATGTTCTCCTTCAAGTGGTTGCTCATATGCATTCCACTTAGGTGTGTGCGCGCCCTCGTGCACGGCCAATCGGAGAACTTTTACTAGCAGTCCCTGCAGGGGCCGGTCCAGCGACCCCGTAGTGTCGCCGCCATGCGGCGGAACAACCGTCGCTGCCGGCCCCTCCCCTCTTCAGTTCCTTCTTTCCGCCCGTGATGGTCGGTCGAGAACTAACCCTGCTCTTCTCAGGTTTTTTCTTTCGCCTTAAAAGTGAGTATTTAGTTAGTAGTTCGCCCCGAACTAAGTTAGCTTTCAGTTAGAGAGGTTTTTTGTAGTTTAGTTAGGGAGCCTTAGGGCTCAGACGCCCGCGGCCATGCCCGGCGCGTCCGGCTTCAAGCCATGCGCTAGCTGCGGGAAGGCCTTCCCAACTAGCGACCCCCACGACTGTTGTTTACGGTGTCTGGGGGAACAACATCGGCGAGACCGATGTAAAATATGTAAGTCCTTCAAGCCTCGGACTCAAAAGGACCGAGAAGTGAGGCTGAAGGCTTTTCTAATGGAGACTGCGCTCAGCCCGGCGTCTGAGCCCACGCGGTCCACCACGGCACCAAGTGTGTCCTCAGTGCGGAGCGCACCTCCGGCACCGGGGAGCACGGTGCTGAAGTAAAAGAAGAAGCGCCGCCCGCTTGTGGAGAGCTCCCCCGCACCGCAGGAGCGGCCCGGGTCGAGCACAGAGGTGCGTCCCCTGGACCGGCCCCCAACCCCGGAACCGGGACCGACGCCAACCAAGGAGGTCTCCCCGACTCGCGTGAGCGAGGGACCTACCTTACAGGCTCCTTTGACACCGGAGGCGTTCGAGGCGGCTAGCATCTTGATGACCCTGCCCACGCCTCCGGCACCCGCTCGCGTGAGGGGCCCAGAGCCTGTTTTCCGGGGCAAGCCCGTGTTGGGTGTCCCCGAAGGGTGGGCGGCATCGGCACCGGACGTCCAGCCGCCCGCCATCACCATCGCCTGACGCCGAAGGACCGAGCCCGGAGGCTCCTCTCCCCCTTCGTCGTCGGAGGACTCCCGGCACCGCTCCCGATGCCGCTCCAGCTCCGGATCCAGCTCCAGCCCGGCACCGAGCCGGCGTGCTCGGCCACGTTCCCCGGCACCGAGGAAGAGGCTGCGGAAGGCTTCCCCACCCCAGCGCAGATCTCCATCTTCGTCCTCGGGATCACCCCAAAGACGAGGCAGATGACGTCGCTCCTCCGACTCTTCGTCTAGTGAGCCACGGAGCGTCTCCTCCCGGCACTGCCGTCACCTTCCCCGCACCCCTGGCTCGGGATCCCGGACCCACCGCCAGGAGCAGGAACCCTCGCCGGCACCGCAACCGGCACCGGCGCAGCTGGCACCGCAACCCCCGGTACCGCAGGTACCTCTCCCCGCGGTGCCGACACCGCCTACAGCAGCGCTGGCGTTGCCCTCGGCACCGACGCTGCCTCTGAGCTGGACCCAGGGGCCCTGGCAGTGGCCAATGTGGGCCCAATGGGCGGCTCAGATGGGGCAGGGAACTATGCCGGCCCCTGCCTCGGTCACCCATTCACAACAGGCACCCTTGGTGCAGGAGGGTGACCACTCCTTTTCCTCCCAGAAGGAGGACCCTGGGGAGGGCCCCTCCACAGGACCCCGCCACCCCTCGTACTCGTCATCCCCAGACGAGGCGGCCATAAGGGACCAAGGGGCCCCACTCATTGACTTTAAGGCCCACCAAGAACTCCTGAAACGGGTGGCCTCGAACCTAGAATTACAGGTCAAGGTTCTAGAGGAAGAGGTGGACCCCCTCTTCGGCCGGGTGGGGACCCAAGGCCCTTCCAGAGTAGCCCTCCCCATTCACGACAGGGTCCTATGCCTAGCCAAAGCAGTATGCAGACCCCTGCCTCGGTCGCCCCCACGTCTAAGGGCGCCGAGAAGAAGTATTATGTGCCAGCCGAGGGGCATGAATACTTATATGCACACCCTGCCGCGGGCACCTTAGTGGTAGAGGCTGCCAACCAGAAAGACAGGCAGGGTGCCCAGAGCGCCTCCCCTAAAAACAGAGAGGGCAGGAGACTAGACCTTTTCGGCAGGAAGGTCTACTCCACAGGGGTGCTCCAGCTCAGGGTAGCCAACCATCAGGCTCTCCTGGGCAGATATAATCTAAACTTGTGGGACTCCTTGAAAAGGTTTTCGGAGTCCCTGCCTCCAGACCAGGCCGCCGACTTTGCCATGGTCCTGGAGGAAGGGGTGACAGTAGCCAGTGCAGCCTTACAAACTGCGTCTGACGCTGCGGACACGGCCAGCAGGGCTATGGCCTCCGCTGTCGCTATGCGGCGGGCAGCGTGGCTGCAATCTACTGATCTGTCACAGGAGGTGCAGCACTCCATTCAAGACCTGCCGTTTAATGGAGCCGCCCTCTTCTCGGAGAGGACGGACGAGAAGCTGCACGCCCTGAAGGACTCAAGGACAACGCTACGCTCCTTGGGCCTTTACACACCCCAGGCGCCAAGACTGCAAGCCCGCCAACAGCCGCATCAACCGCCACAGCAGCACCAGCAGAAGACTAGGCCACCGCCTGGGCCCTACCCCCCTCCCAGGGATCGGGACAGGAACAGGGGCGCAGGACGGCGCGACCGACCTGTGACCCCCTCGTCTTCCTTCAAGGGTCCCTCCCGGGGCCCCAAGGGCAAAAGACAATTTTGACATTGCGTCCGAGGGTGGCATCCCTTTACGTTCCTTGGGCCACCCCCTGCCTTTCCGGGACAGGCTAAGACCGTACATCAGCCTGTGGCGGGAGAGAACGTCGGACCAATGGGTCCTCAGCACCATCCGCTGGGGCTATGCCCTCCAGCTGCTGGCTACTCCCCTCACTCCCCCCCCCGTCCCTTTTCAGGGACCCATCTCACGAGCATGTACTCCGCCAGGAGGTTCACACCCTCCTTCTCAAAGGTGCCATAGAAGTGGTCCCACCACTCGAGGTGGGGAGGGGATTCTACTTAAGGTATTTCCTCGTCCCCAAGGCAAAAGGAAGCCTCAGACCTATACTGGACCTGCGCAAATTCAACAGGTTCATAAAAAAGCTCAAATTCAGCATGGTCTCCCTAGCGTCCATCATCCCAGTACTGAACCCAGGGGACTGGCTCGCCGCCCTCGACCTGAAGGATGCGTACTTTCACATCTCCATCCTTCCCGCCCACAGGAGATTCCTAAGGTTTACGGTAGCTGGGGGCCACTACCAATTTACGGTCCTCCCCTTTGGCCTGGCCTCATCCCCCAGGGTGTTCACGAAGTGTATGGCAGTGGTGGCGGCCTCCCTGAGGTGCAGCGGGGTCCAAATCTTCCCATATCTGGACGACTGGCTGATAAGGAGCAAGACCAAGTCGCAGGTGCGCGAGGCGGTCTCCCTCATCCAGACCACCTGCCGTACCCTGGGGCTGCTCATAAACGAGCAGAAGTCAACATTATATCCAGTGCAGGACATAGAGTTCATAGGGGCTCGCCTGGACTCGGTGCGGGCCAAAGCCTCCCTCCCACGCTCGAGGTTCGAGGCCATGGCAGCGATAATATCGCAACTCCAGAGGTGTCCCACGACAACAGCCAGGCAGTGCCTACGGCTGTTAGGCCACATGGCCTCCTGCACTTATGTAGTGGGGCTGGCCCGCCTCAGACTCAGGCCCCTCCAGAGCTGGTTAAAGAAAGTGTACATGCCCAGCAGGCATGCTCTGAGCAGGGTGGTAACAGTCCCCCCTGCGGTGTTGGGGTCACTGAACTGGTGGCTGGACCCCAGAATCGTGTTGAAGGGAATTCCCTTCAGGGCACCCACCCCCTCGATCACTCTGATCACGGACGCCTCAGACCTGGGGTGGGGAGCCCATATCACTGGTGGTCTGACCACACAGGGCCTCTGGTCCCAGAGGGAGACTGCCCTCCATATCAATGTAAAGGAACTGAGGGCAGTCAGACTGGCTTGTGAAGTGTTTCGCCACGCTTTATTTGGGAGAATGGTACAGGTGTTGACAGACAATACCACTGCAATGTACTACATCAACAAGCAAGGGGAAGCGCACTTCTCGCTACTGTGCCAGGAGGCGCTTCGACTTTGGGACCTGGCGGTGAGACGCAACTTCTGTTTAACCCGCCTCTCACCTCCCGGGGGCCAGGAACGACGAGGCAGATCGCCTCAGCAGGTCGTTTCTTCCCCAACACAACTGGTCTCTTCACCCGGAGGTGGTCGCCATGATCTTCCGCGAGTGGGGTGTTCCCCACCTGGACCTGTTTGCGTCAGCCTGGAACGCGAAGTGCCCGAGGTTTTGCTCGCTCAGGGGTCACGAGCCGGGCTCCGTCTCCAACGCGTTCCTGATCGAATGGATGGGGGGCCTCCTATACGCGTTTCCCCCCCCTCCCGCTCCTGCCCAGGGTCCTCTTGAAAATCAAGAGGGACAGAGCGGACATCATCCTGATCGCCCCAGCGTGGCCGAGACAGTACTGGTTTTGCCTGCTCCAAGACCTGTCCGTCGCTCCCCCAATCGAGCTCCCGAAGAAACCGGACCTTCTCTCCCAGGACAACGGTCGCCTGCTGCACCCCAACCTGGACTCCCTACACCTGACGGCCTGGAGACTCTCTGGCTAATGGAGGAGGAGAGAACCTGCTCGGAGCAGGTCCAACATGTGCTCCTGGGAAGCAGGAGGCCCTCCACCCAGAGCGCATACAAGGCCAAGTGGAGGAAGTTCACCTGCTGGTCGGAATCGCGGGGCATAACCCCCGGTACGTCTTCCGTGCAGGCGGTCCTGGACTACCTGCTGCACCTCAAACAACAGGGGTTGGCGTTGGCTTCCCTAAGGGTCCACTTGGCAGCCATCTCGGCTTTCCACCAGCCGGTGGAGGGGAGGTCCCTATTCTCTCACCCCATGTCGGTGAGGTTTCTCAGGGGAATCGAGAGGCTGTATCCGCAGGTCCGTGACCCGGTGCCTCCCTGGGACCTGAACCTAGTCCTTGACAGACTGACGGGGCCCCCCTCTGAGCCCCTGGCCACTTGCCCCCTGCTGGCCTTCCTTGTGGCCATCACTTCCGCCAGGAGGGTCTCTGAGCTGAGAGCCCTGACCTCGGAACGTCCCTATACGGTGTTCTTCCGGGATAAGGTACAGCTTAGGCCTCACCCAGCTTTTCTACCTAAGGTAGTCTCTAGGTTCCATTGTAACCAAGATATTTTCCTCCCTGTGTTTTTTCCCAAACCGCACGGGTCCGAGGACAAGAGGAGGTTACACACCCTTGACGTGAGGAGGGCACTGGCATTCTACCTCGATAGAACGAAACTGCTCCGCAAGACCACCCAGCTCTTCGTTGCGGTGGCAGAGAGGATGAGAGGCTCCCCGGTGTCATCACAGGGTATCGCCAAGTGGATCACCGCCTGTATCCGGCTGTGCTACGAGAGTGCAGGTGTCCAGCTTCCCAGACCAGTGACAGTGCACTCTACAAGGGCCCAGGCCGCGTCGGCGGCCTTCCTGGAGAGGGTTCCCCTGGAAGACATCTGCAAGGCTGCCACTTGGTCTTCTGTGCACACCTTTGCCGCGCATTACGCTATCATCCAGCAGTCCAGGGACGATGCTAGCGTGGGCAGGGCAGTGCTGAGGGCAGCCCGACGTTGACTCCTACCCGCCTCCAGGTAAGGCTCGTTATTCACCTAAGTGGAATGCATATGAGCAACCACTCGAAGGAGAAAACATAGTTACTTACCAGTAACTGTTGTTCTTCGAGATGTGTTGCTCATATCCATTCCACACCCACCCTCCGTTCCCACTGTCGGAGTCGGCAGAAAGAAGGGACTGAAGAGGGGAGGGGCCGGCGGCGACGGTTGTGCCGCCGCATGGCGGCGACACTACGGGGTCGCTGGACCGGCCCCTGCAGGGACTGCTAATAAAAGTTCTCCGATTGGCCGTGCACGAGGGCGCGCACACACCTAAGTGGAATGGATATGAGCAACACATCTCGAAGAACAACAGTTACTGGTAAGTAACTATGTTTTTAATGTCTTCTTGGCTGGGTATTATTATTCAAATGGAAAACTTAGACCATTGTGAGGCATTTGGCTTTAACCATCATACACTGAAATAAGTTTCTAGTGGTTTTAGGTTCTGTTCTAGAGCCAACAAAAACCTTGACAACGGTTAGGCTGAGACCACTGCATATCATGCTGAGCAGTAACATCTCACTGTTTCCTTGTACTTCTCCATCTGTTATCTCTTGTCTTAGACTTAAAGCTCTTTGGGGCAGGTCTTTTTGCTCAATCTTTGTACAGCACCTGCACAAAAGGGTCCTCGTTCTTGACTAGGACTCCTAGTTCTATTTACAAACAAATACTACTACTATTAATAAAGGTGAACCACAAATACCTTAAGCTGTCTGAGTGTTTAAAACCTGTGGGTTAGATCCTCTGGGAAGAAGGGGGGAGAGGCTTAGCAGAGGGGTATGGGAGAAAAGCAGTGCTTGGTGGAGGGTTGGGAGGGAAGTAGTGTTTAGCACCACCTTGCTGATCACTAGCTGAAAATTGGTCTTTTAGACTAGAATCATCTTCATAAATATAAGAATCATAGGTTCCTTGGAGTGCATGACAGAAGAGCTGGGGTTTGTTATAGCTCTTCCATTAATCTGAGGAAGAGGGGGATCTTCTTGTGATGAGAAGATAGTTAAAAAAACTAGAACAAGTACTTTGAATAGAACTTGCTCTTTGGTTAATAGCTGTAATTTTAAACAACTAGTAAAACTGAGAAGAAAGAAGTTACATGGGGAAGAGATGAATGTCAACTGATCGGCGGGGCAAAACTTTCTTAAGGATTCTGGATATAGACAAGCTTCTCTCCAAAAGGTGCCCAGACTGAGAGCTAAGGACTGTCTCCAGTTGTCATGCACCATAAGAACTACATGTAGCAGACTGGCAGGGATATTTTGAAAAACAATGGTCCTTACATACATGTTTTGTATGTGTTCTAGTGGTACACGTATTTTTGTCTAGATTTTCACTAATGGCATATCAAGGAAACATTCAAGAAGCTTTGAATAATTATGACCTATACTCATCAAGAGATCTAAATCATAAAATTTATTGGTTTACAAACAGGGAACATTCAAAGCAAACCTTTTCTTCAACATGTTTTTCAGTTTTCACAGAAGAAACTAAACCACTCCACTGTAATGTACTCTACAATTTGATAGCTTTAATAGGAATCCCCAGATTTTGAAACATATTGCTCTGCCAATGCTATTCCAGTTTATTATGATTGGGTTTACAGACTAGAACACTAGTAAAAAGAATACTCACCAAGAATGCAATTAGTGTAATCTCAGCTTCATAAAGTGGTTTGTAAGCAACATAACACTAAAATTATACAAAACAATATAACCCAGGCAGAAAAAAAACCCTAGAATAATTCTAATTCAATTGGATGATAAAGTTACGTTATTAAAATAACTGGTTAAGGTTTGAACAATATCTAAATGGGACGAAGTTCTTTAAAAGCCACAGTAACTAATTGTTAGGGTGCATTAATATTTAAATTTCAATCAGCAAATCAATTGTTCCTCTTCTTGGATGCTGTATCCAAGAAGCATCTCTATTTAAAATAATATGCTATTGAGATTCCTTGTAGTATGCCAATTTGTCTACAGAGATTCATATCAGAATAGTGACTAACAAAATTATGCCTTTTGGAATAATTAAAAGATCTCATAATTAAGGTAGAACAAACATTTAAGGTAATTCTAGTAAAATAAACATATGCATTTACACACCTATACAATAAGCAGAAACACTTGTAACAAATTGTAAGCAACATAATTAGTTCTGCATGTAAAAACTGTAAAGTGTTCTTTCGAGGGATAGAAAGACTGATGTTTGTTTGGCTGAGCTATTTTGCAAGGCAACATCTTTCACTTATTTGAAACAGGTCATTCCTTATATTACACACTTAAAAAAAAAAAAAGGGAAGTGTGATTGTTTTCCCCAGAAACTGAAATTAGAAGGGGTGTTTGAATTTACAGAGGGGGTGGAAAACAACTAAATTGGCAGCACTGCGGAACTAGTTTACTATGGTGGGAGAAGAATGGGGGAATTTATGGGGGTATAGGGAAAAATTATACTGGCATTTGTGTTACAGCCTGTTTTTCTAGACACTAATGCAGAATACAGAGTAAATAATGATCACATGATGCTATTTCAACCAATCAGAATTTAGAACATAATATGAAAATTGTGAATGGTTTACATGTGTACTCACATCTATACTACTCTATTCAGAAATTTATTTCAGCACACAAATGCTGATTCCAACTGTTATGATGACCCGAATGGGGGGGCCTTGAGGTGTATTCAGGAGCTCTGATTACTTCCTTCTACACCAGTCTCGCGTTGGGGGTGTCATGCGGACTGGATTGAAGGGTAGAGGTGAGTGCATTTGTGTTATTTGACATTAATATGTCAAAGTCATAATGATTCATGTAAGACATGCCATGCCAGGTACTGTTAGAAAGGTTATGATATGCTGAATAAGATGATAATATTTGTGTTCATGTGTAATATATGTGAGGAAAGTTATGGAGATCTTTGATATACCTATACTTCAAACTATGCTGTAGAAGACACACCCCAGAGAGGTCACAGGACAATAACCCACTTAATGGCCCATCAAGACCTTTATAGAAGCCAAAGGCCCAGGAAAGAACTAAAGGCATACCTGAAGAGTTACCAGGATTGGCCCATGTGACTCTGGACTCCATTTTGGTGCCTGTAAAGTTCCACAAGCCGCATGGCCAGCGACAGAGGGTATAAAAGATCAAACCACAGAAACCATTTTGTCTTTGTTCCTGTCCAGCTATGGACACACCTCTGGATCAACACACTCTGCAACTGAACTGAAGGACTTAGACCCATCCAGGTACTGGATGTATACCAGAGGGACTATACAAGCCTCCAACTCCACAATTGTTCTAGAAACCTGATGTATATGGACTTTCAAATCATTTGTATATATGTGATTGCTTTAAGCCTTTAACACTTGTCTTATTGTTTCTTTTTCTTTTATTAATAAACCTTTTGTTTTAGTTACTAAAGGATTGGCTGGCAGTGTGGTATTTTGGGTAAGATCCAAACTTATAGTGAACTGGTACTGTGGCTGATCCTTTGGGATCAGAGGGAATCTTTTAGTAAAGAGCATAGAGTTTAAATAACTGGTCTCTTTACTGGACCAGTGTCAGTTCGGGAGCCAGAGATTGAAATGCAGTAAAGGGGGCTGCGTGTATTTGCACAGTGATAATCAGTGTGGGGGAATCAGAAGCACTGTTTGTGGCTGGTTGGAAAGTCTGACTTCAGTGTCACCCACCAGCACTGGGGGAATCTGCTCTCCTTTTACAGCCTGCCCTGACTCTGGCATTATCAGTGGGCTACCCTGGGCATGGACAGGTCACACCAACATTACTGGTAAAATGAATAATTGTGTCCTCCCAGTCAATGTATCTTCCATGTCAGTTATCCTATACTTGTAAGTAAAGTCTCTCTCTCTCTAAAGACTCATTAGATTAGACAAAAAAGAATAGTTACTTACCTTGTAACTGTTACTCTTCGAGATGTGTTGCTCATATCCATTCCCAATTTAGGTGAGTGTGCAAGCCACATGCACTGGTACCGGAAAACTATTTCCCCTAGTAGTACCCATACAAGCCAGTTCTAGTGCCCCCTACAGCAGCACGCTCATGCACCCGCATATAGGCACTGTCGGCTCCCCCTCTCTCAGTTCCTTCTTGCTGGATCGCCAACTGAGAAGGAGGGCAGGTGTGGAATGGACATGAGCAACATCTCGAAGAACAACAGTTACAAGGTAAGTAAATGTTTTTTCTCTTTGAGTGCTTGCTCATGTCCATTCCCAATTTACGTCACTCACCAGCAGAGTCTCTGGAGGCAGGCAGGAGTTCATGGATGTGACACTTGAAGCACCACTCTACTGAAGCCAGCATCATCCTGAACTTGCCGCCTCAAGGCATAGTGGGACACAAAGGTATGCACCGATGACCAAGTAGCTGCCCTGCAGATGTCCAGTATGGGAACATGTGCTTGGTATGCCGCAGATGACCCCTGCTCTCTCGTTGAATGGGCTGTCAGGGACACCAGAGGTGCGACCCTAGTCTGCTCATACATAACAGGCTCAGAAGCAGGCAGTGATCCACTTTGAAATACGCTGCGAGGAATCCGTTAGACCCTTCATCCAGTTCACAGCCACCACAAAGAGCTGTGTAGAACAATGGAAGGGTTTAGTTCTGTCGATGCAAAACACCAGGGCCCTTCTCACATCGAGAGAGTGCAGATGACTCTTCATATTAGTTGTGAAATTTGGGGAAAAAGACATGTAGGAAAATCTCCTGATCCAGGTGAAAATGGGAGACCACCTTAGACAAAAAGGCCAGGTGTGGGCGTAGCTGGACCGTATCCTTATAAAACACTGTGTAAGGTGGTTCTAATGTTAATGCCCTGATCTCCAACATGTGCCTGACAGATGTGAATGACCAGGAAGGCAAACTTCCAGGACAGGTACGTGAGAGAGCACAAGGCCATGGGTATGAAAGGTGGTCCGGTGAGCCTGGACAGGACCAAATTCAAGTCCCATTGAGAAAGGTCTCCTATTAGCAGGGAAAGCCTTTCCAGTTCCGTAAGAAACCTAGTTGTAATTTCATGTGAAAAGACTATTCCACTGTCCACCAAAGAGTGGAAAGTAGATACGGCCGCCACATGGACCTTGATTGACAAGAAGGCCGACCCCTCTTGTTTCAGGTTCCTGTCCAGCTAGAGCAGATACTGCAAGATTGTCAGGATCGATGCCTCTGTCAGGGACATGCTATGTTCGGTCACCCAGAAGGTGAAGCATTTCCACTTAGCCCTATAGGCCGATCTGGTCAATGGCTTCCTGCTTTCCAGGAGCACATGCTGAACTTGGGTTGAGCAGGCTTGCTCCCTTTGGCTCAGCGATAGAGCATTCAGTTTCAGGTGGAGCAGATGACTTTGATCTTGGGACAGGAGGTCCGGGCGAGTGGCAGGGTCCAATGCCTGGGTCCCATCAGCTCTACAAGTATCATGAACCAGTGATATTGGGGCCATGCCGGTGCTACAAAGATGACCCATCCCTTGTCTCTCTTCACTTTCAGGACTATGCAGCGCAAATATATCAGCAGGAAGATGTACTGTAGGTTTCCCGACCAGGAGAGGAGAAAGGCATAAGTGATGGAGCCTGCACTGAGGCCCCGCTGGGAACAGAAGCGATGGCACTTCCTGTTGGCCCTGGTGGCAAAGAGGTCCACTTGGGGACTGCACTACCTAGGGAAGATGCGAGCTGCTACCGTCGGATGGAGGGACCACTCGTGGTGAAAGCAGAAGGACCTGCTGAGATGGTCCACTCAAGAGTAGTTGATCCCCAGGAGATGAACTGCTACTGGGTGAATATTGTGACCGTTGCAAAAGTCCCAGAAGCGCATGGTCTCTTCGCATAGGGTGGGGGATCAAGGCCCCCCCTTGCCTGTTGATATATTACACAGATGCTGTATTGTCCGTGAGAATCTGTACCACCTTGTTGGCAAGATGTGATAGAAAAACTGTATAGGCAAGATGAATTGCCTTGAGTTCTTTGATGTTGATGTGTAACCACAGTTTCTCTGAGGCCCACATGCCCTGGGTGTTTAGGGAACCAATGTAAGCAGCCCAGCCAAGGTCCGAGACATCAGAAATCGGTGTCACCGATGGCTGGGGTGCTTCATAGGGCATTCCTGAGAGGACATGACTCGGACTCAACCAGCATACCAGGAGGTAAGTATTTCTGGAGGGACCATGAGTATCCTGTCCAGGTGGTGCCTGACCGGAGAAAACACTAAACGCCAACTGTATTGGGAGGGGTCTGAGGTACAGTCTGGCATGTGGCCCAGGAGGCTGAGGCACACCCTTGCTGTTGTGAGGGGGTGAGTCGAAATGTGGGTTACAGTATCTGTTATTGTCTGGAATCTTTCCTCTGGGAGGAATACTCTGGCCCTGGATGAGTCCAGCATCACTCCAATAAATTCTATTCTTTGTATAAAGGATTAACACTGATTTTTGTTAGTTTATTAGGAGGCCCATTGCCTGACAAATGCTTCGGGTGATTCTGATGCTGGCCTGAACCTGAGACCTTGACCTGCCCTTGATGAGCCAGTTGTCCAGGTAGGGGAAAGAACGGTTACTTACCTCGTAACTCTTGTTCTTCAAGACGTGTTGCTCATGGCAACCATGGAGTGCCAACACTGTATGCTTCACTGCTCCACTTCTTAAGCATCCAGCCTCTGGAGACAAGGAGCAATGCTGAGAACCAGAGCACTGTTCACGCCCAGACCAACTTGTCCTTGGGTTTCTTGTAGGGGCTCTTGGGTTGTCAGGGCTCTGGGGATTCTCTGCAGAAGCTCTCAGGGCAATGCCAGAGGCTGAGAGAGTGCTGCCATTCTAGAGATTGGCGCCGGCATTCTTTGGTTTGGTACCAGTGATCTGGTGATCAGTGCCTAGCACCCAGTGATCAAAGACTCTATCCCAACCTGTGCTGATGCAGTACCGGGGAGTGGTGCTGGGACTCCTGCGACTGCTGCAAAACTAGCATAGAAGGGAGGGGCTCTGATGGAACCAGCATCAGTTTTCCCTTTCGATTGGCTCCCGGTATGGGCATCTGAACTTCGGTGCCCTTCTCTACCCTCCTGTGGTGTAGGTGGCACCAGCAAGTTCAACAGATCCTTCATTACCTGGAATGTCTCAGGAACTGAAGGGACTAGTAAGCAGCACAGGCCCTTGCCACTCCCCAGAGTTGGTGGTGGCACTGGAGACAGGCTTGAGGCACTCACAGGCAGAGGCATTCTCAGAGTTGAATTGGCTTTCCCCGTGGTGCCTGAGCTCTTCTTAGCCAACTTCTTTCTCGGTGTGCATCTTTCTCTTCCTTGCTGCCGGCAATGTCAACCAGTGTTGTGTGGGCACCAGGGGAGCACTTCTGGTTGCCGCTGCCATACGTGGTGCCGAGTCCAACCGCGGCTTTGATACTGGCCTGACAGCCAACTCCATAAAAAGGGCTTTGAGTCTAATGTCTTGGTCCTGCTTGGTTCTGGGGCAAAACCATTCACAGATCTTACTTTTTGAGAAGGTCAGCTTCCCCCAGGCACTTCAGACAGCTCTGGTGCGGGTTGCTCAAGGCGTAGGCTTCCTGCATGAAGCACAGGGCTTAAAAACCTGGGGACCAGGATGTGCCAGATCCTGGGTAAACAGCTAACTAACTAAAAAACAATAACTACATTCACTACATAAAGACAAAGAGCTGCTAGGAATACTGTTGCTTTCAGGAGCAAGAGTGTGTTCCAGCACCATCACGGGTGGTAAGAAGGAACTGAGGGGGCTGGGGGCCAGCAGCGCCCTATATATGAGTGCACATGCGTGCCACTTCAGAGGGCGCTAAAGCCGACCCTACAGATACCACTAGGGGAAAAATTTCCAGCACCAGTGCATGCGGCGCACATACACCTAATTCAGAATGGACATGAGCAAGCACTTGAACACCTGAACTCTTCTCTTCCATAGGTAAGTCGCTACCACTGACATGCACTTGGTGAAAATCCTTGGACAAGTCAAGAGGCCAAAGGGGAGCACCACAAACTGATAATGGCAGTCTCCTACCATAAACCTCAGGAACTTCTTGTGACCAGGGAAAAATCACAATGTGAAAGGAGTCCTTTAGATCAAGAGCAGCATGCCTGTCACCGGGATCCAGACAGGGAATGATGTGGCTAGGGAGGCAGCAGGGAAAGGCTCCAGCAGCTCTCTGCCACAAGAGCCTCCTCCCGCTGCCTCCCACTGCCAGACTCTTTCACTGATACATGTAGCTATACACCACAATATGGATGCAACCTGCTTTTCACTGTGGCATGTAACTGCACATATCTTATACAGAACCACAAGTGGTGTGCAGTGTATATGTAGCCTAAGTGGGCCCAGGTAGTAGGAGGATCAGTGCACTCATATGTGACTCAAAATGTATTCTTCCATAGTACTACAGAAACTTGTAAGAACTTTTCAACTAATTATGAATAACTAAATACATGAGGCAATACGTAAGTAAATAGCTTCTTCATGTAAGCATCTCAATAGTTCTGACATCAAATATATGAGCAATGAGAGAGAATACATCTCTATTGCCATATTGCCACCACAAACATTTTTATGAAAATCAGATTGGCAGATCTCTCTCTCAGAAAAAAGAAATTACGTGGTAAGACAAACATTTTCTCTAAGTTAGGCATGTTCATTTACACTATATATATGGGAAGCAAACCTGCAGCAAAAAAATGTAAAGAAAGGCACCTGAGAGAATCAGAAGTTTAGAGATTACACAGATCATAAAGGACAAATAAGAGAAACGGCTACCATTGAGCTGGAGACTTTTCTGTCAAAGGTTGCATTAGCAAATGCATGGAAGGTGAACTCAGAATTTTCTAAAAATTACAAGTGCTGAACAAGATAAGACAGCATGCACATTTTATCTACCAAGACTCTGGTCTTTGCCTATGATCTAGATGAGTTACATGAAATTTTAGAAGGAATTCCATGTGCCCTGTATGCTTCCCATGGAGAATAAAGATGGTTATGTGGCTAACAGCACTGGACTGGGACCTGGAAGATGTGAATTTTAACCCAACTCTGACACATTCTCCTGTGTGATCTTCAAGGAATCTCTGTAATCTATCTATAAATGAAGATACTATTTTCCTGCCCAGGGGTGTTGCAAAGATAAATCATGGAATGTTGACATCCATTCTTTAGTGAAAGGTTGCGAATAAACTTTTTTATATGAAGTGGCCATGTGTTCATAAGGCCTGTCTCATGACCATATCAGCTTCCATTCATGAGCTCATACCACCACTGCGGTAATTAGAACTACTGCTTATATGGAAGAATATAAAGAATTAGAAGAGTATTTACTTACGTTATTGGCTTTAGGTGCAAAAAGTTCCCGTTTTTGAAAAGAGTTATTCATACCATCCACTATTGCTCTGAATTAATTTCTCTCTCATCTGTTTTCTCTCAGCTGGAAACATCACTATCAAGAACCAGAAGAGTAGTCAGCTCTATGCAGACCACTGGGAAGTGATCCAAGAATTACATGTGGAAACTTCTGTTAGATCACTGGGCTATGTGGCTGGGCTGAGAACTGCCAATTGGCTAAACTACTCTAGTGTCTGCACTACAGGTCTTCTGGCTTATCTCTTCCTACACGATTCCAGTTATTTGAATTGTTCATTGATACTGGAAGGATGATGATATATATAGACTAGAAAACTCTTGGGTTACTGTGGAAAGCCAGTGTTAAATGTGGTCAAAGGCAAAGTCGAACTAGGCAACACTAAGAAATCTGGAAAGCATGCAAATTTGGCATGCCAGATTCTCAGGCTCCCCTAAAAGGAGGTCATCTGGTTCCAATGATTGAAAATATAATTTATTTGATGATCCCAACAGTTTGTAAAAGAAAAATCATCACTACAAAGCATTCCGTTTTGGAGAACAGCAAACCTAATACTACCCTCTAGCAGAGGCAGTAAATTGGAGTCAGAGTATGGTGGTATAACAGGGCAGCAAGGAGAGTCTGATCTAATAACCCTATAGCCTCAGCTGTTTCCATTGCTGTGAGATGAGCAACAGATGACCTGACCAGTAGAATTAAAAATTAGTATAGTAAATAATGGCCATGTTAAATGAGCTGGTGCCAGTGGACAGATGCACACATTAAAAAAACCACCACTACAGCTGGAATGTTGGCTGCTCTCATTAAAGTTGGTATCTCCAGGTCAGAGCGGGGGCTGATTGATGAGGCAGTACACACATTTCATTTGCATTGTCATTGCCCATGTTGTGACTATTCTGTAATCAAATAGAGGGCTCAGTCCCCAGACTGTTAACCTGCACAAAATTCTTAAGGGACCAAAAAAAATGAAGAAGGCCATTCCTTAACTATTATATAGATCAGAGGTTCCCTACCTGTGGCCCGGGTGTCAAAAGTGGCCTGCAGGGGCTTTCAAAGTGGCCCACCGCTCTGCTCCTGCTGGCCTCAGAATGGACCCAGGCAAAGCACATTTCTGCAGGGCTAAAAGACGGCTGCAGCAAGGAGCCTGCACCTAAGGGGATGAGAGATCAGCACTCCCCTCTCGCAGATCCATCAGAGAGCAAAGTGCTCTGCCTGGGTCCATAGGTGTTGGAAGCTGCTGGAGCCAGAGGGAGTGGAGCGCTGATCTTCAGTCCCCCTGGCTGCAGAAAGGAGCCACTGCCTAGGGAGCCAGGTGGAGCGCACGTGTGAGTTTTCTCTGCTGCAGACAGGGAGATGGGACATCAGCGAGGAGGCAGCCTCCTTGCTGAACTCCTTCCAACTGGCTCTAGTGGCGGTGGGGGAGGCCTGTTGGCAGAGACTGGTGGCCTTTCAGCGTTGTAAAAATTATATCTGTGGCCCTCGAGCCAAAAAGGTTGGGAACCACTGGTATAGATCATGTTTACATCTGAAAAGATGTTTTTTGGTAAAGACTGACGAGTAGTTAAAGTCCAAATGACCTAGTGTAAAAACTGTTACATGGAAAATATTCCTCAAGTTGTAACATGCTTTTTTTTTTATTTATAAAATTCAACACTGTGAATGAGAAACTGAGGCTTCCACACATCACAATCAGCATGATTAGGAAAAAACATACTTGCCAATGTGCAATCAATGTGTATGGTTTCCAGCCAGCCAGAGTTCAAAGCAGAGCTTCTGAGTTTTTAAATTACAGGCTTGCAAAGCGTATTATGTTGTCATACCAAATCTGTCTCCATTCCTTTGGAGATGTAAGATCAGTCACCTGCATGTTATTCCATCTCTCTGATGGGGGAGAGAGCAGAGACAGACAACAGTACCACTACTTGTGGGCTTTAACGCAATATTCTGGCACTCCTCCAAGACTGTGGGATGAGTGGGAGACAGCACTAAGATAGTGACATCAGAGATCACAGCGATGTCCATTGACCTTTCTTACAAGCGCTTACAGACATTGATGACTTATGCTTGCAGTTAAAAAAGCATTTCCACAAAACAAGACTACATTTTACATAATCTTTATACTTACCTCAGCTGTCCATGCACTCTTTCCAGAACCACTGAATACTGTTAAAAAAAATCTACCTTTTACTTATTTAATATCTATATTACAACAGTGACCAGAGACCATAAAGAAAATCAGGGCCACCCGGTGCTAAACACCAAGATTTCTATGACTGGTTTAAAACAAAAAGGAAAGAAGTCTTGAGAATAATTATTAAATATGTCAAAATATTGTAGGCATAGTTTTGTATTAGTGTAAAGAACAGAGGACGAGAAATCAAACTATTGAGGAGCAGAAAGAGAAAAAAAGCAGAAGCACTGGACTGGCAGTGCCACATACTGCTGCAGTTCCCAATGCATAATTTCGGTATAATGAGCTGGATAGGATACAGGGCACAGTCACAACCCATAAAATACATATGGGAAAACAGTTAAGGAGACCAGAGGAACTAACTGAATTTTCTGTTTTTTAAAAAACTCAACATATTGCATAAATGCATTTCTGCATTAAATGTACATCATACAGAAACACAAGATATTACACATTACAAGTAAAAACAGTAATAAAGAGGATATATGTAACAGAAGTGTCTGTTTTTCATATCTAATGGGAACAGGGATTTAGATTCAATGAATTATGAATTCTGTGACAAGGTGGAGTTAAAATTCTGTGGCAAGGCCCATCTCTCTGTGGCATACCAGTATTGCATCCACATACTCTACCAGAGAATTTTAAAAAATGAAATTTTAACTGAATTAAATATGAAAATGAACATTCAGTGCAATAGTCCTTTTATTAATTTTTTAGATTAAATTCAACTTTACACTGCTCCCAAATCTTTGTCAAAAAATGTGCGCAGAATTTAATATTTAAAATGCATAACTGCATTATAGAAGTTATTAATAGGGAAGCTAGAGCTTTCGACAGCTGGGAAAGAGGCATTTGTTATGTAAGATATGTTTGGGTTTTTGGCACTCAGGAGGTTGCTTACTCTTCTCAGTAAGAAGATCACAAATCTTCATTTGTCATGCCCCTTCTAAGCAAGGTTAGCAGAGACCTGTAATGTTTGGGACCTTATATTCTGAATTTTTCACAGCTACCATTGACAGAAGCCACCTGCCATGTTTCCCTTCACGTCAGCCACTTCATCCAATAATTATGGGAAAAAGCACATTAACTGAATATTTCTGATAAAATGATCAAGTTAGTAAAGCTGAAAAATACGTAAATATCTTTAGGTTTAAGAGCACATCATTTGAGATGAATGGAGGACACCATACACCTCACCTCTGAGCTATGATTTCAGGCTGTCTGTGGATAAAACAATGATTTCAGAAGGTTTTCACAAGAATAAAACACAGAAATGGAATTTCTCCCTGTCTGTAAAAACAGGGTGTTTTTGCAAAAGCTGATCAACCACCCCTGCTCCCCCCGTGCCCTCCCCAGAGGCAGATGATGAGAGATGACGAATCAGAAGAAACAACAGGATTCCACCATAAGGGGTCACCGAGACAAATGCACACAGGAGCCAGGAAAGACTCTTCACTAAATTAACACTAAAACAACTGTTCAATATCAAACAATACAGAATAACCAATCAGGTCAATATACTGATTCTAGAGCTACTTTAACAAACCCATTATATGAGTAGAGAACAATTCCCTTTTCTACAGGAAGTAGCTCAAAGAGCAGTATCAATAAGCCAAATTAGGAAGGATGGAAACAACCTCATGGATTTGGCACAATGTCTTTACTATAGAAGAAAAACCCTTGGAATGAAATAGCTGAAAGCTGCTTCAGCAAATGAATCAACCTTATTATAGTTAGCAAATTAGTTAGTGAAATTCCTCTAAAGACGTTAAACCATCATTTCCACTTTCTAAATAGAAGGTAACCTAACTCTTGGTCTGATAGGCTTTAAAAACAGGGAACAAAAGATATCTGAGGTATACTTCAGAATTTAGGTAGCTTCATCGTACTGCACAAATTAAGCACATCAGCTGACCAATGTTTTGCATCTTGCAGGTAAAAATGGGTGATTTGCCTCTGAGGGTATGTCTGTAGTACAAAAAAAAAAGGTGTGCTCTTAACTCAGGTTAGCTAACCCAAATTAGCTAACTTGGGTTAAAATAGAAGTGAATACATAGTAACATGGCTTTTGGCATGTGTTAGCAGCTCAAATTCAAGCTTATATGGCAGTCTGGGTTTGAACTCAAGCTGCTAACCTGAGTTAAAAGCTTCAATGTCTTCACTACTATTTTAATCCGAGTTAACTAATGCAAATTAGCTAACCCAAATTAAGAACTCTCTTGTGCGCGTGCAGTGTAGACATACCCCAAGGTCGCATAAATAAGACGGGGCGGCTATCATTAAAAGGGTCAGATCCAAGTCAGCTTCTTCACAACTACACTGGGGCTGTAACCATCAGCTTCAGATAGTTCCTCTATACTTCACAGCACCTTCAGAATGAGGTTATGACTCCAAACAACTAGGATATTGGTCTGTGGATCCCAGTATCTGCACTAGAATAGAGACACTCCGAAGCAGGGACAAGCAATTACTGGAATTCCCTGCATCCTTCAATTCTTGTGAAATATTTGTTGTCTCCAGCCCTCAGGATGTTTGCTGGATCAGCTGAACTAACCTGCTGTGATGTTGAGTTTCCAAGATAAGGATACTGCCTTGAGAGCTAAGAGCCGTTCTACAAACCTATGAACTCTTCAAGAAGTGAGCTTATAATGGGGTTATATATGAAAGTGTTTCAGATATGACAATATATTTATATTGGTTCATTTTTCCAAGTAGATGAATGGTAATTTATCAAAGTGATATCAAATTTGCCAATCTGCGTTCTTATACCTTGTCATAAAGTATTTCAAATGCTTAAACGTCGGAAAAACAGACTACTTCAGAAAAGTCAATTTCATGCAAAATGGATTGATTTAAATAAAAGATTTACATAACCAATTTTAATCATAATTTGAATCAGAAAGCAATAAACTTTGGTTTAAATCAATTTTATTCTTATTTTTAATGTGCACTTTATTTTTCTAAAGACAAGTGATTATCCCTAGTTGGTGACAATTAAAACATATTGATTTGCAATTAAATATAGCCTTTACACTAAATATGGTGCTTCCTGAGAACCAGGAGGATAAACTATACCAATTATTTAGCTTAATTTAACATTTATCCAGATTTTTAATTTTGGATTCATTTTGTACTTCTGATGTGTGACAAGCTCTATTTGGATGGACATTTAAATTGCATTAAATTGCACAGCTTTTTTAATTAAATAAAATTTAATTTAATGTGCTCAATAGATACAGAAAAAAGTTTTTCAAAACATGTTTTTCATTTAAAACTAACTAATTTATTAAGCAAAGTATTATCTGGAGTTAGTGAACTGAACTGATTGTTTCTGGTCACCATCTCCTTTAAGATTTTAGAACTAGTAGATCTCATCCTCTCACACCTCGTTTTTATTGAGTAGAGGAAAACCAAGTTTTCCTGAATTTTCAATTCCCTGTTTGTTTCTGAACTTTGAATGAACCAGCCATTAAATTGAACAAATTCAACTGAAATGAAAAAAAAATATTTCTGTGCCTGTAGAAGTAGTTACTATTGTCAAAAGCTAGTTTAGCACTTCAACAAACTCTGGTTCCAGGTGCTTAGCCAGTGACTTCCACCAGTTCAGTGGTCTGATTACTATAGGTTGGCTGAAAGCATTTGCCACAAAAACCCATCCACTTTTGCTTACTCATGCATCTTACAGCAGTTTGGTGGTTTATGTGAGATGCCTTGGTGACCTCAATCCACTCTTTGCAGATAAATTAACATTACAGCTAGTATGCTTACTGGTAAGTACATGAGAAAGGACAGGAGACTGAAGTACACCCTTTTTTCTACTACAGGTGTACCTTCCAAAATAGAATTGAAGTACACCAGGACATTTGTGCAGTATGCCATTCAGTATAAATCATTAAGGTGAATCAAGCACCAAAATGCATTTAAGTGTGTAGTAAACTTAAGATAAAGAATAATACAATAGAGAGGCTGAAAAGAGTTAAGGCTGTAAAAACAACAATTACTAACCTTCCATAACTATTGTTCGAGATATGTTGCTCATGTCCATTCCAAGTAAGCGTGAGTGTGCCGCATGCACATCACTGGAAGCTTTTTCTGCTAATGGTATCCGTAGGGTCTGCTCCGGGGCCCTCTGGAGTCTTCATAGTGCCGTATATAGGGCCCTGCCTACACCCTGCCTCTTCAGTGCCTTCTTGCTGGCTGGCTCCGACAGTAGGGTAGGCGGGTGGGCCTTGGAATGGACATGAGCAACATCGTGAACAACGGTTACAGAAGGTTAGTAACTGTTTTTCCTTCTTCAAGTGTTTGCTCATGCCGATTCCAAGTAGGTGATTCCCAGGCAGATTCATAGGAGGAGGAAGAGGAGGAGTTTCAATGACCTGCCAATTGCAGTACCACTCTACCAATGCAGCATTGTCTCTGGCTTGCTGACTAATAGCATATTTGCTCCACCACATCTGTTTATGTAGAACATCTCTGTTGTATTGTCTGTCGTGATTAATACACATTTGCCTTCCAGGTGGGCTTGGAAAGTCTGACAGGCCAAACGTACCGCTTTCAGTTTTCTCACATTTATGTGGAGTAAGAGCTCTGCCTGGGACCAGAGGCACTGGGTCCTCAGACCTCCTAGATGAGCTACCGAGCCCATCACTGAGGCATCAGTGACCAGAAACAGTGAGAAATAAGGTTCAGAGAAGGGGACCCCTGCACAGACTGACTGTGGATTGAAGAAGAAAAGCCCTAGAGATAAAAAAGTGCAAAAACACTGGACCTGATTCTCCAATCCATCAAAGTTTACTTTGCACTATAAACTTAAAAGCATCCAGAGAATTGACTTGAAGAATCCACACTACACAGGAGGAATCTCTGACCTCTCTTGTGCGAGAACTCTACTGCCTGGTGACTTGGGGACAGGGGAGGGAAGAGTGAGGAGAATGCCAGTCAAGGATAGGAACAGACGTAGTCTCATGAGGCTTTCTACAATCAATTTCCCATTGGTGTCACAGTCTCTCAGAGGCATGAAAACCAGCAAGCCACAATCAGTTCTCTGTCCGTTTCCACTCTCCACTATTCCTGACCTATGTTTGGGCATAGTGGAAAATCATTCACCCGTATGCATAGAAGAGCATGTAGTACCTAAACATGTACTATCTGTAATAAAAAAAATAATAAAAAATGCAGCAAGCACTCTAGATATGGACAGGAGGTACCCTCAACCCACACTGTGCTCTGGAAAGGAAGGAACTGAGGCATTTGATACTCCACAGCCCTTTTGTAATCCCATTCATTTGGCTCCAGTGGGCATTGCTTTCCACGAGCTAAGCTCCAGAAGACTGGAGCACATCAAAAATGGAGCTATGCAGTGACCAACTCCAAAATCTGCTAATTTTAAAAGTTACAGTTGTATATTGTATTTTTACATTACTAAAAGAGGTTTGTGTTACATTAAATGTGTGATCAAGTCTTAGCCAGTGGTTTGCAAACTACAATTCACAGGCCACCAGTGGTCCATAATGAGCTTGCCATATTTTGCAGACTCTTCATTTTCACCTACTTAACTGAAAAGACATCTAAAAATACATCAAGTAGCTTTTCTAATATAACTTTTGCATATTATTGCAGTAGCTTCCACATGGATGCTATTTGATCGACACTGAGAGGGGATATATCTACAAAGCTCTCTGTTAAGATGTGGGTCATACTATGAAAACGTTACCTAAGTCTATATGATGATTTTAGCATAGACTGTCAACTGCTCTAATCATTATCCAAACATCATCTAAACATTTATTTAAATTGAGATTCAGACAGCTAGCTCTTGATCAACTCCCAATCTCATTTACACATTAAGAAAGTCAAAACAGCAGTATAGATTCCCTGTAAAAACAAAGCATAGAGCAGAATATCATTTTGTCTTAATGTGGTGTGGATGACAATCTACTGAACTGCTTAAGTTTCTTAAGCAAAGAACAGATAATGGAAGGAAAAACTCCAGTGAGTCAAAATTATCATGTCTTATTCTTAACTTTATTGAACATTATATCTCCCACTATAATATTTACATATAATACAGTAAAAGTAATGTCTATAACGCTGCAGTCATGCACAATATGGGATGAGATTTCTAAAGCATACTAACTTGTTGCACATTAATTGGTCCATGAAGATCAGACCCAGCTGGAATACACTAAAATTCCCTACTGTGCACTAACATAGTACTGAATTAAAAAGCACTTTGTTAAAGCACACTAGGCAACATAAGGAGGGTTTATGTAGCCCAGTTAGTGTGCAACGCGACAGTGCACTTTAGAAATCACACCCCAAGCATGCACTGCTACGCCATGTAGGCATGTCCTTAGGAAGATTAAACTGCATGTGTGTGTTATAGTATAGAATCTATTTGTGACTGACTTTTAAAAAACATGTCAATAGTTTTTCATTAAGTATTTCATTTATAAAGGCATCCAAATGCACTCCTCTGGAAACTAAACTTTTGCTGTGCTAATTTGTGTAACTATTCAGTACAGATTAATAAACAATAAAATACAGTATGCTAACCAAGCTTCCATAGGTAGGGACTGTATTTGTACATATATTTGGAGCTTAAATAAGTAGTTTCTGGACATTTAAGACTGTATATGTGATAAGACATGTAACAAACATTCTTTACCAGAAATATTGAGTGTTATGTTCTATTTAGCAAACATTACAATATATGTAAGTAAATTAAGATAAAATCAGAATTCCTACATGTCCCCACACACACCTAAAGGATCCATACCTTTAATCTACATAACTGGACATACATAAAAATAAGTAGTTAACTAACAGACAGGAGGCATGGATCAGGATTTATTCTGAGGTCATGCTATATGGAGGAATAATTCATGTCTAAGAACTACTACTGCAGCTTTTTAGAAATACACAGTACTTCGATCTCAGTGTGATGTAAGCGTTAGAACTATACTGTATCTTTACAGTGCTACTATAAACATCCAAGCACCATTCTTAGGCTGATATAGATAAATATATATTTTAATTGTTAGAAACACTGTTGCTCTGGAGCTCCATATCACACTGAAAAAACATGCACTCAAACGTTTAAGTTTCTAAAATCAAATAAGTAAGCAAGCCAATAAAAAGAATATTGCATTAGTTAATTGTTAAAAATGAATTTCAATATTCGTTTTACCATGATGGGTTCACAGTCATTTACAAGAATCTACAATTTCATGTATTTCAGCCTAGCAAAATGTTACTTGCAATCTTGCCATAGGTAAATAGTTCAAAAGATAGATAAAAGTATTCCCTCACCCCTATTACCTTATATCATCATAAAAGGTGGGCTTGTATTTTTCATGAAAATTTAACAGCCCAATCAGAGTTTTGCAAGAGTCATGTATTGTACTCTCTCTCTCTCACAACTATTAGGTTATGGAATAAAATGTGATAAAAACAAACAAACTGCCCTTAGATACCACAGGTATGCTTAAATTTTATTTCCAAAATAAATACAATATGGCCATAAAGGGGTTTCTTTCTACTTCCTTTTCCAAGGCAGTTGTGGAGGAATTTGATAATGCTTGGGACTGCATGCTAGTAATGCCTTAAGATTTCATATTCTAGTCCTTTGAGAATCTTTCATTTAATTTAATTTCAAATTGTTTAGCCCACATACTACAAATAAGACAGCAATTCTGATCTGTGGGATAGTATTATTTAGGAAGGAAGGAGTTTCAGGAAGATTGAAATTGGGATTTGAAAAAAAACAAAAAATCAACATATGATACATTTCAATCCAATCCAACAAAATAAAATCAGAGGTTAATGGAAAAAGAAAGCCGTTGTAAACTGGATTATACCTATACTACATATGCTTTTGTTAACCTGGTACAATTCTGACCAAAGCTGCTATGATAAATAGCTCATGTAATGACATACAGGGTAAATTCTGCCATCTTGAAATGAGTAAACAATTAATTATCTTTAAGTTTAGAGGAAAGCAATGTATCCCAAAGAGCAAAATATTGCTGTCAACCTGAATTTGAAGAAATTTCTCACTCTACATTGACTGTTTACGGTCAAATAATTTTCTACAGTAAAGCAAGTTTAGCATTCCTGTAGCATATGTATCAAACCAATTCTACTAGTTATAATTACAACCCATAGAGGTAGGAGTTTGATAAAAGCATGGCCTCATGTTGAACAGGTGTTACTTTAAAAAATGGTAGTTTGATGCCTGGGGCTGAACGACATTGGCAAGCTACTGAAAAAAAATGCAAAAATTCTAATTGAACAAAATAAACCCATTCAACAGTAGATTAAAAGACTCAATGTAAAAATAACCAATTCAGATATCTGGTTTGTTTTGATTTTCAAATTGCTAATTTACAAATCTCATCAACTCAGTTAAAACTATTCAATGACAAAAAATGACTTCATGATTTACAATTCACTTTCATATGGCACACAAACAGCTCACATTAAACTGCTTCATGTTAAAAATGTAATTGAACTAAAGGAGGCTAAGGGTTAGCATTACAGAACTGCATATATGGAAATTGATTTATTACTACTACACTTGGCACTATCTTCTGATAATACATCTCTCTCTCTGTCTCCTTTAATATTAATGCATTCCTAGAGAAAGGTCTCTGTGATAAATTTAATCCACTGAGTGGCAACACAGCATAAGACTAAAAGCCCTTAACATATCCAAGCATTTGTGCTCTTTAGTTAATCCTGATTCATGCATGCTGCCTTATGAATATTACTTTGTTAATAATACAAAGGAACAGACAACACTCCTGCTAAAACAGACATCCTTTATCACCCACTCTGTTTTGCCAAATCAAGTTGATATCTCATCCTCGGCAATCCCTTGATTCTAGGATGATCTCTACCACGGATATCTAGCCCCTCATACACAGTAAAAACATTACAAGACAGGCTATGATACTGCAACACAATTTATTAACTGATCTAACTTTAATTTTGTTTTGTATTTTAATTAGTTTTGCACCTGAGGTTGACTGATGATAAAAATAAAGTTGCACCTACAGGAACTCCTCTGATCATTCTCCGTGGCTCCTGGAGATGACATGGCAGTGAAAAATTAGCAAGTAAACAGAAGCACAGTGCTGGTCAAGTGAGACATCCAGTTATGAAGCAGCTCCACTGATGTGCATCTTCAACGATGCAGAACAAAGAGCAATCTTAGAAGCCTGTTTTTTCAAAAGGAATAATACAGGGTCTGACAATTTTATGGTCACTCATACTCAGATACACATACACCGACACTTCAACTCACTGCCTTTCCAAAAGCTTAATGCAAGCTGTCAGGAGCTGTGGTGTACCAGGATGCGAGCATAAATTTGGGAACATACCACATGCTGTTAAAGAAAAGGGTGGTAAGAACAGTGTGACACGACAGAATTTTTCAATCCAGTAACAATATTTATACTATGCATTTCTTTTATAGAGATAAATCACATTTTGAAGCAAGACAGAGCTCAAAAGGATTTCTGGTATGTTTTGTATCAAACATTTACATTGTTCTCCACTCCAAATTTTTGCTTAATATGGGTCAGCTCAAAAATCTTATACACCCGATTCCATACTCTCCTCTTACTTCTGATCTAAAATACTAAAACATACTTTAATATGGTTTTTGAACAAATGAGAATGAGACTTCTGCACTGAACAATGTATTTATGCATTACAAATCCAAGTTACCATTAGATTGCATGTATATTAAAAATAAATCTACTATTTCTCCTTATTCTTAACTAGACCAACAATAATTTTACAATAAAATGAACCTCCCCCCCAAAAAAAACCTATCTGTGCAGTCTAGAATTTTTAAATTTGATTTTAAAACAAATCCAGAAAGATTTGTTTTTCAAAAGGTTTGTACTGTAAACAAACATTTCTTTTAAGGTAATTTCACTCTTTTTTTTTTTTGAATACAGGCATACAATTTGTCAGTTTAAGAGTCTCAGAGTATTTAATGATGCCATGAACCAAGAGAGCAATAACCACTTCTTTTAAAATGTCCCTAAATATACTGGAGGTTTAGATAAAGAATTCTGATGCTGCCTAAAAACCTGTTAAAGTTAAGTCAAGTCACAATTTTAAAAGAAAAAAATATAGTTTTAAAACACTGTATATTTTTAAAAGTCTCTTGTTGAATGTTTGTATAACTCCCTTTTTGCATATGAGCCTATATGTTTACATTTTTTCAAAACCATTGTTAAATGAAAATCAAGCCAAAAATGAGAAGCCTATGAAAACCCTATTTTTCTCTCACTGAGATGCTGAAGTTAATACATACAGTTATTTCTTAGACTCAAAAATACTGAGTGATCTTACAGGATATTCAGTTTAGTTTTTAATATGTAAATGGAAGAAGTTATGGCATTTCATTTAAGTCTGGAACTCAACTTTTTTTTTCCTGCATTTTAGTCACCCAAGTTTAACATATTTTAAAAATATTACATTTTTTAAATGTTATATTTTCTGTATGAATTTAGTTAGATTAGAGTTACATCACCAGGACAGTTTTTAAGCCTGGATGGGAAAACTAAGTTTTTCCTGACAAACACTATTGATATTTTACCCACCCATCCAAACAAAATGAAACCTGATGAGATTAGAACATTGTAAAGGCTGATTTACATTTAGGGCCAAATTCTGCCAGAAGTTACTCCCGTGCAATCCTTGGAAGGCAATGGAAGTTGCAGATGCATATCCAAAGACCTTTAGCAATGACATTAGAAGTAGTGAATTTGCTGCAATGCGTGTGTACAAGTGAACTTTGACAGAACAAGACTCGACTCCACGTAGAATGAGTTGTAAATATAGGAAGAAAACTCACTGAATGCCTTTAAGAGAAGCAACAAAAATCCAATTGCTATGAGAATATGTTAGTCCCAAGACCCATATTGCAACATGTAACATAGCATGAAAAAGCAGAACACAAAAAAAATGTATTGCAAAAAAAACGAGGTTCTGTAGCAAAATTTAAATGAAGCAAAGCTTAAAACATGAATAGCAAGCCTGTTCTGAGTCAGCAATAGCTAAAGAACCATCTTCAAGATAAGGTCTCTAGTGTTTGCGCTTTCCAACAACGATCTCCAAGCTACATAAGCTGATTACTTGCACACAAATTTCATGTGCCAGCCACCACATAACACTGCTGAAAATAAAGCCATATATTCAGGTAACATGTGCACAAGCAGAAACATCATAAACCATAAATATAAAATTATACTGATGCAAACAGGCACCATATCGTAGCATTTAAGTATTCAAACTTGAACATGATAGAAGACTACCAAACCCCCTCCCCCCAAAAAAACCCCCACCTTTCTTTATTTTAAACTGAAATTTGCACAAGTACTAATTGAAAGAAAATCTCACAATTCAGTGTCTCCATGACTTCTATGAAATCTCCATTTCCTTCTCTAAAATTTATTTTTCCACTTTAGAAACTCAAACTCACAACTGCTGAAGTCTAGACTCACTTTCACGGTGTACAAGAGCTTTAAAAACAGTAAGAACTGTAAATGTTTGAAAGACAAAATAATTGCAAATTAAAAGTATTTCTCAAGACAGGAAATCTTTGTTTAGCAAAATAGAAATATAGTGCAAGAAAACATGCACAGCAAATCCAAACTTCCTCCAAGACTGCCAGATGTAAAGATTAGCATGTAAATGCTAGACATATAATTTGGAAATTTTAGCCATGCACCAATTAAAAAACATATCTATATCTAGTTGCCATGATGGTCTTAAAATTAAAAAGTACCCTCATGTGACTGATTATATAGTTACTGTTGCAATCTTTACCATAATTACAATATTTGATCTACCATATTCTCAGTTGATATTGCCTCAAGCCTTATCAAACTTGTTCTTAGAGTACAAAAAAATATTTTATACAAAACACATTTTCATGAATCTTAGCAAAATATAAGCAACATCAGTTTCCCAACTCTACTCTGTGAGATACCAGACTAAGAGCTGCCTTCTTAGATCAGTACTACAAGATTCAAAAGAATGAATTGCTAGATCTCACTTGCATTAAGCATTTAAGTAAAAATTGTTCAGAAAACTCAAGCAGCATTAACGGCTGAATAAACTATAACTGCAGACCAAAAACCAGTAAAGAATTAGGAAAATACAGATTAAATGTGAAGCTCATTATAGAATCTACGTGAGACACAGTATAATACCCACACGTTTACAGTATCACACAAAAACTTAAGATTTAATATTAGTAGTGCGACTTATATCATAAGGTGAACTGCAAATGTATTGAACTTTAGAGTTAAGTGCTGAATTGCAGAACACTTTGTAAGATGCATTTCAGCACTAATTCAAAACTAATTTAAAAAAACATTTTTTTTTTCAAGTCTCCAAATGTACAAAAGTGATCGCTGGCTACTCTGTGTTACATAACTTACAGTAGGAGGACATCGTCCCCATACATAGTCAGCAACGGACATTGCAACCACTACTGAACATTACTAGAGTTTGGAGCCTAATTTATTTGAGATAAAGAAAACATGGTCCACAATAGATTTTTTTAAAAAGAACCTAGGAAGTTAAATATAAAAATTTAAGAACATTAGAGTTGCAAAGTAAAGCACTCAAATGTTAGAAAAAGCCAGAATTAAGGATGACTTTAATTTTACCCACTTGTATGCATGAACTATGATGCAGTCTTTAATCACAGAACTACATATTATTTGTTCCACAGAAAGAACAGCTACTTTACTCTATAGTAATTGTGGTTCTCCAAGATGTGATAGACAGGTTTTCCATTTGGGAGACACATGCACTCCATGAGCACAAGGCTGGAACTGTTTTAAATATCAGCGTCCGTTGGGGCTGTGCACTTTCCAGTGCCCCAAAGCCAAGGCAGGGCAGCTGCAACCATTCTTCAGTTCCTTCACTAAAAACTGAATTCAAACAGGCAAGGACTCCGAAATAGTGGCTAAGGAGGTTGGGTTGTGGACTACATGTGGACAACAGGAACCACAGTTACAGTAGGGTAACTATTCTCTTTTCTTCTAAAGCAGTGGTTCTCAATCTATTTGCTATTGTGAGCCAATACTATCTGTATGGCCCCAAGGATGATAAATGGGCTGCAGCTGTGTGCTGATCGGGCCACAGGTTGAGAACAACTAGAGACAGCCCACATATATTCCACTCCTAGTGACTCTCAAGCAGAGAGTGCTGGATGTTGGATGCTATGATCTACTGGATGACAGCTCTACCACAGCAGGCATTGGATTTGCAACCCCCTACCAAGGTATACTGCTTAGCAAATGTGTGAACTAAATTCCACGGAGCAGCTTTACAAATCTCTGAAATTGGGACCCCTCAGAGAAATGTAGCAAAGGCTGTCTGGGCTCTCATGGAATGAGCCCTAACTTTCCAAGACAGGTCTAAGGGGCCAGCTCATAGCATGCCTTAATACGATCAAAGATTAATTTTGACAGTTTCTGAATGGAAATAAATTGTCACTTCATTCTGCTAACAAACTCTAGAAACAGCCTAGAAGAATGTCTGAACAGCTTCATTCTGTTCAGATAACATGAGAGGCACCTGGCAACATCCAGGGTATGAAACCTAGCTTCCCTCTAAACAGTGTGAAGCTTGGGGATGGAGACAGGTAGGTGAAACATTTGATTAAGATAAAGTCAGAAATCAATTTAGTCACAAACCTTAAGGAGGTTCACAGTCATTTTGGCTCAGTCATTCCATACAGTGGAGGGAATAGAGCTAATAAATTATCAGCCAAAAAATACAGTTTCAGTCAACCTGAAACCATTAGTGAATTTCTGTCAAGTTCACCAGCAGTTTTGACTGAACTGAAAAATCAAAATGTTTAGCAAATGCTGAATCTGAATAGTTTGATTCAATATTTCCCAAAACATTTCAATTTTCAGTGCTACATTCACAAAACAGCTAGGGAAGGAAGTGGTATATCTTAGGAAATATATATCTTAGGAAATATATATCTTAACTCACCGGTTAAGACACTCTCCTGGAATGTGGGAGACCGTAGTTCTATACCCCACTACCGAATGTAGAGAAGGGATGTGAACTAGGATCTCCCACATTGCAGATGTGCCCTAGACACTGAGCTATAGGATAATCTGGCATAGGTCTTAAAAGCTCCTGCTGAAGCTGTTCCACTTTTTATAAATAAATTTTCATTGGAGTCAGGGACTTGAATTTGGGTCTCCCAAATCCTAGCTGAGTGCTCTAACCACCAGGCCAGAAAGTCATCCTCACCCTTTGTGGCCCAATGATTATACATTGTTATTTATAGGAGAAATACATAATCACTAGAAGCAGCAAATGTTCAGCACCTCTGAAAGTCATGCCTTTAATGGCTGAAGAAAACATTTTATAAAAGGATATGAAATTTCCAGGTGGTCCATCTGACCATATATTTTGCAATATCTGGTCTTCAGGAACTAGAACTATTAAGAATTAACCCATGTAAAACAGCTAGACTTTTGCCTCTTATTTTCCTTCTTTTCTCAAGTGCTATCTTCTTCACTCTGTGATGTGCACTCCTCCCTGTGACCATTTTGTTTTTTTACTAACAAGCAGCAGGGTCAGATGATGATATAAACAATTTGTGTACTATTGAACATAGTATGCTACTATCTGAGAAACTGAGGCCTTTGCTCCATTAAATCTATCATTAATGGGATTCTGGATTACTTTGTAGTTAAGTTATCCTGGGTGTCTTACACCTACCTACACCCTCAGTGGCAGAGACACAGTAGGTTGAGAGACCCAAGGTTATGTTAATGCATGAAGGCACGTCGGTGCTTTGTTAAAAGCTTTTAGAAGCAAACAAATACCATCTATTAATTATTTCCTATTGCCAGAGTAGACTCAATGAACACCAGGTTTCAGTGCTGCTGAGTGAGGCAAAAAGCCATTGGCAACGATGATAATGGATTTGTGCTTTCTAGAGCAATGGTTATTTTCCCCACATCACCTAACGTCAGTATCAGTAACAATGCTTCTGTGTCTAAGCAGTGGCTGCAAACATGTTCTAGTCAAAATAGAAAAATATATAGCTAATTTGAATGAACCAAATAGCTAACTTGAATTTAAAGGATTTATTAAGCTTAGAGCTTGGAATCTTTTTGAGCCCCTTTAGTCACTAACAGGGCTGCTGTGACACAAAGTTTGGGAGGCTGGAAAGAGAAAAGCTAGAATGTGTTTTAGGGACAGTAGTCTTACAGGAATATCTAGAAATAAAGGGGGAAATCTCTCTTCAAGCCAAACGAATATACTATGTTTAATACCAGTAAGAATAAAGATAAGGAAAAAGTCAGTATTTCAGTTGGTTCATACTTTAAAAGACCAATTATGTAAGGCGATCAGTTCCTGGCTTGTGAATTGGCTGGAGCCTGTGTGGTGACTCTCACAGCAGGTACATAAGTCCCACAGGAGGAACAGCAACTCATTCTGCTCATCATCATTCCAGGGCTTGAAACTCTCTCCTGCCTGACAGTGGCAATTGACTCTCGAAGCTTTAACCAGCTCCAGCCTTGCTCTTGCTCCCATCCTGGTTGCTAGTTCTGCTCCAGTTCTGCTCTTGGCTCCTGATTCTAGCTCTGACCCCTGGGCCCGACCATCCCAAACACAGTTTCTAAGAAATTATATGGTATTACTGTACATCTGCTTCATTTAATTGAAAGTAATACCTTCAGTAAGTTGGAAATGCTATTGGATTCAACTGACTTTTCAATAGTGCAACAAAAAATATGATCAAAGCATTATTCAAGTCCCTTCGTTACGACATCTGCTAAACTATGGAAAATCTGTATCATAGATTAATTGTTGCTCAATATTTTATTTAAAAAAATAAGAATTTATTGTTCTGATTCAGCTATTATCTTGCTATAAAGAATGTTTGCTAATTAATTCTTTCATAAAACAGGGTTACTTACCAGTAACTGTTGTTCTTTGAGATGCGTTGCTCATATCCATTCCACTTAGGTGAGTGCTCGCCACCATGCACTGGTTCCCGGAACTTTTTTACCCTCAGCAGATCCTATAGTCAGCTCAGGCGCCCCTGGAGTGCCGCGCTCATGCTGCGGCACATAAGGCACTGCCGACCCTATGGCCCCTCAGTCCCTTCTTTCTGCCAACTCCAACAGGAGGGACGGAGGGTGGGTGTGGAATGGATATGAGCAACACATCTCGAAGAACAACAGTTACTGGTAAGTACTTCGAGTGATTGCTCATATCCATTCCACTATAGGTGATTACAAAGCTATACCTTGGAGGTGGGTAGGAGTTACCGGTGAGCTGTCCTCAGCACGGCTCTGCCGAATCCCGCATCCTTTCTCACCTGCTGAACGATGGCGTAGTGGGACGTGAAGGTGTGCACCAACGACCAGGTGGCAGCCTTGCAGATGTCCTGCAGGGGCACCCTTTCCAGAAAGGCCACAGACAATGCCTGGGCTCTGTTTGAGTGCACTGAAATTGTCCCTGGAGCATTCGCCTGCTCATAGCAGCACTTGATGCAGGTGGTGATCCAAGCAGAGATGAGCTGGATGGAGACAGGTGAGCCTTTCATCCGGTTCGCCACCACAACGAAGAGCTGAGTCGACTTCCAGAACGGCCTTGTCCTGCCGATGTAGTAGGCCAGGGCCCGTCTGACATCCAGGGAGTGCCATCTCCACTCCTCCTTTCCCCTGTGTGGTTTGGGAAAGAACACAGGAAGGAAGATATCTTGGTTATAATGGAATTGGGAGACTACCTTGGGCAGGAAGGCTGGATGGGGTCTCAACTGCAACTTATCTTTGTAAAACACCGTGTAGGGGGGCTCTGAGGTCAGAGCTCTAATCTCAGAAACCCTCCTAGCCGAGGTGATGACCATCAGGAAGGCTACCTTCCACGATAGGATGAGCAGCGGGCACATAGCCATTGTCTCGAAGAGGGCCCTGTTACTCTAGAGAGAACCAAGTTAAGATCCCGGGGAGGCACCAGATCTCAGACCTGCAGATAAAGCCTCTCTACCCCCTTGAGGAACTTGACCGACATGGGGTGGGAGAAAAGAGATCTCCCTTCCAGCGGCTGGTGGAAGGCTGAGATGGCCGCCAAGTGGACCTTTAGGGAGGCTAACACCAGGCCCTGGAGTTTCAGCTGGAGCAGGTACTCCAGGTTCTCCTATATAGGCGAGAGGCTAGGCCAGATGCCCCGGGACTCCGCTCAGCAGGTAAACCTTCTCTACTTGGCCTGGTACACGACCTGTGTGGAAGGTTTTCTGCTGCTCAGCAGGATTTGTTGGACCTACGCCGAGCATACTCTCCCCTTCCGTCAGCCACAGAGTCTCCAGGCTGTTAGGTGGAGGGAGTCCAGGTCCGGGTGCAGTAGGGAACCCTGGTCCTAGGAGAGCAGGTCATGACGCCCCGGAAGCTCCACTGGCAGGACAATTGATAGGTCTATCAGCATACTGTACCAGTGCTGTCTCAGCCAGGCTGGGGCAATCAGTATGACAGCTGCTCTGTTCCTCTTGATTTTCAAGAGTACCTTGGGCAGGAGCGGAATCGGGGGAAATGTGTACATAGGGGTCCCCCTCCAGCTGATGAGGAATGCCTTGGATATGGAGCCCGGCTCGCAACCCCGGAGCGAGCAAAATCTCAGGCATTTCTTGTTCCAGGATAACGCAAACAGGTCCAGTGGGGGAACACCCAACTTGTGGAAAATAAAGGTCACTACCTCCAGGTGCAGCAACCAGTTGTGGCGGGGTAGAAACAACCTGCTGAGGCGATCCGCCTTGTCATTCCTGACCCCCGGGAGGTGAGAGGCAGATAAGTGGAAGTCGTGCCTCACTGCAAAGTCCCATAGTTGAATGACCTCCTGGCAGAGGGCCGAGGAGAGCACTCCCCCCCACCTGTTGATGTAAAACCTTGCTGCAGTACTGTCCATGCCCCTCCTGCCCCTCAGGAAGCTGAGGAACACCTTGCAGGCTAGTCTGACAGCTCTGAGTTCCCTCATGTTGATGTGGAGGTTTTTCCTCCTCCAACCATGTCCCCTGGGTGTCCAGGTTGGCACTGATGTGGGCTCCCCACCCCAAGTCCGAGGCATCGGATATCAGGGTGACCAATGGGGCCAAATCCCTGAAGGCAACACCTGTCAACACCGCCCCTGGAGCCCTCCACCAGTACAGGGAGGTTAGCACCCTTGGGGGAACTGTGACTACCCTGTTCAAGGGGTGCCTGCTCGGTGCATATGCCGAGGCCAGCCATGCTTGAAGCGGCCTGAGCTAGAGGCGAGGTGAGCCAGCCTCACCACATACGTGCAGGCTGCCATATGCCCTAATAGCTGTAGGCAGTGCCTGGTTGTCCTCGTGGGGCATCTATGTAACTGGGAAATAATCACTGCCATAGCCTTGAACTGAGGTTGCGGGAGGAAGGCTCTGGCCTGGGAAGCGTCCAGGGTAGCCCCGATGAACTCTATGTGCTGCACCAGCATTAGAGTCGACTTCTGCTCATTTATGAGCAGCTCCAGTTTGGTGCAGGTGGCACAGGTGAGGGACACACTGTCCTGGATGTGGGATCTGGATCTGCCCCCGATCAGCCAGTCATTCAGGTATGGGAAAATCTGCAGCCCTCTGCACCTCAAGTGGGCTGCCACTACCACCATACACTTGCTCAATACCCTGGGAGCGGACAAGAGGCTGAAGGGCAGGGCTGTAAATTGGTAGTGGAACCCAGCTACCATGAACCAGAGGAAGCATCTGTGGCTCAGAAGGATAGAAATATAGAAATATGCATCCTTCAACTCGAGGGTGGCATACCAATCTCCTGGATCCAGAGCAGGGATAATGGAGGCCATGAGGAAATTGAGCCTCTTTATGAACCTGTTTAGATGACACAGGTCCAGTATGGGCCTCAGACCCTCTTTTGCTTTGGGGTGAGAAAGTATCTGGAGTAAAAAGCCCTCCCCATTTCGGGTGGAGGAACTGCCTCCACTGCCCCCAGAGCGAGAAGAGCATCCACCTCCTGCAAGAGGAGTTGCTCGTAAGAGGGGTCCCTGAAGAGAGACAGGGTTGAGAGGGGTGTCTGGGGGAATGCCAGTAAGCTGGAGGGCATATCCCCGAAGGACTACTTCGAGGACCCAGGGATCCGAGGTGATGTTCTGCCACTCGGCATAGAATGGTCTTATCCTGTTCAGAAATAACAGACGGATCTCAGAAAACGGTACTGGTGCCACCCTCGGGCGCACCATCAAAATTGCTTTTTATTGTTGGGCCCTTTAGGTGGCCCTTGCTGGGAGGTTGTGGACAAGTTGGACTGATTACAACGCCCAAACCCCTTGTTCCTTTCTCTGCCCCTGCTGCGCTGAAAGGCCCGAGGCGATGGCCTGGGTGGAAGCTGCGTCTGCGGCCGAGACTGATGCCTCAAGGCCTGGGGAGTGTAAAGGCCCAGGAAGCGTAGCGTGGCTCTTGAGTCTTTAAGGGCATGCCGTTTGTCATCAGTCTTATCTGAAAACAGGCCCGACCCATCAAAGGGCAGAACCTGTATGGAATGCTGCACCTGTTGGGACAGCCCCGATGACTGCAGCCATGAGCAATCGTCTCATGGCCACTGCAGAGGCTGTGGCCCAGCTTGTGGTGTCCGCAGCATCACTGGCAGTTTGTAGCGCCGCCCTTGCCACCGTGATGCCCTTGTCCAGGATGGTGGCAAAGTCCCCAGCGAGGTCCTGGGGCAACCTCTCTGCGAACTGCCGCATGGAGTTCCAAAGGTTCAGGTTATAACGTCCCAGAAGGGCCTGGTGGTTCGCTATGCGGTTGAGTATACCTTCCTCCGAAACAGATCGAGTTTCTTATTATCTTTTTTTTGAGAGTGGCACCCTGGAATCCCTGCCTGTTCCTTCTGATTAGCTGTGTCCACCACCAAGGTCCCCGAAGCCAGGTGGGTAAAAAGGAACTCAAACCCCTTCGCAGGTACATAGTATTTCTTTTCAGCGCCCTTTGATGTAGGGGTAACCAACGCTGGGGTTTGCCACAGGGCCTCAGCCAGCTTGAGAACCCTCTTGTGCTCAGGCAGGGCACCCTTGAAGGTCCCTCTGACCAACACCACCAACTCCTCCTCGGATAGCTCCTTAATCTCCAGATTGAGGTTAGAGGCAACCTTCTTCAGGAGCTCCTGGTGTGCCCTGAAGTCTATCAGGGGTGCTCTGTGGTCTCTGGAGACCGCCTCACCTGAAGAGGAGGACGACGACTGTCAATGGGGCCCCGTAGAGGGTCCCTCCTCCGGGTCCGTTTCCTCATCTGAGGAATGGCCCTTACCCTCTGAGTCAGGTGTGGGGAGTACCGGCTGAGCCGCTAAGGATGGGACCGAGACCGTTGTTTGTCCCATCTGCACCCCCATGGGCCACAGGGGCCAACCCATCTGCACCTCACAGGGCCACTGCCAAGGGCCTTGGGGCCAACCCGGTGCCAGCATCAGCACTGGCTGTGGAGCCCCTTGTCAGCGTCGGTTGTCTTTCCGGGAGCCTGAGCCACTGGATCGGCACCCATGGTGCTGTCTCTGGGTTCTGCTCTGGCGTCTCGATGACCCTGAGGGAGTGGATGAATGGCGCTGTCGACGTGATTGGTACCAGCGGGATAACACTTGCTCTGAGGAGCTAGACAATGTCCAAAGCCTCGGCACCGAAGATTTACAGTGCCGTTTTCCTCCTGGGGACTGAGAACGGTGCTGTCTGCAGTGTCTCGGTGCCAAGCCCGACTCCGATGTGTGGGAGCAAGAGCTGAGTCTGCTGCGCAAGACGGTCCTGGACCAGTGCCTTCTTGAGCACGGTGCCTCAGGTGCCGATGGACGATCTCGGTGCCATGGGAAGGATGAACCCGATGAGTCAGACTCGGAGCTGGGAGGGGAACCTTCATGCTCTACCCTTTGTGCCCGTCTGGTGGGAGAGACTTCTCCTTTGAGAGAGGTCTCGGCCATTCTCCGGGGGCACCCAACGTGGGCTTACCGCAGGACACCAGCCCTCTCTCCCACGGCCAAGGAGGCGTAGGCATGGCCCTCAAGGCCCATGCCACCTGGAAGGCCTCTGGTGTTGACGGGCCTTGCAGGGGCACTCCCCCACTCCCAGGAGTCGGGGGAGGCTCCCTGCACGGAGATGTGGGCCCCGAGCTGGCTCAACAGGACAAAGTTTGAGCACGTCCGGCCTTGACCCCGCCCATGGCTGTGGTGCGGGGGACTGAGAGCGCCCCATGTGTTGGCTCCATTTCCTCCTCGGCACTGGAGATGGTCGGCATCAAGCGGACTCTGAGGCCGGCGGAACGCTCCACACTGAGGCCTTCATTCTGATCTCCCTCTCCTTCTGGGTCCTGGGCTTGAAGGCCTTGCAGATTTTACACTTCTCCCTCACCTGCTGCTCCCCCAGGCCCTTGAGGCAGCAGTCAGTCGAGAGGGTCATTAACCAGGAAAGCCTTACCACACAGTGCAAGGTTTAAAGCCCAGTGAGCCTGGCCCTAAGCCCTGGGGAGGGGGCTTCTATTCTAATGCTAACTAACTTAACACTTACTTAACACTATCCTAACACTGAACTACTAAGAACAACTAACAAAGTCCAATAAGGGGAAAGCTACTTGCAAGAGATGTTCCAGTGACTGTCACGGGCGGAAAGAAGGAACTGAGGGGCTGTAGGGTCAGCGGTGCCTTATGTGCCACAGCAAGAGCGCAGCACTCCCGGGGGCGCCTGAGACGACCCTACAGGATCTGCTGACAGGAAAAATGTTCTGGGAACCAGTGCATGGTGGCGAGCACTCACCTATAATGGAATGGATATGAGCAATCACTCAAAGTAGAATGTTTGTATTCTTCTTTACTTAATGTCCTTAACGAAAGGGTTACTGAGGGAAATGGGTTACTGAGCATAAGCATTTGGAGATTCACTGCTTTCAGGTGCTCACCTCTAGACAACCCCTGCATTTGCGTACAGTTCTGGAAGGGTGCAGTTTGAAAAACAGATTTGAGACAGAAGTGAGGCTTGCTCCATCTGTTGTTTCATTAACTTGATCCCTATTCTCTTATTCTTGCCAACACGTAAAACGTAGTTACTTACCAGTAACTGTTGTTCTTCGAGATGTGTTGCTCAGATCCATTCCACTTAGGTGTGTGCGCACCCACGTGCACAGATCTGCGGAGAACTTTTCTAGCAGCCCCTGCAGGGGCCGGTCCCAGCGCCCCCTGGAGTCCCGCCCTCATGCGGC